>OZ038372.1:155559201-156778110 GCA_964036015.1 Leptarthrus brevirostris | reverse complement strand
GTGATAAGCAAAACTGCCATACCGCCAAAGATATTATGTGCAAATTTGTTTTTCGGACCCTGATCTTTTTATTTTGCAAAGATCGTTTTATTGCAGGCATTTGTTTTGAAGAACATTTCTCATGCACATATGAAAACAAACCTATCTTGTGCATTGTTGCACAGTTTTAATCAGTTAGCTACAATCTAAAGGAAATAGTAGTCAGCTTATATTGTTCTGAGCCCGATAACCTAGGTTAGGTTATTGTGGCAGCATTAAAAACCTTGCATAGATTGCACTGGGTCCATAGTGTTACCACATTTCGGTGACCTATTTCCTAGAAATCTCGTACAAGGTCCGAGCAAAAGTAGCTTAGAAAATGATCCTCGCAAAACTGAATCGCGCGGGATTCCGAGCAAAAACGAATCAGAGACAAACTCCGGGCAAAAACGACTTAACTACTTAAGTCGTTTTTGCGCGCACCGAAAAGTCGAGTGGTTTTCGACTGCGCAGAAAAGTTAAGTCGATAGCGGCGATAATGACGGGGAATAAAAGTGTGCCTGTAGTCAAATTATATGTATGAAGGGATGTAAAGAGATTATAAAAATATACCGAAAATACATATGTTACAGATATTTAAAGATGTTTCAAACGCGTGTTGATTTTTGAAGTTTATTAAAGAATATGATAACGAAAAAGTAGTAGTTTTTCAGAGTGAGAAAAATAAGTTTCCAAAAACCAGTTTTCTGGGCGGGAAAAAGAGTACAGTTTTTTACGCGGCCGAAAACGGGAAAATACTGTCCGAGTATGCGCTACATGCAAAACGAGTTTTTTGCTCGGGCAAAATTGACTAACATTTCCTTCGCACGCAAAAACGACTTTAATTTTTCACAGGGCCAAAAACGAATCGAATTTTCAGTGCGGGCAAAAGCGAATTAGTCGTTTTTCCTCGGAGTTTTTGCCCGGTTTGTTTTTGTGCGAAACATTTTCTAAGCCAGTTTTGCTCGGACCTTGGGAATAAGTTAGTTTTACTGTCAGCCTGTAAGTTACAGGTATCTGGCTATGTTGCGAATTTTAGAATACTTCTCATGTTGCTCTTATCAGCTGCCTCTAGATCCTTGAAGAAGTACCCGTCTAACAGTTTGCTTTGCTTTTGCAATCGCAGGACAATGGCACATAAGGTGTTCCATCGGGAAGCAAGAGACTGAGTAACTGAACAATGAGATGACAGTTTAAATTAACGCGGGTGGGTATATTTGTGCGCTAAAAATTACGCAAAGAATCTTACGCGGCAGATCTTGATTTGTCTTACTTGGCGTCTTATACGTGTAAGAAAATTTATAATTATTTTTTACCTGAAACTGTGTTCACTTGTTATTCATGAGATGGCGAATGTCAGCTGCTTTGCCGATCAATCATGATCTGGTGCAAAAACGATCTCACAAAAGGTTCAATCGCAGAATATAATAGAATCTGCAGGTTTTCTTTCCATGTGGCCTGTTTGAGGCGTGATCTTTGAAAGTTCCTCCAACGACCAGTATTTTCTGGTCTGTAAAATTACGCGCATATCGGCTAATTGGGCAAGCCGTCACCTTTTTTCTGATGACATTAATACTTTAAATGAGAAAATAGATAAATTCGGTAATATGTCTCAGTCACTCAATGAGAATTCGTGCTGCTTGCTTGAGAGATCTCTGGTACTGCCCTCCAGACTCGGCTGCCTGTCTGACTCTATTAATGAGCTTCGATCGTCCATGGATTCCTGTGATTATCCCTCTGGCTATCCCGGCACCAATGTTTCTTCAGCGCTTCCTGTCCATCGATCATCAGGCGTAATATTAGGCAGGTTAAGGGTTAGCTGAACACTGCTGCTTCACATCGATACCATTACTGTGCTACACCTATGACTGTTTCACGGATGACTTGGACCTGTACCTGTTGACTTATCTTTCATTTCGACCTTCTTGGTGTATGCTCCATCTATTGCTGCAGGTGCAGAGAGTTTCGGCGTCTCTCAGTCACCTGCACCAACCATTAACCGTCAACCACGACGCTAGCGGCAGTATCGGTGGCGTAAATGGAATGAGCGAAATGACCAGTCTACCTTGTACCAGGGTTCGATTAGTGACATCCGCGATGGGCCAATAGTAGGTCCGTCGCCTGCTGTTCTATCCGATCTATCATCATCTGATGTGGCTGTCTGATTATATTTGCACAGCTGCTTCAGTCGCTTCGATTACTTTAAGACCAGCTGTTCTTTCAAGCAATAATTAGCCTTGATATTTGGCCTAGTAACTCTTTTGTCCGTTATTTTCTTTCGAGATAGCACCAGGGATCGATTACTGCTTCAGAAAACGTGTCACCGAAATTTCCCTCTACTAGCCAACGTAACTGTTTTGATCCTGTTTCATTAAATTCTTTTGATTCTAGAAATTACTTTTGCAACTGTAGAAAAGCTGATCTCTGCTAAAACAAATGGCTTTCTTTCTGCCTATGATTGGTTGAATGTTCTGGACGAACGCGACATTGACAAAGCTGTTAAGCCTTTTTATGATGTTCTGTTTATGTGTTTAGTTAATTATGCTTTTGTTCTCATTTGTCCGGTCGTACGCAACGGTTTTTATTTCGTGGTGCACTTTTTGTTCTCAGGGTACCCAAATCATATAGCTCAGGGTAGCCATCTGGGATCTTTGCTTTTCTATATTAATGATGTACCTCGAGAATCTTCTGTTACCTCACGATGTCAACATTTTCCGTGTTGTTTTAAATGATACTGATTGTGCCTTTTAAACTCTGACTTAGACGCCTTCCATAAATGGTGCTCTATTAATTTCCCTCTTCTGAATATTAGCAACTGCATCGTTATGTCGTTCTCTCATAAAAGGAATAATTTGCACTTCAATTTTACTATTTGCGGTAGCCCATTGAGTAAACTTGACAAAACCAGAGACTTGTAGGTCGGTCTAAATACCAAATTTTTGTTCGGTGATCATTTTGATGTTATTATAAGTAAAAGGCAAATGCGACTCTTGATTTCGTTAAAAGGTGGTCAAAGAAGTTTGATGGTCGGTATATTACGGATCTGCCTCCATATGCTGAACGAATTATTCTTCTTTCTTTGGAGTCTCTTGGGATCAGCCGTTACGGGTCTGGAATCAATTTTGCTTTTGACTGCCTCCAGGGTGAGATTAATTCACATGAACTGTTTGATGTTTTGAGTTGGCCGGTTCCGTCTCGATCCTTGAGGACTCGGAGCTTTTTCCATATTCCTTACCACCACAAACTATGCCCTGCATGAGCCTATTACTTTATTGTCTCGTCTGTTTAATAGCTATTTTGATTAAAAAAATAGATAAATTGTCCGGCTCCTGGCAGTGCTTGCATAGGTCGGGGCTCGGGACACCAATTATGTGCGAATGTATACCCGTGAAACAGTGGCCGATGTAGACTACCAGAATTCTGCATTCAATTCTAGTTTTTTTATTTTTAAATGATGTGGCTAAAGCCTACGGGACAACATTAGGGGGGATGCATTAAATAAAAACAAGGGAAGAAATAAAAAAGATTGTTTAAAAAACATACAATAAAGGAAGTGAAATTGAATTGATCGTTACACGTAATAATATCAATTTAGCTAAACAAAAGTAAGTCGTTGGTAGAAGAAAGGATAACATGTCGGTCTACCAATCCGAAGGTCCCAGATTCTAATCCAACCGGCGGCGACACATGGTTGTTTTGTGCTGACAGCAGATTAAGTTTTTATCGTGGCCATGGGCGGTTGCAGAGAAAATGCTAATTGTTTGGAATCCAATTTAAATTGTAGGTCTACTTGCAATCGATGTCACTAATCGGGTAAAGTTCTTCTCCCGCCCTATGCCCCACAAGGGGTTACGGGAACTAGAGAGAAAGAGAAGCAACTTCAACTAAGAAGACCCAAATCAACCATGCTGCAAAGACCACAAAAAATGAGAAACACTAACTTGAATTGAAAGCTTTCACTTAAAACGGAGTCTCTTGGAGATAACCAAATTGAGTCTTATAAGGAATCATTTAAGGGGTACTTCATCTCTTAAGAGAATAAAATGAAAAATATTAAAATTTGTTTATAAAATAGCATGATGTGTTTATTAAACTTTTGTTTTTAAGTTCATTTCTATTTTTAGTATAACAAAAATCAGCTGAATCTATGCGGCAAAGCAAACAGGCTTCATAGTGTAAAATATTGCTATTCCAAATTTGGTTCTCTTCACTTGACTGATTTAATTGCTTTCTCGTAATAATTATTCAATCTCCGCCCATTCGCCATCGACTTAAATTACCATATACTTGCAAAAATCGCCAAAAGAGTAATAATATTCCTCTAATCCATCGATATAATTCAGGAAGCGCATAGTTAACATTTTCAATAAATTTCTTCAAAAAAAGCTTAAAAGCTTTCGAGTAAACTTCTGACAATGCTGCTTGCTTATGTTCCTCTACGTAAGGTAATTCCCATACATCCTAACATCGTCTAGCAACATTTCTAGCAAAGCAACAAAAAACTATATTTCACTGACGTAGCTTCCTTTGATTGTAGTTGTGACCTTGTAAACTTGCGCGAATTCTTAATTCCATTTCACGGTTTCGCGGCGGCACCACAAGCTTCGTAATTGCTATGGAAGGAAGTTTAATGGGAAAAAGAATAAAAAATAACCGATAGCGTGCAAAAAATGAAATAATAAAGCGACCTTAGCCGGGAGAATACACGCTAGATTCTGGCCAATTCGCACTTTGGACGGCGAACCCTATTATCTACCTTGCTCTGTGCCTGATGATGGATATATAGAATAGATAGAGGCTGAGGTAGCGGCCGCTTCGCTGATAGTCCGGATCTCTTTCGTAGCGCACATGACACATGAACCCGGCTACTAAACAAAAACAAAAACAACAACGGGCCAGGACAGCAAGTTAGCAAGCTATCTAGCCGCAGAACAGCAGTAATGTGTCAGCGGCAGAGCAAAGGGAAAGCACAATTTCGTAAAATTCTGCCAGACTAGGAGCTTTTGCTTGCAGTGCCTGAGCTTAGTTGAACTTGGGATGCTTCGTGAGTTGGTCGTGGAATTACGTGTAAGCTGCTGCCGTCTTGCGGGTGGTGTTTGTTGTGATGTGAGTTCCTCCTACGTCTGATTTGATTTTCACCCGTTTAATCGCGGAATATCGGATTATTCCCAGTTATTTGAACGGCGCTGATTACATTATGTGTCCTCGACCATCTTGATAAATTCCGGATCGGTCGAATTCGGGATGCAGGACTTGCATTGTCGGCCTTGCTGCGCGTGAAGTTATCGACGATTTTCACTATCGTTAGTAGCATATCGTTACTTTTTTTTTACGCCGTCATTTCGTGAATAATTTTCATAAGTTAAATTATTTAAAAAAAAAAAAAAAGTTTAAACCACGGAAGCGATTGTCACAGCACAGTGCGTGGTTACACTCGTTAACAGATGACGTAATTTTTTTTCTATTGGAATACTTATGGTGTGATCGATGATTGCAACACAAAAAAAATTGCATTGTGCCAAAATAGTGTTTATTTTCCCCACAGATATTTTCTCGTTTCCGTTTGATTTTATTTTTGTGTGCTGTGCTGCTATTAGTCAAAAGAAAAAGTGAAAATTCAATGTCAGTGTCATTAGCAGTGGTGAAGTGCCAAGTTTTGAAAAAAAAATTGTTGTAACAGTCCGCACTACAGTCGTGTCGTGATTAGCGTCTTTCTGCCATCGTCAAGTTGATTTTCTGCCGAATCAACGCGTTCGAACAAACCATAGCCATCCATGGCTAATTGGGATTATATTTCGTTTTGTTTTTCATTCTAAACGAGTTTTTATTCAACAACTTGTCGAAGCGAATAAAAAAATAAGAAATAATTACTTTTGGTTCATTCTTATATTTTTTTTCTTTACTTTTAAACGAGTACGGAGATTTGATTTATTAATTGTTGCTGAACTGATGTTGCTGGTGCTGCTGCTTTGGGGACTGATTCATGCACAATTTGGCCATAAGTATACCTATATACGTAGAGTCCATTAGCAAAATTTTACTGCGCCATTAAATTATTCGAAATCCCCTAAATTCGTTAATTGATTGTGTCCTCTTTTATAATGCCCAATAAGAAATTAATTAACGTAGGAATTTTGTTATTTTCGTAAATGACATCATATCAGGAAAATGTATAAAGAATCTGAACAATTCCATTTATCCTTATTAAGGCATCAGCTATCGACTGTCAGAAAAAAATAAAAAAAATTTTTTTACAAAATAAATATCCTTACAAGTTCTACACACTTTTGCATTTGACTGTACTTATACCTCATTAAATAAAATATATTTTTCAATTTTAAACTTGACTTTGTCCAAATTTTATTAATGTTAGTTTATAAAAGTAATAAAATATTTCAAATTAATTAAACTTTTATTGGACAAATTAAATGTTTAACTTATTTTTTTATTCAAATTATGTACATAGATTAACATTTGATTGGATAAAATAAAAAATTAAGGACAAAAATCTAGTTTAACACCATAAAGTCTGTCGTTATTATTTGAAGATCATTTTGATTTTATAGAAGTTTTTTGGGACAATCGGCAATATGAACTTAACCTCACCTTATCAATGCCAAAATTTTAGGCAATACATCCAAAGAAAAATTTCGAAATGTTGTTGTCTCCTTTTCAGGTACGTGAAGTTGGCCCGTAAAAAATTCGGGCTGGGTTGCCACGTTTTACCACCAATTAATTTAGTTTTACCACCTTTCATTTTTTTACGCAAACAATTTTTCGGGCACTTCTGAAGCTCAAAGAAAAAACTCAGGCCGAGTGGTAAAACGTCCCATTCAATTTCCCATCGTTAGACCATATTTTACCACCTATAGAAAAAAAAGTTATTAAAATAAATAATTTTTTTCCATAGGCGATACATAAGTTGTTAGAAAGAGGTCAAGCCGAATTCATGGCGCGGATATTAATGTTCCAAAGAAAAAACAACTCAACAGTTGTGCCAACCTATTGCTTGACTTTAGCATCCCCTAACACTCTTCACGAGTTAAACGTAACGAAAAAAAAGGGACAACAATAAGATGATTGAAAACGTTTTACCATTTGTCATCACCCCGAGAAAAGATTTTACCACAATTCTATTTCGATTAACCACACCCGAATTGCAGCCTTCACCCTTTATGTGCTTTTTAAAATTCGGGCTAACTTCAAAAGGGTGTAAACACCGGAAGGGTTAACTCTGGGTTGATTAATCGATTAAGCCGTTTTACCACCCGATCCGCGTTTTTTCCGGCTTGTGAAGTTGAAAAAAAAATTGTTTCCCATAAAAAAAAATTAAAAGTGGTGAAACGAAATTAATCGGCGGTAAAACGATGGACAATCGATTAAACCGTTTTTCCACACAGCCCCAATTTTTTTTGGGCCATCTTCACGTACCTCTTCTTTCCAAACAAGTTTTGCATCAAATCAAACGTATTGATGAGAATTCAAAATTCAAAATTTCTAAAAACTTCCTATACTCGGACAGGTGGGTAGATGATATCAGCTCGTGGCTTAGAAGCCTTGAGTCATGTAAAGAGTGGATCACATGAGGAATGCAAATGCTATGGGCTGGAGAACTGGGGAATGAATATCTAGTGCAAATCTATTTTTTATGAAGCAGGCAGTTGCACGTGGACCCAATACCAAAGATTACTATTACTAGATAAACGGCTTCGAACAAAGTTGTGAAAATTTTTTAGTTGCTTTTATATATTTCCCGCATCGGGCAACCTTGCAGTCAGAACTAAAAATTTGTTTTCCGGGACAGTTTATGGGTAGGAGACAAGTATACTTTTCTTATGTGCATTTACAAATGTCAAATGTACTTCACTCATTTAAAGATCAGAATACATTGACAGTTTGAAAGTTTCTTACGCACACAAGTAACTAACTCAGTCATGTGATTCACGTGAAGTCTTTTTATTGGTGGTACTTTTTGGTACATTTTTCTCTTCGACAAGATTTGGCGGTACTTTTTTGACAGGAGTATCTAATTCTCTCCGGATGAGAACAGAATTTTGACAGGAGTAAGTGATTCTCTCAAATAATTTTGAGAGGAGTAAATGACTGCACACTACCTGTACTCTTTATTTGCATGTATATTCTTATGACTTTAAAATCTGGATATATTTCGTTTTACTGTGGTGCCAGTGTTACTTTTTCAAGACTAGCTGAGTATTTTAGGGAGCCGGTTATCTAGTAGTAAGTAATCTTTGCCCAATACCATAGAAAAGATACCAAATAGTAGAACAGCTCCCTAAATTTCCCTGGTCAAACATGAACGAAATAGTCTGGCAATGTTCTAGCAATTTTGCATGAAAAATAAATGCTAACTGTCACACAGTAAATACCACCTATTAAAAACCAGTGAGCGATAATCAATTTTGTAACTTTCAGAAGAGAAATTTCCCTTTTTGTCGATTAATTCGTATAAGCAGACATCATAATTAAGTAATTGACAGTTCTAAAAATTCGTTGCTTTCGTATGAAATTAGTCCGTCGTAAATCTTTTTCAATTCTCTCATTAAATGTTTTTTTTTTCGCAAGACTACGAAATCTCTTAGTTTATATATCTGAATGGGACATGTTCACTTGGCCATAATAATTGAATAAAAACATTCACTTGCAAATTGGATGCATAACCAAACTTCTTACTCTGACGAAATTACATTTACAACTACATAAAAGATGATTGAGAGATTTCCCATTTGGGTAATTTCCTCACAGCGACATTACCATTTAAATCAAAAATAAAATTAAGTGCCAGGAAATTTTTGTACTTTTGTTCAAAGCTGGTCTACTATTTGTATTTATACTATGCAAATACGATGGTGGATAGTATGAGTTTATTTCCTTTGGTGCTGCACACGGCAGTAAAAGAGCTATAAGTGGGACTAAGGAGCCTCTTCTATCTGTAAAAGAATACTTTTATATGAAATTCGTTGATACTTACGATCACTTTCACACTTTACCTGTTAGGGTCTGTTACCTACAATTGTGGACGGAATTTTTTAATTCTATATTTTTTTACTAAAAACCTATTAGGGCACAAGTGAACCCTTACATCGATTAAGGGCCCTACTCCACCAAAAGGGGCAAACATCAATTTTCTGCAAATCATTCCATTTAAAAGGTTGCGTTTTCCTCTTTCCAGTAATATAGTACTTGTCATACGATTATTTTGAATGACCTAAATCGGTCCTTGGATTACATTAGTACATCTTTCGGGCACCAGGTATCGCTTTAAAGGTACTAGATATTACTCAAGCCAACGAGATTAAGAGCTTATGCAACTGCAAAAGAGTTCTATTAAGTTGGCATTATGTTTTTGAAAATTGTGATTTTTTTTTGAGTTCTCGGCGGAACTAACCCAGTCCTCTTCATAAGGCTCAGAAATCACGAAGAAACTTTTTTTGGATGCCAACTTCACACGACACCGCTTGCCGTATTTTTTTTAATGAATGGTTCAGGAATCATTAAAAAATGATTAAGAAAATTTATCAAATTAAACTGCACCTAACCTCTCAATTACTTATTTGACAAATTTGCAGGCACGGTCTGTTGGTGTGGGATTCAATTCACTTGTACATACATTAAAATATAGAAAGTCTGGTAGTAAAGCATTAGAACTATTTACCCGGAAAAAAATTTTAAAACTAAAATTACCTAGGTCTGTTCTTGTGCTCAGTTTTCGAGTAATACATTAACACAATTTTACCCAAAAGTGTTCACGTACTCAGAAATATGGAAAAAACTTGCATTTCCCCTACTTGAATGCTTTAGTCCAAACTTATCCGAAGAATAATAAATTGAGCACCAAGTGTCATTTTGACAACTATCATTTAAGTTTTTGTCCAAAACTTACTCAAACTTGTCCACGTACTCCTGACATTTGGTAATTTTTCCTCTTTAACATTTTTACTCAGAAACTACGTAAATTGACCCAATGTTACTACTTTTTAAAGCTTTATTCTAACGTTTCCCATTGCTGGTAGAATCTTTACAAGTTTTGTCTATTATAGCTTAAGTAGTATTTGAATCGCATGGTAAAAAAACACCGAAATTCCTTTAAGTTTCAAGACCGCCCTAACACAAAACAGTTCAGCACAAAATGGTGCATAATCTTGATGAAAAATTTTAGTCGTAGAAGAATACGAATTACTTTTGTCACACATGTCATTATATATTGATTAATTGATGTAGATGTTAATCAGTTTAGGTAATCGATTTTTGCCACCCTTGTCAATCGACAACCCTGACACGAATGTCTAAGATGATTAATAAATTTAGAATTCTCTCGAAATATTCCTACTTTGAATTTGGTTATCGATACTTTTTTTTCTATTTCTTAATTTTTGTTTACATGGTCAAATGTTATGTTCACAATAGCTTACATATTTAAAATCACAAATAAACACTAATGTCACACGTATTTTAAATACGTAAAGCTCAATTTGTAAGCTTCCTTAATGGTACAACCAATTTCTCAATAAAGTATTTGAACTAGGTAGGCCTGAGTAATATGGTTTTTAAAGAACTACTGTCACGGTTCTAATAACAATCTTTTCATCACCTAGCTTCTTACCAGTGCACAGTGGTTCCAAATGCCGAAAAGGTGCCCAAAATATGAAGACGTTATTTAAATTGTGTGAAATTTCGTATATAGGGTATTTTGAGGTTGCTGATTAGGAATCTTTACTCAAAATTTAAAAAAAGAAAATGGCGGACAGCGTCGTTAAATTAATTATTGGCTAAAAAAACTCAGGTCATAAGATTCAGCCTTGATTTAGTTCAGAAAGAAGTGTCTGTTCTTGTTTTCAACGTTATATTGCATGCTTAGTATATCATACTATATATATAATTTTAATTTAAAGTAAAAATGACAATTTAACAAAGGATGAGGGCCCATAAAGGAGGATTTTGGCCCTAGAAATATGTTAATTTAGGTTGATCATGCCTCTGTACTTTCTTCATATATTTATTTAATAAATTATCTACTTTACATTTACACCAATATTTTTTTCTCTGCTTCAATGATTGTTTGTTTTTAAAGGCTGAAAAGTTTGCCTAACATTCGCCCATTTTTCGTTATTCAAACTATTATTTTAATATAAGCGCAGTGTCGCAACACTTTTATCTGTACGTATGTTTTATGTCATTGTGTCCTTCACAATATATCTCAACTAGAACGTGTTGCTCCCTAGTGCTCATTTTATAATAATAGTTTGAATACTAAAAAATTGGCGAACTTTAGGACAAAATGGGCGAATGTTAAGCAAAAATGCTAAAATGATGAATTTACGAGCCCTTAACGACAAACAATCATTTAAACAGAGAAAAAAATATTGGTGTAAGTGTAAAGTAAATAATTTATTAAATAAATATATGAAGAAAGTACAGAGGCATGATCAACCTAAAATTAAACATATTTCTAAGGCCAAAATCCTCCCTTACTTTCTAATTTACAAAATTTACCGCTATACGCTATAGCCTATTTAGCCTTTTTGTAAATCCGCCCTTGGGTTTATCAAAGTGAGTCTTAAGATTGGAAGACAATATGGCGCTGGTGTTGGCAACTCGTGCATTAGCGGCGCTGTAGTATGTTCTGACGCGCGCCAATCAGCTTAAATGGAACACAATGTGTGCATTAGCTCGTGGTCGATGCCAGTGGATCAGCTGACAGTGACAAATTGTGTGTTAATAATAAATATTTGACATTTTCTTATTTTATTCAAGATTAATATTATACTTGCAATGGAAGACCTACAAGAAATAGGATTCATTTTTCAGAAGTAAACACGGAAATATCAAAATGTGTAAAATTGGCGGTGAATAAAACTCAAGTCTGTGAAGTTAGCCACCGAATCAAATTCGATTTTAATAGCTCATTCGTTTGACCAGAGAATGACCATTAATTCCACGTAGACCCCCTTCCCCCCTCATTTTGGTACCACATCCTCATACGTTTTTTAACACTTGCATATTTTTTCAAATCAGAATTACAAATTTTTTGAAAAGAAATCCTCCTTCAGGGCTATCTTTACACCCTTGGAGCCATCATCAGAGCGAAATTGAACAATCAGACTTTTGGCCAGGTTTGAGCAGCTTCCGAAAACGTTAACCCACCCCTCACTTTATAGTGAAGTTAGAACTGACGGAAGTAATTTTAAAAAACTTACGATTGTGGAACAACGAATTTAGGGGTGGCTTAAAATCTTCGAAAACTGGTCAAGCCTGAGCAAGAGTCTGATTGTGCAATCTCGCTCTAATGATGGCCCCCGGGGGAGGGGGGATGGCAAAGTTAGTTAGTTTTGTTTTTTAAACTTTTAATTCTGATTGTACAAAATAGGCAAGAGTGTTAAAAAAACGTATGAGGGTGTGGTACCAAAATGAGGAGTCATTGAACAGCTGATATGGATTATTAAAAAAAATTTTATGTAGAAAAAATTTTTTTTACTTTTTTTTGAAGGGTGGGTCAACAATTTTAGGTTGTGGGTCTACGTGGTCAAACGATGTAGATACCGATTTTCGAATTTCATAAAATTTCAAAAAAAAGCACGAAGTTAGCCCTGATTTTTGCTTTTCGAATATCTCGTTGTCAAAAAGTGGGTTAACAAAACTAATTGGTGGGTTAACAAGGTCATTCCGTGGTTAAATAAATGAGCCATTAAAATTTTCGTTCGATTCGGTGACTAACTTCACAGACCTGCAAAACTCGGCCAGTTACACATTGGAACGCCATGATTGAATTTCCTTACTTTTGATTTTTGACTGGTCTGGCTACAGCGCCAGCTACACATTGTGTTTGCCACTTTACCTTCACGTTTGGTTTCTTTTGATCTCCACAAATAAATGAATTATAGCGTCGTCTCATATACTTTAACCTATCCTTATAAAAACAATGAGAACCACCAATCGTTGTTGAAAAATTCATAAATTGAACAGTTTTTTGTTTACACATAATAAAAATTCTTTTGTGTAGTATGTCGCCGCCAGTCAAGGTGCAACGATCATTGCACTCCATTTCAGATGCGAAAATATTTACAAAGAACTTGAAAGGAATATATTTCCAATAATCCGTCAAGAAATTATTTATTTCGTAAAAAATTATTTGTAAAAATATTTTCTCGTCAAATATTTTGTTTTTTTCTCGCAATTATCTGCGTGAATTTTTAATGTCCATCAGAAAAGTATTTGTTTGCAATTTTGTTGCTTAACGCTCAATTATTTTCTGTTGATAACATTTCATATGGAAAATAATGTTAAAAATGGATTTGATAATTACTTTTTTACTTACAATTGGATGCACGTGTACAATTAATTCGGTAATTACGTTTCTTAGACAAAATTCGACAAAGTCTTCTATCTTCATAATTTATCAGTTCACGTTAAGTGGACTGACTGTACTAACCATTAACCTAAGAACTAATTTTGAACAAATTCCTTTAATTGTTGCTGCGACATTTACTGCCCAGAAGACGGGAGTAATTTACTGTCGTTAAGTACACGTTCCTACTAAAATTTTCAACGTAAAGGTAAACAACCTTAGCATTTCGCCTTAAAATAATGATAGGCAATGTTTCACTTAAAATAACTTCAATGTAAGCGCTTCTATGTAGCTAGAATTGAACTACGTTATCGTTAAATTTTTAAATGAATTTAAAAATTATTTCTTTCCAAGCTTGGTACATTTTTTTCGAACAGGTTCACACGCCACGCCGACAGGGATATTTAATTTTGAATTATTGATTAGTCTGATTTTCGTGAAATTTTAGATAGTAAGTATTTCCTAAATCTAAATTTAAATTTCCACCAAACTAATGATTTTAATTTTTATCATTTTTGATAATTATAGCTTGAATTGTAGTACGTAAAACGAGGCGAAGTTTTCGGTATCTCCTGGTGTTCTGTTTTCCACCCGTCGTGAGATACCTTGAAGCCTACTTGGAGAGCACTAGGAAATAAATTCTATTTAAACGGAGTTATCTTCTGTTGTTCTTTAAGGTATCGAAAAGAGCACTGAAGTTGGAGATACCTGAAAGATACCTAGGAGATAACAGGCGAACTCTTTAAGTGTTCTTTCAGTACTCTCCTCATGGTCTTTTGGAACTGTTCCTTTGCTACGCTCCTCGTGTTGTCTGAGTACTCTTTTATAGGGTAGACGATTTGCGATTCGATCTCGACAGATCGATCTTTGAGCCTTCGATCAGCCGATTTTCGAATAGATTTTTTTGCTTGAATCGATTTATTTATTTCCGATTCCGATTTATTTACGACGCGCTAAAACTGAACAAATTCATTCGGGAATTTTTCGCATTTCGTGTTTTAGTGTTGTATCGTGTTTAGTGACTATTGCATGATTCTGTCATCCGTAGCTTGTGTTTTATTTACGTTTGGTGATTCCACCGAGAAGGAAATAAGTTATTTAAAGACAACACAGAAATAATTGATTTGGGAACGTACGAATTCCAGATTTCATACAAATTCTTTTTATTGCGCTGTCAATTTCATCGGATTACAGCAACTTTTGGGAGTAGCTATCTAACCTTCAGGAATCATCTTCAACTCAAAGGAGCATGCTATCCAAACCTCATCTTTTACATTGACTTCTTTTGAATAGTATACTAGTGGTTATGTGGTACAGTGTTTAAATTTTGTTGTATGTATCACAAATTTTTCGTTGCGTTCGAATAAATAGGCAATATTTGTGAAATACCCATTATTGCTTAGTCAAGATTTGTAAGCTACAAAGGCTGTGTTCTATTATTTATTAAATTGACTTATTAATGACCCTATATTTTTATATGGAAAAAGTTTTAATTACTTGCAACTTCAAAATGTTGAAATAAATTGATGGATATTTTGGATCTATTTAAGGCAATTAATCGATCTACAAAATCAGAAAAAAATTGCAGATCGATCCTTGCTGAATCGATTTTCTCAGTTCGATTTCCATCTCTACTCTTTTAGTGTTCTTTTAGTAGTCTTCTTGTGTTTTTCTCGTACTCTCCTCGTGTTCTTCCGGAATGACGTTTCTTTAATCACTTTTCACTTACCCACAGGCTACTCTAGGTACAAGCTTGGAAGCTGACACTAACAGCTGAACATTGGTGGTGTAAACAAACCAAAACTTGTCACAGCAGTCATAAGGAAAAGTTTGGCGTACTGTACTTTCTCGTAGTATTTCTCGCAATATATTTAAAGTCTTAAATTGGATTTAACTTGAGGTTAACTTATAAATATTCTGAAGATGTGAATACGATAAAAACTCTCTCATTTCACAATTTTCAATTTGTGTTTTAAAGGGAAAACTCTCTTGTGCTCCTTTTTTTGAAGTATTTAGCTTAAAATGCGTCAATGACATCAGCGTTTCTCTTTTGTTTTGGTTACGAGAGTGTGCAGTTTTATTTGTGTGTGCAAGGATTGGTTAATCTGTGGTTCAACAAAAATTAAATAATGACAAAACGTTTGGTGGTGAAATGGCCCAACTCTCATGTTTTCCAGGCTTGTATCTAGATTAGGCTGTGACTTACTATATCAACGCTTATAGTTTTACGCCTGCCTAGTTTCGCACACCCCGACACATCGGAAAACGGTTCATTTCGGAAGTTCGACTGAAAAATGTTGAGACTCGTTTGGACAGTTTTTTTTTGTTAATATTGTTATTTCCATGCGACATATTAAGTACTTCTTAAGGTATCTACGCGGCAGAATATAATTTTTTGTGTATATTTACGACAAGGAATATGTAAAGAACACTTATGTCCGGGATACACGAGGCTAGTTTTTTAAAACTAGGATAGTAAGCCACTATCCAACTAGGTCACGGAGTTGGATCAATTCGTTGAGCCGCACGACCATTATTCCATGGGTCCCGGATTCGAGACCAGGTGTCCCGTGAGCTTTTATTAAGAAATTAAAATAATTCACTCCATTTCTGGGCTGTTGTCTAGCTCGCAGCAATGCTAAAACAAGATTTTCACGTTTCCTCACCAAAGTAGTAGTATACAAGCGAGGATAGTAAAATTAGTGGTGGGGGCGCAACTCGCTCAAAAATAGAACCCCATCCTATTAAACTATCCTAGCTTGAAACGCTAGATTACTACCCTAGAAAATAAGCTAGTTATGTTTACACAAAACCAGAGCTGCTAGCTTGCTAGCTTACTAGCCTCGGGTAGTTTTCCTGCTTGAAATTTACATTCTTAATCCAAGCAAAACAAGTAAAATTTAGTTATCTGTAACATTTCAAAAAAATTAGGTCACACTCAACTAAATTCAATGTCATCTTTGTACTCGATACTGCACCCACACACGCTTTGATTAATCTGCATTGAGACCAATTAAAATCATTAACACTTATTTAAGTCCGTTGGAAATGTTCAACTCATTGCAAAATGTGAACAAGATACTTGCAAATTGCGCCCGCATTACTAGCCAAATAGAAGGCTTGATATCTTCTCTAAATGTCACACTAAATCGACCAAAAAAACATTTTTGAGAAAAAACAAGTTTTTTTTTTTAAATAAATTGTTGACAGTCAAAATATTCAGATTAATTGGGAAATATTAACTAAACCGCAAAATTAAGCGTAGGTGGACTCAGCGATGGCAGGCAATCAGCTGTCACACTGTCAAAAGTATTAACTAAAAAAAAACATGAAACGATTCAGAGCGGAATAGGAGTGAACAGGGGATGTCAGATGAAATCATAAATAATTTTTGTATATTCTTTTATACCAAAAGAATGCTGTAAGTTGTCGGGATTTCTTTGATTAAAATTCTCAGCAGAAAAATAATTCTGAAAGCTTAAAAGGGGATGGATGCTGGATGGGAATATTAATAAGATGACGCCAAACATAAATTAGTCGAGTATAAATGTGAAAATACAAAAAGTTATGACGCACAGAAATTGAGTTTTTAAAATGCAAAAATGCAAAAAATATTGTTGTGGAATATTTTCAGATTTTTCGATTCAAGTAAAACTAAAAGAAAAAGAAATGTTTGCAATTTACTTTGAAACAAATTTCTTATATTAGTTTTTTTTAAATTTTAACATAAGGCATCCACAGAAGATCTGTATAGAAATGCAATGAACAATAAATTATTATTCTTCGTCTATCGAAGGATCTTACATAATCCTTCTCTCGCAGCTACCCTTTTATTTCTGAAAAGTCCAACACTATGTCTGATGGCCGGCTGAATCTTCAACTATTCTCGGAGGTTCTCTGTGACTCTTTAATTGAGAGATGTTATCAGGCTTTAGGTAGGTTTGGCCAAATTTCTGTTGACCCACATCGTATGATCGCATGATACATCAAATGTTACTGGCCCAGCTTTGTTCATTGCGGATGTGACACGATGTGATATTAGCCTGGTCTACACAAATTTTTCGCCACGGTACAATTTTAGTAATTCAAAAATTTGGCGGCACACTAACAATAAGATAAATTAAAAGTTAGGTCCAACCCACATCCCCACTCCTACTCCACCAACAAAATTTTTGACATGGTACCAATCGGGGAACCTACTGTACCCAACAAAAAAGTTATAATTCCCGCATTCCGGCTATCAATGAGCGGAAATGTTTTAGGTCTGTTTTGATACGTTGTGATGTGACGGCATCATTTTGTACATGATCTGTGCACGAAGAAATGTCAAATGGTTTGGCCAAAATTGACATGCCTTTGTTAAAAGTAGGGTCCTTTTGTCCGACGGGTATATTTTGGCCTTGTGTCGCACTAACAGTCAGTTCATATTAGAATGTGATTCTATACTCAGTATGGGTTAGGTGCAGTCCTGAATCAAATTGAGGAGAATGGTTTACAAAAACCTGTATTGATCGCTGCACGAACATTAAATAGGATAGAACAAAACTATTAACAGGTGGAAAAAGAAGCGCTGGCTCTTAAATTTAGAGTAACAAAAATTTAATAAATTTCTTCTGGACTGGAAATTGGCCCTAGTGACGAATCACAAATCTTTAAGTCAACGATGACAGCTTCAAGGCTGCAGAGATAGGCTCTCGTAGAAGGAGTATTTAAAATTAAAAGGAAATTATCTATACTTCGCCCTGATCTTCATTGACATTCATGGAGACAAACACCTACAGTTAATTCGTCGAAGGAAGAATATAAAATACATACCCGGATACCCGGTCGGATATTAATATGAAAAAGTTCGGTTTTACATTAGGTCACGTTCTACTTGAATACGAAACTTTTTCTGAAACTTATTACTGGCTTCAATTTTTCTATACAAGCTGCAAATCTGATCCGCTTCAATCGGTATCCTGGGTTCCTGCTGGTGTTTCACAAGGCTCGATTCTCGGCCCACTTTTATTCTCAACACTGCAACATGCATCTCTATGCCGATGATGCTCAATTGCTCATTTTGAGACCATTAGGGTTGCATGAAGATGCAGCAGCTTTAATTAGTGATGATCTCTCCTCGATATGTGATTGGACTATTAGTAAAAAGCTATGTTTAAAACCCTACTAAGTCCAAGTGTCTTTTAATTAGCAGAGATTCGGTCGACACTAGTGAGCTCTCGCCAGTAGAACTTAGTGGCATACAGATTCCCTTTGTAGAATCTGCCAATAATCTGGGCATATTATTTAATAAAAATTTCAGCTGGAGTCATCATAATTATGTTGTGTCCAAAACTTATGGTGGGCTTTGCTAATTGTGGGTCTCTAGTCATTTCACTCCTTAACCAACTAGGCTCATCGGTCTACTTAGCTGTAAAATTCGTGACCGTACTGATGCCCTTGGTGAAACATGATACTCTCTCTTTTTCAGAACCTCTGCCATCGTTGAGAACTATTGAGGACACGGCTTAATATTTTATATCTAGTTTATTAATCTGCTGTATTCATAAATAGGTCACGCCGTTAGATCATAGGGCCATACACACGTTCCACCTTTTTCTGTACTTTAGTTGGCACAGTTTTTCGGATCCAAGATTAAGCATATCGATTTGTTCACACAGTCTGGTCCTTTGCATATATTTCCCTGGTATGTCGTGATATCAAGGTGATATCATGAATCTATCTTGATGCATCTCTCGTCTCACATTGACACCTCATCTAACATGATGGCGTGGTACGAGCGATCGGCCTTTTAGTGCAACCTTGAGAATGTTTATTTCGGATGAAGTGGTTCAGTTGGCTATTTCGGATGACGTCTGACCCAGCAATTCCATCTTTCATAAGGTTCATTTCAAGAAGTCGTATCTCTATAAATGTCCCAAAAGACGCGTCAAGGAAGTCATTTATTATTACTTGAACGTAACTGAATTTCGCTCTAAGGCAACTATTGTATTTGCTTCTCTGCCTGCTTCGATGCTGACGTGATTTATCTATCTGAGACTTAATTGTGGATGCTGAGATCTTCAATTCCGACTCACTGTTTTTCTGTTGGAACAAACACTCTTCTGCCCTTGATGTTAATATCATGGTGGTTTAATGTTGATTTATTTTTTTTCTCATGCTAATACCATAGACAGACAGTGCTACAAATTATTAATTAATTAACTATAAATCATGATTAAAACTAAATAATGATTAGGTAACTGGTGGCTCACAGCAACATCTTTCATGATGACAACCGGCTGCTTTCCTTTGACGTTTTGATAGTTTTAAAGAAATGGATCAAACGCAGATTTTGAACTTATGTTTTATGATTTCTATTTTTTAGCACCAAAAGTTGTCTTATTATATTTTTAAAAAATATTTGAACTCTGGTCCAGACATTTATTTTAAAGGAAAAAAGTAGAACAAAAATGTTGCTCCTTTCTAGAATCACAGCCTATTCTAGATACCAGCCCGGAAAGAATGACAATTCGGTCATTTTACCACCAAGCGTGTCGACATTATTTAATTTATTTTTGTATCACATATTAATCAATCCTTGGACAAATATAGAACTGCACACTAAAAACCAAAACTAAAGAGAAATGCTGATATCATTGACGCATTCTAACTTCAATACTTCAACAAAACGAACACAAGAGAGAGTTTTCCTTTTAAAACACATGAAAATTCTAAAACACTTTTTAACGTGAGCGCATGCTCAGAACATTTGTGGGTTCACGTCAAGTAAATTCCAAGTTGAGACTTAAAAAATACTGCGAGAAATACTATAAAAAAGTAGAATTCCTCGAACTTTTCCTATTCTTAATTGTAGCAAGTTTCGGTTTGTTTACACCACCAACACTCAGCTGTTCGTGTCGGCTTCCGGTCTTGTATCTAAAGTAGGCTGTTATTCTATATACCCTGGCTCCTTTTTCGTCTTCTTCTCGAGAGGATGTACTTTTTTGTCATTTAGTGGCTCTAATTATTATTAGAATTACACACAGCTCCTTAATTAATATTTTTATTAACTATTAATTTAGAAGGGCTGTGTGGCTAGGGTAGTACTCATATATGTGTATGTCATTGTCTCGAATCGGGTGAAGTTCTTCGCCCGCCCTTGTGGGATGGGTTACGAGAACTAAAGAGAGAGAGAGATAGTTGTTCTCATAGAAATCTGACATTAAACTAATTTTAATAACCTTAATTACTTTGAATACTTATTTAAATATACTTACTAGCTGCAACCTCTTGTCATATGTAACCAGTACCTTCCTCCACTGGAAAACTATTCTTGCGCTACCGAAAGTTATTTCCCAAACTTGTTTTATATCTTAATTTTGTATACGCTACTACAGCAGTAATCGCCGCACATATCTAATCTTAGTTAACCTTCAAAATCTGAACATGCTTCTGATAACATTGACTACAATTATATTTGAATATTTATCCAAAGATCGTCGACCTGACATAGCTTTTTGGCAAAATTTCAAACTTTCAAGGCAACAATGTAGTTTGGTACACGATGAAACCTGAACCGGAAATTCGGAATTTGTTTTTTTTTGTAAAAAGTGCCATTAAAATTTGAATACGCCACAATGTTACACGGAACTGCGAAGTAAATTTTTTGAAGATCTACATGTATCTGAACCCTGACCCTCTTGCAAAAAAGAAATATCTTAATTCAGAGACGAAACAGACAAAACCTGAACAATATTCACTAAAAACTTCTCGAAGCAAGCCCCTTTCCCTATACGATCATTCGTCAGCTGTTGTCAAAGTATGTAGCCTTGATCTGCAATTTATCTGGACATGCTGTGGCTTGCGATTGAAAGAGCCAATAATCAGTTCATTTGACACTTCCACTTTGTGTGATACAATCGCGGACTGTTAGCATTATTTGATAAGATTGCCTCGAAAAACCGGAGACGCACACACTTCAACTCCAATCCGAACCAGAAAAGCGCCATTTTTTCGAATTCGTCCGTTTCTATTTTGTTCTGATTTGCGGCGGTAGTAATGCCCCGTCGTCGTGCAACTCGCCATATCGGTCAAGTTTGTGCATAGGAAATAGTTCAGGGCCAAGTGAATTTGCCGGCTTGACTCGGCTCGGCCGGTGGCTAAAGTGTTTAGACTGCGCGAGCGCCGATCCCTACCCAGCGTAAATCGCCAGACGATTATAGAAGTAGAAATGTTAGAAGAAAATAAACAAGACGCCAACGCACGAAGTAGTGGACTATGCGCATGCCGAACGGATAAGCAAAATGAATGGAATTCGTAATCGTAACTAGTGCAGGTTGGCTGGCGTTTCATTGATAAGGGTGAAATTATGCTGAATGGATGTTCTATAGGTGCCATATCGCATCGAAATGAGGTTAAGAGCGCTTTTGCGATGATTTGTGCCGAGGCTGTGCGCAATATAAGTTCAAGTTTGCGAGGAAACTTTCTCGATTTGCCTTATCAGCGCGATATTTTTTCAGCAGCTGCACTTAGTCAGTGCAAGTATTCTTAATTGTAGCGAAGGTTCTTGAAAATTTCGTAAAATTTTCAAATTCTGAAAAAGATTAATTCTTATACATTTCTACGCTTCGACAAGTTGTCTACGTTTCTAAAGTGGTAATAAATTTTACAACAAACTTATTTTGTGCAGTTTTTTCAGTGGATCAAAATGTGACTATAAGCGAATTTTAGAATTTCGAAAAAGTCATGAAAATACATGCATAAGCAAACATAAATGTGATATTAAAGATTATTTTGAGATTTTTATTTCAACTATTTAAAATTGCAAAATAATTTTATAAGCCAAAATGATCAAGAAGGAGAAACCTATGTTGTCTGTTGATGCCCTTATACAGGCGCAAGGGAAGCAATGGAATCGTGCATTTACAGGTAATTTTTATATAATTTGAAAATTTTTTTATTTGCAGGTGGTAAACAAAATAAATTTGATTAACATGTGTATAGCATTGAAAAAAAACTTAGTGGTCTTACGACGAGTTTGTTTTTCCTAACACATTTAAGCTTAATTTTCACTCCAATCATTTTAGACATACCCACAGCCTACTCTAGATACAAACCCGGATAACATGACAGTTCGGCCATTTTACCCATTTTACCACCAAGTGTGTCGTCATTATTTCATTTATTTTTGTACCACAGATTACCCAATCCTTGCACGTATATAAAACTGCACACTTACTTAACCAAAACTAAAGAGAAATGATGACGCATTCTAACCTCAATAATTCAACAAAACGAACGTCTTCCCATTAAAACACATGAAAATTGTAATTGAGAAATTTTTTATCGTGATCACATGTTCAGATCATTTGTAGGTTCACGTCAAGGAAATTCCAAGTTGAGACTTTAAAAATACTGCGAAAAAGTAAAATTACCCAACTTTTTCCTATTCTTTACGCTTTGTTTACACCACCAATGCTCAGCTGTTCGTGTCAGCTGCCAGCTTATATCTACAGTAGGCTGTGACATACAGGATCTTGATGTTTCTTACAGAACGGAGACGTTTTCAGTTAAGGCCTTGTTAGCTGCGGCTTTATTTTAAGTTTTGACGTTTCTGCAGTCACATTTGTTTCTACCTAGGTAAACGTGTCGTTAATTTTTTTTATTAATAACGGTACGCGAAAAAATATCCAAAATATGAAAAAAAAAACGTAAATTAACTCTGTAAGCTTAAACTCGTTCAGCTTCATCTTAAAAAAGATACACAAGTTCTTAGCCGCGGCTTAATTTATCAAGCTATTAACAGATTGGTGCTGATTGGTTAAACATTTGTTAAGAATAAGACTCGGCTTAGAAGACTAAAATAAAAATTAAACTTTACGCAACGTTGAACATTTTTATTTGCTTTGATTGCGCAGTGTTGTCCACAGTCTGGTGGTTTCAAGGGAAAATCTGTAAAGAGAGCACTCTGCGATTGGGGCACTCACTCTACTACAAAAATTACACTTTGGCCGCCTTCTTAAGGCTTTTAAAAACCTTCGTATGAAGCTTTCGCCGATCTGTGGGCGGAATTCAGCAATTGGATACCAACAACATTTAATCTCCTCCGCTTTGGCTGACGATTATGAACAGCATCCTCTAGTATCTAGGCATATATCTTGATCCTAAATAAAACTGAAAGGGAACCATTAAGAAGCGACTCAAGAAGGCGTGCCTAAATCGCTAAGTCTGCAGCAACATATGGGGTCTAAACTGACATTATACCTAGACAGACAGAGAAAAAATTGTATGGCAGGAAGTGGGCTATCTCAACCGTTGGGAACTTACATAGTGATTCATAAATTTAAAATTTTCATTGTATTCTTATTATTATTTTATTTTTATCTTTTGATATTCTCACCGCAACGACATCAGGAATACGCCAAAAAACTACTATCCCAATGTTCTTTCCAAAAATGTCAACAATGTTTATTTACCTACCACTTCAGGTACAAACACTTACGTAAGTGGAAAAAATTTTCAATTTCCTTGGTTAATTTATGTATATCACACTACTGTCCCTGTGCAATACTCTTGGGCTCCAATCCAGTATTTCCCTAACAATGTACATACATACCTTGCTTGCTGTGGCAAGACATTGTGGCAGTATGTTTACCGCTGTCTTTTCAACTTCCATGCGTAGTCTACAGGTGCCATCCTCAATGAGCCACATTTTCTTTAGATGTAATTCGGAATTACCATATCCTATCAAGAGTCGCCTCAACCATATATGATAATTCAGATCTAAATTCAGATTCCTCGTCTCGGCAGCGTAGTATGGCGTTCCCCAAGCCATTTTGCCCTGCCTATACGAGTCCACTTCGATCCACTGTCTCCAGTGTTCCGTCTAATCTTACCTCCTTTCTAAAGCAACATATTGTTCCTAACCTTGAAAGTTCGACTTATCCTCTCGCCTTTTTGCTCTCTTCAGGCCCTAACCCAAGCCAGCGTCATGTCATTTACCAGGGCATACTCATTGAGTTCTAAAACACACTCTAAGGCCAAAGATGAGTAGGTTTTACTTCATTTATCTAGGTATTATCAATTGCTATGAACACGCCAGCCCCCAGGCTTAGATGAAATTCTAGATTCAAATTTATTCCCCGCTCCGGTTTTCTCATCAATCCCGGATCCATCTTTTGTGACATCTGTCAGTCTTGCCTCAGAAAGTGATCCATCAGTTATTAGAGTTTCGTGGTATTTTTCGGTTACCCTTACTTTGCTTATCTCGTCCATTAGCATTAGCCCTTGATTATTTCTGACTTGTGGCAATGTGTATCCTCATCCATACGGAGCGATGTCATGGTGGCCATCTTTTTAATGTATAAATCTAACAGCAGCAGTCCTAACATCTCTAATGCGTGTGTTGGTTTGGTGCAAGGTGTTCCTGTTAAACCGACAGAAATCAATCTTTTCACCTTTCTGAATTCTAATTCTCTGTGCGCTTTGTGAGCCCCTTTCCCGCCATGGGCCTTACCAACATAGTGTAGATCCAGTACGGAGACTTTGGTGAGGTGTCCGGCTACTGCCCATACACCTTTTCTTGTAGTGTTCTACTTGCCTTTTGAACCTCCTCCTCGATATTTTTTTAAGGCTAGTCACGAATTAATTAAGAAATACTACAATATAAAGTCTAAATTCGTCCTTTTCTTGGTGAAAACTATCAGATCCGACTTATTTGCACGTCTTGTTCCTGGTACTACTGCTCTATCACCTGACACTACCGGGATCTTGTATGTGACGAGGCTACCATTTTAAAGCACATCTCGAATTTGACCAATATCTTCTCGAGTGGCCCAAATGGTATCCCAGCCTCCTTTCTGAAAGCATGTAGCTCGTACCTTGTTTCTTTTCTTTGTTATTTATTTAATTTATCTATTCGGTGTGGCATCTTTCCGAGACCCTATCGCTTATATATGTTGCATTGCGAAGGTTTTTGAATCTTTAGTTTGTGATCTGTTTTATCTTCTCTGTAAACCCTTTCACTCATTTCAACACGGTTTCATAAAAGGTAAATACACCACAACTAACTTATTAGAATTCTCCCAGTACTACGTTTCCGCCATTAAGGCCGGTAAGCAAGTTGATTGCATCTTTACTGATTTTGGTAAAGCTTTCGATAGAATCAATCACAGAATTCTCATTCATAAGTTACACGCTCTATGTTTTCCTTCGGTTTTTGTTAACTGGGTGTTTTCGTATCTGTCTGATCATACAGAGCGTGATTTGCTTCGTGGTGCCTCACCTCAGGGGTTCCACAGGGTAGCCATCTTGGACCGTTCCTTTTTATCATTTATATCAATGATGTATTAACGATCCTCTATTACTCGATAATTCTTTGCTATGCTGACGCCGCTAAAGCTTTTCGTACTGTTGCTAATGGTTTGTTTACTTTTAATTTCTGACTTCAATAAATATTCTATTTACTCTCAACATCCTCAAGTGTACCACTATGTCCTTTGTGACTACCAAGACCAGGAGTTTAGGGGTCAAATTTGAATTTCACTTTGGAGGAACACATAGATTTTCTTGTAAATAAGGCTAACGCGTCCTTAGGTTTTATTAAACGCTGGCCAAAAGAAGAAACTTCTCTTTTGTACTTTTGTAAGGCCTATTTTAGAATACGCGAGTATCGAGATTTGCTTTTAGAGTTGTTCCCTGAAATAATCCTTATTTTCTAACTACATATTTGAACAGACTTAAACTATTATTGTTGGATCCTAGGGAAGATAGCCCTAGTTTTCTTCCGGTCAAAGCCATGCTGCATCATAGGGCTGTCCCCTGGGCTTTATATACATCACATAAAAAAAATTCACCTAGCTAAAAAATATAAACAAACCGCCAGTTTCCGTAAAAAGTTGGAAGTTACCCAATCATAATCCTTCCGTTCCGTCAAGCTGATTGCTGTCAAATAATTAGTTTAAAATATTTACCGAACGGAACGTGACGTGTTTATTGTGACTATGGCTTTAGGAAATTCAAAAGGAGAATCAACACGACAAGGGTAGCAGCAGTCGATTTCAGATCGACATGAAAATCGCAGTAGTGGTGATTATTGCTATGTCGTCGACATATCCTACATAGCAGATACCTTCATTACCGAAATGGCATACCAGTAAGTCAACAGTTATGTTCCAAAGTATATTGACTCTTCCGAAGTGCATTTTATCGAAGGCTTCTTCAATGTCCATTATACCTAGTGGTAAATAATTCTTCTTCTGCTATGGGTATGACCTGGTGTTGCCCTATTTTTGTAGTTGTACAAGCACGGTAAGCGTTCTGGTTCTTATTTATCATTGTTTTCAATGCAGCTTAATAATAATCATATCATTGTAGTTTTTTATTGACGATTGTCAGTAAGTCCACAAGGGTTTCAGACTGATGGGTTTCTTTAGTATTAGAGATTTTCAGTCCAACTCGAATAACTAGCTTACAATCCAACAAGCTTTTTTTGCCTCATGTATTTGAGCATTGTCCTGATGGAGAAGTTGATGTTTCCATTTGTGCTAGTTCAACTGAATGTTTTCTTTAGGTGTTTATGAATGCCAAATAAACGCTCCATTGATTTGTGAGACTTAACTTATTTCACTTGGAGCCAATACATCGGCGCAGTATGCGATTAATGCTAAACTAACTTAAATGTTCCGGCTCGTATTGAAAAAAAAATCATTAAATTCTTGGCCATGCCAATTGAAAGTGAAGCAGCTTTCACAAATCCGATGAAGTAGTACAGGTGGAAACTATTTTCTTACTCAATTAGCAAGATTTCTGCAGTGATTGGACATATTCTTTGTAAAAGTCGCATTTCAATTCAAAGCAAACTATTTTCGAAAGTTGTAGAATCGGTTCTTACAGGTAAACTAATTACTGATAATTAGCCGACTTTTAAATTAGAATGTGATCTTAATATTATATAACTTCCTCCACTCATGCATGCACCTATTGAAACTATCAACAACGCAAGGTCAGCACTGTAGAATGAGAATCCTCATGAATTCTTACAAAACTGGAGTGCATATGAAATTCGAGATGGCAGTAGCTAACTAGTGTCAGTATTGTCGCAGAATCCGGGATCGCGATCGCAATTTGTACATCGTTTTCAATTTAGTTCCTCTTTGATCAGAAGGGGAGTTACATAAAGGTAGCTATTAAAGAGAGAGCACACGTTCATATTTCGTCACGGCCGGTAGAATATGAGAACAAGTGAAACGAATGGAAGTCGCAAGATTCTAACCTTAAGAAAAATACAAGATCGCTAAAAGGGAAGTAGACTTACCGTGAATCTGCGCAAAACAAAGCCGTTTTTGGTACTGATGACTCTATTAATATTCGCTGCCGCATTTATTTCTGTTCTGTTCTGTTGCTCTTGATCTTTCCTAGTTCGTGCGATGCGAGCCGATGACGATCATCAGCGACGTGGACTTCTCTGCGGTGTGTTCTGCGGTTGCTATCTATCCCAAGTTTCTACCTTTTTTCATTTTGTTTATTAAACGAGAGAGCGACTACTTTCCAAGGTCATTTTTTTTAAGCACTGAATGTTGCCATATTGAAAAATATTCATTGTTGTTTTATTTTAATTTTTACAGGTGTCGAGAATAATTGAATTTTTTAAGAGTTGTCATGAAGTCCGTTCAGATATAATCACTTCTTTCGTTTACATATGTATTTTGAAAGAACACTTTTCAATTTAACTTGTTTGAATTTAAATTTTTAAATTTTTATTAACTTAAACAAAAAAAGTAGAATAATTACGAGTCAAACTGAATTAAATTTACCGATTTCCAGGTAGAGGTGTAGGATAGTTCGTATGGTTTGTTATTTGGTAATTTTTACCGGGTTCGAGACCAGATCTCCCCGTGAGCTTTTATTAAGAAATTAAAATACTCCACTCCGTCTCTGGGCTGTCGTCTAACTCGCAGCAAAGCAAAAACAAGACTAAAGTTTCCTCACTCCCCTTACCCTAATTCCCTTCCGACCAACACCATGCTAACGCATCAAAGGGTTCTCCCCTAGGATTTGGCCACATCGTATAAAAAAAAAATTAAGTTAAGGGCGTGTAGAAACCTTTCAATATTAACGTCAAATACGACACATAAGTTCATGTCGATTGATTTTCCACGATTTTATCTTTGTGTAATTCCAAGAGTCGTTTTAAGTTTCCTATTTTCTGTTTTAAATATAGTTAACTTGCTTTATTTCAACTGAGTTGACATTGCAAAAGTTCTCTCCAAAAAAATTGTGTTTGCTTTTTATAGCTGCGTTGAGTTTTAACTCAATTTTTGAAAAACAGTCGTCAACATTTGTTCAAAATTCATGGAAAACAGAGCTGTTAACTAAATTAACCATTCCCATTCCAATTCCATTCTTTGAAATTAACATTTTTTATTCCATTACTTTTCAATTAGGAATGGAATTAAGATTCCAAGTAATGATGTATGTAATTGGAATTCCTCATATATTCCACCGAGATTGGCAAAGGAATGAAAAGTAATTGAAAATGAGTTATTCATGATTTAAACCCAGATTTTAGTAACCTAATTCATTTATTTTTTTAACAATATTTACAAAAATCTTTTATTTGTTTTCATCAAAATCAATTGCTCACACAAACTATCTGACAGATCAATCTACTGGAATCGATTTTTTCAACTCGATTAATCGATTTTTAAGATCGTAGAAAGGTAAATGATCGATTTCTCATAGATCGATCTTTCTAAATTCGATTTCCATCAATAGAACTAGAGCGATCGTTTTGTTTGCCCCGACGATACTGCCTCCGGCTACGTGGTTGAGAAGAACGAGACGGTACAGATAATTTCGAGGCACCATGAGAATCAGCATCAGCAGCAACAGATGGAACACTCTCCACGGCGGTGGAAATAGAACACAACTCGCCAGGCACAGGAGTCGGAGTGGCAGCCAATTTATCCTAAGGAACAGTGAATTGTGAGATGCAGCTGCTCACATTACGCTGCATGAAAACCTTGACGTCCAAAGCTATAGTGCTGATCAGCTCAGAATTGGCAGACACAGCAGCAGACCACGTACTGAGCTCATCCTTAACCTGCCTAAAACCGCGGCTGATGTCCTATATAATTGGAAGAGCCGAGAAACTGGATAAAAATCAATGGATGAACGAAGATTAGTACAAATTTTCTAGAGTATCGCCAGACAATTTCCTTCACGATTGAAAAGTGCAATTGAGCGAGATGTTCTTAAATTTAGTATTTATTGTATGGTACACAGCCAGTATATGTTTTATGAAAATAATTCTTAATAAATAAACAGTAGCTACTGGAGGGGAGCATGACCCTTTCTTGAGGTATCTATCCCTTGGTGCTAACCGTCGAGAGTTCAATACCCCTTAGATTGAATTGAAAGAAGTGTTATCAAACACACCTTCAATATCCGGACACATACAAAGCGCTACCTATTTAGCCAAAGCACTCTCCCGTTTTCTGACTAGGTTGTGTAATGCCAGTATATGATACATTATAAAGAAAATGAGATGAATTGTGTTTCGTTGTTATATTGATTTCGACCAGGCTAATGCTAAAATTGTTACACTTTTTCTTATGATGTAGCCAAAGCCTAAGGGCCCTATGGTGCGTTGGCATGGCTTTCTCCGAAACGGAGTTAGGGTAAGGGGAATTCGAATGTATTATTTTTGCATTGCTGCGAGCTAGACAACAGCCTAGAGACGGAGTGGATTTTTTAATTTATTTTCAAACTCACGGGGAGACCGAGGCTTGAAATCTGGAACTATGACGTGGTGATCATGCCGCTCAACCAATTGATCCAACTCCGTCTCGTTGTATCACTCACCCTTGTATCGAAACCTCTGTCAACCACACTCTCTGTGATTAATGATTGAACCAATATTTTTAAACAATTCCTAAAATTTCACAAAAAAAAAAACAGAGTTAAACGTTTTAGACCTTGGTAAATTTAACAACACTTCCTACAGCAATAAAAAGAAAAGGTAAAAAACTATCTCTTAATCGAGAGCAGCATTTCCGAAGACCGGTTGATTCCAAAAATTTTTATTGCGACGCTCGCTTTACCCCTACCAACATGGATCTGAATACGCGGCTACCAAAATGCAATGAACTGCTGACCCTGAACAAAGATTTCACCCACATGAGATTCTTCGAATATCGATTAACTTACGTTCATTATCGGCAGGTGATATTTGTATGCATTTCTTCAAACATTTTTTTTGGATTCAGTCCCATTAATTGACAATCGAGATACGAAGAAATTTTGTAAATTTCCGAAATATGTCATCGTCCAACGTGATCGTGACCGTGATAGTGATCATAGCACCCAAGGCACTCACAACTATCAGTTTTGCGTAAGAATGTTGAAAATTATATTCAAGTCCAGACCATTTACAAGTCAGACACTATATCATTAGTACTTGAGTTAACCAAAAATTCTACACAGACAGGTAAATCATGTCTTGACGGACTCAGCGAAAAAGATGGACATGACGATCTACGCCCGCAGATATTTTTGGTAAACAAACTCCATTCGAGCAGAGCAGGTTTTTACTTTCTTCGCCAAAGGTCAGTTATTATGTAAAGGAAAAATATTAAAATTTTTATTCCTACGTTAAATTGATGTTTACTCTGTAATTAGCGAGCAAATTATAAAATGAAGATTGACACCATTCAGAAATTGGAGGTTTTTTGCGCTGAGTGATATCTTCCGCGGCAAATACTGATTGCGTGATTTCTAAGCGATTTTTCTGTTGTTGCTTGCGGTCACTTGGCAATATAAGCGGCCTGATGTCAGCCTTAACGTTTTAATTTATTTTTTTTTTTCATCAGTTTTTGTCGAAATGAATCTAAATTGCCTTTGATGTTTTTTGGTTTACTTTTTTTCGTTCTTATACAGAAGTAACTAAAATAAATGTTCGTAATCGTTCCTGAAAATTTGTCTTAAAAAAAACTAGTGACAAATTTCTTATTTACTTGTTTTAATACTTCGTCGACTTTGACCATCTCTAAATCAAGAGGTGGGTTCATTATAGATGTATTTTTCTAAAGGAACATGAGATATGACAGAAAAACTGCAGTGGAATTCGAGAATCGTGTCAAAGTCGCGACTTTTCTTAATTTTTTCGTTCGACTCTGCACACCTCTAGAGTGCATTTTGGAATGTGAACTACCAAAACAAATATTTTCTTTCTTTAAAAATATAAATTATGAGGGCAAGTAGTCCTGCAGTAGAGGCTTCAAAATTGGACTGGATGCAAATTTATTATACAGCATTAGTTGATGACCAACTTAAGATCGTTACAGACCGTATTATGTACCTGTTTAATAAATACGTTGCTGTCAAAACTAGGCTCATTATTTGTCCCGGCTGTCCTTGGTTTACCTTAAATATAAGGAAATTAATAACACAAGCCTGCGAGGTTTTTCCCCGTGGACAATGAATAGTTGTTTCTGAAGTAATTTCCCCCGCTGAAACCGAATCCGGGCTCAGAATTGAAATCAACAATGAAAGGTTCCGTAAATGAGTTAAAGTCAGCATTGGAAGAACATAAGTAATCGGTAGCGGAACTTTAAGCCTCTGTTGAAGAAGTGAAAGCTGAAATAGAAATTTTCATGCGAAAAGAGGTTGAGGCTTTAGAATCAGCTGTTGATACGAAATTTGAAAACATAGAGAAAAGATTGGAAGAAGTAGAAATTTCTGGACAAACGAATATCAAACAAGTTAAATGCGAAATGGAACAGTCAATGAAGAAAAATTTCGAGGAAATCAATACTTTACTAGAGACTGTGAACAAAAGTCTTCATCCTCCAACACGTGACGGCCAAACGCCCTGGCAAATAATCAGACTTCAGTTCGTGACACCAGCGGCAATGAACTTTTGGACTGACGAGGCAAAAGCTACAGCTTTAATTTTGGCACTCAGAGGCGCAGCCGCAGAACTCTTACAGACTATACCAGCAGAGCAAAGGTACGATTATTCATCTCTAATACAAGCTTTAGAATTACGATACGGCGACCAGCATATGCATGAGGTCTCCCGTATACAGCCACGAAATCAAACACAGAAACATGGAGAGACGTTGCAGCAGTTATGTGCGGACATAGAAAGTCAGACACATTTGGCTTATCCCACGTTTAGCCAAGATTATGTCAATGAGGTCGCCAGAGAAGCTCTTATTGATTCACTTGCAGATTGTGATCTACAGCAAGCTGTACGACTGTCCGGAAAGAACACTAACGCTGAGGTTTTTTCTTACGCTCTGGCCGAAATAAAAGATATTTGTTACCGAATCAATACCGTGGTCGTCCTAAGTGTGGACAATGTCCACTGGACATGTGGCCAGGAGGGTCATCTCCGACGAAATTTCTAGAAGCAAAGGAGATCAACCCCTCCGGGATATGCAACGAGGAAGATTGGTTGTGCAAATTGCAGCACAAGAGAACGGGAACGACTTAGATTAAAGAGAGGTACATACCGAAACAATGAAGCTACAGTTCCTCGACGCAAGTATAGATGTTGGTTCTGCGATGAAGAAGGTCATCTGGAAAGTGATTGCAAAAGGAAGATCCTTGACCAGTTGTCAGAGAAGTACGGTCCAATAGAAGGTATCCCAAGCGATGAAGGAGTTTTGAGAGAACGTCGATGGCGAAGGACTAATGAAGAGCAAAGAATGAAGAAAGAAATCTTGCAAAGTGAGGAAATTGCCGGAAATGCCGAGTATAAGAACAATTTGGATATGTGAAACATGAGATTGCATCGCCAGATGAGAAGATTGAACTTGTACGAAGACTGACTGTCTTGTCAACATCCTGCCAAGGAAGGCGGGAACTGCAGCCTATTGACCAAGAATTGCAGGATTTTGAGGACGCACTGGAAACTTCACTAGAGGACAATCCTGAAACGACTAGAGAGCTAAAAGTTCAAGAATGTGACGTTAGCGAGGCAACTAACACTCGAACCGTTCATGCTGGAGAAGATGAGATTGTTCAACTACATCGGAAATTGAAGGAGGCGAAAGATTGCAATCAAAATCTACGTTCTCAGCGGGAGCGGCATTCGTGGTGCTGCAGGGATGTTCAGCTACATAACACCCAGCTAGATGATAAATGCGTAAATACGCGTGAAGAGAGAGCCAACATGAAGGAATTTGAGATAGCAGGAATCTGAGATAGCAGTTGAGATCTGAGGAGCAGTTGCCAGAAGACACAAAGGCCAATGAAGAATTATCAAAACAGAAGCACTGCAGAAAGGCCATAGAGGATGAAAGCTGTTCGGGACGAAAATATAATAAATATTTAATTGTTCTTTTCAATATTAATTTTACTTTCTTTAACTTAGCTTTCAAGTTTTATTTTTATTTTACTACAACATAATTTCGTATTTTTTTTTCTTTCTTTTGTTTCTTTGTTTCCTACACTTAATTAAGAGATGTATTTCTTATACTAGTGTAGTTGTTACAAATAAATTAATTTGAATTGAAACCCTTAACTTGATGAATTTCCAACATGAAGTCGTTAAAGGTTTTATGCAATCACAAACAACGAAAACTATAGCACTTTATTACTTAAGATTTCTTATCACTAAAGAAAATCTTGCACATAAATTACGTAAGAGCTCCTGAAGGAGGGGGAGCTTGGCAGGTTGATCATCTTTGAGTGACTTGTAATGAGAAACGACCTCTCTATTGAAAAGCACAAGAATACAGATGATTCAACGAAAAAGTCGAGTTGTTCATGGTTTGGTTTTTTGGATCTCCAAATTACTGCGGTTTCTCTATTAAGATGACTCTCGACTAAGTGATCCTAAGGTCTACGAACATATGAAGTTGAATGACAAGTACAATCCATAAAAAGTCTCCATAAATCTCTGTCTAACTTGACATTTGATTATAGTTTATGTGAGCTAGAATTGGCACAAAAACCTCTGGCGTCCTCTTAATTTCATCAAACAAAATGAATCTTATCTTTTTTTTATTCGGACTTAACTATCTTAATGTCATCGTGAGACATCCCAAAAAATAGTAATTAATTAAAAGCTTCTTTTTTACAATAACATGTTTGTAAAATAAAACTTATTAGCTTAATTGATTGTCAAAGTAATATAAGTCAAGTTCAGCTCTGATATTAAACAAATGCAGGTGCTGAAATTAACAAAAGGTCATTCACTACACAGATAAGTGTTGACCTTTGCAGTTTTCAAAAGACTCGAGGAAAAAATCTTGTTTCAAAAGTAAAAGATGTCGCATTTCTGGTTATGTGGGGTTGTATAAATGTTGTTTACTTTTATGGAAATTTATGCAGGTGTACGGATAATGCAGTTATTTATAGTGACTGATGTAAGTTATGGAGATCCTGAAAAAGTGATGTAATGTTTTTTCGTTTGATGAACGTCCAGAACTCAAGCTCTGGACATAGTAGCAGAGTAAAGTATAATTTATTTATTCAAAAAAGATTCATGAAACGCCTGATTACTACAAAGATAAGAATAATATAAGAAACAGTTCGTAAACAAAGATAAAGTAACTTTAACTAATCTGATCTTTTATCCGATATCACCAGAGATGAAAATCAATGTAATTAAACTTGACATTAACGAGAGGCGACATCGAGGCCATGATTATACCGTACTTAGTGCGATGATAAGGAACTTCGAAAAAGCTGTGAGTCCGCAGGGACGGATCCGGAACGAGAGCCTAGCAACTCTGGAGAATTCGTTGTGTTCTGTAAACAATCGAACGCAAAACTAATTTTAAAATTAATACGCCTGTTCTCAATAGTGTCCAACGAGAATAAGTTGAGTCTATTCAAATAAGTAGGCAGAATCTCAAAAATCCAAGCCGGAAGGCCTCGATGCGATTAATATGGATCGCATAATAGGGTGACCAAACAGGACTATCGTATTCCAGAATGGACCTAACAAAAGTACAAGTTTAGATATATAAGGATTATCGAACTCTCTTGACCATCGTTTAATAAAACCTAAGGTCGCTACAAGAGAATCTATGTGGTCATCAAAGGAAAAGTGAGTGTCAAGTATAACCCCCAATTCCATGGTCTTGTCAAGTCTAGTTAATGAGCTATTATCAATAAGAAAGTTAAAGTGCAGAGGAGTTATTTTGCGTGAAAATGACATAGTGGTGCACTTGAGAATGTTCAGAGGGGCATACTTAATAGAACACCATTTATGAAAGGCGTCAAAGTCAGAGTTTAAAAGAGAACACTTATGTTCATTAGCAACAGCACGAAACATGTTAACATGATCAGCATAGTAAAGAATTCTCCAGTTATGAGGGATCATCGATACATCATTGAAGCAAATGATAAAAAGCAATGGCCCAAGATGGCTGCCCTGTGGCACCCCTGAGGTGTTAAGTATTTCATTTGAAAGCGCCCCACGAAACAATGTACGCTGTGTACGATCGGACAGGCGAAAACACCGAGCGTACAAAAACCGAAGGAAAACCTAAAAAATTTAACTTATGAATGAGAATTCTGTGATTGATTCTGTCGCAAGCTTTATTAAAATCAGTAAAATTGCAATCAACTTGGTTACCGGCTTCAAGGAAGGAAACTCAGTGGTTATAGAATTCTAATAAGGTGGTTTTGGTGGATTTACCCTTCATAAGGCCATACTGAAACGAGCCAAGCAATGGTTTACAGTTAAACTGAATCGCAAACTAAAGCTTCAAAAACCTTTGCAATGCAACATAAATTAGCATTAGGTCTATAATTCATAATGTCGCACTTATTGCCCTTTTTATGAAGGGGAAAAATCACAGAATGCTTCCATGGTCTCGGAAAGATGCCACAACGAATAGATAAATTAAATAAATAACAAAGAACAGAAACAAACGACGAGTTACATGCTTTCAAAAAGGAGGCTGAGATACCATTTGTACCGCTCGAGAATCTATTAGTCAAATTCAAGATGTACTTTAAGACTCGTCAAATACAAGATCCTTCAGTTCAAGGGAAGTCGGCGGAAGCTTCGTCAAGTGAGTAAAATTCTTATCAATAATATCACAGTCATTGTAAAGAAAATCAGTTTTGAAAAAGCGACCGAAGAGATTGGAACCAACCAGCGGGCCACTACTCTCAGTCTACGTCAGATATTCTACCACAAGTTTCAGTCAAGCATACCACTTCGAAGCAAGAGTCTGTCGAACCTATGAATAGGCGAGTCAATTTTGAACATAGACCTGTTATTTTGGCTTAGTAGAGCGATAATTAGCTAACGAGTTTTTTTTATGTGGCATTAGTGTCGGATCAAGCGTACGAAAAAAATACACGAACAATAAAGTTGATTGGCCAGATTTTAGGTCAAACAACTGCGCTAAATAAGTCCTCGGGAAAGCAACAGCCGCCGCGTCTTCGTGAAGAGGTGATCCTTATGCAGGCTATACAGCTTCGCGGAGCCCCCGTGTGAGATGTTATGTGGGCAGCAATGTCATCCTCGGTAGTTTCCGGATGTATTTGCGAAATAAAAACACTTCGAGGAAGTTGTTCTCAAGGTAACGAACAACACCAATTCGAGTCGTAGAAGCTGATGTAAAGCCCGCGGGGATATGTAGATGTGTGAAATCCATACGCGAGGCATCAGAAGTTGGGCTAGCCTTTGAGTTGGTGCACCGCTGAGCGATGGAACATAGCATGAGCTGTCCACACTGTCAGTTGACGGTGTAGGCACACGATTGCGGTGCTTCCCATTAGGTCGAGATCGGCACTGCGCTGTATGAGGCGGATTGGGCTCGTTTGGAGAGACCGCTGGCAACGAGTCCGAGCCATCCAGAGTGTCAGAAGGAGGAGGTAAGATAGAGCAATAAGCACCGCGCGACATTAAACTCAGTAGCGATATCAAACTCAGTGGCGATCAAAGTTTCTAACCGCTGTCCAGTATCCTAGATCGCCTTTAAAGAGCTTAATATTGCGTCGGATGTCTTTAATGATTGGAAAAACAGGTGCGTTGTAGGAAGGTGACAACCTACAGTCAACAAGCATTGTACGGAGGTCGTCAAAAGAGGTAAACATGCCTGCAAATTTAAAGGAAAGCTCATGAGACTTCTCAAGTAGTGTACATGAGCCGCTATTTAGAATCGTCAATTAACAATTGCAGTCCGACCCAATTTGAACAAATAATGCCGATTTTGAAACAATCAGAGACAAGTCCGATGAAAGTGAAGCGGTGTGGTGTTACCCTTTAACGAGCCGCAAAACATGACATGTCTTAATATCTGCACAATCAGCAGAAACCGAGAATCCCGTTGAAAGTAATCTGGAAGCAGGATTCTTACTTAAAATCTTCATCTCTTCGGGTTTTTCTCTCTTCTTGTTGAGGAGCTGTGTTCCTTGTCTCATCATATAAAGTAAGTTTTATTTCGGGGAGCTCTTTCAAATATTATCTGCAACACTTCAAGTGTTCCACAGGGCTGTCATATGGGACCAATATTTATTTTCAATGGTTCCAGGTTTCTTTATTATGTTGATGTCGTCAAAATTATTCGTATGGGTTCTGAAGAGGCCGATTGTGCTCTCCTGAATTCCAATCGTTAGATTTTCAAGTTCTCTACCACGTTATATTGACAAGTGCGACACTCAATATTGACAAGCGCACCACTCAATATTGACAAGCGCACCACTCAATATTGACAAGTGCACAACTTTTTACGTAAGAGGAACCCATTGATCTTCAACTATACTTTATATGGACGCTGCCTTGTTAGACTCGAGACAATAAAAGAACTGAGCGTTTAGCTAAACGCTTCTTTCTCCTTTGAGGATCAAAATAACTAATAGGGCTAATGAGACTTTAGGTTATATTAAAAGATTGTCTAAAGATTTTTGCAATTCTTATATTACGAGGCTACTTTAGCGTACCGATTTTGGAGTATGCTGATATTGTTTGGTCCCCCTTTTTGTATATCACATATTAACTTCAATGAGGCAGTACAGCAAACATTCGTCAGGTTTGCTCTTCGTGGTCTCCCTGGAGCAACTTATTTGTCCTGCTTGCGTAAGTGGATAGGCTGAGACTCATCGTCCCGGATACTCTTGAGGACAGGCACCATATTTTCCGTATGGTATTTGCATTCGTTGCCATCGATAAAGTAAGTGATAACGTGTTGGCCTTCCAAGCCGAAGGTCCCAGGTTCGAATTCCACCGGCGGCTATCCATGATAGTTTTCCGCTGACAACAGCAAAATGGGGTTGCAGAGAAAAAGTCGGTAATTCGGATTTTACTTTAAATTGTAGGTCCACTTGCAATCGTTGTCTCGAATCTGGTGAAGTTCTTCTCTCGCCTACAAGAAGCTACGAGAATTAGGAAGAGATACGGATTTGCAATTGACTGCTTACAGCGATCTATATGTAAATAGTCTGGAGCTTTTGGGTTCTGTTATTTCCCTTACCCTTAACTCCTTTCTTGCCGAGGCTGCGTGTGAAAAAAATGTTTCGTCACTTCAACCATCACTCCGATGGTATTGACTTCCTCAGTTCCACCTACATATCTAAGAGCCTTGTTACGGATCAGGCTAGTTGTGGTTTTGATTTATTTTTCTCTTTCTTTTATTTAACCTTTATTTATGTGTAGTAATCAGTAATTGATCAATTTATAAATTAATAAATAAATGGTGAGATCGCATCTTAGTATGTCAGCTCCAGGTTGAGTTGGTACGCGAATCCTATTTTCATTTAAGAAGTTGGCTGCTCAGAGTCGAAGGGAAAAAACTGCCCTTTTCATAGATCTTTGCCCCAGGACTGTGGATGCAAAAAAGGCCTTTATTCCACCTAACAGTGGTGAGTGAGGTTTTCTGTCCACCGAACAGGAAGTAATATAAAATTTAGTTTCTTAAAACACTTTGTATCCTACTATGCTGTCTCATTAAATGAGAAAGTGAATTCGTCTTGCATCATAGCTTATATAATACTTTTTCCAACATTTCTACGTACCCATATAACACAAATGACTGCACACTCGTTTCGCATCAAAAGTGAAAACCTCGTATCACATTGCCTGAAGCTTTGTCGACATTCCAGTAGATCACACTCGCGTCAAACTTCATTTCATTTAACGTCCGCCAAAGTAAGACTAAAATAGATACGTTCTCGTTTCGCTTACCTTCCTGTCGCAAGTCGCACGTAACGTGCTGTCAGAAGTCATCAACAGGTAACCAATCAGCAATCAGTTTATATCTGTTTTTTTCCTGAACAAGGTCACTTATATTAAATTTTTCCTCCATGCACTTGCCAACCCATACAAGGCGTATACATATCACTTACGTTGCGTCTATCTAGCTGTGACTGGTGCCATAGTACGGTGTCCATCTTGCACCTCATTTCAGAATCTAATTACAGAGCAATGTCAAAGTCAAGCGAAGGAAACAACTATGGAGGGGTGCGGTGGGTTATGTTGCGGCTAGCAGCATGTCTTGTAGCGTTTCTATGTTAATTTGCGCGTGGAAAAGTGCGCATGTGCCGATAAGTGTTCCAACTCAAGGACACTTTATATCAGCATTTTTATGGGCAGGCAGGTGGGGACGAAAAATTCGTGGGTGGTGCTTTGGTACCAGTAGCCATGAGCCATGCATTGAAAGATTGCTCAACTGGAGTCTGCTGGTTCCAATGGATGGAGACCAAACCATTTCACTTGGATTAAGGGGGGGTTGTGGGAGCAGACCGGTTGGTAGTATATTCACATTTCAGTTTAGTACTCCAAAATTAAATTTTAACGCCACGCGAACATTTCCTTTGTCTGGATATTTTGCCCTTGGTGGGGGGGCGGGTAGAGCTTCGTTCATGACCAAAGACAACGTTTTTTGACGTAAGCTTTTCATGAATGTTTTGCAAAACTGTAGACATTTTCATGTTTGCGGTTTGACTGAACGGATAAAATTGGTTGACTTTAATTCATTTGGGAGGATGATTTTAGTCTAACAGAATCAGGCTCTATCCCCGATGGAAATGAGTTAATGGGAGGTTGTCAAGGACTATATGGAATGGATCCGTTCGTAATGAGAGTATACTATCGAGAAAAATGTGCAAACTAAATTTCTTTCTTTCTTTTTTTTTCGTTTAAAGAGATTTCTCCTTTCGTTACGTAATTTGATGGTTGGGTTAGCTTTTTACTGAAACCTAAACCTACTGTTGTGTTCATTTAAAAATTTAATACCTTTTTTTATTACTTCTCTAAAATATGAATCCATAAAGCACGAAATAAAATGAAAAATGCACGACGGTTGATTGTTAAGATCCGCCACCTATACGTCAAGACAAATAACTTGCTTGGTATGTAATGTGTTTTCGGGGTAGACGCTTTTGGTCTTCTCCGGGGGATAAGCTCGCCGGCTCCAGGGTCAAGGCTTTTGAAGAAATCAATCCAGTGTCTAAATATAATTCACTTTATTTACTGTGTTACTCTTATTCCTATGTGTTCTAGATGACTTTTATGTTTGGCTTTGTGGGGGCGTTTCAAATGCTCTAGACGAGACTCTCCTCTTGTCTTTTCTGCTAGGATGCTCGTACGTCTCCGTTATATCCTGTTGTCTCTATTCTACGGTGAATAGGTAAAGTGCTGCCTTACCCTGTATACGGTCGGTTGGTGAAGAGATGCTCCTCGGTGTTGTGGTATGGGTAAAGTGCTCTGGGAACTGGTGGCCTTATCTTCGGTGGGAAACTTTCTGCGACTCAAACGGGTAATTCTCCCACAAGAGAAAGAGACAGAGAAGGATAAATTTACATGAGTCTAAATAATAGTCTAGACGACGAGGAAGAGTATTGCTAGACGAGTATGACGTTTTATTACAGTCAGGGGCGTACGCTAGTATAAGAGAGATGTCTAGAGAACCAGGGCAGCTCGCTGGTTATACGGGTACCTTACACCAGGGAAGCTAGCTGGTGTAAGCGAGTAAGTACGAACGAGTGTCCAGGTAAGCACGTTGGTGAAGGAGAGAAACATAACCAGGGAAGCATGCTGGCTATATGATTGTCTTGAATCAGGGAAGTACGCCGGTGCTAGAGAGAGAGTACGAGTCCGTACCACCAGAGAAGCACACTAGTAGAAGACAGACTTTACGAGTGTCCACCACCAGAGAAGGACGCTGTTGAGGGATATATAACGAAGGAAGCACGCTGGTTAGACTAGTGTCTTACACCAGGGAAGCACTCTAGTGTGAGTGAGATAAAAAGCCAGGAAAGCACGCTGGCTTCAAGAGTGTCTTGTATCAGTGAAGCACGCTAGTACAAGAGAGACATCTAGATAACCAGGAAAGCATGCTGGTTAAACGAATATACTAAACTTACTCACCACAAATGGATCCGATCTGATTGCAAATCACTTTCGTAGCCGGAGAAACAACTCGCCTACTAAACTGCCGTGCTACTGTTATCTCTTGGAGGACTTCCGCGCTGATCGATGTAGGCCGTCCGGTCGCTGGACTGACTAAGCGCTGCAGAGGGCTCGTTTACATACCCCTTAGCTCCAAGTTGGGTGGTTGGTTGGTAAGTCGGGCCGTTTGGTGCCGAAGCACCAACTCCATTCGAAGGCCACGTAGGCCCATTATGAATGCGCTTGAAAGAACCTTACCCCCAAGACAGGTGAGTCATCGTTCTTTTAGAGCTGGACATTCACAGAGTAAATGCACTATGGACTCAGTTTCCTTTTCGTCTTTGCAAGTTCTACAAAACTCATTCGATGGAATGCCGAGTCTTATGGCCATAACTTCTATGGGGCAATGCCCAGTGATGCCACCGACGATTGTTCGGATGCGCCTTCTATCGAAGCTTAAGAGACTAAAAGTTCTGATGGAATTCAATTTTAACCAAAGTCTTCGTGTTGCGAGACAATATTTTTTACTCATTGTTCCGAGTTCTTGTATCTTTCGATTTGACTTTTCGCTACGTTAAGGGGAGGGTGAACCGTATCCTCGATCATGTTTATGTCTATATTTAAACCTTTCTTGGACAGCTCGTCGGCTTTTTCACTACCCTCTATGCCGACATGTTCTGGAACCCAGCAAATTCTGACCATATGGCCTGACAAATCTCTTAAGGCTCTGATACAGTCTTTAAAGCATTTGGATTTTATCAGGTGGGAGTTTCGAGTCTTAAGTGCTGCTTGCCTGTCCACAATAATAGTGATATCGCTTGCCGACATCTATTTTGCTTATACAGTTCGTGCAGCTTTCATAATGGCGTAAATTTCTGCTTGGAAAATGCTGCAATTGTTCGTGAGTTTATAAGACTCACTTATTTGCAACGATTCCGAGAAAACTCCAGATGGGAATTTTTCTAATGATATTTTCAGGGTGCTTTCAGTCTTCTCTATTCGGTTTGATGACGGAAAATGGTTTTCTAAAATCATATTGTGTCCTCATGTAATCTGTTATGGGTTGCAGCCCATTTTGATTAAGAGAATTCAGTATGACTGTATATCCAAAACTTTCTGGCATCCATTAGTTGTTTTCTCTGAGTCTGACAGCTGCCAAGGTAGCTACTTTTATTGTGTAAAGCTCTATGGGTTGAAGGTGTAAAATTGTGATAGCTCCAAGTTACCAAGAACGAAATTACCTCTTGTCACGGTGCTGACTGGTCGGTTGGTTGTGGTTTGGTCAAAGACCGGACTGCAACTGAGGAAAGTACAAAGCCGATCCCACTTATATGGTAGTGGCTCCTAATTTCCTCCAAATTCTTCAATTACCTTTTGTTTTCTGCTAGTTCCTTTGGCTTTTGATCGGTCTGCTAGGTCTGGTCTGATCCATTACTGGACGGCGACTGATAATAAGTACGGAGGAGAGTTTTAAACGCATGACACTTTTTATCGTGTTCACATGTAGGTTAACCTCAAGTAAAATCCAATTTGAGACAGAAATACTTCGAGAAAGTCCAATTCCCCAAACTTTTCCTCATGTCTACTGTGGCAAATTGTGGTTTGTTTACACCACCAATGCTCAGCTGTTAATGACAGCTTCCGGGCTTGTATCTAGAGTAGGCTGTGGTTATATGTAAAATGATACTCGATTGAAGAACTTGATAAATTAATTGTTAATTTTGTTGTTAAAAAAAAATCTTAATGTATAAATCGAAGGCGCATAAGTCATTCATTCCTTTGGAAAAAATCGATCTTATCTGATTGGGTAGCGTATATATCTCATCTTCAATGAATCAACGTAAAATGTTGCGTAAATTTAACTACAAACCTTCCCCTCATTGATTTCTTTCCTTGCTTAAAGCTGCAACACGCCCGTTTTTGTTTGCTTTCATTTACACCTACACTGGTATTATTCGATTCATTTAACTCGCTTTCCATATAATAAGATTCCTTACTGGCACGTGTAATAAACGCTATCGATTTTCTCATATTCTCAACTCATCTCCTTGCTGTCTGTCTGCGGGCAAATGGAAGGACATTGCATGGGCTGTGAGATTACCATCAATTGGGTAACTCGTCTGGAATAAGAATGAGGGGATTAACTATCGCCACGAGAGAAAAGCAATGACGCAGTTCCATAAATTTTCCGATAGACCTTGACCTAGAATCTTATTTATCTTCTGCTAACTTCTTAACTTATCTTTTTTCTTCGTTTTGTGCTTTTGTTTTACAACAGAATAATAAGGCAAAGTCTCGTTGTTTATTTTTAATTTGATGGGCGCTGTTTCCAGCAATTATGTTGTAGCGTAAATATACTGAAACAATGTCCCATTCTCGAGACCTTCTCTGAAATTATTTTTTTGGTAGCAGGACAAGGAGTTTTTTGTTTTTAGAGTTTTCCTCTTAATTTTATTTTTATCTTATAAAGGTCGGAAATAAATATGTCTTAAAATCAAGAAAGGAAAATTGTTGTAATTTTTTTATTTCTATTTTCTTTTGTATTTACAGAACAAGCATTTGGTCACATGGGACCTATATCACCGCCTGAAATGAAACCTGATATATCACTTCTAAATGGAAACAGTACAGGAAGCTTTTCTCCTGGGCCTGGAAGTCCGGGATCATTTGCAGCTATTAACAGTACCCTACAATCTGTAAATACAACCAGTGGAACATCCCCAACAGGCGCACAAAATAGACAACAGTATCCACCTAACCATCCTCTGAGCGGATCCAAACACTTGTGCTCCATATGCGGGGACCGAGCTAGTGGAAAACATTATGGTGTTTACAGGTGAGAATAGTTCTTGTTAGATATAAAGCTTTATTAGGTTACGAAGTTATGAGAAGTACATTTTACTATTTGAATCAATTAAATGGCTAGTGAGACCACGGTTTTAATAAAGTTTATAAATAAAATTTTATTAACGGACATTAAATTTTATACTGACTTGTATAAATTACTGCTAAAGTTTGTTCGTAATTACGGCCGGCATTACCCGAATAACGTTTGGATATAGCTGATTGCGCCTGGTTCTTTTAACCCCTTCTGGGGCCTCGGGCGTCTAATATACCGACTCTCCACCCGGTCCAATTCTGCGCCAACGCCTTCAACTGTGGCCACAATTTATTGATCTGGGTATCGTCCTTCTTTACAGTCGTCCAATTCGGCGTCTTCCTTGAGTCCCGTGTTGGTACCAATCTAGAGCCTGCTGAGTGATGTTGTTTAAATCTTTTCTCTGTGTGGCCTATCTATTGCCACTTTCGCCTGCGAATACTGGTGTCTATCCCGTCTTGGCCTGTAAGTACTTGTAGATCTTCGTTAGTAATTACATCCGGCCAAGGGATGCTAGGGATGCGTCGGAGATACCGATTGACAAAGGCTTGTAGATGATATTGGATAGATCACTTTCCACGTTGAACGGCCGTGCCACAAGACGGATTTTACGTTCAATTCGCAGATTCGAAGTTTTGTGCATTTGGACATGTTATTGCACCAGATCTCAGCAATAGTATTAAATTCAACTCAACCCTTATTGATGCGAGCCTGTATTTCTGCTTCAGCTCTACCATCTGTTGTTTCGAGATAGCAACATTTTTCCACTTGCTCTATTTGCTGCCCTTCAAGATAAAATTCATTTTGTCTCCTAGAGTCCAAGCCCATAAGTTTGGTTTTAGTAGCATTCATTTTAAGCCCTGCTCTGCTCGGGGCTTCGGACATTATGGCTACATGACTCTGTTTGTTGGATAGAAGACATACATCGCCAACATAATTCAGGTGCCTAATGTGGTTAAAAAGTTTCCATCTAATCCCTCGCGATAGGTAGTCGTCTAGCGCGCTGCGTAATACTTTAATGACCATAAGGAAAAGCATAGGCGACAGTATGAATCCTAGTCTTACTGCGTTTAACGATTGGAAGGGCTCCGACAGACATTGGGCTCCTAAGTAGGTCTCTTTTATGATGGTAATTTTTTTTTGCGATACCTCTCCGAAGTAAAACTTTCTATATATACTCGCGATCAACGCTGTCAAACGCCTTCTCAAAATCGACGAACACTAGATGTAAAGGGGATATCCATTCGACAGATTGCTCAATGATAATTCGGAGGGTGTTGATGTGATCGTTGCAGGAGAAACCCTCATAAAAACCTGCCTGCTCATCATTTAGAGTGCGCTAAATTGTTTGCTTGATTCGCATTAAGATGATTTTTCACATTAGTTTGGAGATTGCAATTAAAAGACAGATATCGCGGCAAATATTACAACTCTTCAGGTTGCCTTGTGAATCTTCACAATTATTGTTATGTAACAAATTGAAATTTGCTAGAGTAAAAAATAGGACAAGGTTGGGGAATTATAGTTTTTCGTAGTATTTCTCGCAATATTTTTAAAGTCTTCACTTGTAATTTACTTGACATGAACCTACAAATCTTCTGAACATTGTGGTCAGGATAAACAATTTCTCATTTATAATTTTCATGTGTTTTAATTGGAAGACTCTCTCTTGTGTTCGTTTTGTTGAAGTTTCGAGGTTAGAATGCGTCAATGACATCATCATTTCTGTTTAGTTTTTGTTAAGACAGTGTGCAGTTTCATATGAGTGCAAGGATTGTATAATCTGTGGTACAAAAAAATAAATGAAATAATGACGACACGCTTGGTGGTAAAATGGCCGAACTGTTATGTTTTTCGGGCTTGTATCTGGAGTAGGCTGTGCTTCAGATATTATCGACATGATAGGGGGTAACACCAGGGATGGGCATTTTTTATTCGAATAAAGATAAAAGCTAAAAGCTCAAATAAATTGAAAAATCGAATAAAAATTTATTTGATTACAAAAATTATTTGTTATTTGATGACTTATTCGCAAATAATTATCTGTTATTTGATGCTTTTTATTTGAATTTTAAATAATTATTTGTTATTCGATTATCAAGTAATTATTCGATAGTTGATGTCTCTTTATGGAATACTTATTTGTTTTATGGTATCATTTACTAAAATCTTGACTGTAAACATCGAAACATAACAAGGCAGTTTTAATTTCCTAAGTACGAGACACCTTGTGATATGAAATGCGTGTACCAAGAAATAATTTTTTTAAATTGAACTAATGTACACCAACAACAAATAATTATTTCATAAAGAGACATGAACTATCGAATAATTATTTAAGAATCGAATAACAAATAATTATTTGAAATTCGAATAAAAAGCAACAAATAATTATTTGCCAATAATTCATCAAATAACAAATAATTATTTGATTATGGAATAAAGGACGATCGAATAACAAATAATTATTTTAAATTGGATTAAAGAGAACCAAATAACAAATAATTATTTGCGAATAACTTAACATAAATTGAAAATCGAATAAAAATTTATTCGAATAATGCCCATCACCGGGTAAAACTTATATGGTAAACCACGTTGTATTGCTATACCATGGTATCGATACTACACGCAGCAATATACACGCCCTCATACTAAGGACATATAATTCGCTTGGAATATAATTAATATAAATTATAATTACAAATACTTTACTGCATAGCAAGCTTTAACTGATCGCTTTCGCTTCAGCCTGTACTTTTCAATAAAACCAGTGACCTTTCCGGCTTCAAAAATTTCCAATTTATGTCGTTCATTCAGTCTGCATTAAAACGATAGTGAAAGTGTGTCTATTACTACATTTCTGATTCGCAAGAATAGTCTAAAAATAAGAATTTAATGCGAGGGAAGTATTTTTACTCGCCTTCAAAATGATATATGCACGCCACCCATCAAGTTGCAGATTCCGAAAGCGAAACAATAAACAGTTGGCGGCGTCTTTGCTCTTGCAGCGATACGCAAATTTTATTAAATTCTTCAATGCCGCGCCATAGATACTAAAAAGTCATAATGATAATAATATTTTTGTGGAATAGTAAACAACGCCGTTCTGTACAATTTCGAGAAATGACCTGGACACATATGGGAATCAAATGGAATTTGTTTGGGTTGAGCATCCGACTCTGATTGCCATTGCAATTCGCTTCATTTCCATTTGCCTCAAGGCTTAGATCTCAGAGATGATGAGCCATCATTGTTTGGATTAACATGCACCTATAAAAGGGGTTCGATTATTATGTTCTATATTTGAAGCATGACTCTGGACCGCCATTAAGTCGTCGCTATTTAAACAGCCTCACAATTCCATCGTGAACAAATGCAGATTCGCTGACTGATAATAATTTATATAAACAGATGTGTGCACATTCTCTGCCGGAACTGTGCAAATGAAAAATGCAAACTTAATTGACCTCGAATGATTATTTTGGCGGTATGGTAGTCTATTTGGATGCCTTCAAAATTTATGGAATCATTAGCGTGACCACGAAAGAAGAGTAATTAATAAAAAAAGGTACTCAGAATGCTTATTAACTTCAACAAAGTATTCGTCTGCTTTTATACCTTCTGCAGTAGCTTCAGCTTAAGAGATTTATTTACGAGCAATCAAAATACCTTAAAAGCCAGAGGATGATTTGTTGTTTTGTATGAGAGGATAAAGGAAATGAAATTGCAAATACCAATCTTGTAATTATAATGAGTTTTTCGAAGGTGAGTTATACTTGTTTCTTGGCGTCCAGAATGGCACATCCCAATTGTTTCCTTAATGTTTTGGAACAAAATTCGTCAAGATTCTGTTTCTACAGTTAAGTAAGTGTCACAATTTATTACCTCCTAAATCTTTTCTTATTTTAAGAAGATTTAAAAGCACTTAAATGTCAAATGACCATAAGAACATCGCCACCCACTTGGCTCGTTACTTATGAGAAGCTGAAAATATCGTCATAACTAAAAGGGAGGTTTCAATCATTCGGAAAAGCCGTTTCAAAAGAAGAGTGCTTAATAGCTTTCCACGTTTAAATGCTGTGATGTTAACAAAAAGAAGGTACAGTGCTCCCACGATTAAATGAACTCTGGATACTATGAATTGATATAAAAATATGAACTCTCCGTCATGTTGAATTTATTTTGTGTTTGTTTTTTTTTTTTTTTAAATTATTATTATAGAAGGCACACTTCTTAGGCAGAAGCCTAGAATCAATTGACCTATTCGGCAGAATATAACAATATATTGAGGCGAATTAGGCTCCTACGCCAGCATGCAAAACACGTTAGTAAATAAAAACTAAAACACGCACACACAACAATCAGGGGTGCGCGGACAACAGAGAACGCTTCAGCAAATCCTTCGTAAGAGTCAGGTCAAAAACAGGACACATATTCATGGCTCTACACATGCGATTTATAGGCTCATGTATACCATAATTCGACCGAGAATGAACAACATGCAGTAAAGGCAATCTCCTTAAGCAATACGGGGTATGCCTATAAGAAGAGAGCAGGAGACGGAGTTGGATCAATGCGTTAAGCCGCACGACCACCATGCCATGGGCCCCGGGTTCGAGACCAGATCTCCCCGTGAGCTTTTATTAAGAAATTAAAATAATCCATTCTGTCTCTGGGCTGTTGTCTAGCTCGCAGCAATGCAAAAAAACAAGACTCAAGCTTCCTCGCTCCCCTTACCCTAATTCTCTTCCGGCCAAAACCATGCTAACGCATCAAAGGGTTGTCCCCTAGGATTTGGCCACATCGTATAAAAAAAAAGAGAAAAACCATACCTAAGAGAGTGCAAGAATCTATGTTTGAGTTCAAAAGCTGGTGAATCAAGATTAGGTCAGCAACTCTACGTCGTTCTTCCAACGAATGCATATTAAGCAACCGGAGGCGATCCACATAAGGAGGAAGCCTGAGTGGATCATTCCACGGAAGGTCTCCTAACAATTACTCAATGCGTCTAGAATGAACAACATAGCAGGGATACCAAACCTGAGATGCATACTCGAGAATTGGCCCAACCAAAGAAAAGAATAAGTGCTAGTAGTGGTTCTATTTTGAGTGCTTCCCGCGACCCTACGACGGGGTACAAACTCGTGTGCAATGATATTTTCGGGCCAGAAATCGGGAGCAGACATTATCTCAAAAAGCTCTGGCGACGATGTTAACTTACAAGACGACATGAGTCCGTGAGAATGACGAGATCCTTGAAGTTGATGGATCAAGTCGGAAAACAAAAAAGGACCGCGGTGGTTGCGCAATCCTCAGAGTGAAACCCTTATTTCGAGAAACATTAATGGATCTCAATGGGAATGTGTCATGTGATTGGTGAGGATTAGACTGAGAGGGGCCCGGAGATATGTTCCCAGCTGGGTCCGATGCAGGGAGGGGTGGGGGAGTAGAAGAAGTACAAGTGAATGAAGTGGCAGCGTGTCCTTCGGCAATCATGTTCGTGGGAGGCTCAGCAACATGAACGCGACAAAAAGCTGCTTAGAGGGGCGCTAAGCTTCAGGAGGTCACCTCATTGGCTGAGTTCAACAAGTCCCTCTCAACTGACACGTTAGTTGAAGATGTGAGTCCGGCGAAATGGGGAACCAGAAATCTAAATGGATGGTGAAGGTACGCCTTCTGTGCAGAAGGGGACTCAGAACCTTAAGCAAAAAGCGACCAGATCCCTTCCTAGGGACGGCAGCCCGCAACATCGGTAAGCCGACTGTTTCCCTCTGACCTGCGTCTGGGGATCATGGATGAGAGTAGGGAAGGGGGATTAGAGCCGGTACAACTAGAGATTTTTAAAGAAGCCCGATTGAAGACTATAGACTCCCTTCCTGAAAACGCCGGGGAGTATAGGGAGTGAACTTGGTTATCTTGGAGGATTTTCTGATCACACGTAAATGTGTACAATAGAAGGTCTGAGCATGCGAAGCCGTCAAGATGTCTTTCTCCCGGGGGAAGCTGCGGATAAGGATATTATACAAAAGAAGTTGCGAAACCAAAATCAATGTATTAGAGACCCATCCAAGTGTAGAGTGTCTAGGAGGCAGAAAGATGGATAAGAAACTTCAGGTGGAACCAGTCTGACGATGTGGTGACAGATCGAGGATGCAAAGGCCGTCAAGAAAGCAGAGTATAGATTGAACTGCGGTTTCGTAAAGATCCAGGCGATTTACCAGGATCAGCTGAAGAAACATTCCGGCGGAGTAACTGGTTCAGTCAAGCTCAGCAATGAGGAAGAAGTCAAAATAAAGTGGACGTAAAAATGAGTGATGGTGCTACTATAAGGGATATCCTTCACTTGGATAGGGTAACCCTGAGATGATTAACAGCACTGGATAGGCCTTGGTAACTTCCAGCTGCGGGTGACTGATTATATCTTTTAAAGAGGTGATTGACTATCGAGAACAGTGGGGAGTGGGTTAAACGTTACCCTGCATTTCGTTCCTGGCAATAGGAACATTACTGGTAACGAGATGGTCGACAAACTTGCCAGAAAGGGTGCTACACTGCACAATTATTATACTGCAGAGATCCATACTTCTATTAAGAGGAAGATCTTTACTACTACCTAGTGTTGGAAAACTTCAGAGAGACCATCCTGACAACATGTAGTATATCCAGGACGAATTGGCCAAGATATGATAAAAACCAAACATCCGAACTGCTTAATAGACCGAGAAGTGTTATTGCAAAAATCGCTGTGGTCTGCACGGTACACTGTCTTATAGGCGATCATGCGGCTAGGCTGGGCGCCTCATATGATAGGCAATGTTGCAGCTGCGACAACATGAACGAAAAAGAGACCATTTTCAAGCTTCTTTACGAGTTTCCTGCTCTTGCTAGGGGCTAGGAGTGCGGCTTTGGGGAATTATTTCTTTGAAAATCTTATGGCAATCGCGAATGTAAGAGTAAAGGATAAATTCCTCAGGTTGGCTTTAGCCTAATGCGTAATTTAACTCAGTCAGAGTTGCAGGGTTGACATTGAAAATATAAACGTGAAATGAATATTGAAGATACCTGGTATAGTAAAGGTAAGAATGAGAACGTTGGTGAAGTAAGGATAATCTGTTGGCCTTTCATCTCGGAGGTCCTAAGTTTTAATCCCACCGGCGGCTACCCGAGGACGAAAAGGGACCCAAATAAAAAAGTGGTCCGTTTCGTATAATCCCTAAAGAAGTAGGCTAAAAACAAAAATCATTTTACAGCAAAATCATCGTGTGAATTTGCCCGTTAAGTTGCCCATTAAGGCCGTGTGTCTGTTTGGCCAACTCTCTACTACTTTTCTCCTTCAACTTTCAAAAAATAATCCAAATTGTCTGCTTTTACCCAGATGTTAGATGTTACCTCATAGACCAGACAGCTAGCTATATTTTAGCAGAAGATTATATTATCAAAATAATCTTTTTAATAATTTATTTTAACTTTATTACTGTTTCACTCTTATTGAATTTTTACTATTTTTTTTTAGCTGTGAGGGCTGTAAGGGTTTCTTCAAAAGGACTGTTCGTAAAGACCTAACATATGCCTGTCGCGAGGACAAAAATTGCACAATTGATAAGCGACAACGGAATAGATGTCAGTATTGCCGATATCAAAAATGCTTAGCATGTGGTATGAAACGGGAAGCAGTACAAGAAGAGAGACAACGAGGAGCAAAGTTACCAACCAAAAACGATGACCTAAATCCAACAAGTTCGGTACGAGATTTAACGATCGAACGGATAATGGATGCTGAAAAACAAAGCGAAACAAGATGTGGCGATAATGCTATACCCTACTTAAAAGTGGGAGCAAATTCAATGGTTCCCAACGAATTTAAAGTAAATATTATTATAGTAATTTTTCGAACTAAAATATATTTAATAATAAAATCATTTTTAAGGGCCCTGTATCTCATTTATGTCAAGTTGTTAATAAACAGTTATACCAGTTAGTAGAGTACGCCAGACGTATGCCACATTTTTCACAATTACAACGAGAAGATCAAGTGATACTACTTAAGGCAGGCTGGAACGAGTTGCTAATTGCGAACGTAGCCTGGAGGAGTATAGACGTAAATATCAGTTGAGTTTGAAATTTACTGTGTTTGTCATGATTGTTTACTTTCAGTTTTTAGATGTAGAATGTCAAAATCCCGATGGAACTGTTGATCGGCGAACACGGATTGGACAACCTCAGCAAATGTGTTTGAGTCCTAATTTTACACTACATCGAAATAGTGCAATACAAGCAGGTGTTGCGGCAATTTTTGATCGTGTTTTATCAGAGCTGACTGTTAAAATGAAACGATTAAACATTGATAAAGCTGAATTATCCTGCCTAAAGGCAATTATACTTTTTAATCCAGGTAAATTTGTTTATTGAAATAATATTTTCACGAATTACTTATAACATTTCTGTTTTGGCAGATATTCGCGGTCTAAAATGTCGACAAGATGTAGATAAATGTAGAGAAAAGGTAAAAACATTGTTTTTATTTGGAATAGGTTTAGTACATATCATATTTCCTCCATTTAACACCTTTCCTCCGAATTCACCTTTATTTACTAAATATACCGTTATCAAAACATGTATTACTTGTGGGTACTTATGTCACCAGTTACGCATTACACCAGTAATGTAATGTATGTGGACTAATGGAGAAAGGAACGTATTCCAAATGGAAATTTCGCGCCCTCCCCCAGCCCTTCCTTTAAAGGCCCCAACACTACTCTGGACTAATAGCTTTCAAGATAATCTTATCGTGAAATAAGAATCCTCGTTCGACGCCCTTCTTATACCAGAACAAGGGGCCAGTTATGATACTGGACAACTCAAGAGAGCGTATTAATTGCCCTGAGTCACAGCGCGCGTGACAAAGAGCAAACACATGGTCCCATTTGTAAATTCAATTTTCAAAAATATGAAAACAAGGAAATGGATCCAATTTGATCGCCAGCGTGAGTGCGTGACTCAGTGCACGATACAATGATGACAAATCAAGTAAATTCTGTTTCACATTTTTAAGCTCTGATAATTTATGGCATTAACTTTCAACCATCTCCGCAAAGCGAATAAGTGTCTTCTCTGCTGGGTACCGGATCATAGCTATGTGACGGGAAACAAGGCGGCCGATGTTCTGGCGAAAGAATGGTCGCAGTTCGATGTTTCACAAGTAGATAGATGGATCGGACGACCTCTAATTTCAGTAAAAACGGAGATCGATCTAAAAGCTGTTCAGCTCATCAAGCGCAGGTGGATCGGTTTAACAACCTGCGACCTATCAAGGAGGATGTGGTCAGAGTGGAATGAAAGGAGAACAGCGTTTTTACTGAATGAATGCCGCTGAACGAGTCACTTCTTTTTTGGTAGTCATTCCTGCCAACGACTTCTGTCGGAGTTGCCTGGACGATGAAGAAGCTGAAAGCATTCAGTATTTACTTTGCGAATGCCCTGGATAAGCCAGGATAAGGTTTCAGGCCTTTTGCAAGCACTTCCTTAACGGACTAGAGGAGCGCGCCAGCGTGGAGCTGAAAAACCTAACCAGGTTCCTCAATAGCTGCGGTTGGTTCAACTAATCATTGCATGTAATGAGGTTCCGTCGTAGTGGTATCACAAAGGACTATATTAAAGCCTATGTGAGGTCGACTAGTTTTCTACCGGTGGCGGCAACTAACCTAACCTTACTTCTTTACTTTTTCATATCTTGCTAAAATTACGAATAAGTTTTTACACGAAATTTTTTTTGCATGAAAAGTAAGGAAACAGACCTATGTATTTATGTCTTCCCTATAATGACGCTGTGTTGTTCTTATTTTTGTATTGTTTTGCTCGGCAGTATAATTTAATTTTTCGTATAAGCCATGTCTAGCTGTAGTTTTTCCTCTGTCTAAAGCCCTATGTTTAAACCATATACTCTCAAGTTTTACAATCCTTGAAAGTTGCCGCTTCAATTCTCTAGATGAATGTTGACCTGCATTTAACCACACGTTGTGTGTGATATTTTGTCCCAGAATTTTCCAACTTAGGATATAACCTATCTGAATTATACTGGTATAATGTTCATAGCACATATTTAAAGTGGCACTTTAACGTACAGACAAATAAGTTCGGGAGATCTGTCTCAAGTGAAAGAACGCAATTTGACGTTTGAGTTGGCAATTGCAACAGTTTTTTCAAAAATAATCCTATAGCTTTTCAACATCATCATATTCATTGTAACCCCATATCTGTGAGGCATGACAGAGTATGGACCTACTTACTTTGCCACGTAGAGTTAATTCTGACTTTAGCCAAGCTCAGTTGCCTCAGATGCTCTGACATTGACAGTTTTGGAGACAAAGCTACTCCAAGGTAAGTATATTTCTTAACTACTTCTATGTCTTGATTACCAAAGACCCAATTTTCTGAAACTTTTCGAGGTTCAGCTCCTCTTTGGAAGATCAATATTTTGGATTTTTCTAAGGCCCCATAATTCACAATATTCTTGCAATTTATCAACCTTTCTTTGTAATGTGCTTGGGTCATTATAAAACAATATCATCCGCATACAACGAAATGGTAACTTCTATATCGTCAATAAAGAAACCTGATCTTAAATAACTTTTTAAATCTTTAACATAAAGGGCGAATAACAGTGGCATGAGAACAGATCCCTGCTTTACGCCACAGTCAGTGTTAAAACTATTCGCTAATTTAACGCCATCCCATAATTGTGTTGTGGTAAAGTTATAACGTGTTTTCCTTGTGTGTAGGCGGTTATTGGTTTCCTTCAGGCGACAAGCTCGCCGGATCCAGGGTCAGTCTGTTTTGAAAGAAAAAAAACCTTTGCCTAAATACAATTCACTTTATTCACGGTATTTACTTGTGTCACTTTTTTTCTATGTCCTAGCCACTTCACAAAATTATAATCAGCAAATAACAATAATTATATTTTACTTTAGGTTTGCACTGCTCTTACTCGATTCGAATCCACTCGCCGGTTGTTTACTCCTGTATATGCTTTACGGGTGCCTGCCTTAGACGGTTCGTACTCTTTTGCTCTGTCCTATGGTGTCCTTGATCTGCTCTGTCCCACGATGAATACGGTTCTAAATAAGGTCGACTGCTTCACACTGTATTCGGTCTGAAGGAAAATAACGCCTAGCTTACGATGGACAATGTTGTTAGAAGGGTAGAACGTATTATTACGGTCAGGACGATAAACTTGTACGAGGGGGTACCTAGATAACCAGGATGACACGCTGGTTATGCGAGTGACTTGTACTAGGAAAGCGCGCTAGTACAAGAAAAACTATGCGATAGTCCTGTACTAGGGAAGCACGCTAGTACGGAGAAACGGTATGAGTGTCCATCATCAGGGAAACACGCTGGTGAGGAAGAAAGTTAGATAATCAGGGAAGCACGCTGGCTAAGAGAGTGGGAGAACGGTATGAATGCCCAACACCAGGGAAGCGCACTTTTGAGCGCGATAGCTAGATAACCAGGGAAACGCATTGGTTAGACGAGTGTCTCACACCAGGGAATCACGCTGGTGCGAGAGAAACAATACGAGTGTCCAACACCAGGGAATTACACTGGCGAGGGCGATAGCCTCCTCAGTCACCTGATTTTGAAATTACCTCTTAACTCGGGCGGCTGCTCTGCTGACTTCCACTCGCAGAGCTGGTTGTGATCTCCTCGCCCACCGGACTGCAATTAGCATAAGTCTTCTGTTGTTCGGACTAATATGGCCATGGTCCGTTTTCCTCCAAATTACCTTTTGTTGGCTGCTAGTTCCTCTGGCTTCTGATTGGTCTGCTGCTGGACAGCGACTGACCGCTGGTACTGAGCCACCCAGTAATTCTTATATAGCCCGGCGGAGATCTGGGGGGAAGGCTAAAATTTTTGTTTGCGAGATGTGCTACTGTTGACAGGTTTGTTGTTAACAGGTTTTGTGTTTTTGTAACTTCGATACAAAGTCCAAATGGAGCTACGTACAACTGTGTCGAAGGCTGACTTAAAGTCAATAAAAAATGCGTAAATTATTTTAATTTTATAATGATGCGCTAACTTAATTATGCTCATAAGGTTATGTATATATTGTCAATCGTAGAGAACCTGGTGCGAAATACTGCTTGACTTTCTGACAGAATTTGATGTATTTTTTCCCATTTGCTCAATCTAAATTATTCCCGTAAATATTTTAACAGCGCTAGCCCTTTTTGAATATTGGGAATATAATTGTTCTAGTAAAAGTAGAAGGAATGACCTCGCTAGAGTTTTAAACACGTAGTAGAAAGATTTCTGGTGTATTTTTATAGAGCTCATGTGGTATGCGATCTATTCCAGGCGCCTTTCCATTCCCAAATTTCTCAGTACCGACGTGAGTGTTCATCTTTAAACAAACAAAGATTGAAAATGACTTTTAAAAGAACCTGTAGGTCTGTTCCCGTACTTCTGCAGCTGCAGCTGGCTGCAGTTTACTTATTAATGTGGTGGCGGTGAATTCACTTCAATACAGGAACGACCAGCTGCATTTTTCTGAAAAAGCCGAAGAAGATTTGATTTTGAGTGACAGCTGAGAAAAAAAATCTTTTCTTATACATGGAAACTAAACTCACAGTTCTTCCTTATAGGCTACATCACTTCCTTAATCTGACGCTTAACCTTTAGGATATTAAACTTTATAAAAGTTGGCTTCACAAATTTAAATTACGTTTGGGCAGTGGTCACTTTGACAGAAAGAACATTTAAGCATATTACAGCTGTTCAAAGTTGCTGCAGAATTCTAAAATTTTCTGCAGGAGGGAAAGTTTTGACGTAGTCAAAATCTTCTTGGAAAAGTGAATACGGGAACACTTTTCTGCAGAATTCTGCAGTTTTCTTCGAAGCGCTTATAATCTCTGCACATACGGGAACAAAGCTTATATTTTTAAGTTTTTTGCTTTTAGTGTGTAATAGCTGCCATAAGAAACACCACACATTAATTAGCATAATAATATCATAATATTGTTAGAAATAGTGAACCTACTAAGATGATAATACATCTTCATTGTATATATATGGTTACCACTTGTAGCAATTATTCCTTTCCTTAAAACTCCTCCTTTCCTTTTATCTTCCAAAGTACATTTTTACACCATTTTCATTTTTCATGAGCGCAGGCTTTAATCCTCTTTCATTGAGTTTCATATATTTGTAAATAAGTTTTTTTTTTAATAAAGATTCAATTGAAAAATAACTTGTAACATTTGCTTAACAGATCTACGCATGTTTAGATGAACATTGCCGTACAGAACATCCTGGAGACGACGGTCGTTTTGCTCAACTACTCCTAAGGCTTCCAGCTCTACGATCAATAAGCCTAAAATGTCTCGATCACTTGTTCTTCTTTCGGCTGATAAGTGAAAAGCAGCTTGAAACTTTTATTGTCGAAATGCTCGACACGCCGCTGTGTTAATTGTAATCTTATTTCTACTCCCTTTACTCTATAGGACTTTGTAATTTAATGACGATTTAAAAAAAAAATGTTTTATTATTTATCACCGCATCGCTGTATGTATTTTCTCTTTGCTACGTGACGCTCGTGTGCGCTTCGAACTTATTGAAAAATAAGGCAAAATATTATTCCGTTATCTATACGCTATACAGTAGAGTTAAGTTAGGCTTATGTTAGAAATATTTTGTAATAAAATTACTTCCTCCATTTTTTTTTGTTCCTTTGAGGAATTTACCGTGAGTAGTAAAGAAACAAATCCCAGGAGTCAGTTTGAAATGTGCTAAAGCCCGTCCAAAGGTTTTTGTATTTTTTAGACACGAAATGTATTTTATCGGGATATGGACTGTCGTTTCAATTAAAATTGTAAAGTGTGTTGTAAGCACAGTGGTAGGAATGTAAAAAATATATCAGAAAAAAAACCCTGGAACTGATATAAAAGTTTTGATAAATGTACAGAATATATTTTCACGAATTTTTATTGCTCAAATTTGTGATGAGGTGATGACAATGATTTAATTAAATTCCTTGTAGCTTTATAGAATTTAAATGAACTTTTGTTTTAGCCTGATGATGTAAGAATGCCAAAATTTTAATTGTTTTTCGTCTCGAATTTATTGTTATAAAAAATTAATTAATTTAACTTTGCCGAACACTAACTCGTAACCTTCTGGTGTGTACATCCGATACAGAGTTCAACTTACAGTTCAAAATGGCAATAAAAGCGTTAAAAGAGAAATATTTATGGATTTTTAATGTATTTCCAGAGGAAGATTTTAATATTTATGACTGTTGAGGAGATTTGACTAAGATTGTTTTGTTTGATCGAGAGCTGAGCTAAAATGTGTTGAGATTGAAAGAGGGATGCTGTCGTGTTTCTATTAAGTTTCTATGTAACTGTAACTTTTAAAGAAGTAAATAAACAGTCAATATATTTAAAATATATTATATAATATATAATAAAATCTATATCAAAGAACGACTTTGTAAATTCACTTACCCCTTGTTCCTATAAAATTGTTTTAACAACTTAAAATTTTACGACTTAATTAGTTTTTGTTGATTTTAATTAATTCGAATTGTCAATTTTAGTTAGAATGCTTTTATAAGATCTTTAAGAGTAGTATGTGCTGATTATAAGTTTTAGTATATTTTAATATCAAATTTATAATTTTTTGCAGGCTTGAAAAAGTAACCGAACGGACAAGAATTTTAGCTTTTATCGTGTGCTTTAAAGAACCGCTTCCAACGTTGAAAAAGTATAAGAAATTGAAGAATCTGCAATTCTTTAAACGAATTAAATATTTATTGCACAGCAACAAATTTATATCTTGCAATGAATTAGAAAATTTAATGGTGAGTGGGATTTTGTTTTATTTACGAATTCAACAATTATAATGGAAAAAATCATTCTATTTCGATTTATACGAATACGAACCCGAGCTCGAAGTCAACAAATATTCTAAAACGCTAAACAATAGCTTCTACGTCGTATTCTTTTATTGAGTATGTTTTGTCAATGCTTTTAGATGTTCCAGTAAAAAAAATATCTGATTTCTTCTTAGTATTGAATGATTTCATGTGAAAATTATTGTACTTAGTGGCGATTATCGCCTACAGCTTACGTCTGCCGCTAAAGAGGATATACCTAGTCATGGAGTCGAAAAAAGTGCTTCTTTTCAGAAATTTTTTGTAGCGAAGCTAGGTATGATATAAATTCAATTTTTATTTTATTTAATATCCTTTTAAGTTTAATTTGTCAAATTTTTACAAAAAAATAAAGTCAAATGGCGGCACTACACCCGTTTTCCTGTGACCCCCTTAAAGGGCATTACGGTGTTCCAAATATATCAAGAACCACTTAGCCGATTTTAATGAAATTTCGTACATACAGTGGTTTTCACTTTAAACGACGGCCAAGGGATGAAGAGTATTGTGACGTTATAACCGAATGTCGCTGTAAAAGGACTCTCGATATTTGGGTTTAAATCGGTAAGGAAAACAACATTAAGTTAGAGTTTTATTTTTATATAGCATATAAAGTAACAGAAGAATAAGTAATTTACATTTTTACATAATTAATTAGAATTAACCCTTCTAACTCAGAAGGCGCACTTTACAGGCAGAAGCCAGGAATCAATTGACCTATCCACCAGAATTTAACTAAATATTGAGCTGAATGACGCTCCAACACTAACATGCAAAAAAAAACGTAAGTAATCCAAAAACCAAAACACACCCAAACAAAACAATCAGGGGTGCACATGCAATAGAGAACGCTTAAGCCAAGCCAATACAAAACATACACAAACCAACATCCGAAAACCCTACAAAACGAGTGAATACAACAGGATGGTTATAAATTGTAAAGGCTCCTCCTTAATGTTACCTTGTCCACGTTAGTGCTGAAAACATCACCAACATCATTAGTAAACCTACACATGCGGTTAATTGGCTCGAACATAACGTACCTAGTGAATGGTTGCGAAGGGAATAGGGCAGTTCCCTAGGTAATATTTTGGAAGAAAGTTCCGCACTGTCAATCTTGCCCTGCAGAAGCTGGTGCAGAAAAACTATATCAGCAGCCTAGCGACGCTTCTCGAGCTGGTGCAGAAAAACTATATCAGCAGCCTAGCGACGCTTCTCGAGCGTAGCAAGTCGTAGCAGTCCCAACCGCTCATCATATGGAGGCAGAATAAGAGGGTCACTCCAGGGCAGAGCACGAAGGGCCGATCTCACAAATCTACGCTGAACGGATTCAATACGTTTAATGTAAGATCCGTAAAACGGAGACCAAACCGAACTAGCATACTCCAGCAGTGGTCTAATAAGGGATGTATAAAGATGAAGTCTTATGTGAGGGCTAGAAAATTCCCTGGACCAACGAAGGATAAATCCCAGAAAAACTTGGCTCTGGTAGCGATATTATTAATGTGGGGGATGAAGTTAAGTTGTCTATCAAGTTGCACACCCAAGTACTTCACTCCTTTCACCCGTTGAAAGGAGTCTGAAAAGTACGATAGTTGCGGGACCTCCAGAAGGTCATAACCTGACATTTCCCAATGTTTAATGTAAGATTATTATTGCCCCACACCAGCTATAAAATAAGTGTAGGTCCGATTGCAAGATCTCACAATCCACAAAAGATTTGATTGGGTGAAAAATCTTGCTATCGTCCGCATAAATGAGAATTTTACTTCTTTGAAGTAAATAAGTGATATCATCAATAGATGGGATGAATAACAAAGGGCAAAGATGACTACCCTGGGGAACGCCAGAAAGAGCCAGAAAAGCATCAGAGAGGACGCCACGAAAACGCACTCTATAAGTCCTATTGGATAAATACGACACAATTCATGCAATGAGTGGGGGCGGGAAACCCAACTTGGCCAATTTGAAAATGATAATAGAGTAGGACAGCTTATCAAAGGCCTTACTAAAATCGGTGTAAATGCAGTCAGTTTGGCAGCCATCCAAAAATACACCCACATTGCTAGAAACAAACTCCAACAAGTTGGATACCGTGGACCTACCCTGAAGGAATCCATGCTGCCGGCTACAGATTAAACCCCTGCACCCCATGGACAATTGAGATTGGATCATCTGTTCGAAGAGTTTCGGAATGCAAGATAACTTAGCAATTGGTCTGTAATTACCAATCTCTCTTCTGTTGCCACTCTTAAAAACGGGGATTAAAAATGATGTCTTCCAGAGTGCAGGGAAGCGGCCCACCCAGAAAGACCGTCGGAAGAGTAAAAGTAAGGGACGTTATAACGCCGAAGAACACTTCTTTAAGACAACAGCAGAAACTCCGTCAGGGTCACAAGAAAAGTCATTCGGAAGATCTACAATATGCTTGGCCAAGATCTCCGTGCTATATGGAATAGGTACGGGAGGTGTATTACTATTATTAATGTGCGAAAAGTTGCTACTATCTGGACAAAAATCGGATGATTCAAATGCGCCCCTAAAATATTCAGAAAATAAATTTCAAATAATCTTAGAATCGTTTCTGGAACTTAACCCGAATTCAATAGTCGATGGGTAATTATCCACTCTTCTCTTCATATTGACAAAATGAAAAAATTCACGGGGATCAGAGAATAAGCTGCCTCTCGGGTTCTGAAGGTATTCTTCATATAAGGAACGAGAAAGAATTATGCAATTTTCATGACAGAGAATAAATTCACGCCTAGCGTCAACACTGCCCACACGTAGGTAGCTTTTTCAAAGTCTATTTTTCCTATTCCTGAGAGTTTTTAATTCTCTATTAAACCAGGGGGGAAGGGATTCTTTACTTCTAACCCGGACATAGGGGACAAACCTCCCGAAAGCTTCGTAGAAACCAGATACGTTCCTGTCTATACCGTCACTAGAAAGACAGGTATGGAAGTCTAAATTACCAAAATATTCACTCAAAGCCTCAAAATCGGCCATTCTAAAATTAAAACTGTATTCACATTCGAGATTATCGACACGTACGTCCGAGAGACAGTGAAAAGTGACAAGCAATACAGGGTGAAACATGTCCAGATATTAAGAATATGTATGTATAAGGTATTTAAGGCTTACTCGTAGGTATAAATCTACGAAGTCTTTAAAAAATCACATATTTTTGTTTGTCTTTAACAGTACATAAGAAGTGTCTATTTTTTTCAATTTTAAAAACCGCATTTAACAAGTCCTCATCGTGTCCAGGAAACTGGACAAATCTTTTAATTGCTTCCATTGCAGTTAAAACTTCAGCTGTTGTTGGTGGCTGAAAATCAGGCTCGGAATCGTCGTCATTGCTGTCCGAATTATTCTCAATTTCTGTTAAGGGCTCAACCGGTCTCGGTTATGAACAGCTACTCCCCTAAAAATCCCCTTGATCAGATGAAATCATCCCAATCATGCTGCAGAAGATACCAGACCTGGTCGCAAGTGACTAGTGGCTATCTTATTTATTTATTTATTCCCTTCAGATTCATCCACAAAGACTACTTAAGCATACAATAAGGACTTATAAACTAAACTACAAATTAAAAGCCAAGCAAAAATCAGTAAAGAACGATCGAAGGACGGCGGTTAACATCATCCACGACCCCGCATCAACTAAGACACTGTCTAAGCATGCCCTTCAACAACTGCAGCCTGGAGAGATTAAAATCAAAATTGGTTAAGTGTTGGTTGAAGAGGCGAGACATCGATGTGATGGGCTCGTGCATCCCATAAAGAGTTCGATGACTGGAGACATTCAGGAAGTTGCGATTACTCAAGGTGCATTGCGGGATAGAGATGTTCACGGTCGCCAGTAAATCGGATAAATCTATTGTTCCCTGCAATAAATCGAACAGAAATAATCGTTTGGAGATGTTACGCCTCTTTTCAACGGAGTCAAGAGAAATCAGCCCCAAACGATCAGTATAAGAAGGAAGTAAGCAGGGGTCAATTCAGGGAAGTCCACGGAGAGCAAACCTAAGGAATCTGCGCTGCACTGCCTCGACGCGGTAGACGTGAACGGCGAAATAGGGATCCCACATAGGGCTGGCGTATTCCAAAGAAAAGAAAAGAGAAAAAGTAGCTTAGTTAGGTAGGGATCATCGTATTCCTTAGACCATCTTTCAGTACGAAAAATCTTAGCATCGTCCGCATAGCACAAAATTTTACTGCTGGTCAGAAGAAGCGAAACATCCTTAATATATAGGATGAAGAGGAACGGCCCAAGGATACTGCCCTGTGGCACCCCCGAAGTGATACAGATTTGGTCAGAAAGAGCTCCCCGAAACAGGCCGCGCTGGGTACGAGCAGACAGGTAAGAGGATAATCAGTTGACGAATCAGGAAGGAAACCCAAGAACAGTCAATTTATAGACTAGGATGCCATGGTCGATCATATCAAAAGCCTTACTGAAATCTGTGAATACACAATCCACCTATTTGCACGCTTCGACGGCTGGTGAAGAATAATTAATGAACTGAAGGAGGTTGGTGGTCGTAGACTTCCAGCTGAGGAAGCCATGCTGGAAGGACCTCATGCAATGCCTGCAGTGAAATCGAAGAACGTCACCGACGAGAGACTCAAAAATCTTCGCGGCATGGCACAGGCTGGCAATCGGTCGGTAGTTGGAGACGCCTGACCTACTGCCTTTCTTATGGAGAGGAATCAACACAGAAGTCTTCCAAAGTTCAGGAAAGCGGTCGGATTGCAGAGACAGATTGCAGAAGTAACAAGGAACACTAGCAAAAGATAATTGACATTTCTGCAGAAAGGATACGAGTATACCGTCGGGACTACCCGTGCAGCCGTCCGCCAAGTTACAAAAGTGTTCAGCAACGTGTGCATCATCGAATACTAAATCTTTAGGCTCAAGGGCGGGATCCGCTTCGAGTAGGTAAAATCAGAGGTGGAAATATCACAGAGGGAATCACAGAAACAGGTTCGGTAAAAATTAGAAATTGTGGGAGCATCGTCACTCCCACAGTCACGATACCTTAAAGAGGAAGGATAGGCGTCACATTTACGCTTCGAGTTAATAAATATCCAGCACAATTTGGTGTCGCTACGCAACGTAATTCTCGTATTAGACAGGTACTCGGCATAGGAGTCCTGCAGACGAGCAGAGAAACGGTGGCAAAGGTCAGAGTACGCCAAATAGTCGCCAAGGCTTCCTGAGGCACAAAACCTCTTCCAAGCTTTACCCCTCAAGTTCCTCGGATGTTGAGAGGCACCATCAAGCCAGGGACGAAACATATGAGGGGATCCGGACCTGGAAATGCTAATAGAAATATATCGGGTAAGTAAAGAACATCATGAAAAGCGCTCACGACCAGATCGACGTCGCGCTCTCCCAGTACACCCGACTAAATACAAGAAAGTAACCAGTCATCAATGCACGAGAAAGCAGCGCGTTTAAAGTTGAAGTAAAAGTCACCGAGAAGGGAAGGAGGTGCAACGGCGGTGTCGAAGCACATGGCAACCTTGGGAGCAGGGTGATGACTCGATTCAGGAACTAGAGGGATCAGGCATCTCCTCACAATCGTACCATCAGGGTCAGACGAAACATCACATCATTAAGCCATTGAACATCACAGCATTCAGCCAAGCCGGAAGAGACTACAGAGTCCAAAAAGGACAAAGCGTATTGGGGAGCAGATGTAAGTGAAGGAATAAGGCCATCAGCATTGAGAGAGTATGCCCGACCGATGCCGGGAAAATTGAAGTCCCCAAAGAGCACGATGTCATCCGAGAGAAGTAAGGAATCGGATAAAACAATAGACTCAGCGAGCAGTTCATATACTGCGGATGGTGAACAAGGGCGATCTTCTGACACCATCTCCTCCTCTGGTTTACACCTAATGAGTGATGTAAAGAACTCTGTGGGAAGGCAGTTAGATCTTATCTTTTTTTCCGATTCGAGTAATACTATAGTTGAGCCAACTTCTTGCAAATTATCCGCTATCGACAGTTTACACCCGCCCATTTCCATCTGTTTTTGCTACGATGGTTCTAATATTGTTAACCCCAACGTAGATCAGTACGTTCTTGATTTTAAAAGGGCGGACTTCTCTGATCTTTCAAACAGGATCCTCTCAATCGATTTCCCATCACTTTTTTATGATTGTGATGTCGACGATTGTGTTTCTGTATTTTATGATAAGATTTATGATCTGTTTAATTCCTGTGTACCACTTAAGTGGTCGAGATCATCCTGCCATTCTCCCCCGTGGTATACTAGGGAACTACGGAGTCTTACGAATAAAAAAAATAAATTATGGAAAACCTACTTACGCTGTAGTAGCACGTCAGCTTATTCTGAATTCGTGTGACTGCTTTTTAGCATTTTCTTCATCCTTATACAGGGAATACCTTGATGATATTCGCAGTAACTTGCATAATGATCCTCGTACCTTTTTTAAATTTGTAAATTTGAAGAAGGAAACTGATAATTATCCATCTACAATGTGGTATAATGGATCCTCTAGTTGTAGCGCGCCCGATATTGCCGATAACTTTGCGTCGTTTTTTGAGGGCGCCTTTTCACCAGGCAACTTTGTGCCTTCCCTGGATGATTTTGGCCATATCTAAAACCGTCCCGCTACCTCCATTGCTTCGCCCATTATATCTCGTGATATTATCTTGAATGGTATCAAGGAGCTTAAACTGAACTTTTCCTCTGGTCCTGATGGTGTTCCACCCGCATTCTTGAGATCCTGTTCTGATGCCTTACTCACTACATTGGAACTCATCTTCAATAAATCTCTTCAGGCCGGTAGATTTCCTACGTTATAGAAGTGCTCCTTTATAATCCCTGTTTATAAAAAGGGGCATAAGAATTTCATAACAAATTATAGGCCAATCGCGAAGCTTTCCTGCATACCCAAGTTGTTTGAATCTGTTATATATTCACAGCTTGTTGAGCAATGTAAGGGGTTAATCTCATCTAATCAACGTGGCTTTCTGCCTGGTAGATCGACGACAACTAACCTGCTTAAATTTACATCCCACATTATCTCTGGCTTCCAACAAGGTCTCCAGACTGATTGTGTCTACACCGACTTCAGCAAGGCATTTGATAAGCTCCCTCACTCCGTGATTATGCTTTAGCTTGAAAGGTTGGGTTTTCCGCCTTTGTTGCTCGACTGGATCTGCTCTTATTTAAAAAATAGGACTTACCATGTCTCTTTCCGTAATACTTCATCTAGAGTCGTTAGGGCTTCATCTGATGTGCCGCAAGGTAGCCATCTCGAGCCGTTGCTACTTATTCTTGCCATTGGCGACATTGTTCCTCTGATTAAACACTCCAAAATTGTAATCTACGCTGATGATATGAAGATTTTCTCATGCGTTAGAAACAGTTATGATTCTTCCTGCATCCAGGAGGATTTGAATACCTTCAGGGTTTGGTGTGCCTGAAATGGACTGCAACTTAACCTGGATAAATGTGAAGTTATGTCTTTTTCTGGCATCATTAATCAGCTTGTCTTTGATTATACCTTTGCGGAAACTACTATCCGTCATGTGGAGTCCGTTACTGACCTTGGTGTTAAGCTAGACAGAAAACTCTATTTCACTCTGCACATGAACCATATCGTATCTCGGGGTAATTCAGTCCTGGGTTTTGTTAAGAGGTGGTCAAGGGAGTTTTCTGATCGACAGACCCTCATTCACTTATTTTTTTTCTTTAGTTAGACCAATTCTCGAATATGCATCTCAGGTTTGGTCTCCTTGCTATGCTGTTCATTCTAGACGCATCGAATCGGTGTAGCGGAACTTTGTTAGATTCGCACTAAGGGACCTCCCGTGGAATGATCCATTAAGGCTTCCTCCATATGAGGATCGTCTCCGATTGCTTGATATGCACTCGTTGGAGGAACAACGTAGAATTGCTGATCTAGTATTTATTCACCAGCTTTTGAACTCGCTCTCTTGCAAGTTTGGTAACTTATAGGCATGCTCCGTATAGGTTAAGGAGATTGCCTTTACTACATGTTGCTCATTCTCGGTCTAACTATGGAATGCATGAGCCTATTAATCGCATGTGTAGAGCCGTGAATATGTGTCCTATTTTTGACCAGGCTCTTACTAAAGATTTGCTTAAACGATCTCTGTGATCAAGGCACCCCTGATTGCTTTGTTTGGACGTGTTGTGGTTTTTTGTTTACTAATATTTTTCTTTGCATGGGTTGTGGGAGCCTCATTCATCTGAATATATGTTATATTCTGATGAATAGGTCAATTGGTTCCAGGCTTCTGCCTGTGAAGTGCGCCTTCTGAGTTAGAAGGGTTAATTCTATAAAAAACAGTCAACACAAATAGGGTTCTGGTAGGGAATCTCAAAAGACAACGCACAAGAGCTCGAGGTCGCGGGAGTTGGAAATGTCGACGACCGAGCACGAGATACACCCACTGATCCCACACACAGGACCCCACCACCAACAGGAGAACAAGGGTCAGAAAACTTACGATCCCGACGAAAAACCTGAAACTTGGGAGCGAAAAGCTCAGAGTCAGAGATCCCGGCACAAAGCTAAGTCTCAGTCAGGCAGATAATATCAGTATCGGACGCACAGGAAGAGGAGAAGAACAGTGAGGTTGTATTGCTCTCAACCATGTTCCTCAAACCTTACCGTATAAATTGGAATTTTCAGACTTTCTAATTCATATTGCACTGCTTTTTTTTTTTTTGTTATTTATTTTCCCGTCATGATAAGATTCCTTTAATTTACCTTTTACCTGTTCCTTAAGTACATTAAAACGCGCTATTTCACTTTTCTGTCGCACCAACTCCTGAAAACTTCACAAGGTAGATATGCGGCTCTGAAAAATCGATTCAACATCCCCCAGAAAAAGGGGGGACAGACAACGAACCGTCTACTGATGCACTAATACCACATGGAGCGAATACATTGAAAAGAAAGTGCATAAAGCTTGAAAAGGACGAGAAAACGATAGACTATAGAGGGGACTGTGTAGCACGCTTCTCCAGCGGGTAAACAAACTTTACAACGAGGTTAAGAGTGGCGCCGCTTTGAAACAACAAGTGGAGATGTCCATGTATTGCAGAGAGCCTTGGCCTTCTCCTTCTCCTTAGCTGAACTTGTGTTTGTGTCATCATCAGAAAGGATGGCGATATTAAAATTTTCGTAACCTCAAAAATCGAAAAACAGTTTAATAACCAAAAAAATTTTCAATACATCAATGTGGTGCTTTTAGAAAAAAAGTTTGTGTTTATTCGTGCAATGGTGTTGTAATAGTTACAAGGCATATGGATGAATTTGATGAGTGTTTCAAATTGGACGTCTACTTCCGGTCTGCTTGTGTCTCCCCTTCGGTCAATGTTCGAAGGATTTTTAATTTTCTTCTAAAATTTGTTTTCCGGTCCTAATTTGACTACTAATTCGAGGCGGAGATTTCAATTTGTCTGACCGGAAAAGTAATTTTTGTTTTAATTTTCGTGAGTGCTAATGGAAACTTGAAAGATGTGAAGTTGTTCTGCAGTGAAGGGAATGGCCTCTTTGGAGTGGGTAAAAGGAATCGTTCAGTGCACCCAAAGTGTCTGTGGAGAATGAATTGGTTTTGAACAGGTAAATTTTGAGATTAAGAACTTACAATTTGTGAAAATTATAAATTATGTGTTATAAAAAACATCACAGTTATCATAATTCGTTTAAATTCGACTTCTAGTTCAGACGTGAGTTTGCACTCTGAAATACATTCACTTCGCTGGGAAACCATTATAAATCCTAACTTGCTCCTTGGAGCATTTTCAAAAAGATTGGCGTCTGCAGCAAAGCTGCTGAGCAATATTTGATCTCGAACGTAACAAAATAACTGAGCGTGCTTTTCGTTCACTGTGAACAAGCTGCTCCTATCCCTGATGATGTTATTCTTCCTGGAGTAAACGAAGATTATCTAAATTAAGGCTTAGAATAGTCAGGCCCTATAGTGCGGGCCATGGTAAGGACGATTGGATGCTTATCTGGCAATCAAGAAATTGATACTCCCTTGAAGTTTATGGGAGTATGAGTGCACGAATCGACAGTGCGTAACCACCATACGGCTCTGGAGAAAGTCTCTCGGTCCATTAGTTCTTGGCAATCCCAATTCTGCTTCCTTTTTCATTATTCCACATCTTCAAGACACTTCTTGATATTCCTTTTCAGGACTCTCTAAAAACGAGAGACAAATGCCTTCTGATGTATAAGACATTGGGTTACTAAAGGCATTGTCTGTCCAGCAGTGCCTGCAGTAGGGTCTATCGATTTTATTGTAAAGAGTTTCCATGTTAACGCACTGTAACTCTGGATTGGTCTGACTATCACTAGACTGGGCCATGGTCCAGACCTTGAACATATTCGCTTGGATACATGCTATTCTCTCAGTGGCCGCTCAAATTTATTAGTGATTTTTTTATGAAGTAGCCAAAGTCCAGGGGACAACCCTATGGTACATTTATTTGCATAGCTAAGGCCGGAAGGGAATGGGGTAAGGGGTATGAAGAAAATTTCAATTTTTACAATTGAATGCCTGCTTTGCATTGCTGCGAGCTAGACGGTCCAGAGACGGAGTGAATTTATTTATTGCAAATATAAATGAAAGAAATACTCTTAGGCAGGCCGCGATTTGTACCTGTATTCGTGGCGTGGTGGCCACTTAACCATTGACTCAACTTTTTCTTCGGGTGTGCTCGAGAATTTGACGCAGACTTGAGTAACCTTGCCCTCTAGGTGATACCACTGATACCTTCGATAACATCCTAGACTCAGCTGACATACCAATTTTAACCGGAGGGAATTCTCCTAATTTGGGACTGGGGAACTTGCGCTCCCACGCACCTCTGACAGGTAGTCTAATTGCAATGGTGTTCTCTAATTGCCCCCACTTAATACAACGACGGAAATGAAACATCTTAACTGCTTTATCATAGCATAGTGCATACGAATCAGCTAGAGAGTTACACAGCAGAGAATTGGCCTTCTGCTGGGTGTCTGCCTATTGTGGGGTACAGAGAAATGAGATGGCTGACGAGCTTAGAAATGAAAGTCTTCAATTGAGTGCTTCCTTTATAGACAGTGTAATCTGCTTGCCTATAGAATCAGTTAAAAGAAAAGTTGATTTCAAGTCTATTCAGCTTGCTAAGAAAATATGGGGCAAGAAGACTGGCGCCTGGCCGCCTCGACCTTAACCTGTATGTAATCCTGTGCTCTTTTGGCTTTTCAGAGCCTCTTTCGCACTTAAATATTTAACGACTGCAAGACGATCTGTTAAGTTAGCTTTTATTGCTAAGCAATACCGAAGAGACTTAAGATATAGTCCTACCTCGTTTCTTCTAAAAACTATGGAAAACAGATATCGATAGGGCTATGAGGGAAAAGTAATTGATTATGGTATAATCCCGTCAGCTTACTTATCCATAAGGGCGATCTACGCTTACAGCACTTTACGACCTAGTTTCCAGGTTAGAGAGAGCTGTCTTCAACAGAAAAATAGCAGTAGCTACCTTCCTCGACATTGAAGTTATCACACGAGCCTTGAAGAGAAGGACCTTTTATCGATGGTTAATGCAATGCTCAGATCACTCAAACTCTCTGCCAGTCTTCTAGAAGGTTTGATTTAGACCACCGACAACAGGGCTGCCCACAGGGTGGAGTTTTATCTTCACTCCTGGGGTGCCTTGTGATCGACGAGTTCCTAGTCCGGCTAAATGAGAGGAACTCCTTAGCACAAGGCTACGCAGATGACACAGGGATTGTGACGATCTCAACGCCAGACACGGTTGAATTGAATGGTGCCGAAAGGTTGATCTTAAGGTCAACCCCGATAAAGCCGTACTCATTTATTTTACCAGGAAGAGGATTTCGGAAGTGTTAGTCGAACCATGCTTGCTTCTACTGTAACCTTTAGTGAACAGGTGATATATCTAGGGAAACAAATACAATAAATACACTGGATTTACACAACGGTGATTTGACTCATGATTACCTATGGGGCGATTACATGGCGCCATAGAGCTAAGATCAACGTGAAGCCAAATTGAGCAATTTACACTGGATGGCCTGCCTAAATATCACTACAGCCATGTAGCACTTCAAGTACTGCAATACTTGAGACCCTGCTGAACCTCCTACCTACCTCTTTACATTAAGGTTGAGGGTGTGGCAATCAGTACTACCTACAGGTTAGAGAGGACAAGACTTCTTGATGCGAACTTAAAACTTAGTACCATAAACATAAAATTTTTTAGGCCAAAGCCTAGGGGACAAGGTTTTTTTTTTTTGATACGATATGGCCAAATCCTAGCGGACAACCCTTTGATGCGTTAGCATGGTTTTGGCTTAATGGAAATTAAATTAGGGCATGGGAAGTGAGGAAACTTCAAAGTCTTGTTTTTTCATTGCTGCGAGCTAGACAACAGCCCAGAGACGGAGTGGATTATTTTAATTTCTTAATAAAAGCTCACGGGGAGATCTGGTCTCGAACCCGGAACCCATGGCATGGTGGTCGTGCGGCTCAACGAATTGATCCAACTCCGTCTCCGTTTGGTCTCCGTTTGATGCGTTAGCATGGTTAGGTGATTCAGTCACTCGTCATAAAGTGAAAAGTGGAGATTGGAACTTTACTGAAATCCCACAGGCTTCTGGAATACGGACGGGTCAGACATAGGGGCAAGTTTCCTAAATTCAACGCATCATTGCCACTAGGGGAACTTACCATCGAACTGTCGAACAAAGCAATTGAATCCTCCCTAGCTAAATCAAAATTGGTCCGGGAATGTTAGGCAGTTCTAGGAGGGAAAATAAATTGAGTCAACTTGGTTTGGATACCGGGACATCGCGGTTTCCTGGTAAGGGATGAACTGACCAGAAAGGGTTTTGCCATGAAACTTGTGGGCTTTGAGGCGGCGTGTGGGATGTAAACCTACATTGCATTGAAGGATATACCTACAGAAGTGGACATACGAGAAGCACGTAAGCTACTAGGAATCATGTGTGGCCTGACGTCGACCGGTCACTGCGTAGAGCCACGAAGGTACTTAGATTTGGCAAAGCTATTATTGCTTAGGGGGTCGTAAAAGCGTTGTAGACGCCGAGCCCTTGTCGCTTCGGCTAGTGAGATCTTTCTTGACCTAACCCTACACTATCGAAGATTTAGGTTCTTGATGAATCCTATGATTGTTTTAAGAGCCTGTTTAGCTTAGTGTGAAGAATGATTTCGTCTTCTGTTGCGAGTAGCAAATAAACCTTTTCGTTTGTCTTAGTCCTGAGAGATTTTTGTTTATGTTTGTTTATTTCAGTTTTCCTAGGACTTCATTTGTTTCACGACTTGACTTTTTGAGTAGCCACAGAACGGCTCAGAGCCGACAAATTAGGATTTGGAGCCTTCTTTTGCAAGGCGTTTCCTTCAACACCTTCGAGACTTTTCGCCTACGCTAGGGTAGTCGTGTTGGTTTTTGTTTTGTACTCAAACATTGAGGCAGTCCTAGGTCAGCTTAGGTACGAGGGTACGTGTCCTCAGTGCTTTAAGCACCGACTGACTCTCGAATATTATGTATATCTTAGCACCACGGATACCCTGCCAGAATATCTTGCGTGCGCAGAATTCGATAGTACATATCTCTCTTTGAAAAGCGTGACACGGTGCCTAACATCTTTTGGAGTTCGAACTTAGATCCGTGTACTCCAACTTGTATTTCATTTTGGAACCGTCCGTTAGGGCTCCCTTTTCAAGTGAGTGATTATTTTTTTTTATTCCAGTATTCTCTCAGTATGATTACCCTAAATGGTATTTCAAAGCTTCGGTATTGTTTCCTATATCGAGTAAACTGCTCGAGGATTCTTTCATGTGCTGCTCGGTTCTGAGATTTAAGAAGACCAGTCATAGTGCCTAATAGCACTAAGTACTGCCTCTTTCCTTGCATGTTAGTGTAGGGAGAAGTGCTTCTAAGAATGAGGTCGGATAGATGCACATGGCACCGGTTATTCCTAGGCATGCCAGTTTCTGCCGATGTCGTAGTTTTGTCTGTGCTGTTTTTTCGTTTTTGGCCACCATACCAGCGCTGTGACCATGGTGCATCTAATTACCTGATAGGCTTAGAAAACCATTTTGGGTTTGAGGACGATTTTCAGCTGAGGGTTCTGATTTTCCAGATGAGTTGTTGTTCTAGGATTAACCTCTCAAAGGTCCGAGCTATTAGATTCAGCTTCCTCTTCCTCGTGAATGGAAAGCATTCCTGCCAGGACCAGTTTTGGGCTATGTCTAAGGCCTTTTGCATCCGTTCAGAGATTGTTCGACCATACTTTCCCTTGGTTATGATAACTAAGTTATCTGCATATCGTTAGTTTTCACAGTCGGAATTTGTTAGCTGAGTTAGGAGTCAATCATACAAGTGACTAGAGAAGAGGGGATAAGACCGCTCCTTGGGGGCAACCTTTGTAGGCTTAACGGTAACTGACTCTTCTCCTAGGTTAGCTGAGCATCTTTTTGATCCATTTTACCGTCGAGGATTCTATTTACCTCTTAACAGTCGCCGGACTCTAAGAAAGCACTTATCAAAAATCGATGGAACAGTTGACCTCACCTGTAGATGTGCCTGGAGAAGGACGAGACACCACATACATCCGGCCATTACCAGGTGCCGAATATCGATGCTTGGGGAGCCATTGTTTGATCCCAATGAAGTAGGAAGTAGCTCGTTCCTCGAGCTATTGCACCTTTTCAAAGGGACCAGCTTGACTTAAGGTGTAGGGAGAGTTAGCACTCTAAGCCTTACTAGCCGAAGCGCTTCAGCACCTCACTTCTCCGTTTTATTCATAACATAACACTAATTATATGCGATAAAGGCAGGAGCTAGTGTAGCTAAGTAAAACTGTAGCTGAAATGTCTTATGAACATGTTAGGATTCCATCATGATTACCAAATCCTTGACTCCTACTTAATCAGTACTAATTAGTATCTTCTCCCGAACTTTGCTCAAACATTTAGCTGTAAGCGCTACTTCATGTACGTAACTCTTCCCAAACACGCCTAATATTCCCACATTCCATATTTTGCACTTAATATCCTCATTGTGACTAACTAGCAACCATAATTAAAACACGTATCACATTTTCTCAATCCTACAGGGATAATTAGCAAACAGACGGTGGTCGGCATAGTACGTATTCGTCGCTTTTGGGGGATTATATGAGGTTTTCAAAAATTAATAATCGCCTGCCAGGAGGCTTCATCGAGGCAAACATCGTGACAAGGATTTCCGACTAGGAGCAAAGACATACCATAGCCGAAACAGCGCAAGTCAGACTATTTCTCGGTGATTTCAGTCACTGCCAGCGGAAGTGTCTAATTGGATTAAGAGCGCTATGGATTTCACAAACCACAAGAAGGTAAGCAATTTTACACATTTTCTCCCCCATTCGTCCTTATTTGAGGCACCAGCCTGTCGAGGAATATATCCTTGCACGCCGTCTATGTCGAGGGGTAGGAAAAAATTACTGGCACTGTTTTATGGATTTCTGCGGTAAATGCGGTTAAAATCAAGCCCGCTGTGATAAAGTCGAGATTTAATATAGTACCCGAGACCCGGGAGCTGGTGTTCCACTGGTTCCCCTGTCACTGATATGCTTACTAATACATTACTGCTGTTATGAAAACGTGTCGCTCTACTAACTTACTCATCTTTTCCAGTTTTATTGCTATGCCAGAATCTCTGGCTACAAAAGTCAAAACTTGCCTCTTTTTGCAGGCGAAAATGTACCCCGGTAAGTGATGAAATTCCGTTGTTTATGATATCATGAAATGCACGTGTATCTCAAGCAGGATATCTCGTATTCTGAAAGAAATGGCCAGGTATTCACGTCGTATATCTTCCTTATGAAAGGTATCTCAACTATTTCAAGAAATGTAAAGAAATTTCTTCCTTGAAACCTTCGTAATGTACAACAAAATAAAAGTGAGAAATTAAGGAGTTCCACTGGAAACGAACACCCCGAGGTAGATGCGAAAATATTCTCAACTCATTTTAAGCGTTGAACTAATCTGAATGTGTTTCGAAAAGAAATTTGGGTCAAACTTAAATTTCACTACGAAGCCCTTCTTCTGCAACACTAACTTCCTAGAGAACTAGCCCCAAATCACTTGGTGCTCTCTCGTCCATAAATTTTTCGGGTCATGTAAGACAAAGTAATGTTGGAACTGATAAAAGTAGCAATAAGTCAGCCCGACGTGACTCCGCGAAACAAGTAAACTTTCACAAAGGGATCCGTATCTGCACAGTTCGTCAGAAGTAGCTATATGTCTGTTTCAGTGGCAATTTAATCTTTTCCAAAGAATCTGGGTATCACTTCTTATCTATGAATAAATTCCAGAGCCTCCGTTGCACCTGCACCTAAACTGAAATTGATGTCGCGGTCTATAAATCTTAAGCAATGCATCATATCTTGTTCCGGAGCTAAAACGTGCACCTTTTTTCTTGTACAGGCGTTTCTGTCTCGGCAACAATTAGGGCAGAACTCAGAAGGATAATTAAAACTGGGAAACGATGCATTTTCCTTTATGTCGTAATATATGTTCATATCGACCCCAGCAGCATTGTGTCGTCATTCCGTGCATTTGGAGAACAGCTCCAGCATCCATTGGAAGCGAGTTTCCTCATCTTCTTTTATTAGAACGTTTGTTCTTCAATCAGACCGGGAGTGGAATATATTGCACTTTTGTGAATTGTTCCCTCTACCACTCCCGTTCCTTAGTGTGAATGATTCTACTCGTTGACCCCATCTTGTATTGGCCATTTATCGTAGAATGAAATCTTGAGTTGTATTTTCTCGAGAATATTTACGACACCTCCGCATGAGAGTGCAATCTAATATTCGGCAAGGTAACGCCATTCTATAGTTGCATGAGAAAAAGGATAGGAAAAATCTGTGAAAGGTCATTTGAATCAGAGCTATAGTGATCCCGACAAGCATTTGGTCGTTTCTTTGATATATCTGTCGTCGTAGCGAATTTATAGGTACTTCATGGTTTGGATAGTTTTTGGAATTGTCATATGAAATACATTTATTAAAGGAGCTGTGATCTGCTTCGTATTAGAGCTACTGATGCTACAGGTACTCGCGTATATGATACTACAGACTATGATACTAGAGACTACTACAGAGCAGAAAATATAATATAAAATACAATTGACTTAAAATGTGAGTTAAAAAATAAAAATTAAAAATTATGCTTCCTTAAACTATGCGTCGGCCAGCGTAGTCGAACTCTGGATGAGGAGTAAATAAAGGCTGAGCATAAGTTGGTTCTTCAATCGGCGCCTGGAGAAGCTTAGATCCATGTTGTCGATGCACTCATTGAAGAGGCAATAATCGATGTAATAAGCTTGTGCATGCCATACAAAGTTCGGTGACGAGGATCGTAAAGGACTCCTGAGAGAACGGGGCGAGATAGAGATATTCACAGCCCTCAGTAATTCGGATAAATTTATCGACCCTGCAATAGAGCAATATAAATAGGCGATATTCCGTCTCTTTTCAAGGGAGTCCGGAGAGATGAGCCTAAATCAATCAGGATAAGGGGGATCGCGACAGGGACATTTCAGGAAAGACCGCGATGTGCAAACCTTATAAATCTGCGCTGCAATGTCTCAATGCGGTTGATATGTAAAGTAAAGTATTGAGACCACACAGGGCTGGCATACTCCAGAAATGGTCTCAGAAAGGTGCAGTATAGAAGTTTGGTTAAATCGGGGTTCTCAAGCTCCTAGAGCCCAGCGTCGAGTAAGCCCTTGCAACGATCGAAATCACATGATCCTCAGAAGAAAGACTCGAGTTGAGAATCACGTTCAGATTTCTAGCCGTGTCAACTCTGTTCAATACAGTGCCATTTTCAGAGTACTCGAAGAACAAAGGACGTCTGCGGTACACTTGCTAGCGTTTAAGGGAAGGCGATTGCGACCACACCATTCACAAAACGTATGCGAATCAGTGTTTTGTAGATCACCGTGAGAAACAGTTCTAAAATGTTGGCATCAGCCGCATAACACAACATTTTAGCGTTTGGTAAAAGAAGCGAAAAATCATTTATATACAGAATAAAAATGAGCGGACCAAGGATGCTGCCCTGAGGTACCCCAAAAGTGACAGAGATTTGGTTTGAGGGACCTCCACGAAATAGGGCACACTGCATGCGGCCAGATAGATGAGGAGACAATCGACGAAACGAGCAGAAAAACCAATCAGGAAAGGCTTTTGAACGAGAATTCCATGGTCAATCCTAGCCTTTGCTACAATCCGTAAATATATAATCCACTTGTTTGCCTGATTCAATTACCGGTATAGAGTAATTCAGGAATTTCAGGAGGTTATTGGTAGTTTAATTTCCTTGAGGAAGCCGTGTTGGAAGGTACAAATGAAAGGCCTGTAGTTAAGACGAATTACATCACTGACCAGGACCTCGAAGATCTTTGCAACATGACAAAGGCTAGCAATCAGTGGGTCATTTGAGATATCAGACCTACTGCCTGTGGAATAATCAACGAGCTCTTCCAGAGCACAGGGAAACGGTCGGAAGATATGAACAGGTTGAATAAACAGCTAAGGACGTGGTCAAGAGACGATTGACATCTTTTCAAAAAGGAAGCAGGAACGCCGTCAGCGCCAGAGAAGCCGTCCGACAGATTAAATAAGTGCTCAGCAACAAGTGTGGGGTCAAATAATAGGTCACTGGGCCCAAGGGAAGTAGACGGGGTCCTCGTTGGATAGGTAAAAGCAATAGAGGAAATATCACCATTTGAATCACATCAGGCGTTGTGAAAGAAATCCGCAAAAAAATTTAAATTTTAGAGGGATCATCACTCTCACTATCACGATAAGTCAGAGAGGAAGGATATGCATCACATTTGCGCTTGAAGTTTATAAAATTCCAGAACTGTTTAGGGTCAGCTAATAATGTGAACCTCATGCTGGCCAAAAATTCGGCAAATGAGACCTGTAGCTAAGAGGAAAACCGATGCCAAAGATCCGAATAAGATCGCTAATCCTCACCCCTTCCCGAGACACAGAATCTCCTTCAGGCTTTGTTCCTCAGGTTCCTGAGATGTCTCATAGTACCGTCGAGCTAGGGACGAAACAAATGAGAGAATCCTGACCTACAACAGGAATTCAACGGACAAAACGTGCGAAAAGGATATCGTAAAAGTTACGGACGACCAGATCGACATCACACTCCCCAAACACGTGCGGTCAGTCACAAGTCTCGAGCCAGTCGTTGACGGTCGTAAAATCCGCCCGTTTGAGGTTGAAGAAGCAGTCACCTAGTACAGAGGGCGATGCGTCCACAGCATGGAAACACATAACAACTAAGCGCGCGAAATCATGAGAGGATTCTGGAACTAAGGGGGTAAGACATCTCATCACCAACGTGCAGTCAGAGTCGGATGAAAATACAAGATCCAGAAACCTTCCCGCGTCATTGGAAACATCTCAAAATTTAACCAAATCAGACGAGGCAACTAAGTCTAGAAAGGACAGAACATGACGAGAAGCGGTCCCCAATGAGGATGTCAAGTCATCAGCGTCAGAAAGGCAGTGAGATTGAAATCAGAACTGTTGGACAAGTCCTTATTGTTCAATCCATTGTAAAATCTAAGATACAAGTTTTTGTCAACCGGTCTCTTCGTCGCGTCTTTAACATCCATTGGCAGGAGGTTATTACCAATGAAGACCTACACAGACTTACAGGCTAAGAAGGGAAGGACATGAGTGTTCGAAGCCGAAAGTGGCAATAGCTAGGTTACACACTGAGAAAAGAGCTGAACAACACCACTCAATAGGTTCTAGATTGCAGAGCGCACAGGATCCAATGAAGACGCTGAATTGAACGATACATGGAGAAGATCCGTAGGAAAGGTGGGTACCCAGCTTAATAAATCGTGGCAACAGCGGAAGGCGTTGACGTAGAACTAGGTGGAAAGCAAGAAAACTTTACACAAAGTATTCCGCTCACATAATTGAAAAAAAAACAAAGGTAAGCTAAGCAATCGGGGAGTCTCAAAGAATGTATACAATTTGTGAAAATATCCTCCCTGTTGTGTTCTATGAGCAAGTGCTCCACTCGTAAGCACCACCAGAATACCAAACTGAATTTTCATTAGTTTAGTCGACAAAAATTGCTAGAGCTTAATTGAAATATTTTGCTGGCTACATTCACCTGACCTAACCTCCATTGATTCTTATTTATTCTTTCGAGCTCCTAAAAACCACTTGGATTACGTCTTCGGCAGAAAAACCCTAAGCCTTCTAAGTGCAAGGAATTAAAAAATTACGGGGAAGATGGAAAAAGGAAGTCGAACCCGAAAATTGTGTATACATGATAGCCACTTGACGTAATGGAGCATTTCCTGAAAAGCTTAGACACGTCGCGATAGGGAAACAAATAGTGTAACAGCGCTGAACGATTGTTTAAACCAAATCTTACCTCCCTTCAGCGGTTACACTATCAGTCCAGGATATTGAAACATTTTATGAAGTGAATAGAGCTATTTATGCCGATGGTGAAGGATACCAGCAAACAATTCGAATAGAAAATTACTCAAAAGCAATTCGCCTTTGGCAAGTTTACTATCGACAACTATGTTGCCGGAAGCTTACTTATAACTCAAAAAGCGGACTAAGTTGCCATCAAAAGGGAAGTACCACTTGCGTAAAACTTGCCTATTGCTCGTTCTGTGTAAGCGTTTGTAAAATTATGCATGCGTTGCAAAATCTGAAAAGCAAGCAAAGGAGCTTATTCTATTGCTTAATCCTTGCCTTTAGCAAAAGCTTGCCGAATTGTTTGCCGGATATCATTTTTGGATAAAAGTGTTGGTGCGGCGTGAATAGATGTAGTTTTCTATAAAAGGCATAAAGAGATGTAGTGATTTCATGATATGTATGTCTAAACATGCTGGTTAGTGCAAAAAGTCGTTCAGGCAGCCTATTACACTTTCTGCCTGCATTTCACGGTGTCTACAGATTTTATGAAGTTCAATATTTCGCCAAATGGATTAGCCATGCGAGACACCTGAAATATTGTAACCTACGTCGCCTTGGTCTGGTGGACTAAGGTTCTACAACACACGGCAATGGCCAAATGCAACAAGTTTCAATAGACTCTCCATACTACGTCGGCATAATCCAGGAGCGCAAGGTGGGTAAAAACGATGAGCGGTCGCCTAGGCTGCTTCAAAATTTTTTTTGTTTTTTTTTTTGTTTATTTTTTTTTTATACGATGTGGCTAAATCCTAGGGGACAACCCTTTGATGCGTTAGCATGATTTTGGCCGGAAGGGAATTAGGGTAGGGGGAGTGAGGAAGCTTGAGTCTTGTTTTTGCATTGCTGCGGGCTAGACAACAGCCCAGAGACAGAGTGAATTATTTTAATTTCTTAATAAAAGCTCAAGGGGAGATCTGGTCTCGAACCTGGGGCCCATGGTTTGGTGGTCGTGCTGCTCAACGCATTGATCCAACTCCGTCTCCAATACGTCATTAATGACGATCAATATGTCCGTATGTACTTGCGGTCAATGCTATCAAACGCCTTTTAGAAATAGATGAACATTTGATGTAAAGGCGACCTACATTTGGCGGATTCTCTCTCTCTCTCTCTCTCTCTCTCTCTCTCTTGTTCACGTATGGGGTCATGGGAATGGTAGAAGAATTTCACCTGATTCGAGACAACGACTGCAAGAGGGCCTACAATTTAAAGTAGATTCTAAACCACTCACATTTACTCTGAAACCCCCATGGCCTTTTTATCGTAATCTGTTGTCAGCAGAAAACAACCATGGGTCGCCGACGGTGGGATTCGGACCTGGGACCTGGGACCTCTGGCTTGGTAGGCCGACACGTTATCACTTACTCCACCAACGAATGATAATTCAGAGAGTGTTGAGAGGGGAAGCTCCCACGAAAGCCTGCCTGTTTATCGTGAAGAGTGGGGGCGATTATTTGCTTGATTGGCATTAATAAAAGACAGATAAAAGGCCAATTGTTAAAACTTTACAGGTCGCCATTTTTGGGAATCATCACAGTTACCCCTGTTTTCCATTCAGTAGGATAAATCTCGGTTTCCCAACATTCCAGGATTATGGGACTAAGAATATCATTCGCAGCAATGTGATCCGCTAGTATTCCATCAATGCTTGGGGCGGAGGACGATCGACTTTATTACGTCCGCCAACTCCAATCTTGTCGGAGTTCTGATATGTTAATGTTGACGACAGCCGACGGTTGTTGAGGCTCTGGTGAAGAAGTCAACAAAAACCAAAGTATTTCCTCCACCTAATAAGAGAAATACACCCCCGTACCTATTCCATCTATCAGGGAGGAGATCTTGTCCAAGCATATTGTATGACTTTTCTTGTGGGCCTGACGGGGTTCGTGCTGTTGTCTTAAAAAAGTGTTCTTCGGTGTTGTTACGTCCCTTACTTTTACTCTTCCGGCGGTCTTTCTCGGTGCGCCGCTTCCCTGCACTCTGAAGACATCATTTTTAATCCCCGTTTTTAACAGTGGCAATACATAGGAGAGAGATTGCTAACTACAGACCTACTGCTAAATTATCCTACATTCCAAAACTCCTTTAACTGATGATCCAATCCCAATTGTCCATGGGGTGCAGGGGTTTAATCTCTGGCCGGCAGCATGGGTTCCTTCAGGGTAGGTCCACGGTATCCAACTTGTTGGAGTTTGCTTCTGGCAATGTGGGTGGATTTTTGGATGGCTGCCAAACTGACAGCATCTATACTGATTTTAGTAAGGCCTTTGATAAGCTGTCTTACTCTATTATCGTTTTAAAATTGGCTAGGTTGGGTTTCCCGCCTCCACTCATTGCATGGATTGAGTCGTATTTATCGAATAGGACTTATTGAGTGGATTTTCGTGGCGAGCTTTCTGATGCTTTTGTTGCTCCTTCTGGCGTTCCACAGGGTAGTCATCTTGGTCCTTTGTTATTTATCTTATCTATTGATGATATTACTTATTTGCAGACGATATCAAGATTTTTCTCCCAATCAAATCTTTTGTGGATTGTGAGATCTTGCAGTCGGACCTACACAGTGGTGTGGCAATAAACATCTTAAATTAAACATTGGGAAATATCAGGATATGATCTTCTCGAGGTCCCGCAACTACTGTACTTTCCTGTATAAGTTTGAAGGTACTTGTATTCAACGGGTGGAATGAGCTAAGGACTTGGATGTGTAGCTTCATAGACTTAACTTCATACCCCACTTTTATAATATCGCTACCAGGGCCAACTCTTTGCTGGGATTTATCCTCCATTGATTCATGGAATTTCCTAGCCCTCATATAAGACTTCATCTGTATACATCCCTTGTTAGACCCCTACTGAAGTATGCTAATCCGGTTTGGTCTCCGTTTTACGGATCTCACATTAAACGTATTGAATCCGTACAACGTAGATGTGTGAGATGGGTCCTTCGTGCTTTGCTCTGGTGTAACCCTCTTATTCTGCCTCCATATGAAGAGCGATTGGGACTGCTACAACTTTGCTACTGTCGAGAAGCGTCCTTGGGTTGCTGATATAATTTTTCTACACCAGCTTCTGCAGGGAAAGATTGTCATTGCGGAAATTTTACCTAGAGAACTGTCCTATTCCCTTCGAATTCGTCCTAGCTTACGGATAGCTTTCTCGCGCACTAGGTATGGTATGTTCGAGCCAGTTAACCGCATGTGTAGGTTTGCTAATGATGTTGGTGATGTTTTCAGCACTAACTTGGATAAGGTAACATTAATGAGGAGCCTCTACAGCTTGTAACCATCCTGTTGTACTCACTCGTTTCTCTAAGGCTCTTGTGGGTTTTTTTATGTTGGCTTGTGTGTTTTTTGTTGGCTTGGCTTAAGCGTTCTCTATTTCCTATGGACCCCTGATTGTTGCCTTGTGGTGTGTTTTTTGCTTTTGGGGTACTAATCTTTTTTTTTGCATGTTGGTGTTGGAGCGTCATTCACCTCAATATTGATTCCTGGCTTCTGCCTGTGAAGTGCGCCTTCTGAGTTCGAAGGGTTAATTCATTTAACCTTTGCAGTGATTGCCGTCGTGGCAAGTATTGATCCAATGGTGTTTCTTACAGGATGTTCAGTTGTTAAAGTTTTTTCTGAGGGTTTCTTGACAATTTTGTATAGATTTTCATTGTGACCGTGGTAGGCCGCTTCTTCTGCTTTTACTGCTGGCGCGTTTATGTCGTTACGATTGTCATGACTTGCACTTCTTTGGTCGCCTTTCTGTAGAGATCGGTATACAGTTCTGAGATGCTGTTTGACTGGAACATTTGTAGCAAAATTAATGCGGTCCTTAATCTTCTTCCGTTCTTGTTTTGTGGTCCATGTGGCGTCGTTGACTGACTTCCGCGCTCTAAACATTTCACAGCTCACAAAACATTCTTTCGTCCTTTCCCACTTTTAGTCGATGGAGTCGGCCTTGCTATGACGCAGTGCATCAGCTTTTTGGGGCAATACGGTGGTATATGCGCTGCGGTTGTTAAGCGTTTTAAGCCTCGGAGATTGAGACGTGGCATATTAGATCTCTTATTACGTTGTCATACTGCGAACTATGAAAAGATGGTAGTGATCGCCGCAAATATCAGCGCCGCGCTTAAACCTTACGTCGAGAAGAAACTTTCTCCAGGTTTTTGAAACAGCAGTATTGTCAATCTCATTCTCAGTTCTGTCGTCTGGGAAAACCCAGGATGTTAAATGGCATTTTTTGTGTTTAAATAAGGATCCACCGATGACAAGTTGTCGTGAGTTACAAAATTCAACAAACAACTCCCCATTTGCGTTCCTGTTTCCGAATCCAAGCTTCTTCATTTCATGTTCCAGGCCGAGATCCAGGTTGAGATCACCCATGACTTTTTTTTGTGACCAAATCCTAGGAGACAACCCTTTGATGCGTCAGCATGGTTTTGGCCGGGAGGGAATTAGGGTAAGGGAAGTGAGGAAACTTGAGTCTTGTTCTTGCATTGCTGCGAGCTAGACAACAGCCCAGAGACGGAGTGCTAAAAGCTCACGGGTTCATCTGGTCTCGAACCCGGGACCAATGGCATGTTGGTCTTGCCGCTCAACGTATTGATCCAACTCCGTCTCCAATTGATATTACCTTTAGGATCCTTCGCAAAGGTGTCGCCAAGGAGCTGGTGGAAGGCCTGCTTAGATGTTATATCCACTTACTCGGTCGGCTCATAGCATTTGGATGTTACGTACCGTTCGAACATCCGAAATCTGGCGATGATAATTCGGTCGGATACTGATGACCAGCCCAGTAATGTTCGGCGGCTAAGCTTGGATAGCAAGAAGCCTACACCTGTTATACGAGTTGTTTTAATTCTTCCCACTCAAAGTATAACAGTACGGTTTCGGATGTGGGTGATGTAATCTCTACTTCTTCTCCATCTAGTTTCGCTTAATCCTAAACTCCACATCTTCGCGTATCCACAATTTCAAAAAGATCTGACATATCTGATATTTCTGAACTTTGTTGATTTTCTGTCGAATTACCCTACTCTCGTTTATTTCGGATTTAAAAGAATTCGCAATTCTTTCGCTTCCTTTCTTTCAGGTGTTAGCACATATATAGAGCACTGGAAGCACTACTGTCATTCATTGCACATATATATGCTTAAAAATACCCTTGAATACGTCATCATAGCTATTAAAAATGGTACGCCAGCTATACAGCTAAATCAGGAATAGAAAGTAAACAATAGTCAGCTTTCTCAGGGAATCATCGTTTCAGCCATATCCATTACCTTTCCTTTTATTATTTTTAGAGAAGCAAACATTTTTATAACCCCTGAAACGTGTGTTGCTTAAATTAGCATCAGGAAAAAGCAAATATGTAAACAGAGGAGCTTCGCTATGCGTTAGCTGACATTGATTTAAAGTGTCCAGAGTTGTACATTGTGTGGGGCAAGTGTTCCTGCTGACATATGACACCACCATTCAAGCTAATATCAGTCAATTTGATGAGCTCTAGCACACCTTTAAAAAATGAAGAGGGTTGATGTCGAGCCTGTAAATAATGGAATTTCGCTTTGTTTCTATGTTTTTTTTTCAAATTTTTTAGAAGGCCCGCAGTAATGTCTTTTTCATGTATTTAATTAGCTTAGACCCGCTAAAGGACGATTTTTTGGAGTTCAAAATTTATTCATAATTATTTACGGAGATAATAACAAGATAAAGGAGAAGAGATTACTTTCTAAAAAGACATATTTAGCGTACTTGTATGTCCAAAGTCACGACGGACGTCCTAAAATACCGACTAAATCCTAGTTTTTGTCATTTTTAACAGCCGATAAATTTTAATCATTTTGGCTAAAGCCATAACATATAAGTATAGTAGAGGGGGATAATGTAGTGCACGTTCAAAGCTGACCAAGTATTGGTTAAAGACAGAGAGAGACATCGACTATATGACATGCACTAGCCCATCGTGCATGCCATATAGCTTTCGGTGAACAGTAACGTGCAGCAAGTCGTGACTCCTCAAGAAGCGCTGCGGGATGAATATATCGTTCCCTGTAATAAATCGAACAGAAATCATAATTTTGAAATATTAAGCCTCTTTTCAAGGGAATCAAGAGAAATGAGACCCATACGATCAGCACAAGAGGGAAGTACTAAAGGATCATTCCAGGGGAGGTAGCGGAGACCAAACCTAAGGAATATGCGTTGAGCTGCCTCAATTCGGTTGATAAGAATGGCGAAGTAGGGAGTTCATTCAGGGTTAACGTATTCCAAATCTGATCTAACAAAGGTGGAATAAAGAAGCTTAGTTAGGTAGGGATCATCAAGTTTCTTGGACCATCTTTTAAAGAACCCGATTTAACCCTACTAACGATCGAATCCACATGATCCTCGTAAAAAAAGACCAGAGTTGAGTACCACACCCAGGTCTTTCACCTCATCAACTCTATGCAATACAATGCCATCGATGGTCTAATCGAAGAGAAAAGGACGTCTTCTACGGGAGAAGGTCATAGTGGTGCACTTGCCGGCATTTAATGGAAGGCGATTACGTTAATACTAGTGGCATCGCAGATCACAGCCAAGTCAGAGTTTAGGAGGCTGTAGTCTGATTCGTAGGAAATAGTGCGAAAAATCTTAACAACATCCGCATAACACAGAATTTTACTGTTGGACAGGAGAAGCGAAACTTTATTAGTATATAGAATAAAAAGGAGCAGGCCAAGTATACTACCCTGAAGCACCCCCGAGGTGACAAGGATTTGATCGGAAAGAGCTCCCCGAAACAGGACACGCTATGTACGACCTGATACGTGAGAGGACAACCAATCGACGAAACATGAAGGAAACCTGAGAAGAGACAGATTATAGACCAGGATTCCATGGTCAATCCTATCGAAGGCCTTACTGAAATCTGTAAATATACAGTCCATCTGTTTGTCTATTTCAATGGTGGGCAAAGAATAATTAATGAATTCAAGAAGGTCGGTAGTCGTCAATTTCATCTTGACCCCAAAAAAGGCTTGCAATGAAATCGGAGTACGTTGCTGACGATTGACTCGAAAACCTTCGCAACATGGCACAGGCTGGTAATCGTTCCATAATTAGAAAAGTCGGCCTTACTACCTTTCTTATGAAGAGGAATCAACATAAAAGTCCTCCAAAGTTCAAGAAAATGGCCGGAACGTAAGGACAGATTGAAAAAATAACAAAGAACACTAGCAAGAGACAATTGGTATTTCTTCAAGAAGGAAGCAGGAATACCATCAGGACTATCCGAGAAGCCGTCCGCCAAATTAGACAGATGTTCAGCAACACGTGCTTCGTGCTTTTGTAGCAGTAAATGGTACTGAGCTACGATCGAAGAACCGAAGGTACTTTTCTTCGACGTTTCAAAATTTGTGTGACAATATACTATAGAATGAAAAAACTTAGAAACTAGGGCTTTTTATTCAAAATGACTGATTCCATATCCTTGTCGCCTTCGCAGTCCGACATGCAAGTAGTGCTCCTGTTAATGGCCGCTTTTTTAGCACATTATGGTTCCTGTGACTTACAGACACTAGGAATGCCGCGTTTACGTTTGGGTGCAGTTTTAGTGGCTAATTTTGTGATTACTTGTACCGGGTTGCTCTGACATGCTCATTTGATACTTTTTATAGTACACTACATTGCTCCCAACCAAATGCACTACATTGTCCCAAAGCACTTTTGTCATGCCGATTTAGATATCTAAAAAAAAACAAAATTATCATTAAAACAACACCAGATTCGTGTTCGCCGTAAACTTTCATTTGAAGAAACACTTAACTGACATTTTTTCCTATTCTTTACCGTAGCAAGTTTCCGTTTGTTTACACCACCAATGCTCAGCTGTTCGTTTCAGCTTCCGGGCTTGAATCTCGAGTAGGCTGTGATGACGACGGCTTGCTGTAGCGACGACCCAACTTGCTGAGACCAAACTTATGTCTTTCAATTTCTAGGGTAGGAGCGACTTGAAGCTTTTGTATCGCGTCTCCTGGCATGCTTCTGACAGCTTATATTCACTCTATCGACGTATATGCCGAGTAGGCTTTAACAGACATTAAACAAAAGTGAGTTTCGATACGTTAAACATGACACGAACATGTACGAAAGTGGGCGGCATTGTAAAACAATCTATATTTTTCGAGCTTCTAATTTCTATGTTGGCATTTATTTTGCGTTAAAAATCGTTACTCTGTTTTGTTCAATACTGGGTAGGAAGAGTAGGGACAGTGTACTTATATTTTATTGTATAAGATCTCTTTGGTTTTGTTGATTTCTAGATTTTTTGATGCCATGTTGCCTATTGGTTTTATCGTTGTCTGTATTTCTGGCTTCTTGCTATAATTTTTTACGTGGCTCGAGATTTTTCCATAATAGAACTTTGGTACGGAGTAATAGGCATCACCGTTGGGCGGCAAGTGGTTAGGGTAATGGAGTATCATGCTTATGGTTGCCGGTTAAAGATTTGATCTCGATTAAATGTATATTGCGGGATGTTTGTTCTTCATCAAAACAAATTCCCATCCTCTTGTAGTGCGGTGATACGAATTATTGATAATTGATGAAAGTATCATGGATTTTGCGTATTTCTTCTGAGTGGTGAAATGTTTCTCTTCTACTACTTCTACTTTAAAGTAGGCTAAACGTAGGTACTGAAACGCCGCGGCCAGTAAGGCCTGTCGTTTTACCCCCCCTTAAGTCAAGCCGCTCCCTTTGTAAAGGTACAACATCTCTGGAGCCTGGATCTGAGGATATATATCACCTTTCTGTCACTTCAGCCATAGTGATTTCTCGTGACGTCTTCCTATAATGGTTTTAATGCACCCACTCGAACCTTAGTTTTTTGATTATTCCCAAAATGTCCTTGGGGCTGTCTATTGGCGATAGAAAAGCCTCAGAGAGATGTCTGTGCCTGATTTTATGAAGGGCTTTACAGTGTGATATAGGATGTGTTCTCCGGTCTCCTCCCCTTTCAAACAGACATGGCAATTTTCCCTCTCAAAACTATCCGCATCATTTTATGTGGTAATCTAGGGAACAATGTCGGGTTAAAAGTCCGGTTATAAACCTTAAATCTGGTTCGCTGAGTTAAGAGCGTTTTTTGTTTGGAGTTGGTTATGAACCTTTTTGCTTGTTTTAACTCCGGTGTGTGCTTATCTACCCCCCATCACCTGATTTGTATTGCCAGCTGGTTTTTCAAGCAGCGACGGCTTTTTACCAGGCGATCCACAGATGCCCACCCCCACATTCGCATCCGTTTTCGAACCTTCTGTGTACCAGATAAGTCATCGCTAACAAATAGCAGGAGAGATCCAGGTTCAACCCCCTACCCTTCTTATGATACGGCCGAGGGTCTCACAGTGACATAAGATGTGTTCCACTGTCTCCTCTTCCAAACAGAAGTAAAATGTGTCTTCTTCAACGAGGCCCATCTTTTTTAGGTGGTAGCCCAATGGGTAGAAATCCTGTTATCAGCCTTAAATCTGGTCTGCTGAGTGAGAGAAGCGCTTCCGTTTTCTGTTTTGAGTAGGTTATAAACCTCTTTGCCTGCCTTAACCCTGGAGTACTTGTCCTGTGTGAGTGCTTGCGTTTGTCCTCCCATGACCCGATTCGCATTGCCAGTCGGCTTTTCGAGTAGCCCCAGAATGGCTCAGGTCCGATGAGCTGAGAATCCGCACTTTCTTTTCCAGGCCTTCAATGCTCTCGTGCCCTGGTACCGATGCCAGTGTGCTGAGAATCCGCACTTTTTTTCCAGGTGATCCGCCTTCTCATTGCCTTCAATGCCCTCGTGCCCTGGTACCGAGGCGAGCGTGATTCTGATGCCCCGAGACAGTTCTTTGAGAGCATTCAGACAGTCCCAGACAATTCTAGACGCAAAGGTGTAGGACCCCAGTGCCTTGAGTACCGCCTGCTGTCCGTCAACTTGGCATCTGAGATTGAGTTGATCACTGGATCATCCTTGAATTCTTTAAGAATTTTCCAGTGTGCAGTCAGATTGCCTGCTGAGAGGAGATTGGTGCCATGCAGCCTTATTGCGCTCGAGGCAGCCTCCTTCCTTAGGTTTAGGCGTAAAGGGAGGAGGTCTAGTAGAGCCTCCATAGCTGCCGGTGGCCATTGCGCATAGTTTTTTTTTTATATATGATGTTGCCTAAGCTCAGGGGATGCCCTATGATGCTAAAGCACAGCCTTGGCAGGAAAGGAATTAAGGTTGAGGGAAATGGGTTAGGAGGTTGAGTGAAGGAGGTGTCGATGTACGCCCCGTTTGAAAGTTTCAGGCTCATAAGACGAGGGAAAAACAGAAGATGGTAAACTGTTTCACTTTCATGTTGTTCTGCTAAAAAAAGATTCCCGATTTCCATTCCAAGTTACAATAGATCTTTATATGGCTCCAAATTGGGGTGATTAAAATGAAGATTGCCTTTAAACAGGAAAACGCTCCTTGCTCACTGTCTGAAAAAGTATTAAGCAGAGAAGAGAAAAATATTGCAAAGAGCTTATAAAAGTGCGCTACGAGTACTCTTAAATTGCATATTTTTTAAAGTATTAAAACTTTTGAGACATCGTGTTTGTTTTTTTATACGATGTGGCCAAAGCCTAGGGTACAACCCTTTGTTGCGTTAGCATGGTTTTGGCCGGAAGGTATTTAGGGTAAGGGAAGTGAGGAAACTTGAATGTCTTGTTTTTTGCATTGCTGCGAGCTAGACAACAGCCCAGAGATGGAGTGGATTATTTCAATTTCCTAATTAAAGCTCGAGGGGAGATCTGGTCTCGAACCCGGAACCTATGGCATGGTGATCGTGCCGCTCAACGAATTGATCCAACTCCGTCTCCGTCTGTTTATAAAAATTAAATTTTCGACTTTATCTGATAACTTTGACTTAATTCTGAAATTGTGTTCTCTCAAATAAATGCATTTGCACACAAAACCTCGTAGAGCGACTAAGTCAAAAGTCATTATTCCTGTCAAAACTTCAAAAGCTTAAAATTCTAATCAAAGCTTGAAACTTTAATCCTCTAAACTCGCTATATTCTCGCTGATATTCACGCTCCAGTTTACCTATGCCAAAATAGAATAGAAAAAGCTTGTTTAAGGGTGTAAGAAAAATTCTACCGCGATGGAAATATATTCCGACAGAAGCACCAAATATGTAGAGTGCAGTGAGCCTCTAGGCAAACAATGTTGAAACACTCTTCGCTGGTGTCAAAGGTTAAAAAGTATTACAAGTAAAATGTTGTTATGATCCATAGTGTCTCTCGCTGCTGCAGCATTTCCGCTTGAGCTCCTGGGGTCACCTTTAATTGGATTCGTTCTAGACGTCTAAAAACTGTTCTCCCTTCTCCAAATTCGTCGAAAGAATCCCAAAGCGGATTTATAAATGGGTTCTAAAGCAAAATTTCATTATGCATTTTGTGGGTCAAATCGTTTTGTGTTCACACTTTTAGATGGGTTCTGGCTCAGTTTCGTTTTTGCACTCATTGGAGAGTCGCAGTGTTGGAATATTGTCAATTCTTTAATAGAAAAATTCAAATTATCTTAGAATTTATGGTTTCCCAGCGCCCAATTATTGTTTCCTAATCTGGTCTATAACGATGTAGCATATTTGTTTTTGTCAGAAAATATGTGTTGGAAATTGTTTGGCATACAAAATAAAATTTCCATCAGTTTTCTCGCGAATAAAAGCACTAACAATTTAAATAGAAGGCAATCCTCCAGACGGTTTATGTGGTACACAATTTGAAATAGGAGTAGAGACAAGAACTTGGACCGCTTCTGTAGTTTTAGTACTGCCTTTGAGAGGTTTGGTCCTTCAAAGAAATAAAGTCATAAAGAGAGCGTATAGAAGCAAGATAATATTCATATTTTCGGATAGCAATTATCTGCGGCATCAAGCAATTCCAAACTGGCACGGGAAGGACCATGATTCTAAAGTGAACTTGACATGACCAACTAAATCGATTTAGATTCTAGATCATCCGGATTTTGAACGCAACGAAGATGTAGACGAACTAAATACTGAACTCTACTACGTACTTAGTTGGCTCCGACCCAATTCTCGATCATGTCATAAACATAATGCTTTTTGGTGAAGTAATGCTTTGTGACTGTCCCTATTCCGAAAAAGGGGAAGAGTATATTTGGTTGGGGTGGCAGTTATTCTTTAAAAGCACTATGCCGTCCTGATTAGTAGATGACTCAGCTATGCATCTGTTCTACCACCTGTTCTGTGAGCGACGCAAATTATTATTTAGAACTTACAATATATGGAATTTAAGAACCGCAAGTAAATGCCATCTATGTCACTCATGAGTGAAGATACGCTTCCACTTGTGCAACTAACATTAAATGTTGTACTTCCCAGGCAGGTCGTTTGCGTAAAAACCAACAATACAACATAAAGCACTGCCAGCCTAATCAGTTAATCAAGACGGAAGCTGGATCCCACCTACCCTGGAAACTCTCACTTTCCGAGCTGTTCAACGGCTAGAATCATTGAGTCTACAGTAGCTTCTGATCCATGTCGAACTTCAAGCAGCCTCTATTTATGAAATCTTCTTAAACTTCACATACATATATTCAAGATTTGTCGGCAGGTCTTTAAGCCCATAAATCTTCAATCCTTGAAGAGTCTTATTGGTTGTCTACAGCAAAGAAACATTCCAACCGCCTAACAAAATTTATACAACAAGGATAGGTCTATTGAGACAGCTCTACATGAGCAGCTTTCCGCGATATTCAGGATGCTTTTAGTAATGTCAAATCAAAAGGGTAAGTTGGCTGGATCTGGAGAGGTAACTCATCGAACTTATAGATCTTATGCTTAGAATCAGGACGAAAGTTCTAGTTTATTGAGATCTACCATATACGAAGGTACCTTACAAGAGCCACTCCCCAAGTACGGATCGTCTCGTTGCTACTATGGAATCTGGTTCTTAACGATATACTTCTGGATCTAGAATACTCTGGACACAAGGTTATCGCTGATGATGTTGCCTTGTTAGCCGAACGTAAACACCCAAATATCTTAGGTGAGGCGATACAACGTGCCCTCAACAAACTATACTCCTGTGTAGTCTAGATATAAACTCGGATAGCTCTGTTTTAGCTAAAACACTTCGCACGAAAGTACAAAGTTCCTTACTTAAACACCCGAATACTAAACTAAAACTAAGTGATCAAGTCTTATAGCTGAGACTTATTCTAGATAGCAAATTACAGAAAGAGGATAAAGTGACGGCGGCCTTGTACTCGTGCAAATTACAGTTTTGCAAAAGAAGGAAAATTTTGTCACGAATTGTGCACTGTCTCTATGTCAGCGTAATCAGTCCTATATTTACCTACGCGGTGATCGCCTAGTTGCTTGCACTTTAAAAAAATTATTCATCAGAAGGAACTTAGAGAAAGTGTAGAGGATCAGCAGCCTCCAAACGCCTTAATGCTATCCTCTACCTAACACCAGTGGTACTATGCGGCAAGCAAACCTCATTCTCAATTGATATTAGGCTCAATTAAGCTCAAACATAAACACGTAACGACTATGAACACTCCAAAATTCTGGATGTACATATCCCACAAAACATTGGCTACACTATTCCCAAGCCTGCTTTCAACACCAAGGTTGACAGAACGACAAGCTGCTGTTAAACTTCTGAAGAGAGTGTATACGACCTCTAAAACAGCCCAAATATGGCACTCACCTTTAAATGAAATAAATGAGCCCCTAACCTTATACCTTATCGGTACCCGGCTTAAGCGAAATATCATTAGCGGTGTAGTGGCTATCTTCACGGTTCATTGTTTCATAGGCCGCCAGGCTAACAGACTCTGCGTGCCCAGGCTAACAGACTAGCTCCAATTATTTTTAGGTGCCTATCTATGGTGACGCGAGTCTATCCCCTAAGGGTATCACAATAAGCAATCATGTCCTAAGTGTGCCTTCCGACCTTGGAGGACTTTCACTCTAATATAACCTAAAATTAAAAGTTCCGCAAAGTCTAGAGGAGTATCTGTAAATATTAGTTCCACAACCATCCGAAGTGAGAGGAGGCTAGATGAATAAAATGTTATGAAGTTTTTTGTAAAGATCATGGCCAAGACATGTCGTTGTCCATTGAAACTCAGAGTGCCTATAAGTTCCCTGGTCACTATTTAGGTCGCTAGAGACTTCTTGTCGAAATACAAATTTCTTAAAACTTCTGAGAACATATTCAGAGTACAGGTTGCTTGCAATTTTCAATTAACAAGGATTCGTGCCGAAACTTGCATATCGTTAGTATAATTCTAAAACTTGGTAGGTGCCAAATGGAAAATTTTAGTAAGAGAAAGAATACATTTGAAATGGAACTGAATGAAGTGAAGTTTCTGAGCTCGTGACTTATTTTCCCAACGTACTTCTGCGATGGCATTGATTAGGGAGGTCAATGCGGTGGTGGACATGATTACAATGAATTTTTATTTGAATTACAATTTGTTTTAATTTTGTCGCAAAAAATTATTTGTTATTTGGAGCTCCTTATTTGAGCTTCAGACAATTATTTATTACTCGATGGTATGTTATTTGATAATCAAATAATTGTAATTGTTCGTTATTAAATAATCAAATAATTTTTTGAATTATTTGTATTTCGATTACCAACTAATTATTCCTTAGGTGATGTCTCTTTATGGAATAATTTGTTTTGTTTTTCACTGTGGCTTCACAACCTTACACATTTGAATTCTAAATTCAAAATGACGAAAGTGACGAAGTGATTGATAAAGTAATAATTTATTTTAATTTGTAACGAGGATAGCGAACAGATACGTCCTAGTTTTTAGACAATTTTTACTTTTTCCCGGTTCCTCTAGTTATTATAAAAGGTTTATTCTACTCTTCTGGACCTGTTTAAAACTCAAGTACTTTTGTATGAATTTCGCAAGACAAATGCAATTCGGATTATAAATATCTAAAGTAGTTTGTTTATAATATTCCTAAATATTAGATTTATGTCAACTGATGGGTAAATTATTTTATGGGCAACTAACAAATAATTATTTGCGGAAAATAATTCGATTACCAAATAACGCACGATTGAATAACAAATAATTATTTGAAATTTAAATAGGGAACACCAAATAACAAATAATTCTCCAAATAACAAATAAATTGTTGTCAATTTTTGAATTTTTTTGCTTTTTTAGCTTTTATTTTTATTCGAATAAAAAATGCCAACGTTATGGCGTTCGATTTGCTTGTGGTGCTTACTAGCTCCGCTAAATTATGGCGCGGTCATAAGCCTTCCCTTAAGATTATTCCAGTAGGCCATAGGTCTCTTAGATGCGCAGTTGACTATCAACTCTCCAGCAAAATAGAAAGGCACATCGACTTTATTTATTTATTTATTAAAGAATAGATTAGCTAAAACTGGCTACTAAAATAAAAATACAGGCGGCACAATCGTTAAAAAGGCGGGATATAGGTTTAATAGATTCGTTCATTACGTAAAGCGTTCGGTGATATGGAATATGGAAAAAGTGGGTGCAAGTCTAGGACGGAACGGAAATGCAGACGTCGAAATGCAGAGAAGTCGATCGTCCTCTGCTGTAAATCATACAACAAAAAACAATCTTATAAGTCTTGCGTCTCTTTTCGAGGAAGTTGAGAGAGATCAGAGTGATCCTTGCAGAATAAAATGTAAGGAAGAATGGATCGAGCCAGGGAAGACCGCGGAGAGCGAACCTAAAGAATCTGCGCTGAACAGCCTCGATTCGGTTGGTGTGGACGGCGAAATAGAGATCCCATACCGGACAAGCGTATTCCAGAAAGGATCTAACGAATGTGAAAAAGTGCAGCCTAGTTAAGTAGACATAGTTAAGTTCCCTCGGCTATCTTTTGACAAAGACAAGAGAAGACCTACCACGAAGTCCACGTGGGCCTTAAAAGAAATATGAGTATTAAGAATCACCAAAAGGTCCCTGACCCGGTCAGGCCTGCTCAACATATGTATTTCCATCCAAAGAGCAGTCAGTCATTTCTTAGCATTAAGGGGGTGGATACTGGAGCACCAATCATGAAAATGTGAATGTCGGATATTAACACAGCTCAGTCGTCGTCGCAGGAGACGTCGCGAAAAATGTTGGTATCATCGGCATAATACAGGATTCTGGAGTTAGTCAGAAGCAACATAATTAATAAAAATCGTATAGAGGAGAGGGCCAAGAATACTGCCCTGAGGCCCCGGACGAAGCAGAGATTTCCCTGGATAGGGCACCGGAGAGGTAGGTGGACAGCCAATCAACAAGAAGCGGCAGAAATCCGAGCATATGAGGCTTATGAATGAGAATCCCGTGGTCAATTCTGTCGAAGGTCTGTTTTTTTATCGGGAGAGGTAATAATCTTCCAAAAGACAACCGAGCCCTCCGGTAGTGTGATTAGCCGATACAGACCACATAGAATTGGGTCCCTTTTCGTTCCCTCCAGTCTCCCTTAGCGGAGGCAACTGAGTATCCAGTTATTCCACTGTCGCCACTAACCTCGGTTTCCTGGGACGCTGCTAGAATCCTAGCCTATCTGCAGGAATCCATGCTGTCCCACTGTCACCGTGTCCTTCTCTACCCGCGGCGTTGACGGGCTCCAGGCCATAAAGCGTTAGTCCAGAGCCAGGACCAGTAACCTTCTCCGGATTAACCGCAGCTAACCCTTCGGAAGGCAGTTCTGCATCTTCTCCTGGTGGGTGTACCGCGAAGATAGCCAACTCGTTAAAGTCGACTATCTCTGCACCGCCGCACCTGAGGAAGTGCTAGTTATTATTTTGTCAATGGACTGCTACAGCACTTTCATCCGTCCTCCATAGCCGCCGCAGAACCTTCAAAAGGTAATTTTCCCAAACCTACTTCTGTTGTGTTGTGGGTACCATGGGTATAGCCCACTTGTTATAGTCTACCATACCCTTCACCTCCACTCCTACAGAAGTGCCAACTTCAGCACATTTGTTCAACATACTCGGAAATCGTTAAGGATTTCGATAAACATAGAGCAATAACGTCAGTCTTAATTATCTTTGAGTGTGAAAATATTGGATCTAACGTAAAACACCTCCAGAAAATTTACTTCACTTGAAGGAATGTCTCTCCTGCCGCACAAGTACTTAAATATTTCATGAATCCTTTGGACTCCAGAGGATTTTCCATTTTCCACACTACCGCTGATATACGTAATTTCAGGCGGGTATCCATTAGCCTTAAATGGGAAAAACAAGTAAAAACCTAGCTCTAGCTCTCAGCATTGTAACTACCTATAAAGTTTGTATCAAAAAAAAAAAATAGCCGAGATAATGTTCGCAGTCAAAGTTTGGAAAACAACAATCAGAAGAAGATTAATAGGCCACGAAACTGGAGGAAAACTCCGAAAGTCTAATTCACGTGCAATGCTAAGGTTGGGCGTTTCGCGAATGAATTGAAAAGGCGGGAAAATCGCTTTCCCGTTCGCGGGGGTATGAAGCTTAAAGAATTCGAAACAAAAAAGCTCCGATCTGGTATAGATTGTTCGTGGGCTTACAGGGCTTTTTGGTTTTACGCGCGGGGGGTTTGGAAAGCAACAACTAGCAATTCGAGCTCGGGCTTACAAAACAAAAACCATAGGATATGTGGGTAAAGCTAGTTTGCTTGAACGAAAGAGCCGTGGAAGATGCTACCTAGTCGGGCTCATCTATGAGTACATCACCAACATGGCATGGCATGGTATGGCAGCGCACCTGGTCGAAAACGTCAGTTCAGTTCAGTTGGCTCTTGGCCACGTGCCGCGATGAACGTACTGGGAAAGTGCTCGTGTAGCTCATATGGAAACTCATCCAAAACGCTATATTTGTTGCCGGTTAACGAAATACGCGATTTTTGGAGCACTCCCCCATTTCGATGGGAATAGAATTGTCTTTTCTAATAGAATTCGCACAAACAAAAATTGTTCCATTTGCAAAAGTGTAACGACTCGATTGGGTGCAGATATAGTGTGTGCAAAAATAATAGGATTAAAAAAAGTGAAGGAAAAACATGTGAAACCTCCCGGTTATAGCCCATAAATATCCACGTATGCCCGGTGCCAGTGCAGAGCAGATTACCGCCGCTCACTTCCGGGAAACATCAAAACGGCGACCGTAATAGTTTCTAGATGCAAATTGTCTCGTTTCAGTGTGTCACGGTGCTTATTTCAATTTTTCCACCAATTTAATTTATAGCTTGTCATTGATAACAATTGATGTGCATTGATCAGATCCATGGCTTCCGAGGATTTTTGTAGGTATTTGCACTTGACAGATAATTAACTCCGCTTAGCGGCTTTTCTACCTTCGATTACTTCAGGTCCCCACGGAATTATATTGTGTGTTTTTGGTATTGTTGGGTAGTTTTTGGTTCTTTTTTTTTTACTGTGTAGGAACGTGTGAACACCAAACAGCAAGAGATTCCGCATAGAGGAGTTTTCGGCAAAAACAATGCTTGGTGTCTAATGTTTTATGTGTTTAGTATTTTTTGGTTGGGACAATATGAATCCTTTGACATTGAGCTATATCGCTGCATTTTTGGACTATTTTTGAAACAAGCATTTCGGATTTATAGCACTGCACATTTTCGTACATTTCACTACAACAGAACATGATTGCAATTGCTGCTACCAATAAATTTTGTACAATGGCGCGTATGTTTTCCGAAAATAACGTGCCCATTATTTCCGGTTTTTTAAAAATGGCTTATTTAATTCATCCAAAATAGTTTTCGGATCGTTCCATCAAACTCCTCTTTTATTCTAAACGTGAAGGACGTGTCATAAATTAGTAATCTCACATAGGGTAAAAGAGGGTAATGGGAGTCACTTAAGCGAGAATTCAAATAAAAGGTTATTTTCAAATAAAATCTTTATTTCATCCATATAGTTAACAAAATTTACTTATTTAGCTATTAGTTCAGATCACCTTTATTCATTTTGGCAATCAACTTTGAAAATAATGACAATTTAAAAAAAAAATAATTTGACTTCCATTGCACAAAGGTGGGGGCAATGGTGGTCACCCTGTGGGTAATCAGAGTCAAACGAAATTTAGCACATATCGCAGACAAAACCTTTGGCAGAATCCCACCCAGTGCAGTCCGCGTGAGCCCACTGTCCACATGAAGTACATCTGTACCACATCTCGTTGTTTTTTCCGAATTCGCTGTATATTAGACATCTATATTCTGCGTCGTCAACTACATTATCGTGGCTTCTTTGGTATCAGCCGATTCAGGGATTCTTTTGTATCAGCCGATTCTTTGGTATCAGGCGTAAATACTAATACGCCTGATACCAAAGAATCGGCTGATACCAAAGAATCGGTTGATTCCTGGAGAACTTGCCTATTTGCTCTTTCAGGGCTCTTCTTCTGCACGTTAGTCTTCTTTCCTTGGCACTTATTTTTCATTTTCCTTTTTTCTTTACCTTTTCCTTCGTCTTGTTGAGATTTTCTGATTTTCTTTTTCTACCAAGTCTTCTTTGATTGCCGTTGAAGTTAAAACTGTAGCATGCTGCTTCTTTCGGCCCTGTCTTGTATTGAGGGCAGATGCTTTCTCTGGCAACTTAATGACATTTTGGATTGTAGACACCTTATCTGATATATCTTTGGTTTGAAGTGTTGATACAGTATCTGGTTCAGGAATTGATGGATTCACTTGTTTTGATGTGCCAGGAACTGATGTGCTGGGAATCAATCTTATATTTTGTACTGCATTAGTAGTAGCAGCTTGTACTGCATTAGACTCAGATTGGAGAATTTCAGCGGCAACAAAGTCTTCTTCTGAAAACACTTCGGGATTTATTGGAAAAATACCAGTTGCTCTAAATCCAGATTCTCCTTTGCTAATAGATGCAACATTATTAAATGCTTTCCTCACCAATGCTGCTACGTCGTAAGGGGTTATCTTTTCTGCGAGATGGCTTTTCATGAATAAGTCACATTCTTTTTTTTTGTAAGCTGTTTTAAGGGGCCCAAAGAAAGAAACATCCAGTGACTGCATTCTATGAGACGTGTGTGGTGGCAAAGACAGCATATGGATATGGTTGTGCTTGCAATATTCATAGATGGAAAGTGAAATGTGACTAGCGTGGTTATCTAGTATCAACAGGACGAGTTCATCCGCAGACGGCTTAGCGTGCTGGTTAAAGTGTAAAAGCCATTCAAGAAAAAGATTCTCATTGATCCAACCATTTTCCGAGAATTTAAAAAGAGCTCCTGTTGGGCCATCCTTCTCGAGTAATGGAGACAACCTCTTCCTAGGGAATATAAACATTGGCGGGATGAATCCGCCAGCAGAGCTCATTGCACACATTAAGGTAATGTTTTTTCCTCTCTCCCAGCTTGTGATGGATCCCACTCTCTTCTGCCCTTTTGTAGCTAGCATTTTTCCTGGGGTTTGTACAGTTGAAATCCCTGTTTCATCGCAATTATAGATGTTTTTTATACTTTTCCATCAGTTCTCCTAGCAGCTTATAGAACAACTGCACCTACGTTTTATTGAAAGCTGTGATTCTGTTTATGCTTGTTGCTTCTGGCTTCCTAACAGAAATATTATTTCTCATCATAAATGCATTCAACCAATCACGTCCAGCCATTCTTGAAGACTTGTTGAAGTTGTGCTTCAAATTCAATGTTTCAGCATATTCGAATGCCACTTTTCTTATCTGTATAGCGGTACATCCATAGAAAATATTGGCCATCTTTTTGACCAAATTTGCTATATCGTCTTCTACTTTGGAACCGAAGATAGTATGTCGTACAAGTCGTGGTCCCAAGTTAGATTTTTTTTATATCTCTTTTTTAGACTATCAGAAGACCAGGTAGCCTTTCCAGTAATTCTGACTCGTACTATCGGCATCTAGAAAAAAAAATATTGATATAAATCACAACTACATTAATGATTAAAAAGTCAAAAATAAAAAAAAATATTAATTATTATCACAATATAAGTTGCACATCACTATTCTGAATGTCAGACGAAATACACATAAAAGTCTTATATATGTACATTATGAATTTCGACACTTATCGCTTATTTTATTTCGAAGAATATTTACTTCAACGGGGCGTAAAAACAAAATACGACTGTCACTCCGGCATGCGCGGTGGCTACCGGCACGAGCCATTCGCAACAGTGGTGGAAAGCACAGAGCGAGGCAGAGAGGTCATTTACGCGACTCTCGGATGGAAATTTGTATGTGACCACCATTGCCCGCTGACTCCCATTACCTGGTCTTCCCCTATAATTTAAATTTAAAGGAAACATGCAAACTTTGAAAATTCTTCAATATACGGCAGGTTAGGTTAGTATGGAGGAGTGAGTAAGACCTATTACACCTCATTGCTCGAGATCTTCAAAAAAAGGCTAATTTTGTGAATTGGTTTAAAAAGTAGAGGAGGACGGGGTTGAAAGTGCTGATTTTGATTCGCAAAAACAAAGTGTAAGCGCACAAAAAACTGAAATAAAATGGTTAAGTAGTCTCGGTAAAAATAATAACACGACCGACTCCGATACAGACTCTTTTATTACTGACCTGGACCATATAAATTATTTCGAGTGCATTGAAGATAACGGGGGGGGGGGGGGGGGGGGTTTATCAGAGAATGACCATCGCATTGTCGTGGAGATAAAATGTTACTCTCGTAAACAAATGGTATGCCTATTTAGAAAATTTGTTCCTTCCTCAACAAGATTTCAGAGCATCGCCTTAAAGTGTCTACATGACCCATTCTATTCCCTGGTTTATGATCCATTCAATACTCATATTCCTGTAACTCTAAGGCCCAACGAGATATCCATGGATTTAAAGTTTGTTTGTTAAGTGCAAGTGCCAAAGACTGGCAATCAGTGACGATTTTAAAAGGCGTTCCGAACAAATAGGTGCGAAATCTTCTCAAAGCGTAAATTATTGCGAGGGTCTCCAGCTCGTAGCTGTGATACCTGGATTCAACCTCTGTCGTCCGTTTTGAAAAGTAAAATATAGGATGTAGTTTTCTATCGATTTGACGCTTCAGGAGAATTGCACCAAAACCCGCGCTGCTGGAATCGCAGTGAAGCTCGGTTTCATTTTTTGGACTGAATATAGCCAAAACTGGAGCATTTAAAAGCATGTCTTTTAATGCATCAAAAGTTTGGTGTTCTTTTGGACCGAATTTAAATGTTACGTCTTTTTTTAATAGATCATAAAGGGGTTTAGACACAATTGCGAAATTTTTTATAAATTTACGGAAATATGAAGCTAAGCCCAGGAAACGATGGACACCTCTAATGCACCTAGGGACAGGAAAATTACTAATCACACGCAAGTTATCATCATTTGGTCGTATACCTACTGAATTTACCCTATAACCCAAAAATATGATCTCTTCGTGAAGAAACTTGCATTTGTCGAACCTCAACTGCAGTGAGTGTCCATTAATCAATGACACAACCTCCTCCAAAATCAACAGATGTTCCTCAATGGATCCTGTAGCAATTAAATGTCATCAATGTAAATAAAAATTTTTTCTTTCGCTATTAACTCCTTAAACACACTGTGAATATATGTATCTCTGGAAGATAGAAGGAGCGTTTTTAAGCCCAAATGGCATTCTCAAGTACTCAAATTGACCAATTGGCGTCACAAAAGAAGTATATTTAATAGAGTCAGGTGCCACTTTTACGTGGTGAAAGCCATTTTTCAAATCAAGGGATGAAAAGTACTTTTTATCACGAAACCCATCTAACAAATCCTCGATCAAAGGAAGAGGATAATTGTCACGAAACGTATATTTATTTAAAATTCAATAATCTATGCAAAGCCTAAGTTCATTGTTCTTTTTGGGCACCAACACTATTGGAGAAGCATAGGACTTCTCCCATTCTCTAATAATTCCACGTTTAAGGAGATCATCAATTATTAGTTTTAGCTTTTCTTTGTGGGCAAACGGAATACGTCAAGGTGTACAATGGAATGGTTCATCTTTTGAAAGTCGTATATTCAATTCAACCTTACTATGTGACAAATTCGCGATCGGCTTATCAGAGGAGCAAGCAACCGAAACAATGTCAACCAACCTATTTCTAATTGCATGGCCTACGTTTTCGTTAATGTCTAAAGGTAAATTGTTTTGCTCAATTGTATCAATATTTAATATTTGATATGAAAAATCTGGCTCTTCTGAAATCTGAACAGCTGTGGTATCATCATTATTTATATCATCTCTAACAAATAATTCTAAATTACACTTCTTCATAAAATCTCGTCCTAACACTACAGGAAATTTCATACAGTTATCTTTAACTATAAACATATCTAAATCAATGTCACTATCCTTAAAACTAACCTTTGTTTTCGTGGTTCCCAAAATAAGTAGAGGGCTGTCGTTAATTCCACTGAACCTGTGCATACCTGAGTCGACTGGAGTCATTAATTCTGCAGGAAGATAACGTTGCTGGATAAAGCTAATACTGCTTCCACTGTCTATAAGGCTGCATAGCGTTGCAGAAAAAGCCATTTTACCTTCATTGATGTTTTCAAAATCATCCCTTAAATTAAATTCAAAATCATTAACAGGATCACTATTATACTTATTTATGTTATTCTGGAGGCCGCTACCGGTGTACTGGAGAGTCATCACTTGTTGTTTAGATTGCTGACATTCCTGACGTCTATGTCCAAATCTACCGCATCCGAAGCAGGAACCCCGACCACGTTTCGGCTTTGAGCAATTTGAAGCCATATGTCCCAGCTTATTACAGTTGAAGCATTTAATTTGTCTGGGACGCTGCTGTTGAACTGTTGTACCGTGATGCCTTAAGTTCCCTTCAGTAGATCTTTGAATTTGTATGTGGGACTTCATGAGATAATATTTCCTCAGCGCTTCCTTAATAAATTACAATAATTTGCTTTAATAGATAAAAATAATGAAATTGTTGTCATGTTTTTTTTTTTGTATATGATGTTGCCAAAGCTCAGGGGATGCCCTATGATCAGCCTTGGCAGGAAATGAATCAAGGGTGAGGGAAATGGGTTGAGTTAAGGAGGTGTCGATGCACGCCCCGTTTCAGAGTTTCGGACTTATATGATTGGGGAAAATAGCAGATGGTAAACTGTTTCACTTTCGTGTTGTGCTGCTTAGAAAAGATTCCCGAAATGTGACTTGGAGGGGATAGGGGTGGAAAGGATTTGCAGCTCTTGTATCTTGCGTTGTCATGTATCTACAAGGAATCAGGCTAGCAATTTCAATAGAACAATGGCCCTGGAAATAGTTATAAAAGAGTGACCGACATTCCGTCGATGCTCCAGAGAGTCAAAGTTCTCAGATATTGAGGAATCGCCAATAAGTTTAATAGCCTTACGCTGAACTTTGTCTAACACGAAGAATGCGGTATATGCGGCACCTGCCCAAATATGGGAATTATATTCTAGTCTAGGTCTGATGTGGGACTTATAGCTTGACTTGTAGGGTGAAATATTTCTTAAATCTCTGTAGAAAACCCAAGCATTTCATCGAACTTTTAACGATTGCAAACATATGATCAGTCCAGCTAAGATTGGTGGATATCTCAATACCCAAGAGGTTTACAGAGGGCGAATTGGGTATATTTACTCCGTCGACTGAAATGGGTTAAGGGTGGACTGGGCGTTTTTGAAGGGATATTAAACTGAATTGAGTTTTGGATTAAACATCGCCAAGCGGGGACTTTCGAAATGTCGTTCTTTAATGATCCAAACATGTGTTCTCGATTGATTTCTGTAGCATTTCTACGAGAATTCATTACCAAATTAAAATAGCACGCGAAATCAAGGGTGCTGTTGTCGGCTAAACTATGTACAGGATTGAGAGTAAGGGATAAAAGGTCATTAATAAAAAGAAGAAATAAGGTTGGTGTAAGAACTGAACCCTGAGGTACACCGGCAAATATTTCGTAACTCCGTCAATTACTACACGGATTGAACGGCCTGATAAAAAACTTTCTATCCGTTATTAAGTCTTCGGTTGAGCGGCCAGCCTGGAAACCGTACTGGCAATCGTTGATAAGATGGTTGTTTTCTGGATATTTCATCAACTGAGAGTTGATGAGTGATTCAAAATCTTTAGATAAGACCGAAATTAGTGCAATTGTTCGACTTTTCTTGTCGGATAATTTACTTTATATTTTTCTCTCTGTAACGCGTTTCAAAGTGTGGCTTAGAAGAAGAATTTTGCCCACTCTAAATCAGCAATCTCTTGCCGAGCTCGGTGTAGAGAAATTTCTTGGTCAATGAATAACTACTATATGTAAAAGGCATGAATAATTCAATCTGAATTCGGAATCAGTCGGGCTGTTCGGCACGTTTCCCGCGGTGGGGTTCCCTCTCCTCTGATCTCTCCTCCCGCAGTACCCACCAAGGTGGAGTTCTCTCTCGCCTGCTATGACTAATGGCATGAACAAGATCCTGCTAAGACTTGAGCAAGGGGGTGTTAAGGCCATTGCTTACGCGGACGATGAGGTGATCCTGCTATCAGGATTATTTTCTTCTGTTATAAGCGAGATTATGGAGAGTATCCTGAATAAAGTGAGCAGTTGGTCTAAGAACTGTGGACTGGCTGTGAATTCAGGGAAAACTCAGCTTATGGTCTTTACCACAAAAACCAAGGTACCATACTTTGCTTTACCTAAATTAAACGGCCAACAACTCTTACTATTTGGTATTTGGGTTTAATCCTGTATCCCAAACTGAACTGGAAGCTAAATATAGAGGAGGGGGTAAAGAAGGCATTATAGCTCTCTGTGCCTACAGACGTACCTTTGCGTCCAATCACCTACGGTTCACTGGTTTGGTGACCTGCGATGAGTAACGCTTATAACTAAACCAAGCTAAGTAAAGTCCAAAGAACCGCTTGCATCGACACTACCGGTGCCTTGCGCACCACCCCAACCGAAGCTCTTAATGTGCTTCTACATCCACTTCCCTTGATCACCAGATCAAATTCCAGGCGTCATAAAGTGCAGTAAGACTAAAAGAATCTGAGTGCTGGGTTACTAAGCTTATGGCAACAGCAACATCCTCAGCTTAGCACCTATAGGACTGGCCGATTCCTCAACTAACTACATTACTACTGTCATAAATTTTGAAAAAGGATTCAATGTCAGGATTCCAACTAGAAAGGATTGGAGAATGATGGAACCGGCCAGCAACTATGATACCGTAATATTCACGGATGGTTCTAAAATGGAACAATGTGTTGGTGCAGGAGTGTTCTCTGAGACACTGAATATATCGAAATCTTATCGTCTTCCGAACACATCGAGCGTCTTCCATACGGAGGGGCTTGCTATTATGAAGAAGTGTTCGATGTTTCTATGTATCCATTCACCGAAAAAGAACATCGCCATTTTTACATATATTTAGGCGGACATTAGAGCGCTAGACTCAGTTATCATATCTTCTCGGGTGATGCAGGAATGTCGGGAGTTACTTAGCTCCTTGGCCAGTCTGCTTAACGTAACCTTTCACTGGGTTTTCGGACATAGGATCATTGCAGGGAAAGAAATGGTCGACAAACTTGTCAGAGAGGGCGACGCTCTACAACGTGGCCATGTTGAAGATATTCGTATCCCCTTACGAGAGAACTCTTTCAGATTCCTTAACGCTGGCAAATGCCAGATGGAGCGCCCTGAAAGCATGTAGCATATCCAGGTCAACCGGTCCAAGTTATAATAAAACTAGCACATCCGATCTGCTTAACAGACCAAGAGCTGTTATCGGAAAAATCACTGCGGTCTGTACGGGCCACTGTCTTTTAGGCGGCCATGCAGCTATAGGCTGGACGCCCCTACACTGTTGCTTTGAAAACCTGAAGGCAATTTCGAGGGTAAAGATTAAGAAAATAGTCAGTTTCTTAAATTCCTCCGGTTGGCTTTAGTTCCTTTTTCCCATAATACACTCAGCCGACTTCAACCATGATTTCAGATAGGAATCAGGGTTGTGAGTGAACTGAGTCGAACAAAAAACCTCATCTTCCTGGTTGTGGCTTCAAAATGGCGCTATAATAGTCTTAATTGGAGTGTTATCGTGATGGCGACGCTCACCACTTAAAACAACCAAATCAGCAGTTAGAGTTGAAAAATATTAGTTGATTGGATATGCTTTGAAATTTCCTTCGCTTCTGCTTTTCATTTTACTGGAGTCTATTTCCAACCAAAAATTTTAGAATTATAATAACCTTTTCCAGCGAAATGTAAATTATTAATAAAATCAGAAGGAAAGTATCAGATAACTCTTTTATTTTGAGAAGAAATTTTGCTTTTTCATCACAGCCTTTCACATTAAATTGTCAAATGTGTTCCTTTACCTGACAAACCTGTGAAATATTTAATAAAACAATTTTTTAAGAAATGTCAATGTCAGAACACTGCAAAATTCTTGCGAAATGTCCTTTTTGTTGACATTATGATTTATGAAACAAATGCTATACCACGAAGTGATGATCTTCCCAAAAAATATGGTAAATTAACCGGAATTTCTCAATTATAAGATTGCCAGTTGGGTATAACTTACCCTAAATCGATTTTTTTTAAAGCACTCAAGGTGATGAGGTGACATTACCTTCAGTATCGGATGTCTTGAGAGTGAAATGTGTTTCGTAATTTAGCTTGAATTTCATTACTTTACAATTTTAAGCACATAAATTCGGAAGGACCACTTTTTGCTCCTCCTCGGTCAGTTAAATCAAGTGCAGTCATCCCTAACTGAAAACAAATTATCACCACTATCACTGGCAGCTGCGTGGTTTGGCAAAATGGGCAGTGTCAGGTCGACAGCTTGTAGAGTATATCAATGCGATTTCGATTACTTGAAAATCGAAGCTCCAAGTGACAGAATAATTTCCTAGAGGAAGATTTTGATTTTGCTAGTCAAGAGGTTTGGTAGTCAAGAGGTAACTCAATTCAGGTCTGCATTTTAATTCGAAAACGTCTCCAGTGGAGCTGCACCTGCAGGTGTCTTGCAAATTTCTTGAACACTTCTGTTGAGTGTTTTGAATAGAGAAATCTGTTGAATCTGTTAAAGTGGGAAAAGTTAAGTTGTTTCAGTTTTAAGATTCACTATGAGAGCAGTTAGGAAAGGAGGAGAGAAGGGTTTTCTTGTTGTTCTTTTAACATTGCTTTTGCTTTATATTATGAATTTGTCTATCGGTATAAGGATGCAATGCCAAACTGTAAAGATCAAACAAAAATTCTTGCAAGCTATAGAATAATACGAAACTGATTAAGGTTCCTATAAGGGATAGAGAAAAGCCATTTTCAACACGAGAAACCTTTCAGGCATTCTATACCGAGTTCGATGTCTGCAGCTTAGAAGAGAAACTCTAGTAGTTCTTGCAAGAACTAAAAGTAAATTGTTCTTTGGCTTAAATGTTTACATTTAGGGTTGCATATTTTGATTAGAAACGTCGATATAGGTCATCGTTTTTTTAAATGAAATCAAATCTCTCCAACGTTCAGTTCTGATGATGAGAAATTAACCCGTCTAACTTAGAGGCAAACCTGGAATCAGTTCACCTATTCACCAGAATATATCAATATATTGAGGTGAATGAGGCTCTCACACCAACATGCAAAAAACATAAATAAATAATCAAAACAGAAATCGTTTCAGCAAATCCTTAGTAAGAGTCAGGTTAAAAACAGGGCACATATGAACAGCTCTACACATGCGATTTATATACTCATGCATATCATAGTAAGACCGAGAGTATCAACATGCAGTAAAGGCAATCTTCTTAGCCTATTCGAGGTACGTCTATAAGAAACCTTACCTGCGAGGTCACGCGAATCTATGTTCGAGTTCAAAAGCTGGTGAATAAAGGCTAGCTCAGCAACTCTGCGTCGTACCTCCAGAGAGTGCATATTAAGCAATCGGAGGCGATCCTCATAAGGGTAAACAGATGGCTGCTAATGCCGCCTTTCGACTTACAGCCGCATCTCATTGGTCCAGTACTAGAGTTGGGCACTCTTCACTCTTTTCGCTTTTTCGCTCCAAGTGGGGCATCTTGACTACACCACTCCTAGCTACTCCTTTGTCAAGCGGTTCAGATCAACGATCCCAACTAGGCTTGACTGGGATGGCGACACAATTCCCTGTGGAAAATCCGTTCAGATTTACACGGATGGTTCAAAACTACAGGGCAATGTGGGGGGTGGGGTTTTCTCAGAACCACTGAACATTAGCCTGTTCTTCCGTCTTCCGGATTATTGCAGTGTGTTTCAGGCAGAGGTCATGGCTATTCAGGAAGCCTTGTTTTGGTTGAAGGGGAGCGAAGTTTCTGTAAAAGACACCTGTATCCTTACAGATAGCCAGGCTGCTTTATTATCCCTTGATTCTGTCCTATCGACGTCCAGTACTGTTAATAGCTGTCGCTCACACAAGCTTGCTAGACGCGGTACCACCCCGGAGATCCAGCCGAATAAGACTACTCTTGGTAGGCCTCTGTCCGCCTGCAAGTTGTTTCTTGGTACGAGGGGAATCAACCTAGCGAACCATAGATGGGAAAGCGGCAGTACGTGCTATTTGTACAGACAGATCTGGCCTAAGCTGGATCTTAGGCGCTCCAAGTGTCTAATTTCGAGGGGCAGGTCTGACCTTGGTATTATTACTGTGGTTATCACAGGTCATTGCCCTATTGACTTACACGCGACGAGACTGGGCATCTTCTCAAACGACTTCTGTAAAAACTGTATGGACGAGGAGAAGGAGGAAACTATTTTCCACTTCCTTTGCCGATGCCCCGCACTGGCACGCAGGCGGAAGTCTTTCTTGGGTGACTATTTCCTCGATAGTCTTGGCGAACTGGAGGCGACTGACGTTGCAGATCTCTGGCGCCTTATCGATAGTCCCGGATGGTTCCAGTGAGGAGGTGGTGGGAATTCTTGGATTCCCGTGGCATCACAATGAGTCTATTGAGGTCTAAGTGTGTCCTTCAGGACGGCCACACGATCCTAAGCTAACCATAGTTATAATATTGATTTCAACGATCACAAAATGAAACAACTGAATTTAGCAAAAACCACCCGTCAATAATCACAGTCGGCAGTTTGCACAGTTGCACACTCTAGAGGCTAGATACAAGCGCGGAAGCTCGAATCTACAGCTCAGCATTGGTAGTATAAACAAAACAAAAATTGCTACAGTAGATATAAGGAAAAGTTTAGGGAATTGTACTTTCTCATAGTATTTCTCGCCATATTTCTAAAAGCTTCAAATTGAATCTTACTTGTGGTTAACCTGCAAATGTTCTGAACATGTTAACACGATAAAAAGTGTCTCTCTTTACAATTCTCATGTGTTTTAAAGGAAAAAACTCTCTTGTGCTCGTTTTGTTGAAGTAGTGAGCTTAAAATGCGTCAATGACATCAGAGTTTCTCTTCAGTTTTGGTTACGAGAGTGTGCAGTTTTATTTGTGTGTGCAAAGATTAGTTAATCTGTGGTACAACAAAAATGAAATATTGACGAAACGCTTGGTGGTCAAATGGCCAAACTGTCATGTTTTCAGGGATTGTATCTAGAGTAGGCTGTGGCAATTTGTCAATTTGGCACGTGCTGAATTATGCTGAATGAACTTTTTAGGGATGTCACAGTGAATTTATGAGATTTTGAATGAGATTTTCTCAAAATCAAGAGATTTTCATGTGAATTCACGAAGTATTGCAAAATCGAGAGAATTTCGGGAGAGGGAAACATGGTTTTGAATCCGTTTTGAAACACTTATCCTTAACTCTATTTTTTGGCTCAAAATCATCCGTTCCCCCTTCAATTCTTAAGTTTCCGGCTAAACTCTTATATAGGTAGACTCTAACATCTTCTTCTGAATCACACGTGTACCTAATAAGAAATTTTTATAGTATTTCCAAAAATACAGTCTCTTTGCCAATCTAATCTAATAGCGGCACTAGTCTGTCTCCCTATGATTAAACGGTTTTACTTTATCGGGTGCTCCAATTTTTCGACGACATAAACTTTACGAACTTAATATAATCCGGCGAATCTGTGCGCTCATATAACTTGGGGAAAAGGAATCAACTTAACGATAAAACTAGAGTGAAACTCTATATGAGCTCCTTATGCCCATCCAGGAACTGAGGAAGTAATTAACTCACGCATGGAAATTAATTACTTTCAACGACCACTTGAATCAGCGCTTCTCTACCACGAACGCCTCATTAAATAGTAAATCATTTTCAAAAGATAAACCCAGCCAAATAGGTGTATACCCATATCCGCGACATTTTCTTTCGATTCACTTCACCAAAGAGATCTAAACTATTCTGGCGTTAAATTAAGTTCACCTAGTAGAAGTGAAAGACGAAGGAAATAGGGCAGATGACTGTGGGCATCTCGGGTCTGTCGAAACCCCATATTTCAAGTTTTCTATTACGAACAGGCGGCGGCGGTGGAAAACTGGAAGGAAAATTCCCCAAGAAAGCTTACGACTTGTTATAAAATTGTTGATGCTATCCGGTACGGCCGTTAAAAGGGTTGTAAATGTTTCAACAGGTCTTAAAGGAAAAACGCTCCTTCACGTGCAGTTAAACGGTGCTTGTTCCTGAAGGATTGTTTGAGCGCAAAACTATATGTCAGTGTGCATCATAAAGCCTTAGAATGTGAAACCAAAAGAAGGCTATACATTGCACGGAGTATGGATGTGGTCCAGAAATTCATGTTCATTTAAAATTTATATGCTAATTACGAGCAGGAAGATCTTCACAAGGTGGTCGGATCTCACGAAGACGTAGTTGCCGGGTTGAACTCGATTAATTTCGGCTAATATGCTGCTATTAACCGCTTTCTGATCTGAACTCCAGACATCAGTGAAATCGATAGTTCGGCCTGTACTTATGTGCTGAAAATAGATGGAGCAGGAAAGTTTATGGATTGTAAAAGGTATTTAGGAAACCGCCATTGGAAAGTTTCGGATAATGAAGTTTTGTGCTATTTTCATTTCCGCACCTCGTACCAATCCTATTGGGCTATTTATATGTATACGGGAAAGGGTGCCAACGGGAGAGGTAGCAACTTAGGAAGGAGAAAAGGATTCAGTAACTACCCGACTTTATCTCCTTGTTTTCGCTAATCTGACTTTAAATTGCTATATTGTTTGTTGTAGTCTCACTGGTACTATAGTTGCTTTATCTGGTAGTAGGTTAATGGCAGCGCTCCGTAGTAACATGTTGCGAATGAGTTATCCAAATACCTTGAAGCTTGTGAACATAGTTGCAGTGCTTTTAATTAAAATTTAATTTCCAAACAACCGTTAATAGATATAATTAAATTCAGGTAATACTCCAACGTACCCTTTAAAAGTCGAATTTAAGATCCTTTTAAACAAAACAAGAATGGGAATTTAAGGCAAGTGGTCGTCTGTTATATGTGAAAAGTTTTATCATTAGAACCCCTTGAAAAACGCTTCCATCATGACATCGTCCCCCCCCACTTCAGAAATTGATCCATGTTAAAGGTTCTCGAAAATCCCTGCTGAAAATCAGGATGACACAACTACCGTGACGAGCTCATGACGGCACAAGACACACGAATAATTTATTTATCCACTGATTAAGTTCAATTCTGTAATTGACATCTAAAAATAATTAAAATTTACTGGCAGATCCTCCATCTACCGTAATCAGGACTTTTACCGTGAAAATTTATGACGCCCCACTTTAAAATTATTCATCACCTACTCCTGGAGACTTTGTTCGACCTTGCCACGTCTCCCACATCCCAAAGTGGGATAATTGGAAATCTTCATGAATTTCCTTAATAATGACTTTGGGGAACTTTAAAGCAATTCGACAGGATGGAAAAATGACGATTACCCAATTTCGGAGCCCTTAGAAAGACCATTAAACCCACAGCGGACCCAACTTCTTCTTCGTATACTCGTCATATGAAAGAAAGTATTTAGACCGCCATTTGAATAGAAAAATGCCATTCTGTCGTTGTGGTTTTTTCGTCGCAAGTGGAGGGGATAGATTAAATTTGCCCAAAAAAAAGAAGCAGAGAAGGAATTCTTAAAGTTTAAAAAACATTTCTCTTGTGGAAATGTTCGCCAGTTTTTTTTTCTCTCGCGGCATATAATTGTGCTGTCATTAGTCTTGGAATAATTGCAACGGTGGTAAAAATATAGAAGCTCCACTTAAATGGACTTTTTATTGCCCCAAGCTTCACTTCCTCGTAGAAACTGCGAGTAGTGGCAATTATAGAGGTCCACCGTTCAGGTAAGCCGTACAGAACAACTCTAATGGGCCGTGAAAAAACTGTTCGAAATTTTTAGTCATTTTTGAACCTGACCCCGGAGTTTAAAAGCTTTTTTATTTATTTGTTGGCATTAAACGTGAGAGCAAAGTGGCTCTTGACTGGAACTCTTAAATTATTGAATATCGTTTCAGACATTTTTCAGAGAACTGTAATTTGAATAGGCTAACGTTTAGTCGAGTAGGTAGGAGGGAACCGATATAAATCACGTCGAAATTCTGTGTATGTACTTCAAACGATCAAAAGGTTAAGTATTTTCGTAGAGAGATTTACGTTCAGAAAAGGCTCCTTTATTGGATTTTTTCGTTACATCAACACCCTATTGCATTCTAAATGGTCGACGTTTACCATATACCTTGGAGACGGAATTGGATCAATTCGTTGAGCCGCACGACCACCATGCCATGGGTCCCGGGTTCGAGACCCCGTTGGTTTTTATTAAGTAATTAAAATAATCCACTCCGTCTCTGGGCTGTTGTCTAGCTCGCAGCAATGCAAAAAACAAGACATTCAAGTTTCCTCACTTCCCTTACCATAATTCCCTTCTGGCTAAAACCATGCTAACGCATCAAAGGGTTGTCCCAACATAGTATAAAAAACGTAGGTATATGGTAGCGGAACAATTATTCAAAAATACTCAAGTTTCAATAAAATTAGTCCACTGCATGTTATTTGACCGTGTACATAATTTGTATATATCTCTCACTCCCTGGGTCCTTTCACCCTTTGTGGGACAAAGATAGGGCGTCTATTGCACCGACTCTCCATCTGGTCCAGTTTTGCGCCAACGCCTTCAATTGTGGCCACGATTTGTTGATCTGGGTACCTTCCCTCTTGCGCGGTAATCCAATTCGGCGTCTCCCTTGGGGATTCCAGTCTAGAACCTGCTGTACGATGTTGTTTGGCTCTTTTCTTAGTGTGTGGCCTATCTATTGCCATTTTCGCCTGCGAGTACTAGCGTCTATCCTGTCTTGGCCTGTACGTCTGTGTAGGTCTTCGTTGGTAACGAGCTCCGGCCAATGGATGTTAAGGATGCGCTGGAGACACCGGTTAACAAAGGCTTGTAGCTTAGATGTTATTTGACAGGTAATTTTTCATGTTGAACACCCATACAATAGTACAGATTTTTGATGTGACTCGAGGATGTAGTTATTGCGTCAGATCTTAGCAAGAGTATTACATGCAGGGTTTGGCGGTTAGGTTACAGTGGCTGCCGAAGAAGGCACACTTAAGCCTAGGAGGCCCATTGCGATACCACAAATTGAGACTGCAAAGATCTTTAAAATCCCATAAAAATACCTAGAGAGGAAGAGGGTGAACCTGTTACTCCCTGTGCCCCGAGCCAGTTCACTGTCTCCAGTGGAACCAATTCACGAGGAGTCAAAATAAATTTGGCTGGGATGGGAAGAGTGTCTAGCCTTAACCCTTCGTCGAAAACCATTTGGAACTCCAGATAACTCGAGCTAGGTCTCTGACGTCAGTGGAGCCTAATTCGGTAAGCTCTTCAAAGGAATGAGGAGCCGAAAAACCGGTTCCTACGGTTGGCTAAGGCCGGGCAGTTACAGAAAAGGTTGAGTATGGTTTCCTCTTCCTCTTCATCATGGCAACTCCTAGAGAAGTCGTTTCAAGGTGCGCCTAGTCTATCGGCGTGCCTATCTATGAGGCAGTGGCCCGTAATAACGGCTACGGTACTGCTAATTGCATCCAAGTAGGATGAGCTCTATTGACCATTTAGAGTTTTGGCCATATCTGTCGAGTAATCAGGCAGGTGTGTTTCTCCTGTCAATTAATATTTGCAATCTTGAGAGATTCCTGTGAGAGTTCCAGTTTGCAAGTGGCCAGCTGGTGGTAAATGTCCGAATCAGAACGAGTGGTACGGATTTTCGCTAGTTTGTCGGCTCTACAGTTAGCCAGAATATTACTATGTCCAGTCACCCAGATGAGCCGTACTTTCAGGTGCTCAGCTATGTCATTTATTGCTGAGCGACATGTTACAACCGTTTTGGAGGTAGTATATACTCCCGTGAGGGATTTAAACGCTACCTGACTATCTGCGAAAATACATATGTTGTCTCTTGGTAGCATTAAATGATTCAGGCGGTCCGTAGCTACCTTTATAGCCATGATTTCTGCTAACACGCTGCAGTAGTCAGGTAAGCGGAATGAGATATCGAGGTCCAAATGTTCCGAGAAGATACCTTCACCTACTCTGCCTTCTAATTTGGAGCCGTCAGTGTAGAGATGCACTGACTCCCCCCATTCGGGAGGACCTTCCTCACATTCCGATCTAGTGGGAAAGGAGGAGTCGAATTTAGCTCCGAAGAAAGGCTTGGTCGAAGTATAGTCGATATTGCTGGCAGTTCTTCCGTCTAGGATTTTGGAGTGACCGAATTTGGTTCGTTTCCAGGTGTGGATTGAGTTAAGCTGAGGATACGATTTACTAAACAAAGAGATCTAACGGTAGAAGGTGGAGAATAGTGCTCAGGGCTTTAGAAAGTGTGGTTCTAAGAGCACCTGTTATCAGTAGTGTTGCTATCCTCTGAACTTTATCCATTGCCTTGTGACGGGTTGATATATTTAGTGCCGGCAATTACTCCATACGTAAGTATAGGTCCTACGACACTTGTGTAGAGCCAATGCACAATGCGTGGCTCCATACCCCATCTATTCCTTATTGCGTTCTTTCACGAGTACACCACTATTTTAGCCTTCCGTATTTCTTTCCAGCCTAATCCCGGCAATTCATAGGAGGTTTTTTATGTCTCCGAGAGAAGAGTATTAACTCTGTTTTGTTCGGGTTTATGCCCGTGTTGTAACAATTCAGCCAGTGTGCTTGGGTGCTTTTTTGAACATATCAGGTCAATATTATCGGCGTAGGCGATAACCTTGTGTCCAGACTGCTCCAGGTCTATGAGTAACTCATCCAGAGTTATGTTCCATAAGAGTTGTGAAAGTATTCCTCCCTGATTGGCACCTCTAGTGACCACTCTTTGAATATTAGATCCTCCCAAACTGGAGACGATGACCTTGCTTTGACCCTCTATTACATGCTGTTCAAAACGTAAAACTTAGAATGCATTCTTCTGCGTCCTTCAATTTCTGTCGTAGTTGAACAATCTCGTCTTCCCAATATGATTCAGGTTAACGGTTGGATTATGAATTGGCTTGCTAATATCACATTCTTGAATTTCTAGCTCCTTCGTCGATTCAAGGTTTTCTTCCAGTATAGTTTCCATTGCCTTCTCGAAATCTTCCAATTTCCGATTCACAGTCCGCTTTCCTTGTATCGATGTTTGTACGTCAACGTTCAATCTTCATCGCATGTGACATATTCCCATGAATGACATGTCCAAGTTCTGCAACACTTCTATTTACCTTTGTTCCTCTTGATTAGACAACCGCCGTTCACGTGATAAACTTTCTCTGGAGGCGCCTTTATTGCTGTGGGCACCTTTACTTGAGTTATACTCTTTTAATAAGTGGCCATGGATCTTTTCTTCTACAACCACTCTGTAGGTGACTCTATTCAGGGCAGAACCAACATCTATATCTGCCACGGGACACTGCAACTTCAATATTTCAGCCGCAAGCTTTCTTCAATCCAAATTCTTCTCGTTCCCTTTTCCTGCACCTTTCACAACCAGTCTTCCTGATGCCATGTCCCGTAGTGGATAGTCTCCTTTGCTTCCAGTAATCTTCCTTTCCTCTGGAATTTGTAAAGGCAGTGTCTATTTACCACCCTCAAATACACGGAAAGTATACGGAAATACACGTCAAGTACACAGAAATACACGGAAAGTACAAATACAAATTTTACGGACCACACGGAAGTACACGATAAGTGCAAATAGTCACCTCCATATTCATATTACTGGTAATATCTTATCACAGCCTATTGTAGATACGAACCTAGCGGCAATTAAAAAATTGATTAATACCACCGTGTACTTCAGTGTACTTTCCGTGTATGTTCCGTGTACTTTCCGGGTACTTTCCGTGTACTTCCGTGTTATTTCCCTGTTTTTTCCGTGTACTTTCCGTATACTTTCCGTGTATGTTCCGTGTATTTCCGTGTACTTCCGTGAGGGCGGTAAACCACAAACAGTTCCTGAACTAAAAACAGAAGTCTAATACGTTATTTCTGAAATTAAGCCAATTTACTTTCAAAAAGTCTTCGAAAAAATAATCAAAAGGGTATGCCAGCACTGCCTCTATGGCCTCATGTTGGATAATTCATTTCAACATGTTCACTTTATAAATCAATAAAAATTGCACAATTCAATAAAAATTCCTTGTATTTCATCTTAAAGTTAAATCCGGCGTATATGATGGAATATTTAATAAAACTACCACAGAAGCATATAACATTTTATAACTAATAAAAAACGTCGTAAAATCATTCTTTTATAACTAATAAAATAATTCTCCGTTGGAAGCATATCCGCATACAGGTTCATTTTTATCGTTTGATATACTATCGGCCCAGACTGAACTCTTCCACCTAATAATTCATCTAGAAATGAGAAAAACATGTCCTAGTATTGCTTCCCTTGTTATTCATTTTTATTTAAGGAGAGTTGTACCTTAAAAAATTCAGTCTGCTATTTTTGAATACATTTCTAAACCGACAGTCTTACATGTGTTTGTTCAAAAGAAGAATTCAAACAATAATTGAAAAAAAATACATAGCATCCTACGTGATTACTAAAAATGTATAACTTTGGGAAGAAGTGTGCCAGGTGGATAAATAAAATTTGCGAAACGCACCATGATAACTCTAAACAATTCAGATTTCTCTAAAATTGATGTAAATGTATGCTGTCTTATGTACGCTGGGCGTTCCAACAACTCTCCAGCTCTCATTTCCTGAACTATATTGTCCGGAGAGACTGTCTCTCCTAGGTGAATTTCCAAAGTTGCGGAAGTACCCGTAGTCGTTCAGGAACTGGGTTAGGTAGTAACCTACTTTTCCATGCTCTCTTTCTATCCATGAGCCTAGGTCGCTAATGAACGTTGCTTTCCATCACCCCCGCTCTCTTCGCTTCACCTTTGATCCCACCTGTCGACCCGTGCAATTACCAGAACGTCTGGCTCGGAAACGGTCCTATATGCTGAGGTCACATAGTCTCTTCCGGTGCAATTCCTTATTTAGCGCTTCTACCCATACCTCTGCACCATATAGCAATATCGATTGCACTATTTACATCAGGAGGCGGTATTTGCTCGAATTTGGATGTGAACGCCCTTGCTGCCTTGCCTGCCGTTTCCCTAATCTGCTAGAAAAAACTCATCTTGGTGTCGATCGTCACTTCGAGATACCTCACGTCTGGCTTTATTTGTATGATGTCCTCCCCGACTCGCAATGGTATGATAGTTGGTATTCTCTTTTTTGTCAGGATAAGAACCTCTCTCTTTCCTAAAGCCAGCGACAGTCCGTGCGCTGTCATCCAGCTGTTTATGGCTCGCATCCATCACACTTGGAACGATCCCTTTAGCGCTTCCAGTATATCAATCCATTGCGCGGAGTTAAAAGTATTTCTGACGTTGAGCACCATTCTACGCGAGTAGCGGCTATAGTTTTTGGCTTTCCTGACCACCGCGGTAGCCTCCAAAATCGCATCCGCCGTAAATAGCCTCGCGCTAAACCTATACAGTCTCGGCGACAGATCTTCAGCGTTGCGGATCGCTGACGTGAATCTCGGCCTGATCAGCTTCTCGAAGTTCGTTCCACCAGTATCCAGCATACACAAGGAACGGTAGGCAGACGAATGTCCGGGGTCTCCTTACCCTTGTTTATCAAAACCAAACACGTCACTTTCCAGCGTGAGCTGAAGACCTCCGATTCCAAACACATGCAAAGAAGCAGTGCCGGGTTTTGTATGTGAACCATTTTCATGATTTCCCTTGGAACACTGTATGGGCCTGGTGCGTTCTTGTTTTTCATACTGAGCACAACTCTCCCCAATTCCTCTGCTGTAATCGGCGAAAAATCCCCGACTGGTGCCCAGGTCAAAGTCCGTTCTCACCGTGTGTGAGGGATAGAGTGCGTCCCAATGTTCTCCATGGTAGCAGCTTCCATCATACAAGTGGATTTTCGAGTTCCTACTTTCTGGGTCACCAGTTTGTAACTAAACAGCACTTGGGAAAGCACTCTACTAAAAAACATGCCGTAAAGAGTTCAAAAGGAAGGCTACTGTGCAACGATGAGAAGAAACTCCAGAGATGGAGAGAACATTTTCTCAGCGTCCTTAATGGTTCCTTTATACAGGAACCTGAAAGAAATATGGACAATGCGCAGCCTATAAGAATTAACACCAGCGTTCCATCTAAGACAGAAATAATAACCGCAATTCCTGCAATGGTCAATGGTGAAGCAGCTGGAAAAGATGGCATCCCGCCAGAATTGTTGAAAGCCAATTCAAGCTTCACAGCAGTCGCACTACACTTGATCCTGGAGATAGCATGAAACACGTATACCTTTCCGGAGCATTTGACGGAAGGTATAATAGTCAAAATACCGAAAAAATGGGACCTTACGATATGCGATAACTGGAGAGACATCTGCCTATTATCTACTGTGGGAAAAGTCCTGTCTCACATTATACTATCAAGGATAAAGGAGGTAGTAGATCGAACGATCAGAAGGCAGTAGGCTGGATTCAGAAAAGTTCGCTCCTGTATAGATTACAATAACACCTTGAGGATCATTGTGGAGCAATCTCCTGAACTACGATCCCCCTCTACCTTGCCTTTGTAGAATACGAAAAGGCGTTCGACTTGATAAATAGGGGTTTTATCTGACAGGCTTTGCGGCAACTCGGCTTACCAGAGAAAATAATAGAATTAATAAAGGCCCTACACAGCCACTCAAAATGCAGAGTTCTCCACAACGGATAGCTGTCCTGTCCTGTTTACGTTCGCCACTACTTTTCCTAGTAATAAACGACATCCTTGTCAGCGCTCTAGATACACGAGCAGGTGGCATACAAAGGGGACTGTTAGATCGCCTCAAAGACCTCGACTACGCAGATGATATCTGTTTGCTGGTCCATCGACACCAGTACCTAAACAACGTGATACAACATTTAGCAACAGAAAGTAGTTCGATAGGCTAAATCCGACAAAAACTAAAGAAATGCGGATAAATGCGAGCACCACTTCACGCACGGCGCTAGATAGCCCAGATGTGGAGTTGGTCGATAAATTCTGTTACCTCAGTAGTCTCACTACCGATGGTTGAGCAGAAGAAGATGTCAGTTTCCGAATAAATAAGGCGAGCGGCGCGTGCTCACAACTGTTCCGAATATGGAAATCAACGGAGATCTCAGTTAAAACTAAATTACGGCTGTTCAACTCAGTACTTCAGGCAGTACTTTTGTATGCTTGCGAAACGTGGAAGGTCACCCAGTGCATCACAAGGCGTCTTTAAGTTTTCATCAATAGATGCCTACGTCACATCCTAAAAATACACTGGCAGGGTAGAATAAGAAATGAAGAAGTACGGCGTCGTGCCGGCCAGGAAAGGATAGACAACGAAATTCGGTGATGCAACAATGACAACATAGCCAAGCAGGCCGTCGACTGGAACCCACAAGGAATCCGTGGGGTAAGCAGACCAAAAGCAACTTGGAGGAGAACCCTGCTAGCAGAGGCCGCAGCAACAGGAAAATCTTGGACGAAACTGAAAGCTGTCGCACAAAATAGAGTCCGTTGGAGGGCAATTGTTTCCGCCCTATATTCCACGAGGGATTAAAGCAGACTAGTAAGGTAAGCTTGTATCCGTGCCACCATGGGTCCCTGTTGACATCTTCTACTAAGTCTCGCCAGAATCGGATTTTGCCTCGGTTTATTGCCTGCCGAAGTTTCTTCTTCTCCGATTGGAGATTTTTCTCGGTCCGATCTGTCACCCTTGGTGCAACGCACCGAAGTCTGAGTCAACTTCTGCATAGACCTGTGATCTCCGGAGTCCACCAGTACACCGGTCGTTTTCCGTAGCGTGGGTTTTTCCTCGGAATGGAGGCTACACATGATTTTGCAAAGAGTTTCATGATGGAGGCTATGGGATTTTCTGTCCCCGGTCTTCCGCTCAGATTCACTCCTATAATCTCCCCGTCCCTTGCCGGTTCTAGTACAAATCTCTCGTTGTCCATTTTCCACGTTCCGTCTCTGGGCTGTTGTCTAGCTTGCAGCAATGCTAAAACAAGACATTGAAGTTTCTTCACTTCCCTTACCCTAAATTCCCTTCCGGACAAAACCATGCTAACGCATCAAAGGGTTGTCCCCTAGGCTTTGGCCACATCGTATAAAGAAATATTATTATATAGCTGTTTCGTCTTTCTTTGTTATTTATATATGCTTTTCTTACTCTGTGCCTCTCTCGGTATCTATGGATGATCACTTACTATTATGGTTCTTCTAGACTTCAGTAAAGCAGTTGATTCTGTTAATCATTCAAACTAAACTAGGATACAGTCATAATTTTTCTTCATTAGCTCTAAGAATAATTAGTAGCTTCCGGTATAATTGCAGTCAAGTTGTAAGAGTAAAAAGCTCTATCTCAAGTCCAGTAGTTCTCTACAAGGGAGTTCCTCAAGGGTCCATCTTTCGTCCGCTTCTATTTAGCTTGTTTATCAACGATTTGCCTCATGTTGCCACTAGTTCCTCTATTCACCTATATGCTGAAGATGTGCAAATCTACCTTAGTAAACCCATTGGATTGGTTGAAGACTGTATATATATATAATCAATGGAGACCTTCAACGAATATACTAGTGGTCATTAATAAATGAGTTGTCACTTAACCCCTTCAAGTCAAATTGTTTGGCTGTTTATCAAAAACTGGCATTGCAACAGATGACCTTCTAGCGATTATGTTAAACAACACTGTCTTGAAGTATGCTGACTCCGTTAAGAGCCTCGGAGTTAAACTTAATTCTAAGTTTACCTGTTATAGTTATATTTCTGAAATGTTACGCAAAATATACAGTAGTTTGAAGCACCTGTGGATCAGCTCGAGTTGTTTCTCAGTAAATCTTCGAATTAAGTTAGCCAAATCTCTAGTTATCCCACATTTCACAAACGCCAGCATTATTTTTAGCAAACTTGACTCTTTGTGTGAAAGAAAACTAAAAGTAGCCTATAATGATGTTATACGCAATATAAACAAGCTTCCACACTATACACATACATCTGCGTATGTGACCTCGTTTCTAGGAACTTCTGTTGAGACATGTATGACTCATCGTAGACTTGTTTTTTTGCGCAATCTGATTCATAATAAAATATCTCTCACAATATGGCGAGCGTTCTTACTTTGTTCAGGTAATTCGCAAATGGAACGCTCTTCCTGTTATATTCAACGTGCGTGCCCCGGCGGGGTCTTCCTTGGTCTGTTAAAGGCTTTTGTGATGGTCTTTGAGAGGGAATGGTGCACAGGCTCATCTTTTGAAATGGATTGCATTATATTTTTTAAGGCATATACATATACTGGTAGATGCTTACAGTACCTTTTCTTTTTCTTTTTCTTTTCTTTAACAGTTGTTACTTCTAACATTATACTTATACAGGGTGTTTCAGATTTGACGTGACAAAATGAATAGGGTGATAGATCTAAACTAGACAAACAAAAATTGTATGGCAGTGGGGAGGGGCAATCTCAACCGTTTGGGAGTTACAGGGTGATTCATAAATTTCAATTTTTCATGGTATGCACATATCTTTTAATCTACCCAACATAGCGACATCAAACAAACGCTAAAAAACTACTAAACCAATGAACTTTCCAAAATTATCAACAATGTTGATCTAACTCCAACCATTACAGGTACAGTCACTTCAAAAAGTGAAAAAATGGTTTGCGATTACCTAAAGATCAGCATTTTCCCAAATTTTCTCCGAAATTCATGCAATTAGTACACCCCCTTTTTATTTTTATTAGATTGCCCATCTTATTACTTTTCCAAAAAGGTGCAACATGGTTAGGTAGACAAAGGATTAGAAAAAAAACGCATCCTTAAAAACCCTGACTACTTAATTACCTGTATATATGAGGGTCATTCAATAATTAAAGAGACAAATTGGTCTGAGAAAAAAAACCTTTTATTTTTACAAAACAAAACTTTTCCTACTTTTCAACATAATCCCAACCAACATTTATGCACTTGTTCCAACGGGTTACTAACTTTTTTATACCGGCTGCAAGAAACTCTTTGTCTTGGTGTTGGAGCCAATTTCCCACAAATTTTTTGACATCTTCGTTATCCTGGAACTTCTTCCCACGTAATGCCTGCTCCAATGGACCAAACAAATGGAAATCACATGGTGCTAAATCGGGACTGTAACGAGGATGAGGCAGTAACTCCCAGCCTATTTTGTTGATGGTTTCACGGGTTAGTCGAGCAGTGTGAGGACATGCGTTGTCTTGATGGAGAATCACATCTCTCCTCTAAGATCCACGACGTTTCTCTCTCATAGTTGGCTTCACTTTGTTCAAAAGCATATCTGAGTTGTATTGGCTGTTCATTGTACACTGTTCTTCGAGATAATCACAATAATCAAAAAAAAAAAGTTGAAACTTTAACTGGCCGGCCAGAACGGTGTTTGTCAGTCACTGAGTTTCGATCACTTTTGAAACGTTCTACCCACTTGTAACAATTTGCACGGTTCATACAACTTTCACCATACACTTTAGTGATTCTAGAGTATATATTAGCTGGTTTTTCACCTTCAGCAAGTAAAAAACAAATCACAGAAAGTTGTTCCAACAATGTGGAATTTTCAAGTGGACTTGCCATCGTTAAACTTAATTTTGAGGTTATAAATACAGCAATGTTGATCCAACAGCTGATCAGGACTCATCTCAGTGATGCCAACTTAAAGTCCTAAAAGTACCAAACTTGTCCTACCCACCATTTTTCCCCAGACCAATTTATCTCTTTAATTATTGAATGACCCTCGTATATTCAACAATAACTGCAATAAGTCTCCTTTAATATAGCTATTTCTTTCTGTATATGTATATATATATATTTTTTTGGCATAAATCATATTTATTTTAACTGCCTGCAACTATCAATTCTTCGGAACTTTTGTGCGCCTCGCTTCTTGAGGAATCATGGTTTCCTCCACGTACCTTGGGCGAGGCGCAACTAGAAGAAAATAAATAACAACGAAACCATAATATATTACACTACATAAAAAATGTAACACCTATCCATATAGTAAATTTGTCAACGCCTTCCAGGAATATTATCAGGTATTACAAAAAAAATTCGCTAATTGCACTTTATTAATTAACTGATAAGCGTAATCCTTTGTATGACGTGAGTATTAAGCAAACCAAAAACTAGAATTCAACTGCCCCACCTATTAACATTCTCATTTCACCGGCACTTGATCTAACACGCGTAGCTTTTGGAACATTTTATGGCTTTTACCTGCTCCGAAACACCCAAAGTTTAGCTTTGAGGGCACCTCTTCAAAGAAAACTTTACCGAAAAGTCTCAATAGAGGAATTCATTCGACTTTTCAAATCCAAAGAAACTTCTCCGTCCATTTTTCTTTTAGATTCAACTGCTGACTGTATGAGCCTGAACCAAAACTTAAAGCTGTTAAATGTAATCTGCACAGAAAAGGATTAATGTCAACATTATTTAAGGCTCGGAGCTATAATCACCTGGAGAGGAAAGTTTCTCTTGAGAATATCTTCAAGATATTTTTGGAAGATTGCAAAAAATTAATGAGTTGGACACAAGGTAACTGAAATTTTATAAGAGAAATTCAACGTCACGAGCATCCCCTTCTCTTCCACTTCTACACCGTACAAAGCCTTAATTAAATTCAATTACGTGATTGATTTCGAACCTAGAAATATTTTCAGAGCCTTTGTTTCTTTGTCGTTGATATCACGGGAGCACGCCCGTAAAAGTGATTACCGAATTTTCGAGTGACTTTTAAAATAAATTTATTTTTCTATTTTTAATCTTTAACTTCAATCAAAGCCTTTAAGAGTTCCATTCAATCACCTCACCCACTTGAGGAGATCTTAAAATCTTCATTCCTTCTTGGTTCCGCTACAAATAATTCTCTCCAGACATGTAAGATATGTGTAATTTCCGGAACTCTTACTCCTCACCGAAATGGATTTGGTCAAAAAGGAGCAATTATCCGACAGAGAGACCATCTGAGAAATGGTTTTTCATCAGGACGAAAATCGTTCAGGTCCAGATCTCTTACATCTAAAGGTGGGAGGCATAAACCTGGCGGATTTCACCCACACTCCAGTAGTTTCCACTAACCAAATTGAATATCAGTTTGAGTGGTTAATAAAAGCAACTTCTGCTCTACTTCTTAATCAGAATTATTGCAAAAGAATCATAAAATCGCCTTGCCAGCTCTTCCTGTTATTCGTGGTCGTTACATAAAGTATTTGGTCCATTTGGGAGACGACACGCCAACAGCCGTAGGATTTTTGATGTGACTCCAGTTTCAGGTTATTTTATATTTGGCTCCGGGGGTGCGCACATATGCGATTCGGGTATGTCCGAATTTCGATAGGAAATGTACAATTTCCTCAATTTCTATATGAAATCGTTTTTGGACGCTTCCTGAACAGATACACCTCATCGTGTTTTAGTATACTTTCAGTAATGACTGGGTAATGCGATTACTCGAAAATGGAGCCAATGATTGGATAGCGGGCGCACTAAACTCTTTCATTTCAAATTTGTTTTTGCACATGGAATAAATTTTAGATAAAAATGTAGAGATGGGAATATCTAAATTGCCACAAGTCTGTGGGGAGAAATATTTGGTACAAATCTACTTTGCTTGTTTTTGGATTTGGTTCAGTGAAAAAATACAGATATCCTCACCTAACATCTCTAGCTGAACGATTACGAATCCCGAGAATTTGTAAAATTTATAACGAGAGAAAAACAAAATCATTAGTTGCTTTACAAGATAAATTAACAATTGCAAGAAAACAAGGTATCCAGTTTAAGTTTCACGTTAAAATAGCACTCCACTATGGTGAAGTTAGAAATCAGAAAGCACTGGATAAAGTTCAAAGGATGGCAATACTAATGATAACAGGTGCCCCTAGAACCACTCCTTCTAAAGCCATTAATACTATTCTCCACCTTCTACCGGCGAATCTTTTCGGTAAGCAATACGCAACCTCGGCTGTCATTAGGCTTAACTCACTCCCGACCTGAAAACGAACTGACTTCGGTCACTCCAAAATATTGGACGTTACAATTATCGACATTACCACACCCAAGCCTTTATTTGGAGCGAAATTTTATTCTTCTTTTCCCACCAGATCAGAGTTGGAGAATGGTCCACCTCAACGGAGGGAGTCAGTACATCTCTACACTGACGGCTCCAAACTGGATGGCAGAGTAGATGGAGGTATATTTTCTGAACACCTTGACCTGGATATTTCATTTCGCTTACCTGACTGCAACAGCTACAGACCGTCTCAAACATTAAACTCTGCCTACGGATAGCATTTGTATCTTCTCAGCTAGTCAGGCTGCTATTAAATTCCTCATGGTAGTAGATACAACCTCCAAAACGATAGTGCCGATAGTGCTGGCTCTCTGAATATTATTTGGTAATTGATTCCATAGTCGAGTTAGCTGAACAATATTAGAACCCTTAAAGGTAGCAGTTTGAAATCGCGGCATTAGAACTTTATATCCCATGCTTGAATGAAGAGGGCAGACCATATTACTCAAGTAATGAAGTTTAGAGGTAGCGTGAATATCAGGTGAGATACAAACAAACAAAACAAACCTAATACAGTTGTTAAAAGCAACATTTAGCTTTCTACTGCAGCAAGAGTCAAGTTTTCAGAAAACTAGGATTCCATCCATAAAGTGTTGTAGTACTAAAGATTTAAGTAGGTGACAGCGCATTTTGGGCGATAGCTAAACGATAGCCGAAGGTGTCAAAGATTGGCATAGATTTTAGAAATATTAGTCTTAACGTGATCACAGCGTGTCATTTTTGAGTTCAAAATAACACCCAAATTACAAACCTTACTCTCATAAGGCAGTACGGTCCCTTTCAACATTATTGCTAGCAAAGTTGAAGGATCAATACTTGCACAAGAAAAGGCGATGCACTTTGATTTACTTGGATTTAGTTTCCGACTATTTTCTAAAGACCAGTTATCTAATTCAAATCACTGTTCATTCGGGCAGCACAATCTTCGATAAAGCCTATTGGACAACTAAAGTAGACCTGTACGTCATCGGCGTAAGTATGAATATCTACATCACGCACCATCTGTGGCAAATCATTGATATACATACTAAAAAGCAATGGGCCCAGGATAGACCTCTGTGGGACACCACTACCCAGGGTGAGAAAGTCTGAGTAATTGTTCCAGTCCATCATTACCCTTTGGAAACGTAGACGTAGAAAGTCACTGAGCAAGAGAGTTGCACCTCTAGAAAAATTAAAGCGGTTGGATAGCTTGTCAAGCAAGTTCTTATGGCATACACTGTCAAAAGCCTTTGAAAAGTCTAGGAACGCCATAATGGAAATTTCTCTCTTACCCTTACCCTACTCTTACTTTGTTAAGAAACAAGAGCAGTCTCACAACTATGCCTGGGTCGGAATTCAGATTGCCAGCAACTCATCAAATTATTTTCGACTAGATAATGTTGAGCCTGCCAATACAATCACTTTTCAAAAACTTTAGAAAGAAAACAGAATAGGCTAATGGGCCTGTAGGCCTCAGGCGACGAGGCTGCGGCCTTCTTAGGAATCGATAAGATATTCGCGAATTTCCAATCTGTGGGGAATTGGGATCTTGTAATGCAAGCATTAGAAATATGCAAAATGGGTCCGATGGTAAGTGACGCTATGCACCTAAAAAAATTTCAATGCCATCGGGCCCAGTGGCATTTAATTTAACAGCCAATATAGCTTTAAGCATCTCATCGCCACTAACTCCTCGAAAACTAAAACCAGAGGAGCTGTCACGTATCCTTATTTCAGCAATGCTTTTGTTGGCCGCAGCCTGTAACGGAAAAACCCCAGCACCATGGAACGATAGCTGGTTTCCTACAAAAAATGTGTTTAATTCATTCGGAATAATATTTTTCCTCAATTGTTTTTTTTTCCAAAGACGCCAGTATTGCGTAGGTTACGCCAGATTGTTTTCGATGGGACCTGAAGACAAAATCTTCGTTCATAGTATACACGTTTAGCTCTTCGAATTCTGAAATTTGTTTTGATGGGGCGGGAGAAGAACTTCATCCAATTCGAGACAACGTTTGCAAGTAGATTCCGAACCATTAGCATTTTCTTTGCAACTCAATGCTGTTTGTTGTCAACAGAAAACAACCATGGGTCGCGGCCGGTGGGATTCGAACGACGGACCGCCGTTTAGGTAAGCCTACACGTAAGCTCTGACTCCACCGACGACTACTGAAATCCAATCGGTAATCGAAGAGACAATGTTATGTACATAAATACCAAACTTTTTTATCTCTGGATGTTGTTGCTATTGGTGTCAGATATAGGGGGAAGGGGGATATTTCTTCTCATCGACTGGTTACCGATAGATGTCCTCTTGGCGAGCGGTAAACTGTAAATTGAAATAAAAATATTTACCGGACGAAATCCGGCTTAGAATTTTCATTTTGTCGTGAACAGTACTGTACTGTAGTGGCAGACATTTCTATCACTTGGTTTTCGAGAATTTTGCCATCATTTGTGGTGAAAAATGGACCCAAACTTCAAATTTTGACAAAAAGCCAGCGTATAGCCCAGAAGTCACTAAAAGACTTGGCTGGCAGATATTAGATATGTCAAATTTAACACCCCCGTTACCTGCCTGAACAAAAGTGATTCTCTCTCTCTTTCTAGTTCTCGGGACCCCATGTGGGGCGTGGGTCGGGAAAAGAACTTCACCCAATTCAAGATAACCATTTCAAGTGGACCTGCTATTTAAAGAAATTGCGAACCACCAACATTACTCTGCAACCCCTAATAGCCTTTTTATCGTTATTTGTTGTCAGCAGAAAAAAACCACACGGTCGGTGGGGTTCGAACCGAGGACCTCCGAAATAGAAGTAGGCATGATCTACTCCACTGACGACTGAACGAACGTGTTTGGCTATCTCAAACCGCGTATTTGGACGGGTGTCCCGTATTGCCCCTTATCCCCTACTTTAAGTCAAAAATCCCCTCAATATCCGTAATGTTTTTTCGTATCGTAGTAGTGCACCAAACTTGGACTACTTAGTATTCTCGGGGCAAAAGGACGAAGTAGCTAATTGGAGAACAATTTCCTTCAAAGGTAAAAGCCTTGAGATAAGATTCATTATTGAATTTCCTACCCTACCCTAGAGTACCAGTTCCTCTATCCTGGTGTTATGGTAGCAGAGCTGATGGTCTCGGAAGGCAATATTACAATATTTGAATTAATTTTACATACATACCCTAACAATGATTATTCTGTCAAATAAAATGCAAATGACCCCTTGAACCATTACACGGAAACAATTAAAAATGCAAACCCTTTAAAAACAGGCCTGTAGCGCTGTTATATTTAGAAACTCGTAAATGTGTCGGCTATTACCAATGCAAGTTCCATCCTAAAATATTAAGGAATTCCGGGGTGACCTATCTCTTGCTTGCGTTAAACAAAATCAGGCAACTCATGTGACACAATCAATTAGCATTTCCCTCTGCCAGAGTCAAATCCCAGAGTTGACTTTTGAACTGCATACAAAAGTTGCCCTAATTTCCTTTTATTATCATTTGCTGTTCAGTTCTCCATTAATTAGTACCGAAAGTATCTCCGGTGACGGTAGACGAAAGGGGAAAATCCTGAATTTCATTAGTTGCAGGGCTAACAGCATGTGGGTGGAAGCTTAAAGAATAATTCATCGTAGGCCTGTCTATCGATGAAAATTACTTTGTCAGCAGCATTCTGGTAAAATGCAATTCCGGTTCGGCATATCGGTTCGACATTAAGCCACGTCGATGAACGGAAGAACTACCTTTCGAGCATCCACGTATTCGAGCAATATTTACTAGATAAAAGGTTTTGATTAGGCAACGTCAAAGGTAGTTAACTATTAAAACAAATTTCCGCCAAGTCCAATTTTCGATTTTAGACGAAATCCATCCTGAATCCACCGGAGCTGGTGCTGTGCCTGATGACTTCAATCATGCCTTGTTTATATTCATGGAGATTCCTCCGTCATCCCTGTAGCCGTAGATGCCATCCACTTTGCTGTCAACACGGTTCTCGTTATCACAGGTGTTTCCAATTTCAAGCTGACAATTGGTAGCAATTGCTTTTAAAGCGTCATTTCCGTCGTAATGATTTTTATTGGACTCCTTGAAGTTGCTCTAATACCAACAGGTTGGTTAAAGTTTAATTAGATAAAAACAATAAAACCCAATACCCCCCCCCCCCCCTGGAATCACTTTGCTTTTTATATTTTCACTCGTTTTACACTTTGTTCATACTTCGATTTTTCCGCCAGTTATTAGAATTTTATTTAAAATTTCTTGCCGAGCATTCACACTTACCGGTTTCCTATCACCTCTTCCGTTCCTTTACAGTTTTCAAAGTGCAACTTAAGTACGAACTGGGGATTGTCATTTGTGTAGAAAACACTTCTCCAATGGATGGGTAGAGCTGCATATTTGTGGACAGCTTGTGGCTTTACTCGCGCATTCCATGAATCTTTCAATTATGTTAGGCTTTCAAGTTTATTGGAGTGGAAATGACGCTCGGTGTACAAATGAATTAAGGTTTTCGCTTTAAATTCTTTTCAGTAAATTTCAAATTTGTTAACGAAGCCCATTTGCTGCACTAATTGGTGTTCTAATTCAATACCCCAGTTACAAAGCAATGTGAATATCGATACTTATCTGGAACTGAGGGCAAGTGTTCACCCTAGCAAAAGGCAAGTCGATACGTACAAGACTCTTCAATTTCTGCATTTCAATCTGCGGATTGTGGAACAAAATGAACGTAGAATCGGTATGCAAAGCGTTCAAAGTAGGTTGGCCAGTTTTAAGGAAATCAAATTTAAGTGGACCAATTACACATGTAAACATTTAGTTAAAAAAAAACACCGGACTCTACCTAGGTACCCAGGGGTTTTTGAAGTCGCTGAGTCTGAATCCGATATCGGTTGGTCTCTACCATGTCAGTTTCAAGGTCAAACTAAGAAAAAGTGGTTGACAAAATCTGAAAAAATTCAGAAAATTCGTTTTTGGGATCGAATCCGGTGTTCCCTTACCCTTAAAAGGCATCCAAAGGTCATTTCAAGGTCCTTCTGAGGTCATTTTAAGGTTAATTGGAGAAAAGAAGAGGATAGAACATTAAAAAAATTTGAAAAAAATTCATGCATAGTTTTTTTAGGTCGTTGAGTCCGAATACGGTGTCGGTTGACTTCTATCACTTCATGTTCAAGGTCGTTTGAAGGTTAAAGTAAGAATAGAAAGTGAAAAATATTGGAAAAACTCACCTGCCTACTTATTGTCTGCTTATCTCTTTGCCTTTTTACCTGCACACCTTATTTGTTTGCTTCTTAGTCTCCGAGTCTTTCCTTCAATTTTCGTAAAGACGACTTTGAAAAATTAAATCACTTGCTCCTCAACTCTAACATTGGCACTATCCCTCAACAGCTTCGAATTGACCTTGCTTTAGAGGCGTTCTATTCGGAAATACGCGCTTGTCTTGCCCAATCTATCCCCCTTCTTTCTCGTAAAAAGTGCCCCACATCCCCCGTATGGTACGCCAAAGAATTACGCTCTCGCCGCAACAGGAGAAATAAACGTTGGCAAACCTTTCATCTAACCCACTGAGACTGAGTCTGACTACTCTTCCTACCTCTTCTTCTGAACGCTGTGATACCCTCTACTACGAGTATCTCCAACGCATGGAAGCTAGCCTCATATCCGACCCCTAACGTTTTTATAACTTTATTAATTACAGGAAGAAATCCCATTGTTACCCCTCCACCCTAAAGCTCGAGAATACCTCTTCGTCTGATCCTGAGGTTATCGCCAACCTCTTTGCACACTTCTTCAGTAAATCTTTCAGCGACAATTTCCTACAACCTGACTTTAAATACTTTTCATTCTTGGACAAATGCACTCAAACGTCGTTTACATCTTTCGACCCTGATGCCGAACTAATCGCCGCCAGTATCAACGGGCTTGAGGACGACTTTCACCCAGGTCTCGATGGCATTCCAGCCATTGTTCTGAAAAGTGTGCCATGCATCTAGTTCAACCCCTTACTTTGCTTTTCCGGCTCTCGGTCACTTAAGGCTTTTTTCCTCAATTATCAAAAAACTCGTATATTATTCCCATCAGCAAAAAAGGCTGCAAGAACGATGTGTCCAACTGCAGACCCATTACTAAATTATCATCCAGCATGGCTTCCACAAGGGTAGATATACATCCACCAACCTTACCGACTTCGTCTCCAAAACACTATGTGACCTGAAAAGAAACGGAAAAGAAGTTATCGCCAAAGATTTTACTAAAGCCTTCGACAAGATCTCCCATAACGTTATCTTGTTCAAACTGGATCACCTAGGTTCCCCCGATTCAACTCCTGGATTCAATCCTACCTCAACAAGCGTCAGTACAATGTTCTTTTTAGCTCATCCATTTCTAACCCAATTATCGCTCGTTCCCGCATCTCTCAGTGCAGCCACCTCGGTCCATTGATTTTAATCCTTACAAGAAATGATGTTGAATGTGTCATCAAACACTCAGAACTGTCCCTTTATGCTGACATGAGCATAATTAAACATATTTCCTCCACAAATTTCTCCTGCTAAAAGACCGTGATACCTTCACCACATGGTGCATGAAACCCTTTATTAAGCTCAATGTCTCCAAATGCCAGTCCATCTCTTATTCCCGCAAACGTCTTACCACCACGCCGATAGTCACCATGTTATCCAACATAGCAGTCACTATCGTCACCTCTTTTTGCGACCTAGGAATAATCTGTGATAGCGAACTCAATTTCCCACATTGCCTGTATAATTAACAGAGCTAACTCTAGGATAGGGTTTGTGAAGCGTTGGTCTTGAGAGTTCTCCAATCCTTATGTTTCCAAATCTCTCTATATCACCTTCATCAGACCTCTCATTGAATATGCCAGCCAGGTATGGTCACCTACACAAAGAACCCAGATTAACAGGATTGAATCTGTCCAGCGTAGGTTCATTCGCTCTACGTGATCTTCCGTGGACAGACAGATTCAACCTTTCACGTTGTGATGTTTTCGACATTCTCTTCATTTATCAGCTATTAACTGGTGCCATAGACTGCGCATGGCATGGTGAACAGTATGCCCTAAGGTAAAGCGCAATGGGACAGAGTTGCAGTATTTATCCAGAAGATCCTGCAACAAAAGAAAAAGGAAACCCCAGTAGGATAAGACCTGGAACATAAGAATCCAATGATGGCGTAATAGGCACCGCCCTGAAGTAATTCGAAAAGTTGTCCCAGGGTGGAGACATGCCTGAACGGAGCAGGTTTTTTAGTGCGTGCGAGTCCCACACACCAAGGCAAGGCACCGCCCTGACTGTGCATGAAGCATTTTTCCCCTCCAAAACAAAAATTGTGTAGCAAGATTGCTTTTGAGCTTGATTTCGATGAACCCATAAAAACACCAATCAATAAATAACTGTAAGTTGAAGGTGAGGATCTGATAAAAAGGTCATCTAGAAAAGTGATATTTGGACCCTAGAATCCCGTCAGATTTTTCAAGTGTATCAATTCATCCTCATAATGAGCTTAAAATGACGTCTGAGCGACCTTAATGGACCATCTCTCCGGCGACCCCAAAAACCCTATGGTGTTTTTTCTTTAACTAAATGTTGATCTTATCGAATTCAATAATTTCATGGTCTGGTATAATTGACGCGCTGAGAGTAAAAGTGATCTATTTATAAGGTTCGGGTAAAAGTGGCTTAGAAAATGTTCCGCGCAAAAACGAATCACGTGAGATTCCGGACAAAAACCAATCGTAGAAATTTCAGGGCAAAAACGACTCAACTACTTAACTGCATTAACTTTGCATTACTTTTTGTAGTTAAATCGTTTTTGCCTGGAAATTTTCTACGAATCGTTTTTGCCCGGAATTTCACGCGATTCGTTTTTGCACGGAACATTTTCTAAGCCACTTTTACCCGAACCTTATAAATAGGTCACTTTTACTCTCAGCCCGTCAATTATACTGCTGCAAAAATATAATTTTTTTCAACTCCTAATAAATACATGTGCCTTTAAAAAATATCTAATTTAGACCATTCACATATTGTGACTGGTCTAAACTAAAGATTGGTGCCTTATTTTGTATCGTAAGGTATTTACTAAAGAAAGTACCAACTTTTTGGCCAATAATGTATATAAATTGGGGAATTGATGAATCAATTGATAAATATATTATTTTATTTGTTATCTCGATATGTCAAAACCTTGAAAACCGCTCACATCCAGCTGCTACAGAAAAAGAACTAGTCGATAACCCGATCAAGCGCATCAATTTTTATTAATTTTTTGATTTATTCAATCTCAAGTTTCATAAAAAATCACTAACCGAAAACGAATGCATAATTAATATTTTAATCCTCATATGATCCGTGTACACATCGGGATAAAATTTAAATTGAATTACCCTTTTTCCATATGGAAACCGCCAATAGCAGTATTTTGCAATCATGTGCATTGTGTGTGGATGTAAATGTGAACAGGCTAACTAATTACAGTTTTATGTGGTCTGTAACAATATGAATAAATAGTGAACTTAATCACAAAATATTTCGGTGTTAAAAAGCATACAAAATTGTGGCGCCACGTGAACCATGGCTGATAGGTGGCTTTTCCACCTCTACGTCCACCTCAGCTACAAAAACATCAATCAGCGACGGCATGACATCCGAAATATCAGGTGATACCTTTGCCACCGAACTGGCTATAACGAGTAGCGAGGAATTTATAGTTTTGCCAGGTAAACATTTGTATTATAATTATGTGCTTTAAACAGATTTTATTCGATTTTTTTAATTGTATTTTAAGTTATATTTTCTCATTTAACAAAATTTGATTGATTTGTGCTTTTTTGGAGTCTATTTCAATTAGACTTGATTTTGTAGTATTAAAATAGTTTGTATGTCACATAGTAAGCCAGTCAGGAACTTTCTGGACAGACAATTAGACTTAATCTTTTCTTCAGACCCAGTTAACTCGGCTGTCGCGGAAAGCAACCATCTCCTTTCCTCTCTCGATCCTCACCATCCTCCCCTGCTCCTTGTTTTCTTCTACGAACACCCTCATGCACTTTCAAGCTCCGAGTCTTCGCTTTCCTTCAATTTTCGTAAAGGCGACTTTGAAAAATTAAATCACTTCCTCCTCAACTCTAACATTGCCACTATCCCTCAACATCTTCCAGTTGACGTTGCTTTAGAGGCGTTCTATTCAGAAATACACGCTTGTCTTACACAATCTATCCCCCTTTTTCCTCGTAAAAACTACTCCTCATCCCCCGTATGGTACGACAAAGAATTACGCTCTCTCCGCAACAGGAGAAATAAACGTTGGCAAACTTTTCTTCTATCCCAGACCGAGTCCGACTATTCTGCCTACCTATCTGCTTATACCTCTTTTTCTGAACGTTGTGATACCCTCTACCATGAGTACCTCCAACGGATGGAAACTAGCCTCATATCCGACCCCAAGCGTTTTTATAACTTTATTAATTCCAAGAAGAAATCCAATGGTTACCCCTCTACCCTTAAACTTGAGAATACCTCTTCGTCTGATCCTAAGGTTATCGCCAACCTCTTTGCACACTTCTTCAGTAAATCCTTCAGCGACAATTCCCTACAACCTGACCTTAACTACTTTTCATTCTTGGACAAACGTCGTTTACGTCTTTCGACCCTGATCCCGAACTAATCGCCGCCAGTATCAACGGGCTTGAGGACTACTTCAACCCAGGTCCTGACGGCATTCCGGCCATCGTTCTGAAAAAGTGTGCCATGCATCTAATTCAACCCCTTACCTTGCTTTTCCGCCTCTCGGTCACTCAAGGGGTTTTCCCTCATTTATGGAAAAACTCGTATATTATTCCCATCTTCAAAAAAGGTTGCAAGAACGATGTGTCCAACTACAGACCCATCGCTAAATTAAATTGGAAGAATGCTGTTGTCTTATCCCCTTGCTCTGCTCCTCCGGATCCTTGTGATTATCGACCAATAAGTTTGCTGTGCTTTCTCGGAAAAGTTCTGGAAAGGCTATTATACAGACAAATCCTTCACTACATTAAGTCAGACATTCTTTTATCAAAGTGGCAATCTGGCTTCCGTGCTGGTCATAGCTGTGAGACTGCTCTGTTGAAAGTGTCCTCTGATATCCGCCAGTCGCTTGATAATGACCTAATGACAGCTTTGGTCCTCCTCGATTTTACAAAAGCCTTTGATTCTGTGGACCATGGTTTAGTTAAATCTAAACTCCAGAAAAATTTTAATTTTTCAACTTCTACCTCTAAAATTATTGGTGATTTCTTGTCTGGCCGTATTCAGCAGGTGTTGGTTGAGGGAAAGAGGTCAGGGATGGCCAATCTTGTTAGTGGAGTGCCTCAGGGTTCGATTCTTGGACCTCTTCTATTTTGTTTATTCATTGATGATCTCCCTGATATTATTGAAGATGTGAACATTCATCTGTATGCTGATGATGTTCAAATATATTTGTCCAGGCCCATTGGCCTAGTGGAGGATTGTATTTTTAGAGTCAACAATGACTTGAGAAATATTTCGTCGTGGGCGAGAAATAATCGTCTCATATTAAACCCCCTAAAGTCACAATGCTTGTTTTTCTACAGAAATGATCTCGATTTAATGTGTGTTCCTGGTGTTCAACTCAATGATCTAAGTGTACCCTATGTGAGCAAGGTGAAAATTCTTGGAGTGTACTTTAGCAGTAAGATGGAGTGATGTGATCATGTAAGTTATACCTTACAGAAAATTTATGGTGGGCTACGGCTGCTTCGGCTGTGTGGAAGCTTACTTTCTATTGATCCTAAATTAAAACTTGTTAGGTTGTTGTTGATTCCCCATTTTACCTACTGTAGAACAATTTGACCAGAACTTGATGCTGAATGCAACCGTAGAATTAATGTCGTATTTAATGATTTGTTTATGGTTTGAGGCGGCACGATCACGTTTCTCACTATATAAGTTCTATAATTGGGTGCCCAAGAAAAACTTATATAGAAGTTAGAGCGTTGCTATATTTTCACAACTTACTTTTTTCGAAGTCAGCTTCTTATCTCTATGAACACTTGCACTTTCTTCATTCATCCCGTCACGTTGGTCTCCTTATTCCTCAAACTCGGTTTATCATTAGGCAGCGTTCTTGTTTTGTTGTCATTTCTCGCCTATGGAATTCTCTTCTTATTAATGTAAGGGGACGAGCAGAACATCTGAGTTTAAAGGCATGTTGAAGCGGTATTTCTTTTCGTAATTTTGTATTGGCTTTACTGAGGCCACAGTTTGCTATTCTCTCGTTGTACAGGGTTTTTAGTTTTTTTTCTTTTTAATTTAATAAAGGATAACGTGATCATACATACAGGTATTTGGCTTGTTGTTTTATAATTTTGTTAAACATACTGATAAGGTTTTTTTTTGTATAGAATTTTTCATAGCTTTGTAGTATACTATAAAAAGATATTAATCTTGTGTATAGTTGCCTAAATAAATTATTATTATTATTTCGTTCGTTTTATTGTAGTATTAGAATACGTCAATGACATCAGAATTTCTCTTTAGTTTTGGTTAAGACAGTGTGCAGTTTTATATGCGTGCAAGCATTGAGTAATCTGTGGTACAAAAATAAATGAAATAATGGCGACACGCTTGGTAAATGGCCGAACCGTCCTGTTTTCGGCGCTTGTATCTAGAGTAGACTGTGGTTCGATGGGACTTTTGATAGCGAAACTGCAAGAATCGGTGCAACACTGATTTCCCCTTCCTGGCACTGCGGTTTGATTTCAATAGAGCCAGCGTTATAACTACAAACGTACAATGTTTTGACAGTTCAATTTGTCGGACGATTTGTTAGTGTTTTGCAAAGTGGTTTGTTGACTAGCAAACTACACTTTCATATAACAATATTTTAATATGATTTATAATCAAGTTTTATTGAAATTTTTTTTATTGGTGTACAGACATTGACAAGTGTCTAAAATAAGTGTTCCATTGATCAGTGGGCCACTACAAGAAAACGGCAGAAACAGTGCGTCACGGAAACCGTACTGAAAGAGTTCCATCGAAATCGCTATTACTGATATCGTAGTAATAGTGCTAAGAAGGGGAAATCAGCACGCTCGTTCTAGCAGTGCCGTTGTCAAAATAAAATCCCCGTCGAACATTTTTTGACAGAGACTCTGCTAGAAAAAATGAGAGACTCAACGCGCATCAAAGTCATCATCGAATCAATAGAATCCAAACTATCAAGCTTTGAGTAGGCAAGTGATTAGTGAGTTATCTGAATAGAATTTAAATATTTTTTAAATGATAATAATGCTCTAAAAACTGAGTGCACTATTTGGGGTACACAAGTGAGTTTTAAATTATTTTGTAAAAATAAAAGGCGTCAGTGGTGTATGAAACCCGTCAGGGTAGCTGCTTGTAATGCTATCGCCGCCAACAAAATTGATTCAGCTTCTTTTTTTTATTATGAGATAATTCAAGTCATTGGAGTGTAACAAAAACGTGTTCAACGATTCCATTTATATAATACATTTTGCACCTAAGAACTTTAACTCTAAGTAGGTCTGCAAAAAAGTGAAGTGTTGCAAAATTAAAAGAGTTCTAAAATGGAATCGCAATAAAAGCAGTTTCAAAGTGGCACTACAGCAACTAATGCCGTGATTGTGTTAACTGACTAAACGAATTAACACGTATCGTCGCATTACTAATCTAAGCAACCTTGACAATTCCTTTTATAACGACAACCTGTTGCTAGCAAAAAACGATACCGCAATGTATTGTCATTGAAATGAAGGTAGCCGTATACTTTCCACCCGCCTGCTTTCACGCAACACAAATCACAATCCCCTGCCAGATTCACATTCCGTCTGAATCATATTGGTCGCCATTGGACTTGAATCGGTTAGAAGTTCCCAAACGTGAACACTAGGTCGGACTCATCGGCAATTGAAATGAGTGCTATTATGCGAGCACCAGCAGTTCTTAATTAAGTGAAAAAGTGAAAATAAATTGCGTCAATTTGCAAGCAAACCCAGTTACAATGGACCTTGGGAATTTTCCCGCCTAAACCAATTATCCAGACAATGAAAGAAGAAAGTAATGGAAAAGGCGATGAGTATGTCATGGCAATATTTACGATTTATTAAATTCAATTGAAATCTTTTCCATTTACGCTTCGTAATTAAACGTGCCGAGCATTCGTTCTAGAAATGTCCTCCGCTGATTTGTTTTATTACAATCGCAATGAGTTCTATACTCTGCAGGGCTATGGACCATTGTCCATAACATACTAATACCATAACCATAGCTGCCCGAGTCAATCTATCCATTCAGCGATTTTATTAGACCCATTGACAGCAACGTGCATTCGCTTCATCCCCTCCTTTCCTATATGGGTGGTTAGGCTATAAACTGGGAATCCTCCAGTCCAGATTCGTTCATTCATTCTGCAAATCCAATATTATCCAAAAGAACTTAGGACAGCATTGCAGGATCAGACGGAATGTGATAGCCTGCCATGCTAATAATTTATTAGATGAAAACTGACGCTTTCAGATCTACAGCCTTTCACAGCGAAATGTCGGATTTTATTGTTTGCTCATAAAAATTGCAAAAAAAATGTTCCTTGTTTTAAATACAGCAGCTATCAATGAACGGATTTAGTTTCACCAGTTCGACTGGGTAAATTCACAGCGTAATTTAAATTTCTGACAACTATTTGTATAATGAATTAAAGGTCCCTTTTTCGCATGGATTAAAGAAAATTTTTTTTAGACTGTTTACTCGTACAATCAGAGTAGAATAGGAATGAAAACGACATTATTGAGAATTACTGTTATTTAACCAGTTTGACTCTCAATAAATTTGCGGGATTGGGCTTGAATCCTGCCATCCTATGTAAAACACTGAATTATGACTACAGCCGACCCGCAGTTCATCTTTTATACAAAAAAAAATTTTTTTTTCCAAAATTAAACATGAAATCTACCAAATGAGGTTCTGTGAGTTTTTATAGGATAACAAAAAATATAATTACATTAACCTTTTGTAATTAAGCTCCACACACCTTTTCGTTTTTTAATTAAAAACTTGTGCCAAATGAATTCTGAAACCCCCCCCCCCCCTCCTAACTATTTATTTAACTGCTTAAATAATAAGCTGGTAAATTTCCTGCCTGGTGCTCAATAATAGTCCCTATTCATAAAAAGGGCCACAAGAATATTATAACTAATTATAGACCAATCGCGAAGTTATCTTGCATACCTAAATTATTTGAATCAATAGTGTATTCGTGTACTGGCTTAATCTCTTCCAATCAGCACGGGTTCTTACCCGGTAGACTACTAACTTACTTGAATTTACCTCCCACGTTATTTCTGGCTTCCAGCGAGGCATGCAAACTGACTGCATATACACGGATTTCAGTAAAACCTTTGATAAACTCCCTCACTCCATAATTATATTTAAACTCGGGAGGGGGAAACCTCCCCCTGTTCTTCTCGACTGAATTTCTTCCTATCTAAGATACAGGACATACCTTGTGTCGCTCCGTGGCTTGGCTCTACCTCTAGAATCTTCAGGGCTTCATCTGGTGTACCACAAGGCAGTCATCTCGGCCCTCTACTATTCGTTCTTGCCATTGACGACATTGTCCATCTGTTCTCGTACTCTAATGTTCTAATCTACGCTGATGACATGAAGATCTTCATTTATGTTAAGGATGGTGGTGACGCCGCCCTTTTTCAAAAGGACTTAGATACGATTCTGGAGTAGTGCGAGCGCCATTATGCTCGCACCTAAATTTTGAGAAATGTGAGGCTGTGACCTTTTCCAGGAGTCCTAATTCACAAGCTTGGAATTACAACTTTGCCGGGAATGGTCTTCGTCGCGTGCTGTCCATTACTGACCTGGGGGTAAAACTTGATATAATACTTGACTTTAGAGGCCGTTTAATCTTGGGCTTTGTTAAGCGTTGGTCTAGAAAGTTCTCGGATATACCAACATTGATTCATTTGTACTGCTCCTTATTATTATTATTATTAGGGACTGGGTCAAGGACTAACAACATCCTTAAGTCACTTCGACCAAGATGATCTTTTGTGACTTGATCCAGATTCAGATTTAAGCTACCCAATCAAGCTTTAGTTCTTTAATTAGACCTAAAATCTCTTTGGGGGCTGCCTCAGCTACTTCTGATGGTGATGGGAAAGTCACACACACAGTGACAGAAGATGTGTTCCGCTGTCTCTTCCTCTTCCAAACAGAAGCGACAGGTGTCATCTTCAGCTAGCCCTAACTTTTTTAGGTGGTAACCCAAGGGCAGTGACCAGTTAGAAGTGAAGTCCTGTTATTAGCCTTAAATCTGGTCTGCTGAGTGAGAGCAGCACTTCCGTTTTCTGTTTTGTTATAGGTTATAAACCGCTTTGCCTGTTTTAGCCCTGGAATATTCGTCCAGTGTGAGTGCTTGCGTTCGTCCTTCCATGACCTGATATGCAGGTTTTTCGAGTAGCCACAGAATGGCTTTTGTCCAATAAACTGAGAATCCGCAACTTTCTTTTGCCAGGTGACCTCTGTTAGTAATTTCTTGGTCCGTAGACCCCGATTCCCGTTCTGTCTTCCATCTTGGATCCATGCGTGTACCAAACCAGAGATTCCTTCTCAAAGATATTTCTATTGCTGAACCAATAAACTCTGCTCCCAAGGATCAGCTTGAATAGTATGTCAAAGTTGTGCCTTTTCGGCATGGCATCTGAGATTGAGTTGATCACCGGATCATCCATGAATACTTCAAGACTTTTCCAGGACCAATCCAATTACCTGCTGAGAGGAGAGATTTGTATCAAGCAGCCTTATTGAGCTTGAGGCAGCCTCTTTCCTTAGATGTAGGTGTAAAGGGGGAGGTCTAATAGAGTCTCCATAGCTGCCGTAGGGCATGTGCGCATTGCACCCGCAACTGCTAGACATGATAACCTCTGCAGTTTTTGCAGTGAGGACTGCGCTGTCTTTTTTTCTGTTTTTGGCCACCACACGAGAGCTCCGTAGCTGACCACGAGTCGTATAATTGTTTCATATACCCAAAGTGCCATTTTAGGGTTTAGACCCCAAGTTTTGCCAAAGAGTCTTCGACAGGACCACAGGGCAGTCATAGCCTGTGACTCTATTGAGTTGAGGATTCCATGTGAGTCTTTGATCTAGAATCACTCCTAGATATTTGAATTCTATCTGTGTTCCTTCAAGAGTAGGAGTCTCTAACCTTAGTTTCCTTTTTCTTGTGAAAGGTACAGTGGTTGTTTTACTATGGTTGACTTTGAGCCGTTCCCTAGTACACCAGGATTGTACCATATTGAGAGCATTTTGCAGTCTTACTGATAAAGTCCTGTCCTGCTTGCTCATGACGGTAGTAACCGGGTCATCTGCGTAGCCCCAGCATTCGTAGACAGCATCAGTCAGTTTAACCAGGAGATCATCGATAACAAGTGACCACAGCAATGGGGAAAGAACTCTTCCCTGAGGATAGCCTCTGGTGGCCCTTACTGTTACCGATTTGTCCCCCAGCCTCGCCGTGATACTCCGGTTACTCAGCATTGCCCCAATCCATCGGACCGTCGGCAGATCAATACCTCTGTGAATGGATGAGAAAAACGTGTTGTCAAAAGCACCTTCAATATCAAAGAAATCACAGAAGGCAACACCCCTACTATTGACAGCAACTTCTAGTTTTTCAACTAGTCTGTGTAGTGCTGTTATGGTTGATTTGCCTACTTGATATGCGTGCTGGTTGGCTTGTCTTTAAGAGCCCCGTACCTGATGTGTTGGTCAATAATTTTCTCCATTGACTTAAGAAGGAAGAAGGATAGGCTTATCGGACGATATGCCTTGGGTTGAGCCGCTGGTCGCCGCCTACCCTTGGGTATAAAGGCTATCCTTACCTCTCTCCACAGATTGTGGATATAGCTGAGTTGATAGCTGGCCTTAATGATTTTGATGAGTACTGTACTGCTCCTTAGTTAGACCTACTTTAGAGTATGCATCTCAGGTCTGGTCGCCCTATTACGATGTTCATTCCAAACGTATTGAATCGGTGCAGCGTAATTTTCTTAGATTTGTTCCTTTAGGGGCCGAGGTTGCTGATTGATTGGGCTGCCTAGTGGGTGCGGTGGCTGGACTGACTGTGAATGTCAACTGTGACGTCATGGTACTATACTTGCTCGCAGTGTTGGTTTGAGTTGGGAACCAGCTGTGATATCAGACTTGTTTTTTTTTTAATACGATGTGGACAAATCCTAGGGAACAACCCTTTGATGCGTCAGCATGGGTTTGGCCGGAAGGGAAGTAAGGAAACATGAATGTCTTGTTTTTACATTGCTGCGAGCTAGACAAGAGCCCAGATCTCATCTCTAATTGACGAGCTGAGAGTAAAAGTGACCTATTTATAAGGTTCGGGCAAAAGTGGCTTAGAAAATGTTCCGCGCAAAAACGAATCGCGTGAGATTCCGGGCAAAAAACGAATCGTAGAAAATTTCCGGGCAAAAACGATTTAACTACAAAAAGTAATGCAAATTTAATGCAGTTAAGTAGTTAAGTCGTTTTTGCCAGTAAATTTTCTACGATTCGTTTTTGCCCGGAATCTCACGCGATTCGTTTTTGCGCCGATCATTTTCTAAGCCACTTTTGCCCGAATCTTTATAAATAGGTCACTTTTACTCTCAGCCCGTCAATTCCAAGTCTTCGTCTGTTACCTGTGCCATCTCTTAGAGTCTAAGACCCGAGATGGGACCGTTTGAGACCATTTTTTAAAGACGACATAGCTAGAGCTTCCCTCCTCTCCCGAATCATAAGATAAGTACCCCGATGCCAGAATAAATACCCCAGTATAAGTAAGTTCTGCTTTTTAAGATATAATTTTTTAACTTTTTTCTTACTGGATGTCCACGACCGTTTTAAAGTCTCTTCCTGTTTATTCATTTGAAGAATAACAGAACCAAAAAATATCTATTAAAACGTAAAAAGAACTTAAATCCATTCCGAGCTCCGTCTGTCTGAGTACACTAATTTTCCCATATAGCTCCCGAATATTCGTTCATCCCTTACCACGGCTTCACGTCAATTCCTAAAATGGGATTTGGGCAGAGATTGAAGGATATCACGAAAAGAAACGAATCACATCTGGGACTGAGACCAAAAGCACTTGCCAACAAAAATTTCTTCGCTTAATTCCACCGGCTTCAGGTGTACATTTGATCAACTAATTAGAGTTCCCTATTTGCCCTGGCACAGAGGCAATTGTATTGCCTGTGATTTTGCATATATGAAAATTTCCATTCACTTTTCACAAGCCATTTTTAGTTTCTCATATGCAAAATTGAATTATTAATTTACTGTGGCGCTCAGTACTTTCTGTGTCAAGGTAAAGTATTGGTTTTGGTGCGATTGAATTTTATAAATAATGAAAATTTCACTTTTAAGGTCGAAAGACTTCTCACGCAATTTTGTTTTATTTCAGGTCCAGATGACATTCTCATTTTTAATTCCACAGATGGACTGTACCATCAGTCCGTTACATTAACGGCTCGAATGTGGCCACCAGTTGAAGCGGGACCCCCTTCCACAATTTGGGGTCTTCCAGCTGTCGTTTGGGGTATACTAATTGGCTGTCTAATTATACTTTTACTGATACTGGCAGCACTGTTCTTCTGTTGTTGGTTATTGCCAAGAAAGCATAAATTTTTAAGCCCAACCCGATACTGTACGACAAGTCCAGGTAAGTTAATTTTGCTCTTAAGAAATTCTCCACAACTAATCACAGCCAACAAAATTGTTGCAGCCAGCGGACGCGATACAATAAGTAAGTTGTACGTCAAAACAAAGGGCAAGCAAAAGTTATTAATGTTTGGCAATTATTTCAGTGGCACATCGTTCTTCGATTGTGGCTAAGCCATGGACAGACGGTGCACATATGGTTGTTCCCTTGTCTATTGGCCTGGTACCGCCGCAATATAGTGCTCCACCTGCACCACCTCCACGTCCCCCTAGCAATCAAACAACTTTGGAATATCCATCAAGTCCAGCTTGCGGCGTTTCAATTAGTCCAGGAGAATCAAAATATAGCATTCCGGACACTCATAAGTCGATGTGGGCTATTAACCCCTTGTATGCCTCGAATTCAGGTTGGTATCACCGAGAAGGCCATTCTAATTCAATTGAGATTTTACGAAACGAATCTGTTCAGTTTGTAAACTTATGGAACAAAGTCGAGAAGGAACAGGAAATAGTTTCTGCCTGAAGGTCACGTACTAATGCACTTTGAATGATATAAGAACATACGTCGGTGCCTTGCAGGAATAGAAACGATTTCGATACTTTGTTTGCCATTAAAGCGTTTCGCATAACACAAAAGACTAACTGAGAAAGCAGTTGCTCTTTTGGATCCGAACAGAAACGGATCTAAACGAGATTGTTCTGTATAAATTGAAAGAGTATTTTAAAATACTTATACTTTCCAATTTATTTAATTTGTTTTTTCTTTTTCAGTTTTAAGTGAAAACGACGCAGCATACAAATCCCGGTCGTTACCTTCTTGGGGCAAATCAAAACAGCGGCCTGTGTCAACAACAGATGATCTCGAAGAACTCTACGCAAAGGTGAGATCTTATACAATTCTTATACGCATTTAATGGTATCTGTATAACTTCGTCTCATCTACCTGGTCCTCTTCCACAATCTTCAAATTAAGTGATTCTTTCTTAGACAGAGAAAGGGGGGGGGGGGGGGGAGTTCAGTGGTGGGTATAGCATTTTACCATTGGAGGGAGGTGGTGAAATTGGCATATCAGATCTAGAAAAACATAATTTGCAATACAAATAGTATGATTCTCGATTTAAATAATTGGGCATAATGCTCGATATACGCTCACCTTGACTTTACCCCAAACAAGGTTTCTCGAGCCGTATGGGCCTCTCCAAAACTCTTCGGAAGGACTTGGGGCCTCACCCCGAAAATGATTTCCTTGTTATACAATACGATTTTCAAACCGATTTTTATTTTCTCCGCCTTTGTCTGGTGGCCTAAAGTCCTACAAAGGGTGGCTGTCGCCAATGTAACAAACTTTAGCGACTTGCTTGCCTCTCCATAACAGGAGCAATGAGGACTTGACCAACAGCTGCAATGGAGGCGGTAATTGCACTCACTCCCTTTCACAACTCTATCATAAAATCGGCTGCAATTAGCGCACTGAAAGCGCAACTTACATCAAACATGTCCCGGCTGATGACAGGAGTCACTTGGGCATTTGTGCACCGTATCGGGCAATATGACCACGGAAATGAGCTTTGCCAGAAAATCCTGAGCTGACTGGAACTACGGTGGTCAAAGACACTAATAGCCCTAAATGGTTCACTAATAAGTCAAAAATGTAATATGGTACTGGTGCTGGTGTCTTTTGGACCCAATACTAGGGTTTCCATTGCATTGCCATCGAAACTTCTGCCCTTATCAACGTCAAAAACGAACTAAAAGGAGCTGATATAGCTATCTTCTCTGATAACCAAGAAGCCCTTAAGGCTCTATCCTCGTCCTGTTTTTTCTCGAGGCTTACGAAAGAGTGCTTCGACACCCTCCAACAACTGGCCAATAATAACAGGGTTACACTTTGTTGGATACCTGGTCACTGGGATTTCGAAGGAAACGAGACCGCCGATGAGCTGGTCAGGAATAGCTCTTCTTCTCGGTGCAAAGTTCCCAAACCCTTTTGCAACCTCAGCTAGTCGTCGGGAGGAGCTTTGATTGAACACTGGGCTAGGGGTCAGTAGCTTTTATACTGGAGAAAGGCCTATCCCCACTAAGATACTTGTTAGACCCTATGTTTATAACGATACCACCACCATAAATAAGGCAGATCTAAGGCCACTGTAGACTGAGATATCATCTACTCCGGATATGTCTGTCTAGTCAGATGGAATGTGGGCTCTGTCTGGAAGACACTTCTTTGCAGTAGTAGGGTTATGGCACAAAACACCCTTTAGGTCGCAGTGAACAACATATGGATAACCCAAATAATAATAATATACTGGTTCTCGAGTTAAGATTAGACGATGTTAAAAAAATGTTAGTTCGTAAATTAATGTAAGAATTGAGATTACATCCCAAGATCGATTTAGAGACACCCGAAATATAACGGAATCGCCTCAATCCAAGGGCATTCCATGTCGCAGAATTGAAAGCCTTGTTGAGATTACGTGCGAAAACATAATCTAACTTACAGAAAATTTCGCACCCGTATGATAACAAAGGAACAACCAATGTTTTCATCAGAATAATACGTGAAAGCTGTCGAGAGAGAGAACTGCCGTAAGGCCCCATATACCTTAGCATTTACACCATTAATATGGTTGGACCATAGGAAAGATTCGCGAATATTCGAGAAATTCGTCCATTAATCGGATACATAAAATACCCTAGAAAACTGCATGACAATTCTATAAAATGTGGGAAGGGGGGCTTTTTTCATACTCTGGGAATTCTAAAAAAAGATTCGCCAGGTGAGAGAGGTGTAGCAGCTGGCTGGAATTTCGCGATAAAAAGGCTCTGAAATTTTTCGTGATGTGAATCCTTTTCCTTTCATTATTCTTATTTAAATTTATTCTTTTAAAAATAGATTGATGACCGAATTAATTATCTTTTATCACATTTCACAGGTTAACTTCAGCAAAAAGCGAAGGAATCGTATGCGTAACGATGAGGCTGCCATCATAGCTCTATGTCGATCAAGGTCACAAAATTTAGCCGGTCTACCCTTAGAACGCGAAGGAGTAGTGATTTATGATGAAAGGACGGCTCTCTAAAGTACTGATCCCATCTGTGCATGGAATAGATGACATCAATTCTAGCTAGTCATCTTTACTCAAATTGGAATCGACTCCCGTTTGTTATATGTGCAATATCTTTAGGATAAAATGGACCATATGTACCTATAATTTGTAAATAGAATGTACTCTTAGTGTTTATTAGTAATTGTCAACAAAGCCAATAAGTTTCCGATGCAATAAGGACATGTCCTGGACACAAATTAGGAAATTGTCGGAAACTATTTTACATCAGATTTGAAATGACAAGGAGTAATTAATATAAGGGCTATTCCGAGCTCATTGAACTAAGCAGGTTACGCCAAGCAATTTTTGTAGTACGTAAGCCATAGAGATATTTAACTGTCCACCAATCAAAGAAATTGAAAACCGTATTTGTTCTAATTCAGATTTCTGGGGCAGTTAACATATTTTGTAGAATTTGTAAACCTTTCAAGACACGAAAACATTTTTGCTTCAAATTGATAATTTCTTTACAGCAAGACACAATATGTTTTACGTTTTTGCGATACACTGCCAAACCCTTTGCATCTGTTGCCTCTTTAAAATTGGTCTTAAACGGTTTTTTATGTATTTATTTATTATTATTTAGACCAAGCATATATACATATAAAATTGGCATTTTCATATCAATTTACTAGCAATTTACATAGTTGGCTTTCGGGCCTTAGTACATACACACATTAATTCCGCGTAATGGCGATTAGGTGCTTTTTGACGATGTTGCAAACGTCGTTGGTAGAAAATGAATTTAAAAAACAAAGTATTTGTAGCGTATTAGCTCATCTAGTCGGTTTGAAAAGCTTGATAGCTTGTAGAATTTAAACATAATGTCGAATTTAACTATAAAAATATTAAGAGTTTGTATTTTAATGAAAAAGAAATTATAGAAATTTAAATTGTTGCCTTTTAATGCCTTACCATTTCCTTGATAATACCAGAGAGCTCAAATTCTTAGAAAAAGACTAATGAAACACACTAAGTTTCATTTGTCCAGCTTTTATACTTTAGATTTTAGTCTCCGTGTTTTATGATAGGATTTATGATCTGTTTAATACGTGTGTACCACTCAAACGGTCGAGATCATCCTGTCATTCTGCCCCGTGGTACACCAGAGAGCTACGGAGCCTTAAGAATAAAAAAATACACTATGGAAAACTTAGTTACGCTGTAGAAACACATCAGCTTATTGTGATTTCGCTGATTGCTATGACAACTTTTTAGCGTTATCTTCATTTTTTTACAGGGAATACCTTGATAATGTGTGCGACAACTTGCATAATGATCCTCGTACTTTTTTTTAATTTTTTAAATATGAAGAAGAGAACTGATAACTATCCATCTACAATGTGGTACAATGGAACCTCTAATTGTAGCGCGCAAAACATAGCCGACAACTTTGCATTATTTTTTGTGGGTGCCTTTTCATCTGGCAACTTTGTGACTTCCACGGACGAGTTTGATGATATCCAAGAGCGTCTCGCTGCCTCCATTGCTTTGCCCATTATATCTCGTGATATTATCATGGATGGTATCAAGGAGCTTAAAATGGACTGTTCTTTTGGTCCTTTTGCGTTCTTGAAATCCTGTTCTGACGCCTTACTGACTCCACTGGATCTGATCTTCAACAAATCTCTTCAGGCCGGTAGATTTCCTACGTTATGGAAGAGCTCCTTTATAATTCCTGTTTTTAAGAAGGGGCATAAAAATTTAATATTAAATTATAGGCCAATCGCGAAGCTTTCCTGCATACCCAAGTTGTTCGAATCTACTATATATTCACAGCTTGTTGGGCAGTGTAAGGGGCTAATCTCATCTAATCAACATGGCTTTCTGCCTGGTAGATCAAACACAACTATTCTGCTTGAATTTACATCCTACATAATCTCTGCCTTCCGGCGAGGTCTCCAGACCGACTGCGTCTACACCGACTTTAGCAAGGCATTTGATAAACTCCCTCACTCTGTCATTATGCTTAAACTTGAAAAGCTGGGTTTTCCACCTCTATTGCTCGACTGGATCCGCTCTTATTTAAAAGATAGGTCATTACCGGGTATCCTTCCGTAACACTTTATCTAGAGATGTTATGGCTTCTTCTGGTGTGCCGCGGGGTAGCCATTTGGGGCCGCTGCCGTTTATTCTTGCCATTGACGACGAAGACTAAGAGTATGGGTTGGCTGTTTGATGAATCTAATGCATGACACAACACTAAAGACCAGTGACTTAATTTCTTACCATGAGTCCATAGGAGTGACTGTGAGACGGTCGCGAAACTGCCAAGCCATACTTTTTGACCAAGATGTAGGGTTTCTAGAGTTAGGGGTTGTAGAGTTAGGACTTGTAGAGTTAGCGGCTTGGCTCCACATGAGATCTGATAACTTTTTAACAGTGAAAGCGGTATGAGCTTGTGGGTCTTGGGAACCTTCTTTACATGACATGTTTTTGGTGGGATTGACTTTACTTTATACAGGTCGAGAACTACCGTCTTTTATCGACAAGCATACATATTTTGTAGTACCTATTAGTTACTGCGATTTTTGTGAAGCTATTCTTCTCCTAAGCACATCTATACTTATCGTGTTAATGCAACATTGCCTGTGTTTTCGAAGGAGCTAATTGCAAGCAGAGTTGAAGCTACTGAACATGTCGTTAATGCTATGGATGTAGCTGAGACGGACAGAATTGTGTCGCTTGAGGGCGTCAGCTAATCTGTTAAGTCGTTTGAACCATTCAAGGCAGCGAAATTAGATGGTATATTCCCAGCCCTACTCCACTGGGGCAGTGTGATGATAGCACCAATATTCAGAGGAATGTACATTGATTGCTTAGCGCACACTGTTGCTTTCGTGGAAAAAGACTCATATTTTTTTCAAAGCCGGGCATAAAGTACTACACAACTACGACGCTCATAAAATACCCATTTAATAGGAACGTCCACGCTTACTGTCCTGGCAAATCTACTGAAGCAGCACTCCTCCAAGTGGTGCAAGTAGTGTCATGGACATTGAAGGAGCCTTCGATCGGAAGGCTGAACAATGCTGTTCTCGGCTGTGGAACTAATGTTATCGTAAGGAGATATTGCTAAGGACGAGACTACGCGGGAGGGTTGGCAGAGGATACTATTAAGCTGATGACATAAAAATTATGGCAAGAGGCAAGTTTGTGCGCACCATATCAGACACCATAACTAGAGGTCTATGGGCAGTGCAGCAATGCTGCGAAGAACAGGAGCTCTTCATAGATGCAAAGAAGACTAATCTTATCACTTTCGCCAGGAAAAGAGAGATTCTAGGCTTTAGACCAGTGAAACTCTTTGGAGAGAAATTTACGGTCTTGGGGTTAGTCAAATATCTGAGAGTATTTTTAGACGCAAGACGTATTTGAGGGTAGAAAATTGTTGCCGCAAAATTTCAGAAAACGTTTGACAGTCATTTTTGTACAATTCCTTCTGGGATGTTTTAACTTCCAGTCTTCTAATCAGACCTTCCGCCGAAAGGCCACCTTCCAGATGTCCATTTCCAGTCGAAACTTCCGCTCTTTGGAGACACCACCGCAAAAATCCAGAAAATTTGCCCAATTGTCTGTTTCTTCAGGTTCCAACTTGCTCAATACGATAGCTGAAACAATAGCAAATTTACTTATAGGGGAAAATAAGGTTTTACAACGACGCATCCCTCAATAAATAAATAAAAATTTCGTCCTTTCGCGTTAATGTGAGGGTGCTATCCTTGTACAATTGCGTTTAAGCCGATATATCCTGCTAAACAAAATATCGAATACCATCCTACTTAAGAAATATAAGAGTAAAAGCAATAACACTGTGAGGGAAATTTGGTCCTTTTTCATTGATTTCAGGACGATATCCTTGTCCAAATTAGGATATAACTTCATATCCTGGTAGAGAAAATATCGCAGAAAACGTTCCGTAAAAAATCCGGTCCAGAAAAGCATTAAAACAAGGAAAATAAGCCAAAAAGCGATTTTGAAACCGAAAAATTTGCTTGCTACCAGTTATGATGGCCTGGTGTCTGACTATCAAATGGTTTTAGACCAAATTCGATATTCGGATTTCGATAAATTGATTTTTGGTTAATTTTCTATGTTTTGGGGTCTTTTTCGACCGGGTTTTTTGTGTACTGTATTGTATAACGTTTCCTTACTCTAACATAAAGTTGGATCCCAAGGGTAATGCCCTTAAATTAATAAAAAGGGGATTTTATTTAAATAAATTAAACGAATAAAAGGTTCTTGTAGTCTATTTTTCTGAGAAATGGTCCTTTTCCGACTGGATTTTTTCTTTAATGTATTCTAGGTGGTTTTCTCTACCAGGATAAAAACTGTAATCTCACTTTTGCCAAGGATAACGACATGAAATTAACGAAAAAGGGCGAACATTTTAAGATGCTAGTGTTATGGTCTTTTTTCTTTAATTAAGAGACGCACAGGTACAGAGAGTATAGGTAAAATGATTCCCGGGTAAAGTCGGCCACGGGAAAAATGGATCACGGCATGGTCATACTTCCTACAAATTTCAAATCAACTATAGCTCTTTTTTCGTTGGATACTGCCTATTATTTCCCGTAGATGTCTCAGATGTCTGTAAATTACAATACATATTCGATTTTATTTACAGCGGTTAGGATGAAAAACATATGGGTTGTATGTGAAGATGACAGTTTCCCAATTCGTGGAGTCGAGCAGATTGTTTACGTTTATTAAATTAAGTGATTCTGGAAGAAAACGACAAATATGGTCTTTTATTTCACTAGTAATGTAGTAACTCCACCCTTCTCATTATTTATGGGTGCTGACAAATACGAAAGTAATTTCCTTATTGTATTAAATTTTTGATTTATTGAGGTTAAATTAAATTTCAGATGAGGATCTCATTAAATGGGGCTGGCCAGAGGATGTATGGTTTCATGTGGATAAATTATCATCAGCTCACGTATATTTAAGACTTAAACCGGTAATTCCATTGATAGTTCAACCCTAAGAAATAAACAAAAATGTATATTTTTTGCAGGGACAAACAATTGACGACATACCATCCGCGATAATAGAAGATGCTGCACAATTAGTTAAAGCAAACAGCATTCAGGGAAATAAAATGAATAATATCGATGTAGTGTACACTATGTGGGATAATTTGAAAAAAACTCCGGGAATGGATGTTGGACAAGTATCATTTCATCGAGATAAGGATGTCCGAAAAATTCGAGTAGAAAAACGCATGAATGAAATTGTCAATCGCTTGAATAAAACCAAAAAAGAAGAACATCCAGATTTCAGAGCAGAACGCGAAAAACGTGATGCAAGCGAACGTGAGGATAAGAAGAAACTTCTGAGACAACAAAAGGAAAAAGAAAAGGAAGACGAAAAGAGAAGACTGGAGGAAGCCGAATTGAGAAGTTATTCGAGTTTAATGAAGTCGGAAAATATGAAAACAAATTACGACGACGGAAACGATTCGGACGACTTCATGTAGTACAACTCAAGAATAAAGCCATTTTAATAATTTATTTCTAAAATTTATTTTTAAAACCACCCTGACAACATTTACTCTTTGTTTAAGTCAACATTTACGCTACGCAGTGCATCGACTATCCAAGATGGAACATCTTCGTCTTTGTAATGTAACTTCATAAATTCCTTTACATATTCAGGGAATTTATTTGCTTTTATTGCTTCACGCATGTCACCCATTAGACGTAGCTGATATGCAACGTTGTGGACTGAAAGAATGCTGGAAGAAACTGGATCAAAACCTGCAATATGGTGAAGATAAGATCTCGTGTATGTTTTGCAAGTACTACAGGTGCAATTCTCGTCTATAGGTCGCATGTCTAGAGCGTATTTGCTGTTTTTTAAATTCAGTTGCCCAGTATGTGTTAGAGCGCAACCGAATCTTGCTGTTCTTGTTGGGAACACGCAATCAAACATGTCGATTCCTAGGGCTACGCACACAACAAGGTCTGACGCAAATCCTACTCCCATTAGATATCGAGGCTTGTCTTTGGGCAGCAAGTCCGTGCAAATATTCACTGTCGACCAGAATTCATGCTTACTTTCGCCACCACTAAAAATAAAGTAGATATTAACATAATTTTTTTGAATATTACTGCAAACCTTAGACCACCAACAGCATATCCACGAACTTCCCTTTTAACTAATTGTTCAACACACTTCCTTCTCAAATTTGGTTCTAGTCCGCCCTGAACAATAGGAAAAATGCTTTGGTCATCATTTCTACCGTGAGCTTTTAAGCACCTGTCTAGCCACCTTACGGTGCGTTGCATAGCTTCTTCCACTCTTGGACCTGTGGTAGTAGTTTTTACGACATCATCCAATTGCATCATAATATCTGCACCAATTGAGTTTTGAATTTGCATCGATCGCTCCGGTGTTAGCATACAAGGTGCTCCGTCAAAGGGTGATTTAAAATTAACACCATTTTCATCAATTTCAGCTAGTTTTAATAGAGAAACCATTTGAAATCCTCCTGAATCTGTAAGGATACCTCGAGGCCAACCCATGAATTTGTGCAGGCCACCTGCTTTTTCAAGGATTTCGGGTCCCGGTCGCATTCCGAGGTGGTATGTGTTTCCTAGTAGTATTTGACAGTCAAGGTTTATCAGTTGATCGGGAAGTACTCCCTTTAAAGTTCCCTAGAAGATGAGAGAATATAGTACAGCAAACAGGAACACGTGTTACTTTATTTACCTGTGTTCCAACGGGCATAAAGACTGGTGTATTTACATCCGCATGTCTTAAGCTCATTATTCCGACACGAGCTTTTGTTACTGAACATTCTGCTATTACTTTGTACGTTAAAGGAGGTATTTTACTTGTTTGTGTCATCTTGGCAATTTCCGAAATCTTGTTGTCAGGCTGTCAAAATAATGGCATTCTTCTTTTCAATCAGCTGGGATGGAAAACAACCACTAGCTCCTAATATAATGACAAAGAAATGCTTGGATAAATCTTGTTTCGAAATGCTTTTTATTTCGTTATTTTTTTCTATTTTATCTAATTAAATTTGTGATGTTTTTTGCAAGTAGTCCTTCAAACTGTCTTTATGCCGGTCAGTCATCACTCGATTATGCCATATTAAAGGTTTTCTAAACTGCGATCAAATTGTTTCATATACTTTCTGAAGAAAATGAAGAGTCACCCTGTTTTGCACGAATACAACATGCTAACGTTTTACAGTACACTTCTGCAAAAAGTTAACAGTAACTGCAATTCCTCTAGCATCGTGCTAACATCAATTATCGAGGAAGTTCAAAACTTTAATTTTTTAAAGAAGTTCGAGCTGGAACCGCGCAGGTAAATAATTTATTTATTTAAATTTGTTTGGAGGATTTAATATAAAGAGTGCTCCTTTCTTAGGCGTGCATATGTAAAGCAACTACTTCAACCTCGAGGATAATTATAATTCAAAAAGAATGGAAGCGTACAAATGTGCTTATAGAGGTAACAATATTGAATAACTGATATTTTCCCTAAATTTATTAAATTGCGTTTTAGATCCTAAATCACCTTTAACTCCAATACCGCCAATGGATACAAGCAATTTTACATTAAGTGATTTTTCATCAATAAAAGGATTAACTCCTAGGACTACTCAAGCATTTCGAACTCTATCTCCTAACAATGCTCAAACATTTGCAACATTAAAAAGCACTCCCAAGACTCCACTAACGCATTACGCTGTACAAAAAACTCCAGGAAGCGTTCGATCATTTTCTAGGGTGCAAAAGAATTTTACCAATAATATCGAGTCGACTTCCAAAACAGTCACAAAATCTCTATTTTATGAAGAATCCGATGGAAATGTGACCATACAAAAGTCTTATCGGCAATCTTGTACTACTGTTACTACTACTACGGTTCCAGATAAACCAACCCGAAAGAGCTTGCCGCCTTCATTTACACTAAAGCCTGACACCTTTCGCTGTAGCACATTTAAGAAATGTTCACCGGTTCAACCAAAACCGCTCTGTCTTAAATTGGCGCGATTGTTATCTGATATTGGACTTTCGAGATATAATAATTTATTTGAAGAGCAGGAAGTTGACTATTACTTATTTTTAGAGTTGACTGAAGAGGACCTTTACGACCTTGGAGTGAAATGTAAAGCTGATCGGGAAATTATGCTGAACGCTATTTGTTATTATGGTCTTCTTTTTACTGAGCCCAAAGGTTTTTAAAATTTCTAAGTGACTATAATTATTTAACTGTTAAAGAGTTTTTAAAATGTTTGTTAATTTCTGTATTGTGACTATGTAATTTATTAAATATTCTCGCGGCTATATCGTTAAATTTAGTGTTTTTATTTTATGAAAGGAAAGACCTTTCTGCTTTACAGTTTTTAGAAATTCTTACCTGCGTTTTCTTCAACTACTTTCAGTTTGTATAAAATAAAGATTCACTTTTTAAATTCCCTGTAGACATTTCGAAAGATTCAAATAACTTTTATTTCTCTTTGCTACAAGAAATTTCATGGATTTCCTCTTCCAGCGGACACTTCAGCGGGTGCTAAGGTCAAAGCTCCCCAATTACTTGCTCTGTAGGTTCAGCTTCTCCAGGTCGGTGAGGATCCAGGTTGCTGCTATTGCCGCCATTTCGGTCTCGCCCTGTGGATTTATCCTTCCAGGTAAGGGTGATTCGTTGGTGGAATCGAATACCTTTGGCACTCAGATACCTGGGTTCTTCGGGTTCCTTTAAAACTAGGTGTCTTGATATGTTTCAGGGTTAATTACAGAAAGTGACTCCTCATGCATATCTATTGCGAGTTACTCTCATTTGTCCGCTTTTTCTGATCTCCTTAACTTATCTGATCTAGTTATCTTATAACTACTGATCTTAGCATTTCTTTCTTCGCACAAGTTGGAGAGAGCCCCTGGGGCTTTGCAGTTTTTTCTTATACTTTTCAAGTAGTGTATTTCGAATTTACTGAGCTGTGTTGGCGTTGTGATAGCGAGCGACGTGCGGACGTTTTGCGTTTCTTTAGTGCTTAGCTTAGCGTTATTTTAGAATTAGTAATGCTATCTGGTTAACATTGGTTTTGGAAGGCCAATCTATTGTGCATAGCCTTTTGATTGGTATGTTTTAAATCGAATAAAGAAAGAATTTTGTTCCCTACAAATGTTTATACAATTACTTGAAAAGATTTTAATTTAAGAAATTTTCGGCGTATTCTAGACTAGATCGTGCAAGAAGAAGACAATTATTCGAAGTAAAAAGAAAACCATCGGATGCGTTTGCTTGTTTCTGGCTTGTGTACATTCTTGAAAAGTACATTTTAAAGTGATAAATAGGTTTAAGTTATAAGTTAATGTATAGTGTTCAAGATAAATAATAAGTAATTATGTCAGAAAAAAGGATTGCATCTACGCCGAAAGTGTTTCAAGTGACAGCACGCCCAATCAAAAGGCATTCTCCCAGTCCCAATGCTAGTAATCAATCAAGCACAATCCTAAATACTTCTGCTAAACGGGTGGCTACCGCACCGACGACTATACCAAAAGGTTAGTTATTACAAATAAAAGGCTTAATAATGTTATTAAATTATTTTTACATTAACCAGTGACACTTCCTCCAACGCAACCAACAATTGTTACAAACCAAGGAGTATTTCAAGTTAAACTCGTTTCTGATAATGCACAGTCAACCAGTTCCACCCCTTCAAGTATCTAAAAGTTTGCCTAAACTATTTGAGATTATTTATATGTTTTATATTTTTTTAGATTTACTTATTCAACCGCAAAGTTTGCAGAAAACATTTAATTCAAAAACTATTACTCTAATGCCCAGATCAAACTTACAAAAGATTGCTCCATCAGCTATCCCTTCAAATGTGAGTAATTTTCTTTTATCAGTTATTTTTCTATTAGTTCACTTACAAATTATTACTTTAATCGATTTATAAACGTGTGATAATTTAATTGCAATGCGATTAAAAGAGTAAAAGTATGTACATACTGGTTGTGTTTATTCTTTGTAAAATAATTGGTTTGTTACGAAAATACTACCTTGTTAGCAAATTAAAAATTTGAATGATAAAGGTTTCTATTTACTTATAAAAGGCCCGTAAAACCTATTATGTTAATTTTAGATTTAAAGGCAAGCAAATTACCATTTCCTTTGAGATATGATCAAATACCTAGTTCCGTCATGTTGAACGATATGTTTCCAAGAAGTTTTTGTTACGAGTACGAAAAAACTAAATTTAACGTGCAATCTTAAGCAGTAATCATTACAAAAAATAATTAACACACTTCTGCAAAGATCTTACAGAGGGACGTTATTAATATGAGAATTAATCAGAAATGTTTTTGCATCATTCAGGCTGGGATTAATAATCTCATTTAAAAGGTTGCTAAAAACCGTACAATAATATTCCGGGCGCCCGATTAACTCGTTTAGTATGTGTAAAAGTAAAAGAATAGCTGAAAAGAAAACAAAAGAGGTGTCTCATATCCTCATATAATTGAAGGATTAACTGGATGAAGGTGTTAAGCAACACTTTTAAAGTTTCAAGAAAATCGCATTTATATGCTTTTTTATGCAATTTTGGTATCTCCAGTAACAATGTCTATCAAAGAACTGCGTTGTGAGAATCCTTTTTTGGCGAATACATTTTTCTGTTCTGCGCTTAGTAATAACGGTATTTAGCAATTTCTATACTTCCACCTTCTTCATCTAATGTTAAGGTATCCAGAGAAAGCATTTGAAATATTGAAGTTAAATAAATAATTATTATTTCTTCATAAAGTTTTTATTAAATATTGGAAAAATCTTCAAATAACTTTCTTTTAAATTTCTCTATTGATTGGTACATGGAGCCTATGCCCTCAGGAAGATTATTTAACTACAAACCACTCAATCAACCAGAGAGAGGAACAACACGGCTAGAAACTTCATTACCTGTGTTCTCGATATTAGCGATGAAAAGTTCCATGAGAAAAATTAAATGACGATACATAAGGTATTAATGCAAAATGGCTTCCCGGCAAAATTAATTAGGAGGTTGATCCGGGGACATCAGAATACGAGTCACAGGGGAATTTTTGTTGAGAGTCAAATCGCTGTCCCAAAGAAATTTGTTGGTAGCATATAATGTCGGGAGCATAACCGAAAGAATTCCATCAAACTAGCATTAAAGCGTTTTTTTCGAACTAAAAGACCCAATTACTAAAGAAAAAAATATAACGTTCTTTGCAATATGCCATGCGGTGGCATTGACAAGGAAGGCCACTGCTGTTGAAAAATAGGTTAGCCAGTCAGAGATCTGACATTAGGAGAAGGGAGAAGTTTGCCATGGGTCCCGGATTTCCCCGTGAGTTTTTATTAAGAAATTAAAATATTCCACTCCATCTCTGGGCTGTTGACTAGCTCTCAGCAATGCAAAAAAAAAACAAGAAATTCAAGTTTCCTCACTTCCGTTACCCTAATTCCCTTCCGGCCAAAACCATGCTAACGCATCAAAGGGTTGTCCCCTAGGATTTGGCCAAATCGTAAAAAAACGAACAAGAGAAACGACACCGATGGAATCAACGAGATTTACTGCCCACTTATCAGCTGCAATATAGTCTAGCTTTAGTATTGCAATTTATCACTTGGACGAGGTGGTGTTCACCAGATTATTTGTTGGCTTAAGTTCGATTTTGTATTTTGGTTTTCATGTCTTTGTTTGTTCTAAGTGCCTGGATTTTTTAAAATTATGTAACGTAGACGCTTTCCTTGAAAATTGACTTTATTGATTGTGGTTTATAATATGATTTAACCTTTTTCCATATTTAACTTGTAAGTGCACACTTAGTGGGAGTTTTTAAGCCAGTTCTTTGTTCGTTTTCCCTTATTGTTCTAACTGTTTGAAATTTTGTAGATCAATGAGCTACATAAAACTTCCTACAGTAGCTTTTGAATCAAGAGATGTCAACTAATAAGATATAAAAAGTTTAGTTCTTGTGCGTTATTTGACAAAAAATATACAACAGCTTATTTAAAATGGGGGTATCGATAGATTTGTTAAATAAATTTCCAGAAACAAATTTTTCCTTAAAAATCTTATCCTTTTGGGAGGTGTAATTCATGCGGATTCCTAATTCTGTTTTTAGATGTTTTCATTTTCACGGAAAATACTTTTTTTTTGTATATTATTATTAAGCCGGAGCTTAAATTCATAGTTGGAATCCTCTGAGGTTATTCTTCTTTGAGCCTGGTTTTCTACAAAAAGCAATATAAATTTGTTCTGCTTCTCCCACATTAAATTAATTTTTTTAATAGAAATTCATCTCAATATAAAGTTTGTTTACAAAATTCGTGACAGCAAAAACGACAATCGACAAATTTTAATAATGATGCAGGCGCCATTAACACTTCCATATAAAATTGCAATTTCGAAAATGTAGTATAAAGGGATCTTAACACCTTTATCCACTAGATGGGAAAACCGATAGAGACATTTTATAATAGTTAAGACTTTAAGATCCCCCATTATCTGGTCATTTACTGCACTTAGGATCACCAGATTGACTGCAGTTTTTAAGCTCCCCTTTATCTGGTCATTTTTTACATTTAGGGTCACAAGACTGACTGCAGTTAGTAATAGGATGTAAGATGTCATTACAGAATATCTTGATTTTCAAAAAAATACTTAACATTTTTTCTATCGATTAGGTTCAACTAATAGACAAAACACCTAAGAACTTTATAAAAGTCGAACTTTCTGTTTTTTACCTTGCATTCTTATATAGTATTGTTGTTAAAATATAATATTTTCTTTCCCTCAAATAAGTTGTTATATTATATAAATATTGCGCTCAAAGGGTTTAATTTTCTTTGCCATATAACGGCATTTTAAGGAGGTAGTCTACCTGGAGCGTAAAAGATTGAACCTTTTTCGTGAATTTTTTAAAGAACTAGGACAAGTTATTGACAATTAGCATTGCTTGTATTTCGAATTTATTTTTACAAGACAAAAAAAAATTGAGGATTCAGCCCGTCGCAGATGCAGCCTTGTCCGGCGAACACTGACCATTTTGGCCCCGGCTTCCACTGTCTGTGTGCCTCCAAACTGCAAAAACCAAACAAATACTTTTTTTGGGTTCCTGGTGTGGGCTTTTTCTACTTTCGAATCCTGAGAGATATTTCTTGAAAACAAATTTGAATTTTTCGTCTATTTGTTTCTTTTTGTAGCCCGGAAAAAATGGTATAACATTTAATAAAAAGAAAAAGAAATCAAATCGGTTAATTTCTGGGCAATCTGGGGCAAAAGTTCAAAAAATGTTATTTCGAAAAAAACGCTTATAAAGTCTTGCAACGCTCGCCTGATTGTATTAAACCGTGCTCGATTTTGGAGCAGTACATCTCGAAAACGGAAGTAAATATTCGAAAATTCTTTGAAAGGGGCATTTTTAAGTAACTGTCGAACCGAAATAAATCGAAATTTTAAAACTGCTCAAATAGACTCGTTTCTTTTTATGAAAAGCTACGTTTTCCAAATACATAAAAATCTCCATTTGCGAATAGAATACTTTTATTATAGTATTCGCAACGACAAATCAATAAGTTTTTTTCCTTCTTTTGCACCCCAACAAAAAGGTTTAGATGGAATTCATTATAAGTCTGTTCCGAACCAATCTAGAAAAAAGGAATCCTTATGGTGTGACTTTGTCTTGGTCTGTCTACTATCGACTACGAATTTGGAGTGGTTTTAACTAAGTCTTGTCCAGCTTAATAGCAAATGAAAAAAATTATCAGTTTTTTTACGCGAGGTACGGAACCTTCGCGAGTCTGTCTCGCACTCGGCTTGAATTTTTTCTTGCATGGTTTGTAGAATGTCAGATTGCAAATTGTTTACAATGTTTATAGGTTAGTTTTCATCCTGGACTCCTTCGATTGAATTAAACTTAAAAATATAGGTATATATATAATGATAATACAAATCAAAGATGGCATAAATCGTAAAATTAATTACAAAATCCAGTTTACTTTTTTTATCGAATTACTACAAATTTAGTTTCTTCACTTTTTTATTTCTTGCTAAAATTTCTCCTACCACACAAGTAAGTTTTTAGACGAAACTTTTTTGCTTGAAATAAACGGATCTATGCAGCATCAACTAAAAAGATTGTGGGTAAGTTTATGCTAGAAGTGAACATGTGACGCCAACCACTTTTCCTGCCAAGAAAATCAAGAGAACGCAAAATGGATGTTCGTGCATAGGCGGGATCGCAATTTTTAATGACCTCATGTGCTACCCAGGAAATAAATGTATTTCTCAGTCAGTTCTAGTTCTTTTGACTTTACTTCATAAGAATATTAATATAAACAATTTCAATTAAGAATACGAATGTACAAAAATTTTACCGGAATTCGCATAAAGGAATACGAGTAAAATTTTCAGTACATCCCTAATATATTCGTGATCGGAGGCGCATTGTAAATGTCCGGCTGTGCCTATTAAATTAGTATTGGGAAAGAAGTCGGAGACATAAGCTCGCAAATGAAAATAATATTTGTATTGGTTTCAAGATTAGAAAAAAAAAGTATTCAACAACCAGGTTCATCCCAGATTTTTTTTTTTTATTTTAAGTAAGTAAGGGTTTATTTCCAGGGATATCAAAGGGGCTTAAAATCCATATCAGTTTCACTTAAGAATTCACATTATTTAGGTATCAATGAACTTGTGCCAATAATAAAAACTAAAAAAAAACATTTTGTTGAATTTGAAGCAAATAAACTTATAAATTATAAAGAATTCTTGCAATTAAATTATCACACAAATATTTTAAATATATATTTTTGAATACCCTTTAATGCGAAGCACAATCATGGCCTTTAAGAATATGAAAATCGCGATTGATATCTTCTAAAAAAATAAATCAGTGTTTGTTGTGATTCGAATATTCCTTTTATTGAAGTTTAAATGTTTAATGTTAAAAAAAATATGCCCCGGGTGAGGATCGAACTCACGACCTTAAGATTATGAGACTTACGCGCTACCTACTGCGCTACCGAGGCATGTGTTTGTAAAGGATTTTGAAGTAAATTTAAAGGATTATTTATTGAATTTTTTTTTCGTTGAATGTTGAAAATTTCTTTTAATATCAAATCTCGATCTTCTTTAACTTCATTTTATTTTTATTATATAGTTCCAAAGAATCGTTTAGAATGAGCTAAAATATTTTCACACCTAGAAAACGAAATATTTTACCCTTTCTAAAGAAAGGCGGTTAAGAGTCCGAAACGAAGTTTGCGAATAAAATTATAAAAAAAAGTTTTACGAACTTCTTTCGGACAGTATCAATATCTCACATATTTGAATACCTTTAAATTGTTATGAGTACATAAATGTTGGAAGTTGTGACTAAAACTGCTCTAATTCAAGTACACCGTGGCTATGAAACGAAACAAAATGAATTGTCTTTTGAAGTACGTAGATAGAACTTTTGACCAAAAATATTTTCTAGCAAGTAATGTAATGATGCTTAAGATGTGGTCCCTTATATGTATTTACATTTTTTAGCGAAAACATAGAAAAGATTTAAGTTTGCAGAAATTGGGCCACCACGTCAATATTTTAAGATATTTGAGGTTATGTACTCAAAAAATGGTTTTTTGGCTATTTTTGAGGTTGTGTACATGGTGCACAAAAATTTTGTTGGTCGCTTTTTCTATTTGCATCATTTAATACTATCTTAATCTTCAAAAGCTATGGAGCTGTCACCTATGATTTTTTCTTGCAAAGTTACGATCATTTTAATTTATGAAGTTCATATTTCATATAAACATAATATATATATTTATATGAAATACATATGAACTTCATAATTTAAAATGGTCGCAACTTTGCAAGAAAAAATCGTGAGTGACCGCTCCATAGTTTATCTTGAAGTAGTATTAAGTGCTGCAACTAGAAAAATATACATACATAGCCTCAAAAATAGCCAAAAATCCCATTTTTTGAGTACATAAACTCAAATATCTCAAAATCCTGACGTGAAGGCCCAATTTTGACAACAGCAGAAGCTTGTAGACCTGTGTAATCAGTGAACTATTTTTATTACATTTTTTTAGATAATGTTCTAAGCTTTATTTTATACATTACACGTTATTACTTTCTGTATTTAATAATTTTCTAACTTTAGGCTTAAAACCATACATTAGTTTTTGCACGGTTTCATAGTGACTATTTTACTACCGGCGTTCCATTTTTTTTTTTGGAAATTCTTTCAATGAGGTTTCGATTCCGCCATCCATTCTTAAAATATTTTCGATCTACGTCCAATATCCTATTGGACGTAGTTCTGGTACATAGGTGGATTATTTTTGCACATATTCGATATGTTTTTCTGCACGTACCATCCTCTCGGCCGTGCACTGCATCATAGTAAGCAAATCAGGGCAAAAGTTATCACCTTGTTGGGCAGCGACCGTTTCTCATTGTCATTGTCCCTTCTGTGAAATAAGAGCGACGCCGCTGCCGCATTGAGAAATAGCTTGCCAAACAAAGACTTTCGGACTTTTTTAAATTAAATCTTTTTTGCAAACTCATGTATATTCTCTTTCTTAACTACATTAATATATTGTGACCCAGGTAAAATGGAAAAATCATATTTGAAATATGACTCGGTCCGTAATTAAGCACTTGTTTTTGGGCTTCAATCAGTAACTGTGAAGTACTCTAGATTGCCAAATTGCATCTATCAGATGCAAAAGGGGCCATTTCCAGTTTTTGGAAAAAAAAATAGGTTGATACGGTATTGGATGGAAAATTAAATTTCCTATAAGCCTATGATATAGTCTGACTTACTAAATCACCTCATCTTACATCTTTTCCATAATAGTGCAGAATCAAAAGAGACAATCAAGGGAAAATCAAAATGACCAAGTTTAAAAAACAAGATTTTCAGTTCGAAATGTATTTTTTTATTTTTATTTAATTTTTTTTTATGTACGACCGGGCATTATTTCGTATCATGTGGATCGATTTTGATGATTCTTTTTTTTAAGAGTATGTTCCCCGATTGGTACCATGTAAAAAATTTTTTGGTGGGAGTAGGGTTGAAACCTAACTTCGTAATGCGTGGAACGATTTGGATAATTCTTTTTCGGTTGTAGGTATAGAGTATGATCTTCCATTGCTAATAATATAAACATTTGTTCAAAGCATAAAATAATTTTTAGTTTTATATATATTACGACATTTTGAAGTCGGTGCAAATTAAACAAACAAAACAACTACCGAACCACAACTGAAGATAATATATAAAACTTTTGAACGTTTCAGCTCACGGAATCATAAGGAAGGACGATTAAATACTTTTGTTGTAATTGTTTGGTTTGTTTAATTTGCACTGCAAAATATCGAAATAGATATGAAATTAAAAATTGTTTTATGCTTTTTAGAGCTTTTTGTGAAGTCGGTTCAAAGTTTTTTTAAAAAAAAAACTATTTTATTAAATTTCTGTCATTTCACTCTCTTAATCTTATGCACTTTAACACTTTTATCTTGTTTTTTATTTTCAGGACCTCTTGGCCTGCCACTTCTACTTTTTCTTTAATTGTCTGGTCACTGATAAAGTTGTTGTCTTTTTAACCAAAAAACGGGCAGAATTTCTTTTCTTACCTCACGTTCTGCACTCATGTTTAAAACTGCGGAATAGGAAAACGTTGTAGTCCTTTTATAGGTAAACGGATTACGAAACATTTTAATTAGTATAGTGGGGCAAATTTTGAAGTTGGTTATAATGGTTTTGATTCTGACCAATAGACGTTTTTTTAAATGAACTTTCAAGATATTTTTCTGTGGAGATCAATAATGACTGGAGCCAATTATCCAAAAATGTAATAAATACATTCTATGAAAGTTTTGCTATTCTTAAACTTATTTTTGCATTATATATTAACCTGAGAAACCATTTATTATATAACTGCAAGTTAACTTGCCGAAAAAACTTATGTGTCCTTGAATAAAATTGATCTTTTTAAAGTATAAGACAATGGAGAAAACATTTTTGTATTTATTCAAATCAAGCCATCATTATAAATTTTTGTTTTTCTTTTGTATAGGCAAAAAAGAATAAATCATTTTTATAAAATTAGTTAAACGTTAAGTTACTACATTTAAAATAAAATGCGGTTTGCTAATTTTTTTTAAATAATGATAATGTCATTTACTAGATCCAAACTATATCTCTTTGTGATCTGTAATTCTATCAGAGCCATTAATGTACTGTGCATTAAAGGGGATTCGATAAGCCGATTAGAGCAAAAGCGAGGTCATATTTAGGGGACTTTATGTGTGTTTATAAATTTTTATTGATTTAAAAATATTTATTTTCTTCCAAAAAATTTCTAAATTCTTTTTAAACGTAACTATATAGACAACCTTTAGTATGTACTTCATTTGAAAAATATTGTTAAATCTAGGTGAGAAATGAAGAAATTGTTTGAAGGAGGGGAGGGGGGGGGGGGGGTATATAAATTTTGACTTCAAGCAGCTGCACATATAATTTTACAAAAGTTTGCATTTGAGGAGCCTGCGAACAAAATCGAACAAATCCATTTTTGCAGGAGAGGACACAATATAACTACCCTAGTATGTAAATTCAATTGGGTTCTTAATAATATATTTATTGTACTCTTAAAAACAGAAAACTATACACGTAAATTAATTGATTGTAATAAGAATTTCTGGCAACAAACAAAACAAAGGGTAAAATAATGCACAAGCCAAACTCGGACTTTTTAGCTATCCAAGTTTGGCTTGTGAATTATTTTATCCTTTGTTTTGTTTCTCTTTTTTATAATTTTAAGTCGGTTAGGCAAAGATTTGACCATTTTTTACAAAAATCAGGGTAAATATTTTCCCTTTCTTACAGCAAGATGCTTTTAAATTTAGCTTTTCTGGAAACAGTGTGCTCTCGAATTTTTTGGTTAAAATTATCAAACATTCTCAATAGGATTTATATCTAGCCTTAGAGGTGATGTTTTCATGACATGTCGTGGACAATTACATATATAGAAGTCAGGAGCCCACTTTGTGGGCCTTAAGTTTTTAATCACTGTCTTGATAAAATTGCCAGCCGTCGCCAAGAAAAAGTTTACAGGTACACTTTGTGGCAAATTTGCTTTGAAAATGTCAAGGTATACATTTTGATCCATTATTCCATCAATAAAGTGTAGGATGCGAGCTTCAATATTCTAGTTGATATCGATTATTTATGATAGGTGTTTGTCTGGCTTTTTTTCCATTTAGGTTTGCCTTGTAATGCACATTTCTTATTGTTGATGGACTGGCTTTTTCCACCCAACTCATTTTCAGCAGCAACAGCTAGCTTGGATACACTAAAGAAAGGATTTATTTTTATCGCTCATCCACTTCGATAAAAATTTTTGTTGTGGGCTATTTTATGCTTACTTTTCACCTGTTTGTTGGTTTTACAGCGTTTGAACTGTAGAAAGAAGAATTTTGTCGAGAATCTTCGATATATCTCGCACAGACTTTCCATGTTCAGTATGCTTAATTATGAATTTTTTAAGAACAATACTTTTTTGACCCCTTTTCCTTTACATTTTCTCTACATAGTGTTCCCGTGTTGGGGGAAGAGAGAAGGTCGGACTTAAACCCGATTTTTTTTTCTTAATGAATGTTCGGGAAAGGATGTCATTGGGTATTTGGCCATTTTGTGCTCTGCTCTATCTTCTTCGCTTCTTCTGTTCGTTGAGAAAAGAGTCAAGCTCCTTTCGGCTCTTTTTATAATTTTTGAAAAAAGAGCAGAAATCTCAGATCACTTCAAATCCAACTTTACTGCCCCTGCTTCAAACAACTGTAGCTTTCTGACGTTGAAGATCGAATTATTTGGGAATGACAGTCAGCTGAGCTGTTAAGAGTGGAGTAGCACCAAATCTGGCTTTGTTACTCGGATGAATCGCTGCTATATTATTTCCTGCTCGCTTTGGCTCCGAGCCGAGATCTGCGCTGCTTGGGTCTGTGTTTACGAACAAGCCTACTATATCTTTCATCTTCAAAAATAAGTAGTGTATTTCTTTATTCATTCCGATTGATCGGAACGCACCTAATGTGTTTCTTTATTCGTTCGGATTATTCTATTTCTAATGTTTCGGGTTTTTTTTTATTAGCACCAGGGCATTCAGAACGCATTCTTTTTGAACCGAAGTCGTTGATGGAATAAATGGAATAAAATTGTCAATTGAATGAAAAAAGAAATACACCCATGTTCTCTCAATTCTTTTTTAGTAAAAAAGTTTCAATGTTTGATGAACAAGTTAATTTGCTCGCTTCAATAAAATTGCCCAATAAGGCGAAACGCGTTGTTCATAAGAAATTAATTGTTTAAATAAATATTTGTGGAACTAAACAAGTGTTAACTTATACATATTTTTGTAATAATAAATATCCTTCAAGAGTATCGAGTGGAAAAAATAAAAAACTCACAGCTAATTTGTTTTATCTTAAGCGGCCTTAGAACTAATAAATTACGACAAGAGTAATCATCTATTTAATTGTACTGCGGGTCTTAAGCAATTGCAACAATACTTCTTGATAGTGCTTGGCATTAAAGGATGTATTTTCTATAATTTGGAAACAAAACACTGAAATGGCTCTTATATTTTACTAGGTCCGACTGTCTATGAAGCTGCCAAAAGATGATTTGGATTTAATTCAAAACAATCCAATTATGAAAGGAATTATGAATAAATTAGGTACATAATTTAAAATTTCCTTAAAAATAGCTTCTAAGACGCTTTATTTTTTAAAGATCCCCCTTGCCTTCCAAGTTATATTGTAGTGCACACAGTGCATACGTTGAAAACAGTTAAATGTGAATCAGTACAGACGAATGAGATCAGTTTGGCAAACTCCCAAACGATGACGGATTCTAGCGTTTACCAAGTAGATCGAAACATTCAGTGCAATTTAAAGTTAGCCACAGTAAAAAAACGCTCTAAAGCAATTCAATGTTACATACGAACGAAAAGAAAGGATAGTTCAGATTCAGATAGATCTACCGATGAAGACAGAGCGGAGGATCTCATATTTGCACCTAGAACGAAAAAGGACTATACAAACAAATATAGACAGATCGATGAAAATACATTTGAATGCACAATATGTGGGTTAAGAAAGAATACCAGCTATGTTTTGGTTAGACATATTCGAGGACACGATGAAAAGTCTACTTTGTGTCAGTTCTGTGGGAAAATAATGGGTAATAATACTAAAACGCGTTTGTTATGTCATGAACAACATTGTCGGAAACGGGGCGGAAGGCGACGTTCGGTAAGCCAAGATTCCAAGGAAACATTAGAGCGAATTTGTCCTTATTGTAAAAGAGTCTCTAAAAGTTATATTACACACATGGATCACATCAATGCGCACACAAAAGAACGACCCAACGTTTGTTCGTGCGGCGTACGTTTTGGGTCCGTTTACAATCTGTACGTTCATCGATCTAACTTTGGTTGCTCAGCTAAAGGATCCTATAGTCCATATGTGACCGATATTGAAGACGAACAGTCTGGCAAAAGAAGACAACTGTTAAGAACGAAACGAAAGGCAATGTTAATTCCGCCACAACCACAAACTAAGAGAGTTATCACAAGGAATAGACGGTTAAAGCACAAACGAAACAAAAACAAAATCAGCTTTACAAAACCGTTTAAGGGTCAATGTGATGTATGCGGTCAAGGTTTTACAAACAAAGAATGTCTTGCGAGGCACAGAACCCTTCACGATGAACGCCGATTTATTTGCCAAGAATGCAACGGTGCTTATTCCAGTACTCGTCGGCTTCGGGAGCATATTAAATCTCACCTAAATCGGGTTAAATGTGAATATTGTAAAAACTTGGTGCGCTCCAGCCACTATGAATCACACTTAGATCGCCATAAAGGACAATTTTCAATCGAATGTAAATTTTGTGACGCAAAATTCTTTTCAAAAGCAGGGCTTCGAAGGCACATGCAAAATTTTCACAAATATTTCTTTTGTGCGCTATGTAGACTTGAAGCAGGATCAAAACCTAATCGACACTTAACTAACAAACGCCATCTAGCTCTCGAAAAAGCGTGGAAAGAGAAGCACAAGCTCGAACAGTTTCCGTGTATACGATGTTTCGATTCGCACTTTAACACTTTTTTAGAATTGAGCATGCATACGCAAAGTAGTCACCATTCCTTCATATACAATAGAATGGATAGGGTCTTAAAGAAAATCGTAGAATATAGTAATCAGCATTGCGATAAACCAGTGAAAGGTAATGATGATAAACAGAAGGATGGTACAATCCAAGTGGCTGCAAGAGAAGATAATAACAGTTCACCCGATTCAAATCTTGAGGAGGATTCGAGCTCAGATTTTACGAATATTTGCAAGAATTTTATTGAAACAGAGGAAATTGACATTAAAGAATTTAATTTTGAGGAAGCGGTAAAGATGATTGAAAGTAATCACACAGCAAATCCCGAACATATTTCTAAAGCCAGCGTCAGTGAGAAAACTACGTGAGTTCACTGTTTCGCTCAAGTGTTACATTTAAATACTTTTATATGTATAAAATTGTTGGAACTCTTTGTTTGAAAATATTCGAAAAAATATAAACAAGAAAATCATATAATTTAGCTTTTTTAATAAAACTTTTTTACCGAATTCAGATGTCTATCATAATACCATTGTTACAGTTTGGTATAACGAAATTCTCCCAATAATGTAATAGGGAATTAGGTCCCTGACTATCGACCAATTAGCTTATTATGTTTCCTTAGTAAAGTTCTTGAAACATTAATGTATGCTCACTTGCATCAATATAAACTCTTCTCATGTTGGCATTTAGATTTTAGATCCAGCAGTTGCGGACGAGACAGCTCTACTTAAAGTAACATCTGAATGCTTCTCATTAATTTTAGCTAGCCTTTTGATTTGACCATCGACCATAAAAAATTACTGCTTAAGTTTCATAGGGATTTAAAATTATTTTCAAATGCTATCAAACTCATTAAACACTGTTTAATGAACCGAAGTCAGTCAGTTAAGACACATAGAGTATACCTATCACTCTTGGTTATAGGCCAAAGTGTACCTCAAAGTTGTGTATTAGGGCCCCTCTTGTTTTGTTTATATATTAATAATCTTCCTTCAATCTTGGCTGATGTATCAGTTCATCTTTATATGGGCGACGTTCAAATTTCATGGATAGACCGAGAGGATTAATTAAAGATTGTATGGTTCGTCTCTAAATGATGACTTAAATATTATATGGAAGCGGTCGCAAAGGTTTTCCCAATAAGGCGACCTGTATTCTCACATATAAAAGGGCAATTGACTTAGCCGATTTATCACCTATCTTAATTGAGTTCAATGCTTATTTACTGGTTTATCTGCACCTACTATTATAAATTAAATAATCAAAACCTAATTAGTAAACTGTATAAAAAACAAAATGAGAAACTATTTACTATAACGTACTAGAAAGAAAATTAATAAAACAATTACAATTAAATAAAAATCAAAAGAAAATAAATAAAAAAGATTGTAGTGAAAGAAAGGAAAAGCAAATTAGCTCAAAAGTATTGAGGAGAAAAAAAATCATGGAGAAAGGCAAGTTTTAGATTAAGCTAAGATCTCTCGACAAAATACACAAAAAAGCAGATAGAAAATGACCATAAATCAATGGATAAATAATCCGACACAAGCCTCTAACATCCCAGAACGCTGCAAATTAGGAGAAATGAACTGCAAATACGTGCAGCTCGTTATTGAATTTCTATGAGTTGAAACATGAATGCTTAAACTTGTAGATGAACGCAGAAAATTCTTTTGTAGACAATTTTGTACATAAAAACTAACTGCTTGCGAATTAAGAAAGCACTCAAAGAACATCTAAAGATATGAAAACGAAATGGCGATATGTGATCAAGTTGCCTCAACCCAAATACAAATCTCGTGCAATTATTGAAACCGATCTCTAGTAAAATGCAGCAATAGAAACGTTTTGACAAGTTTAATTTGTGCTAATTGCAATAAAATCCCAACTGACAATCACAGTCTACGAAGGCCACCATAGATTTTGCGTATTATGCCGTATATCTGATCACAAAAGTTCATGGACGAATTGAAAGTAACCCTGAAACTTTTAACAGTATCAACGAAAGATAGGATACTATCATTAAGCATAGTCGGGGGGTTGATCAATAGCATCAACATCATGTCTATGTAATATGATTGACTTCCTGGAGTTTATTATGAGGTGGTTTTTTGACGCCCATTGTGAAACGATTCAAGCCGGAGACGGTCCACACAGTCTTCCATAAAACCTAAGACTTGCTTAAGTAGAGTTGAACGTCATCAGCATCATGAAAGTCGTTAATATAAAGGCCAAATAATAGTGGTCCAAGAATTGATCCTTACATCTTAGAGAATTGCTGTCGAATTCAGTTATCCAACTTAAAATTTAATTCAGCGTCGAGAAAATGTTCGTCAGTTTTCAAATCAAATAGCATAAAACGTCAAGTTGTGTGAACTCACCCCTGAACTCGAAGAGTTCGGTCCAGTTTGCCGTCAAAACCCAATTCTATTTAGCCAATTGTAATAAAAAATCTTAAAGTCTTATATTATGTTCTATGCCTTTTTTATATTTTTGATAATTTTCTTTTGTGCGAATATATTTTACGTAAATAACAATTGAGGAAATAAATTACGTGTAAATCTGTAATTGCTATGAATGTGCCTCGCATTAAAGGCTCCCAAAATGATAAAAATGGACTAAAGATTGAACTTCCCTTATTTCTGTTTTATCAGGTTCAGCACTTAATAAAATGGCCATCAATAGAAGACAGTCCTGGTCGGAATCATTTTATAATAACCGATACCTTTTCAAGTATGCTATTTCAAAATTTATTTTGAACAAACCACCAAAACATATATTTTTCTTCAAGATCCTAGAAATATTCCGAGATATTTGGTAGTAAAAACATTATTCTTGCATAATTCGCCAGACAAATTGGATTTGATGAATACTCAAGATGCAACTTTTACTCGATTACGTTCAGACAACACACTTTTGCAATATTATATAGATAATTCCGGGAGTCTAGTAACAAATCCAATTTCAGAAAATGTACTAGACTTTACTAGGGTGCTACAAAAAATACCAGACTGTGAAATGCAGTCCTGTACCGTACCTGTAGAATGTAATTTCTTAAAAATTTCCACTGAGAGCACTAAAATTCAGAAGACAAAGTCTACCTCAATGAATACGAACAGACGTAATTCTGAAAAGACTCGTACCTTTCATATAGAAACTATAGAACCGCAAGCAACACGTTTTGTTCGATTACATACATTACCGTTGTCAGAAAAACCAGGCTTTACGACAGCAGCAGCAGCAGAAACCAAGCCATTTCCAACAAATTTAATATTGAATTCCAATGTGCAACCTATGACTGTTAAAAATTCAGAAAAAACTACCATTTCGACGGATTTTCAAAGTGTCTTTGAAAATCAAATTATTGGCTATCCGAAGACAGAGAAATTGGGAAATTTAAAAACAATTTCCACCGGACTGCAAACAGAAAGACAACTTTTGCAAAGTTTTAAAGAAATTCCTTGGAATAGGAATAAGGGTGTTGCCTCCATTGGCATACAAACAGATGAACCCCCTCAGAGAAATTGTTCAACAATGACGATTTCACCTATATTTCATAACAAAGGAGTACAATTTTCCTCAAATGTAAGCCAACCGAAGGTTGAAACTGCAACTAAAGATATTCAATGTAATTTACTTAGGTCGCAAACTTGGAGATGGTCGGAATCTGACTCAGAAACTATCAAAAGTGAAGATAGCGAGGAAGAGCTTATATATGCCCCACCCGTCGAAAAGAACTACGAGAGTAAGTGCAAGCAAATTGATGAAGATTCCTATCAATGTACAGAATGTGGATTAGTTAAGAAAATAAAGCACGTTCTGATCAGACATATAATGGGGCATGGGCAAAAATGTTCTTTGTGCCAGTTTTGTGGGCGGATATTTAGTGGTGGAATACTTGCTGTAAAAGTACACGAAAGAAACTGTAAAGATGAGGATATAGTAAACTTTAAAATCACCAGAACTCCCAAAGAACAACGAAAGTGTCCATACTGTAACCGAATTTCAAAAAGTTATATAATGCACATGGACCACCTCAATGTTCACACTAAAGAGCAGCCTAACATATGCTCTTGCGGGGCACGATTTACTCACATTTATAGCTTATACGTCCATCGCAGGCAAACTGGGTGCGCTCATAAAGGCTGCTATAGCCCTTACGTAGACGATATTGAAGAAGAATACTCCGGAAAGAAGAAGCAAATCTACATGATGAGAATTCAAGAAAAGCGAAAAAGCTCAGAAGTAGAGAAGAAACCGAAAAAAAAGAAAAATACCGAACCGTTGAAGAGGAGTTTCCAATGTGAAATATGTCAAAAATTATTTGTGTCCAACCAGTACTTTAAGAGACATCTACGGCTCCATCGAGAGCGTAAGTTTGCCTGCCAACAATGCAATAGAGTGTATCCAAGTGTAGTTAATCTGCGAATCCATGTAAAAGTTGCCCATATTAATAAATATAAGTGCAAAATTTGCAAGAAATTGATCTCCAATCGTAAACAGAAAGACCATCAGAAATTCCACGAAGGTAAGTTCCCTTTTAAGTGTAAAGATTGTACTTCAGGATTCTTTTCGATGATGGGTCTTCGAACACACATGCTCGCTAACCATTCCAATCAACTGAAAATTAAGGACCCTATTAAATATCATTGTCCGGTCTGCGGGGTGGTATTCTTTTCAGATATACGGCAAGCACATGCTCATATGATAACCGACAGCCATTTGGACAGTGAAGTAGTTTGGAAAGAAAGGTATGGGATTACACATTTCCGCTGTGATAGATGTGCCAATACTCAATTTGATACTTTGGCTGAGTATTGTCAACATTCGGGAAAAGCTCATAACTTTTATTTGTACAAGAGTTTGGATGAAATCCTGCACAAATTCGTAAATAAAGGAGAGAGGGACTCCACTAGTGCTGAAACAGATTTGACTGAACAAATTATTGACGAATTTAAAATAGAAAACGTTCGTATAGGTTCTGAAGAACGCGACGATGTTGCAGTATCTCGTCTAATAACCGAAACGGGTGAAGATTCTTCGAAGAAGAGTAGTAGCTTTGAGTAATTTCGATATAATGCAGATTATTGGCGATGGAGGCTGACTAGTTTTGAATAAATTAAAAGATTGAAATGAATTTATTTTTATAATTAAAATTTTATTTTGTTTTTATCACAATTGCAAAAACGGATTTTAAGAACCACATGCACTTTAATAATAATAATTTCTTGACATAGATATACATTAAGATTATAAACTCTTGAGCGGAAAAAAGGCTTTTATAAATTTATTTAATCTAACAATGTTAAATCGTTATTCCATAGACGAATCGCATGAATCTAGGCACTATTAATTTAAGATGTTTGTTCTACCGAAAGAAATTGTAAGTGCTTGCTGTGGTAGTAATGTTTTTTATTATATATTAATTTATGTTGAAAATTTAGTGCCCTGCAATGAAGATAGATACCGAGTGGAAAACCTAATATAGTGTTACGATAAGTCGATGCATGATCATGACGTTGTATTCCAAAAATATACCGCATACAACAGGCATCCCTTGGATGACAGAAACCTTCCAAAAACGTAAAGGTGTATTTTCAGAAAAAATTTCATAGAACAATATTTGTTCAGAATCATTCAAGTACGTAGGAAATTTTTCAGAATTTTTGGACACTTTCTGGTTTTTCAAAACATGGCCTATTACAAAATATTGGCCTATTCTTAAATAATTCTAATCACTTTTTCTTCTATAAAATTTTTTCCTGAAGTTCACCATTTTTTCAGTCAAGTTGGCTAATACACGTCCTTTGCCGTTGAAGAATACAACGTTGCCCGGTTTCACCACGTGGAGATGGACGTTTATCGAAAACCTTGTTTTTTTTTCATTTTGATTTTTTATTTTTTTTTCAAACTTTACTTTCTATGTACCTTCCTGAAACATGGTTCACAAAAATACTTATTATCGCAGATATTACATAGATTTGATGATTTCTACTCTACGTGTCATTTTTTGCTGGCTATCTGGGTGTGCAGTATTCGTAATGGCGGCTTGTATCATTCTCATGAGAATAACCCAAGTCCATTTTTTCGACCGGAAAATGGGCAAGACTGCAAGATATTGCAATACTGATCATGTATATCGACTTCACCCATAAACTTCTTTTAACAGGAATTAGGGGGTGACACCAGCAGCAGAAGATAAGATCGACACTAGCTTGGAATCTTGCACAGTGATATATACTTGATTCCGCTATTACTTTCGTGTTTCACTAGATGAATTCCACGAGATGATTTTTTGTCCAAAATATTCTTTTCTTCCATGCCCAATCTGTTCTCCCTCACAGTACCAGTAGCGCTCAGCCCATCCTTTTTTAGATACACTAACAAATCTGAACAACAGAATAGATTGTCAGAGTAAACATGATATTGTCTGAGTTTATGCGGAGGAATGTTCTTCAACATATTTTCTAGCATTTGGAGAGCAACCCTACTTCCTAGAGCACATTTGGCCAATTTTTCAACTTCCTCATTTCTGCTACAATAGATGTTAAAATTGAAAATATATCCATTGGTGTTACACAAAGCCCAAAGTTTTTTACTAAACCGTATTGTTTTTGTTTTAATAAATTGTTTCAGAGTGCTTTTGCCAAAGAATTTAACCATCAACTCATCGATGGATACCGAATCTCATAATATTCCGTTTAAATATTTCTACTATAGGTCAAACGCGCCAAACTTTGTCTGTATGTTTTCTATCCTTCAATTTTGAAAATTTGAGATGTTTTTTGATTAGTTCAAATTTATCGCGATTCTACTGCACTTGTTGGTTTACTATATTCCTTTCCATTGGAGTTAAGCTTCTTGCCTTTTGAAAAACTGGTACATTATCTTGAAGAGTAATTCTCATCACTAAACACGACCTCTTGACTTTTTTAAGCTTGCAACCTTCGACTAACGATACATACATTCTATCCAACACCGAATCAACGGGGTCGCAACAAGTCATCCTGGCATTAATTATCCTGCGAGAATCCAGTAACCCATTCGATTTAGATGCATTATTTTTAAACCATTTGCAGTGCACCATGATCTGCGTTTATTCTTTCTTCAAGATCTCTAGGGTAACTTAATTAAAACTGTACATCGTTTGAGCACATATGTACTTTAACACTACCAACAATTTGTTCAAAATGCCGATAATATAAAATAAAGAGAAGTGGCCCCAAGTTTGATCCTTGTGAAACACGAGTGCCAGTATTTTGTATCTTGACTCGATGTCGATATCGAGAAATTTTTATTCGGCAATACGATATCGACAAGGTTGCTATCGACAAAGTTCTCAATAACATTTAGGTTATCGAGAGTTTGTCATAACATGGGAAGTTAGCAGAAATAAACAAAGTAAATATTACTCGTATAATTTAATACTTATATTTGCGCTATAGAGAGTTAAGAAACACTGAAGCTGTTAAAGAAACTGTAGGCAAAAGTCATGTTTTTCCTTTTGCAATTTATATTATTTATTATTTTAGTCTCCTTCATGGAGGAAAATCCAAATGTTGTGAAAAATTATCTGCCAACAAATGAGGAAAGGCTGACCATGATTAATTTGTGGAAAAATCTAAGCGAGGAATTAAATTGCACAGACCACCTACTAAAGAGACAGATGGCTGGAAAAAGGTTAGACATTTTAAGAATTTGTACTTGATTATGAAATTCTACTGCCGTCTTCAGATTTGGACGGATTTAAAATTATCTATAACAAAATTAATTCAAAATGAAGCTGTTATATGGTAATTTTTTTTTGCGGACTCCATCGTATTGTCAAATAGCAAATTTCATATGAATCGACAAAGTCACTTTGGCGATTTGATCAATCGATACCAAATATGGGCCAACCTATGTTCTTTGTGTGTGCCGACATAATAAATTAATAAGGAGACTCAGAGCTGTAGAGAAGTGGTACTATTACGATAGCTTCGTTAGTAGTTGTTCATGAAGCACATTATCAACTGCCTTAGAAAAATCAAGCAACACCAAGGAATACATTTCATTCCGATCAAGGGCCGTACGAATATACGCTGTAACTTTTATAGGTGATGCCTTTTCACAGCTATAGTCTCTCCGAAATTCCGATTGCCACTTTCCCAACAATCCATTATCATCTAAGTAGGATTGTATTTGAATGATCATTAGTTTCTCGAGTGCATTTGCTAGAAAGCATAATCATTGAGGATGACTATTTCTTCCGAATTGGGACAATCATTGCACTTTTCAAGATTTAGTGAAATGAGAGGTCGCTAGGCAGAAGATGTGTTGTGTTGTTATATTTGGGGTAGAGAAGTTTTATGGAACGCAGCGAGATAAGCGGGCGTTGATTATTTCGTCAGGTTAGACGGAACGGAAACTGAAGCCCTCAGAAAAAGTTTCTGTAACACTTAATTATTTGATGCAAAATAAGTTGTAGATATAAAATACTCGTTGAGCTCCTCGGGGTCAAGGTCACAAATTTTACTTTTATCCTGCTCTTGTTCTCCTAGATTGCGAAGGTTGTTTCATATTTATCTAGGTGTAAGTTCAGGATTAAGTTTGCGAGCAAGTTGCGTTTAGTTGACTTTATCTTAGTATTAACAAGATTTTGCATCTAAATCACGACTATGTTCGGTTCTTTACGCACTAGAATTCCCTTTCTCTCATAAGGCTACGAATCTCACTTGTGAGCCATGAACATTCATTTGGATGAAGTATTTTTGTTCATTGTGAAGCCTGGGAATTAAATGCTCCAATAGATCAGCTTAACATTTGTTGATTTGATTTTTTGTGTTTTGTTTTAAAAGTTTCAATAATACCAACACCAAAGTATTTATTATTATTTGAAGATAATATTGAAAATTGAAAAAGATCGACATTTGTTGTGCAAACACATATTTATCATAGACTCCGATAGTGCAGCGCATTAAAGTCAATTTTAAAATTGTTTAGCAAGCAAAAAGTGACGAACTTCTTTTACAATATTTATTAGGAACCGAAAATACCGAACTATAAAAACAAACCAAGGAATCCTACTTTGCAGGACTTAAGTAAGGCCTTCATTTCAATAAAGTATTAATCACTAAAGTTTCTCTTTTAAAGATATTGCAGACATCCCACAAGTTTTGGTCATCGAAACTGTTCTTAAAGTAAAAAAATTCAAAAGAAAACAGTCTTTACCTAAATGTACTCAAACAACAACAGCTATGATGAGCTATAATGCCTATAAAGAAACTCGGCACATAACATCGCTAAGAAAAGAAAAAGGGATTCAATGTAGTCTAAGCAAGGAGAATGATATAGACTCGGACGTCTCAGATAAAACTGTTGACAGTGAAGAACAATACTTATATGCGGTTCCAGAACGGACAGACTTTAGCAAACAAATGGAATCAGCTGATGTGAGAAAATCATTGTTCAAATGCTTGGAATGCGGTTTTATAGCAAATAAAAAATCATTGACAGTGCATTTACAGCGCCACGTCGAAAGGGCAGTCCTTTGTATGTATTGTGGAGAAATGTCGACAAATCCGACTCTATTAAAACTGCATGAAAAAAGGCACAAAATAATAACTTATAACAATAAAATGATTCAACAAATTACTTCAAAGCCCCTAGCTAAAATAGAACTCGACGAGGAACTTGAAATAGACCCGGACGAAGAGCTTTTTCCAATGAGGGCTCATAGAACTAAAAAGGAAGATCGAACTTGTCAGTATTGCAAAAGGGTTTCAACAACTTATTTATATCACTTAGATCATTTAAATTCGCATACCGGAGAGAAACCGCATGTCTGTTCGTGTGGGCACCGTTTTCGTTGCGTCGATAATTTATACTCGCATCGGAAAAGGAACGGTTGTTCTGCAAAGGGATGTTACAGTCCTTACGTAAAGACTATTGAAGTGGAAAATGTGGGAAAAAAGAAAAAGATAGTTTTCAAAAATATAAAAAAAATTAAAAATGAAGAGATATGTACAAATAAGCCTAAAAAAAATAACGACTCTCATCCTGAATCACTTCAGTATACATGCGAGGTTTGCAATAAACAATACACAAGCAAGTCAATTTACAAGAAGCACTTAAACGATCATTTTAAACATCAATTTGTGTGCACAGAATGCCCTTCTGTTTACCAAAGTCGCCATTTGTTGATCGCTCACATTAAGGCCAATCATGTCAAAAAAATCACATGCGGAGAAATGATCCAGGTGAAATCTTATAAATATCATTTAAAGCGACACTGTGACCGCAACATGTTCTCGTGCAAAGAATGCGATAAAGAATTCTCTGCAGAGCAGTCACTTGCTGATCATGTCCGGATAGACCACAAGAAGATGACTGAAGGATCTTCTGAAATATATGTGTCTTGTCCGGTATGTGATTCCGAAATTAGAGCCAGAAAGGTGCACGGTCATCTTGAAACTTTGGCTCACTTAGCAAATGAATTGAAATGGAAGGCAAAACATGGAATTCAAAATTTCACTTGCTATGTTTGCTACAATGAATTTGAAGATTTTATCGACTTTGCAAATCATTCGGTAACCTGCAGTATTAAAGGAATATATAACAGGCTTAGTGAGACTTTTAACAGCTTTATAGATGGGAGAAAACCTGCTGAACCTAGCAATACAGTTGAAGACATTAAAGACGACATTAAAATCGAAAACGTTCGTGTAGGTTCTGAAGAACGTGAAGTTTACTAGAACCGAGCAACCTTCACGTTCTAACAAACGTAGCTGCACATCTGAACAAGTAAATGAGGTTACTTTAAGTAATTTTGATTTAAGTAAAATTAGAGACTGACTTACTTCGAATAAATTGAATGTTTGAAAATATTTAATTTTTTGAACACTTGCTTTATTTTGTTCTTATCAAATCATGTTGTAAAAGGAGATCTTACGAGCCATGTGCATCATTGAAATAAAATGGACACACCTTTCCTTTTGCATAAACATTATTATATTATTGCAACATAAATAATTTTTGACCCGAGTGAATTTTCCAACAGACTAAAGGAGTTGGATCAATTGGTTCCAGAGTTCTAGCCTCGGTCACCCGTGAGTTTTAAAATAAATTAAAAATTCCACTCCGTTTCTAGGCTGTTGTCTCTCCTGTGCTCGATTTGTTGAAGTATTGAGGTTAGAATGCATCAATGACATAAGCATTTCTCTTGAGTTTCGGATAAGACAGTGTGCAGTTTTATATGTGAGCAAGGATTGGTTAATCTGTGACACAAAAATAAATGAAATAATGACGACACGTCTCGTGGTAAAATGGCCGAACTGTCATGTTTTCCGGGCTTGTATCTAAAGTAGGCTGTGATTTTTTGAATTGCCAACACTGCCAACTTTTTAAAATAGTCTAATAGTAGAGTTTTAATTTGAAAAATATAACAGTTACTAAAGTAAAATCTGAAATTTAAATTTTATTATTTAATGCTCTATTTGACTGTACAATTTTTTAACTGAACTTTTTTTTCCAACACGGGTGTACATTCCTTTCTTCAGCACAGTCTGTTCTTCACCGCATAGCTTATAGTTGGATACATTACACATACTAGCTGAGTGCTTATTTATTTATTTACTAATTAAGATTCATCAAACACTGATTACTACATCAAAAATAACAAAATAATTACATAATGAAAAGAAAAAGTTACTCTAACAAAGCTTCAGTTGAGATCTCGGCAAGTGAAAATCAATAAACTTAAAATAATTATTAAAGAGGCGAGACATAGATGTAATAGGCTCATGCATACATAATTAGTGCGGTGGTGGGGAATATGGAGAAAGCTTTGGTTCCTCAAGGGACGAGCAGGAATCGATAAATACAGCGAACCAAGCAATTTTGGGGAATCAACCGCTCCTTGCAAGCAATCGAAGACAAAAACAGTTCTGTAGTTGTCGCGTCTACTTTCAAGGGACTCCAATGAAATAAGCTTTACTCGGTCAGCTAGGGAGACAGCCGAAGAGCTTCGATACAAGGAAGATCGCGTAGGGCAAATCTTACGAATCTACGCTGTACAGCCTCAATGCGATTAATATGAGTCGCATAAAAAGGAGACCACACAGGACTAGCATACTCCAAAACAGGTCTTACGAACGTAAAATAAAGGAGTTTAGTTATATATGGGTTATCAAACTCCTTAGACCATCATTTGACAAAGCCCAGAGCAGAATTAGCTTTGCTTGCAAACGAAAAGGTTGTATTTAGCACGACCCCTAAATCTTTGATCTTATCAAGTCTGTTCATAGAGCCTCCGTCTAAGGTCTAGTTAAAGTGCAATGGTTTCCTTGATCGAGAGAACGACATGGTAGTACACTTGCTAATATTTAGAAGAAGGAAGCTTGTAGAACACAAATTATGAAAGGCGTCTAAGTCAGTGTTTAATAGTGCACAGTCGTTCACGCTTGAAATAACGCGGAAACTTTTGGCATCATCAGCGTAACATAGAATTCTCGAATTAGGGAGAATCAGGGATACATCACTGATATAAATGATAAAAAGCAATGGTCCTAGATGGCTGCCCTTAGGAACACCAGAGGTGGCATAAATATCATTAGAAAGTGTACCTCGAAACAGAACACGTTGCGTTCGATCAGACAGATAGGAACGAATCCAATTAACGAAAATCGATGGAAACCCTAAAACAGATAACTTACGAACAAGAACACTGTGGTTAATTCTGTCAAAAGCCTTGCTAAAATCCGTGAAAATGCAGTCGACCTGCTTTCCAGCTTCAATGGCAGAAATACAACAATTAGAGAATTCCAGCAAGTTAGTCGTAGTAGATCTACCTTTCATAAAGCCATGCTGGACGGAACCCAGAAAAAGTTTGCAGTGAAAGTGTTCAGAACATTGCACTTCAGGGCTTCAAAAATTCCGTCAATTTTTACAAATACAACATAAATTGATAAAATGATGGACTTTTGGATGTAGAATGGCCTTAAGTGCTTCATGGAACTATTGAGCCAAGGCTGATATGTTCGCGAATCACGAGACCTTGAAACAGGAACACAATTAGAAAACAAACAGAAAGAGAATTGTAAAATAATTTTACAGCATTATCGATATCACGTTCATTCAGAACATTCGTCCAATCATAGGCAAGTGGAGCAGCCGAAAAAAATAGTAGTAGGCAATCCTTGTCTGAGGAGCGCTCCCAACCGACCCATGGCATATTAAAATCTCCCAGAACCATAAGGTCATTCGACGGAAGCAGCAAATCAGGCAGTCCTTCCATACAAGTAGACATCAACTCATAACAATCAGAGGGCGATCCAGGTGGAATATAGACCGTCGCAATGTATACGTTTTTGTGTGGGAGCCTGAGAACCACAAAAAGGAATTCGAGGGGATCGGATCCCGCAACATCTGCGACCATGCACGGAATGTGTGTTAAACTATGGATTTCAAATTTTTTAATGAACCTTTTGATTACACGGGTAAATTTACTTGCTGAAGATCTCGTTTGATTTTAGTCGCATATACCTGTTTTTTTTTTTTTTGATAGCGTTACATTTGCAGCTTGTGTAGTGCCTATTTGAATAACTTTCCATGTAAAAAAACAACAATTAGATAATGATTGTGTCCCTCTCTAAAACTCTTTTAAGAGCGGTATATTCTCATTTAATTCTCGATGGCGCCAATTATTTATTTTTCTCCAATGTTCACATATAGACTGTTCCTCTCGTATTGCAGCATATCTCCAATATGTACACTGGAATATCCCATTATAATACTCTTACTCACGTATTCTTCATCTTCTAATATATTCGAAGTCTTGGATCCAGCAACTATAACTGAGATAAAATTGTCTCATTTTACATAGATAACTGCCGTTCTGTCCAATTATTATTTAAAAAAAAAATCGAAAGATATCGTACAAAGCCACATATCTCATCGACTTGATAGTGCAGCGCATTAAAGTCAATCGTGCAATTGTTTAGCAAGCAAAAAGTAACGTTTTTTTTGTGATATTTATTAGGAATCAAAAATCTCCAACTATGAAAACAAGCCAAGGAATCCCTCTTTGCAGGACTTTAGTAAGACCGTCATTTCAATGAAGTAATAATTACTAAAGTTTCTCTTTTAAAGATATTACAGACATTCCACAAGTCTTGGTCATCGAAACTATTTATAAAGTAGAAGACTTCAAAGAAAAACAAACTTTACACAAATCTATTCAAACAAGTGTCGATGCTGTATTAGCTACAATTACAGAAATCCAATACGAAACAAAAGGTATTCAATGTAATCTTATCGAGGAGGACGAAATAGATTCGGACATATCTGAGAAAACTGTTGACAGTGAAGAAGAACTTCTAAATGCGGTTCCAGTACGGAAAGACTATAGCAACGAAATGAAACTAGTTGATGTGGCAAAAGAATTGTACAAATGCTTGAAATGTGGTGTTGTAATAAAAGAATTATACTTGGAAAAGCACTTACAAAAACACACAGAAAAGACGGGGATCCTCTGTGCATATTGTGGAAAAATCTCAGCAAGGACTAGTCATGAAACAAAGCACCAGCTAATAATGTACAATAATAAAGTAATTAAGCCCCAAGACAATATGAATCTCGATGAAGAACTTGAAATAGACAGGGGTGAAGAACTTTTTCCAATGATAACTCAAAGAACTAAAAAGGAAGATCGAACTTGTCAGTATTGTAAAAAAGTTTCAGCATCTTATGTGTGTCACTTAGATCATATAAATTCTCACACTGGAGAGAGGCCACATGTCTGTTCTTGTGGATACCGTTCTCGTAGTGTCGTAGTATTGTACTCGCATCGGAAACAGTTTGGTTGCCCTGCAAAAGGTTCTTACAGTCCTTACGTAAAGAGCATTACAGTGGAAAATGTGGCAAAAAATCAAAACATCCTTAACAAACATGTTAAAAAATTGAAGAGTGAAGATAAATCTCGCAGTAGAAGTAGAGAAAACGGAGAGTCAGGCTGTAATCTAGAATCATCCCTGCATACTTGCGAAGTTTGCAATAAACAATTTGCAAGCCAAACATTTTACAAAAAACACCTAAATAATCACTTGAATCGTAAATTTTTGTGCAATAAGTGCCCTTCTGTTTACCCAAGTCGTTCTTTATTGACTGCTCACTATGAATCCAGTCATGTCGAAAAAACTCCATGCAACAAAATGGAATGTGATAAAGAATTTTCTTCAAAGCATAAAATGACCATTGATTGGTCTCCTAAATTGGACACCATTTGTCCGGCATGCAATATTAAAATTAGAGTTAAGAGCGCGCAACTACATCTTACATCCACTTCTCATTTGGTTAATGAAGGTGTTTGGATGACTACGCACGGTATCCAAAACTTCTCTTGCGATATTTGCCCAAATAATTTTCAACATTTTATCGACTTTGCGAAACATTCGACAGCCAATCATACCAAGGGAGTGTATAAACGACTTAGTGAGATTTTTAATAGCTTTGTAGCTAGAAAAAAAGATGCTCAATGTACTAATTCAAGTAAAGAAGACAATAAAGATATTATAGACAAAATCAAAGGAGAAAACGTCCCTATAGGTTCTGAAGAAGGGAAAAACATTGCAAAAAATAGTCTGAGAACTGAAACGGATGAAGAGTGTTCTGGCAAAGAGTAGCAGCATAAATTCAGATCAAATAGATGAGGTTGCTTTAAGTAATTCTCGTGTAAGTAAGATTATAAACTATATACTGAAGGATGAGTAGTTTTGAATAAATTGAATGAATTCGAATAATTGCTTTATAATGTTTTTATCATACATCTTTTAAGTATCTGTTGTAAAAAAGATCGTACGACCCACGAGCACAATTTATAAAACTGTTGTGGTGGGCTTTAACATGTTTTTATGTATTTAGCTATGCTAAGATAAAAAAGTTGAAAATTGTGTAAAATATAGTTCTAAAAAATATTTTTTAGTTAGTTATTTTGTCTTCCTCAGCTGGAGATGTATTAGCTTTAGTAGATTTTTTACATTTAGTCGCATACTTCTGTTTCATATTCAATTTATCGAGTGATATGGTCCTAAGCGTCTAATTTTAAGGAAGCTTAGTAAGTTCTTCACGAAGTGTTCTTATACTAATCTTAGAATAAAGAACTATAGGAAGAGCTGTAACTCGATTTCAGTGAAGGAAATTTCTTTTGTAGTAGAATTTCGAGCGATGTAGTGGTAGCAACAATACAGACGTAAATTAAGTCAGATTTAGAGTGGGGCCAAAAGTAAATTTAAAATCTCGATAATTCGATAAAGAATAAATTGATTTTAATTTCTCTGAATAAAATATTAAAGCTGCATATTAATTTTGACGTTACATTATAGGTCAAGCGAATCATCAATTTTGGTTTTTATTGAGTAAATCTTATTTAAGATTTCCTATTGATGCCCAATTAAAAATTTTGTTTGACGCCTTCCTGGTGCCAACGACCCAAAACATTAAAATCAGTTTTCACGTTAATCTCACAAATATTTTTACAAAACTTTTGCTTTTTTTCCATAAATTGAGGTTTTAATTGAACTTCACATGTTTATAGAATGAATTTAGAAGTAATTCGAGTTATGCATTTGCAGAAAAAACGACTTCCCATCAACTTATTTCTGATTAATTTATACAAATTCTGGATCTTGAGGCAAAGTCGGCTCACAAAAAATCATAAAATAGTCCAATAACTTTAGTGAAGTAGTAACATAAAGTTTTAAAAGAAGCTACTTTAACAAATTGAACAAAATTTAATTTAATTCACTTGAGGAAACTTTTTTCACGCACCAAAAGTAAACAACATTTGACAGTACGAAATATATTTGTCGCATTTTCTTATATGCTTTCGTCTCTGTTAGTCAACGGCCCCAGCTGATTTTAAATTACTCGAGCAGCTTCACTCACGGATAGGAATTTTACACGGTACAGCGCTTCCTCTAGCTCTTTATTCTAAGGTCGTCGTCATTGACAGACTCGTATCCGAATTAGAAAAAAGGCAGAAGGCCTACAACAAGTTCAATGAATATTCTCATTTCTGACCAAAATGAGTGAATTGTCATCATCAACTCTTACGAAGAAATCCTTTTCCTTGGAAGAAATGTATTATAATTATTTAGAGACTGACTTAGTTCAAGAATGCATACATTTTCAAAGCCACATTCCTTCGGAAAGAATTTTGGTAAAACCAGTTTCTGGATCATTTGAAAGTCTATCTTCGCTTCTGCGAAAGCACAGTTTGCAGAACGTTTATCCTAACTTGGACATAGCTCTTCGTATGGCATTCTGTACTCCAGCGAGAAATTGTTCGGGTGAGAGAGGCGTTTTCTTGTCTAAAAGGGGTAAAAAATTATCTGAGATCGACCTTCAGTCAAGAAAAAATAAACGCTTTAGCTATTTTGTGCATAGAGTCGGAATTAAGGAACAAGATTACTTACGACGATATCATCGATGATTTTGCCAACAAAAAATCATTTCATAACTCAATTGAATTTATTATTTTTTAACTGTTTGTAAGTGTGTAAGTAGCACACATTACCCCGCCTTATTAGTCGTACATGATTGAGCTTTGATTAGCTCAGAAATATACCCAAAAATCACTTCTTCTGTAATTTCAACCAAATTCTAGGATTGTAAAAATAATCTAGAACCTGAAATTGTGGAGGTAAGGGCGGCAAAAATGTAACAGCCTATACTTGAGAAATGTGTAAATCCGCCACTGACTACCGGTATATGACCACGTGCTTGAACGTCCGAGTTGTTGTAAACTGGACGTGTGTCAGGAAGTACATAATATAAATACCACAAGATAAAAATAAATGAGAGCTTATGTCTCACAAACCAAACTTATTACCGGGTGATCATGTATGCCAACGAAATTTACTACCCTAGTCTAACATATTATAGATACCCAGTTTCTTTGTGGATATGATTGTGTGGCCATCAAACATGACAATAAAATTCTTCAATCTATATATCAATGAAGTATCTTTGTTTTATATATATTTCCTGAATTTATGGTATACTTTTAAAATAAAAATTATCTTCTTATTATCTTATTTTCATTTTCCCGGTCAATTCTTGTTTAATATATAATTTACCTTTAAATTATTCTCTGTTTTAAGTTGTTTTTAAGTTTATTTTTATGCTAGATCATAAAAAGGATAATAGTAATGAAAGTGACTGCCCGACATACGGCATAACAAGGACACACAACACAGGTAAATATTTCATCTGTACTGCATGCGGAACGAGCCTGGGCAATAGCCCACTAACCAACAGTTTCACACACGTGCGATAAGGTAGCCTCGCCTTTCACTGGGAATAACAACCCGCAGACTTGCAGTAGCTTGTCCACGAAACAGACTGGTCCCGCGGGACTCGGTTCAAAATTTTTGTGTTTAGAACATATTTGGATGAGTGCTCCCGGAGGACTAGAAAAGTGGCGAACAGCTCTATGGAGAAGACATCTGCTTGGGAACAACCGTTCTCGAAGTAGGAACTTCGTCCGGTGCACATCTACCCTCTGGGAACACTCAGACAATCATGTTTTAGTTTGATTTTTTCTCGGTTTCTGTTCATTTTGTTCGGTCGTTCAGGTTTAGATCTAGGTTTAGTTTCGTAATTTTTTCAAAAGTTGTTGGGAACTTTTCTTAGAGCTGGCACTCACTTGGAGGCATTTCAACATTTCTTTGTATTTCCTTTAATACAGGTTTTTGCCTTCAAGCTTTAGAGTCGTTTTATTTAACCTAATAATAGTAACGTAATATATTGAGTAATTTTTTTGTATGTTCTTTTTGATCCTATTGTGTCTTTTTAATGTTTGTGATCTTTGCAATAAAACTTCTTAATCAAAACTTCTCTTTACAGACAACAATTTTGAACGTCAACGCGATGAAAGCCAAATTAAAAGGTAAGAGAAAAGTTACTAATAAAAAAAAGTCAATAATGCTACTTAACAATTTTTCAGAACTTGAAACAGATGATATATATGTACCTGAACTTCCACTTCACGTAATTGTAGAGACACAATTTATTGAAAAGGAAAAATTATCTGAAAATTGCTTGCGCACTATTCTTCATCATGAAGTAGAGATTCGAAATAAATCGAAAGCAGATCAATTGCTTCCAGCCAACTTAAGGGGTGAGCTACGGAAAGCGGCAAACCATACTGGATTAATTGCAGCAGAGTCCACTGTTGATAGCAAAGCGGACATTATAATTCTCTCGGATGATGACAGCAACTCGAACGGTGCAAATGAAAATGGCCAATCCGATTCAGATTCCCAACAATACGTCATTAAATTGGATGCGTCCTTAGCTTCATTTCTGACCGAATCGTCTGGTACACAATTGATTATACCACCCACATTGTTAGGACTAGATGAAAATGATGGTGTTATTACACTTCAAGGCGATCAAAATCAAATGTCACTTACAATGCAAGATAAGCACGAGGAGCAATCTATACTCAATACACAAAATCCTCCAAAATCGAATACCTCTGAACCAAATTTATCATTACCGATAATAAGTGAAGTAACGTCCCAAGGTCAATCTCAACAACATTTCGGTCAACAAATGAGTCTACCGCCCATAGTTCAGCAACTAGGAAAATCTCTACTTGGATCACTTAATCTTGTCGGTGGTGCTAATTTACCCGTTATTATTCAACCACCACAATTGCAACTCCAATCACCTCGTGCACAGATTAATATAGATACATCGGCAGTCAGTGGTGTACTATCGCAAGCGCATGGTCAGCTTCAAATCGCCGGAGTACAACATCAAGCCAATTCTGTAAAAGCAAATTTACCAGCCATTAAAGAAGTTATGTCTCAAGGGGAACTACAACTATCAAAGCCAACGTCTGAAATTTTGCAACCAAGTTGCCAATCAAATACGTCACGTACGTCTGGTATCGGTGTACAAACCAATCAAAAATCAACTGGACAAGGGACATCTCTTCAGCAAGCTCCAAAAGAAATTATACGGTCCACTGCAACAAATGTTCAAAAGAGAGGACTTACAGATATAGAAATGTCTCCAGATTTGCCAGTATCACATATTCTTAAAAATCGATCTGTTTCCATAAAGGTAACGCCTAAGTTTCACGACCAAATTGTGCAAACAATCTCCAGCGTGAAAAGCGTCGAGTCAATGACAGATCCGCCTTCGCCACAAAAAAATTGCAGCATCCAATGCGATATTTTCCCGCCGTTGCCTCCCACTGTTTCTATAGCAATTCAGTGCAACCTAACGGACTCTAAATCCAACAGCAAGAGATACTTTGAACCGTTCGAAGAAATTCAAATTCACAACAATTTTGATCAAGACAAATTTAAATTCTATAAAACTGGAAAATGGGAATGTCTTGTTTGCGGCGAAGTTGGAGACAACAATGATCATATAGCGCCACACTATCAGAAACATGCGGAGAAGTCAACTTTGTGCACATATTGTGGAAAATCGTTTAAGAACACTAACAATCTTAAGTTCCACGAAATTAATGTGCACAAGATGCGATTATTACCAAAGAAAAAATATCGCTTGATATGTCCATATCCATCGTGCGGAAAAATTAAGTATACCTTTCCCGACTTGTACGATCACATTAATTTCCACACTCACGAAAAACCCCATAAATGCTCTTGTACGAAAACGTTTCACAGTTACAAAAAATTGGAATGGCATAGGATTAACATGACGTGTCCCAAACCGAAAGGTGAGTATCCCTACAGTAATCTATCGAAGTGGAATCGAAAACATAAGATCAACTTTCGGAAAATCTTTAAAAACTCAAATGTTATTGCCATACTTTTCAAGCGAGAAAGCAACCGGGAACGAGCCTGTACAGCTTGCTACAAAATTTGTCGGAGTTCTCTTGCCCTGAAGGATCATATACGAGGCGTACTTTGTCAGAAATTTAAGTGCAAAATTTGCAAAAAAGAAATATTTTTAAAATATCTAAAGCACCACCTAAAAGCAGAAAAGTTACTTCGCTCTCAGGAACAAAAATGGACTGTTTTACAGAGGTAGTAATCGCACATTTGGCGCAGGTGGTGAGGAGTATTTTAATTTCTTATCCGTAATTCGTACTATGTTCTCAGTAACATTTTTGTTACATTGGCATTAGAACACGCGGATGTACGGAAGTCAGGCCATACCAATAATATGCGCAAATTGTAAATTATCAAGAAAATTTTTAAGATGATACAAATAAATCATATAAGGAAAAAGGCTACTATCCATTTAGAAACAAGTAAACGAATCAATTTTACTTTTACAATTGTTATTTATAATGTATGTCAATGATGTATCTACGATTCTGTCTCACTCAAATATTCTTTGTTATGCCGACGACGCTATATATCGCACTGTGCCAGACAATGTCGATTGCCTACTTTTAAATTCTGACTTGGACTCCTTTCAGAACTGGTATTCCATTAATAACCTCTCCCTAAATATCGGCAAGTGTACATCTATGTCTCACGAAAAAGATCTCCCTTTCAATTTTACTTTACTATAGAGAGTTGTGCTTTAACAAAACTTACAAAGACTAAGGACCTAGGTGTCTGGCTTAATTTCCATTTTTCTTTCGAGGATCATTTTGATGTAATAGTTACCAAGGAGATGCGCGGAATATTTGTAATTCAGTAATTATTCGGGCAAAGTTCAATTTCGACCAGAGCGTTAGATGGAAGGTATTTTCTACTCAAAAGGGTAGTAAGGGCTTCTCGTCTCTAGTAAAAACCGTAAAGAACAATTTCACCTGTTCGTCAATACCACTACTCATTTATAATGGGAATGTTTTTACTAACTCATTGGACAAGGCCAACCTGTTTGCTTCGAATCTTGCTGCTAATTTGTACTTGCCACCTTCATCGCAGCCACTTCCATCTCCACATTGCACTAGTAGGCAAACCCCGCTACACTTTCGCGCTCGGGAAGTTTTTAGGGTACTTTCGAAACTCGACGAGTCCTTAGCTGCTGGGCCTGATGGTTTCTCGCCCCTGGTTTTAAAATGCTGAACCTCTGCGCAAACTTTTTCACCTGTCATATTCAACAGGAATATAAGTGCATGGAAACTTGCTCATGTCCAGCCGATACTTAAAAAAGGAGAGGCATTCGAGCCCTCTAACTGCAGACCAATTGCACTAACTTCAATCATATCTAAAGTTGCTCTTGATATTTCAAAGGCTTTTGATAGAGTCCGGCATGCTGCCCTTTTAGCCAAACTTCAAACAGTTGGTCTGCACCCTACCCTCGTTAAATGGATAGAGAATTTTTTGTCAGACCGTTCAATCCGTGTAGTAATTGACGAAGTTACCTCTGATTCCTTCGAAATAAATGCCGGTGTACCTCAGGTGTCAGTACTTTCACCAACCTTATTTCTTTTTTTTAATAATGATCTTTTATCCCTTACTCTCAATCCTATTCATAGTTTCGCCAACGACAGCACCCTTGATTTCGCGTTCTCATTTTATTCTGTAATAAATTCACGTGGAAATGCTACAGAAGTCAATCCAGAACGCATGTTTAGATCATTAAACAACGACATTTCTATGGTCCTCCACTTGGATGCGTGCTAACAATCTCCTGTATTTTCGTCGTTGCATTCTCAATTCGGCTAACTAAATCTCCCTAGTGTTAACAGGGCTTGAATAAACTTCATCCTTCATTGTTCCCCCATAAGAAAAAGTCCAATGGGGCAAGGTCTGGGAATCTAGCAGGCTAAGGAATCGATGCACCTCGTCCAATCCAGGTTAGGAATTCTTTCACATAGAAATGTCTTCACAATGTTGGCAGTATGCGCTGGTGCTCCATCGTGTTGGTAAAACATGTCCGTTGGATTATGCACAGGGATCTCTTCTATATTAAATTTGACTGTTGAGCAATTGCGATAAAATAAATGGTCCTACCAAATGATTGCCGATGATACCAGGCCAAACATTGACACTGAATATCTGCTGGAATGAGATCACCTTTGTCCTGTGTGGGTTAGTTTCCGACCAGGTATGGAGGTTGTGGAAGTTCGTGACACCATATGGCTCGGTAATTCATTGAACAATTTAAGTCCTTTGTACATTAAACAATTTTAGGCTGAAGTACTTATTAATCTTAAATAATAAGCTAATAGTCCAAGAATGTTGAAGTCACATTAAGCCACTTAAGAGAATCCAGCACAGTCCTTGTTGTTGTATAACGATTGTATTTCAATATCAGTCTCATTGCCTTATTTTGTAAGCGTTGCATTCTAGTCACATCTTGTCTGCCAAGGAACAAAAGCGTCGAACAATATTCAAAGTGCGGTTTCACTATTATGTTGTAGATTGTTATTGCTGTATATAAAGTTTCGTCTCCTCTAATTCTTTGCAATTATTTCACGTTTATATCTGTTTCTTACCCGTCTATAATAATTATTCCGTCCACTCACACCCCCCAATGAATCTTCCTCGATGTCTTGCCGCTATCTTTTGGTTCTTTAGCGCACACAACCTATTATCAAACCAACGATTTTCACTCTTGTCCCCTTGTTCCTGCCTTTCTTCGTAAAAACATACATACCGCCGTAAATCGGTTCTAGAGCAGGAATGTCCAGCTTATCAATTTCCCTAGAGATTATGAGTTAAGTATTGTTTTTTTCTGTCGATTTTTTTCAAATCAGCATTACTAGTCATATTTAGGAAGCTACTGTGAAGAAGTAGTAGAAGCTACTGATGAATGCAAGCAGTCGTCTGACGCTTTGTTAACGGAAAAAGGTATAAAACAAGAGCGGAAACGATTCACGTAAAGAAACGAATATTTTTGAGGAGGTTGAATTATTTATGATGTTTTTGCTGCAAAATATATTTAAAATTGTATTTCCTTCAATAAATGCGAATATAATTGAAATGGCGGTTATTTTAATTGAACTGGGGCAAACTTCATCTGCCTCCTAAGGCAGTTGTTGCTGGAAAGCTTTCCAAAGCTAAAATCACAATAAAATATTGATAAAAACTCACTAAAATTTATATAAGTAATTTTATAATTGGTATTTTGTCTTTAAACAAGGTTTCCTGAACAGATAAGAAGATTTCAGGGCCAAATAAAGTGTACTATAAAGTATCGATCTGAATGCTACCAAAAAATGGCAAAACAGCAATTTGACATTGACAGTACTAAAAAAAATTGTTGTGTCAAAAGTTCATAGTTGCCCGCGGCTCGTACTGAAATATTTTCAGTAAAGAATTTTGAAAATGCCATTGGAAACAAACGATAGCGATATAAACTCAGAATCGGAAAGTGACGAGAAGAATAAGAAGAAAGGACGAAGAGATTCAACTAATCCAAAATCAGTAGACGTAATTAATCTCGACACTTCAGGAGAAGACGACTCTTTAAATTGCGAGAAAATTGACAAATGTGAATTATTAAAAGAAAACTCTACTGAAATCCCGAAAGCAAATTTACCGAAAAGTAATTTAAGTGCTACTGTTGCGGTACATGGCAACGAAGATGTTTCTAAAAAAAGGAACTCAAGAGCATACTCTTGTATCGCTGGGTGCGCATCTGTAAAGCTGCTGCACAACGTTCCTACAAATATCAAAGAGTCTGTAGTGTTTGCTTTGTTTTCGAAAGAAATTTAAAATTATATTTACAGAGCAAATTTATGGTTCAATCTGCTTGGAAGAACAGACCTCTTAAATTCTTCTAACACAGATAACTATCAAGTTTGCAATAGACACTTTTCGGAAAACATGCGCTGCAAGTCTGGGATGAGACTCTACAGATGTGCATTGCCGGATGTCAATTTGCCTGCAAACAGTGTAGTAAGTAGTGATATATATATAATTTTTTCAATTTAAATTTTGTTAACCTCGTCCGTTTCAGCCACCTCCTTTCATGAAGCTTTCCAGGCAACAAGCTGAAAAGCTCAATGCAACACCTCAAAAGGTGCAAATGACAGCTGATATAGCAAAGTCACCAATACGGTTACTCCAGTCACCAATTCAAGTTCCACAGACATCTGCTTCAGTTTTGCAGGCAGCCCCAAATACGCGTACATCAGCTCCAGCAATGCAGAGGCCAGTTACTATTGTACAGGCGACCAAGCAAACAATTCAACCAACAAAGCACACGCAGGCGTCCAAGCAAGCGATACAGACCCCAACCAAAAGTGGGCAGACACCAACCAAAAGTGTGCCGGCACCAACCAAAATTGTACCGGCACCAACCAACATTGTGCAGGCACCAACCAATATTGTGCAGGCACCAACCAATATTGTGCAGGCACCCCAGCAAGTGGCGCAGATACAAGCACTGAAACCAATCAAGGCAAAACCTATGCAGCACAATCAAATCATAGTTCTAGGTCCACCCGTACAACAAATAGTTAATTTTAAACAAATCTCCGCAACTAATCAGATGTTGTTCCAAAAAAGTATACAACCTAAGCTTGTTAACAGCCATCTTGTACAACTTCAAACTAATGATCCTGGGGGCTGCCAAAATGTGCCCACAACTAATCCGTTATTGTTCCAATCTAGTATGCAGCCTAATCTTGTGAACAGTCATCTTCTACAATTTCAGAATACTAACTCCACAATTGGCCAACAAGTCCCGACAACTATTCCTGTAATGTTCCAAAATAGTGTGCAGTCTAATCTTGCAAACAGTCGTCTTATACAACTTCAAACTAATAAGCCAACGGACGGCCAGCTGTCAGTTATCAATCCAATAGCTATGCAGCCCTCACCTCCTATACGCACACAGTTTGGCAATCAGTTAAATGACGTTCAAATAACTCTGAGTCGTCCACATTCTATAGAAGTTTTATTAGAGAACTTCCAGCGTGAGCTAACAAAAGCAATTGCCAAAGCTGAGTCTCAGGATACCAATCCTGTTGATGAAAATGTAATAGAAATTCCTCAGCATTTGATAGTAAAACTGGTCTTTACTAAACGAGGCGAAGAGCTGCATGAATTAAATAAAGCCAAACTTAAAAATGTCCAAAATGTGTGTCAGAAATGCCAAATAAACCCAATTGGTGATGATAGTATCTTAAAAAAAATCTTAGGAGTTTCTAGACAGCAGAAAGCAGAGATTGGACACAAGTCTATTCAATGTCGACTAGACCGTAATTCCAAACAAAAAGAAGACAAGGTCGAGGAAAAAAAGGAACCAAAGAAGGAGAAGAAGTCGGAAGAAGTTGTTGTAAGAGAAGACAAATGCATCTCTACAGAAGACGCTGATGATGATTTCGATTTATTTGTAACTGAGTTTCCTGAGATAAAGGACTTTCGGTATCTTGAGGATGGGAAGTGTGAATGTTTGTTTTGTGGAAAGCATTTCGAGTCAAGCTCGTATGCTAAAACGCATTTACAAATGCATAGGGAAAAGTCGCGACTATGCTGCAAATGTGGGACAATCTTTTTGCATAGCACAAAATGTGCAACTCACGAACGTACGTGTGCAGGAGGTGATGAAAATGGATTATCAGGTGGAAAGGCAAAGGGTGGGTCATCTTATTCAAGTTCACCTAAAGATCGAATATGTGAACATTGCGGTAGGTACAGTAACTGTCTTATAAAGCATTTAGATCATTTGAATAGTCATACAGGTGATAAACCTCACAAGTGCAGCTGTGGAGCCGAATTTCGCAATTTACCAAATTTTTACACTCACAGGAAAAGGTTTGGTTGTAAAAATGCCCCAGCAGAAATTCCTTATGGAATGAGATTGCGCAGTAGAAAGGACAATGAAGATAATGGCGCGCTTGAACCAATTAAAATACAGGATGTGCCGATTTTGCTGAGGCATCCAAGAGAGTCGAAGAGGAATCAAAAGGGTCCAAGTAAAAAAAGACTAAGGCGGACAGATCCTGACAGGTATCGTTGCAAAATTTGTAATATGCAATTCAAAAACTATGCCACATTCAGATCACATAGGACAAAGCACGTAACCGAACGAAAGCATGTGTGTCAATTGTGCAACAATTCCTACAAAGATGCAATATCATTGAGAAGTCATATAAAGTATACACATTTGCAAAAGCTTAAGTGCAAATACTGTGGGAAGCAATGCACGCCGTACTATATGGCTGTTCATATTAGAAAACATACTGGAGAGCGGCCATTTTCATGTGTTATGTGCGACAAGAAATTAATATCAAAAGTTGCGTTAAAAAAGCATAAGAAGATTGAGCATAACATAGGCGATGATATTCCTTCGTATCCGCCCTCTTTTAAGTGTACTTTCTGTCATGCAATGTTTTGTTCAAAGAAGACACTTGTAAATCATATGGCCAAGCCTGCACATCTCGAAAGAGAAAAAAAATGGAAAGCTGACACAGGAGTAGCAAACTTTACTTGTATGTACTGCAACAGCAGTTTCGAGCATTTTGGAAGTTATGGAAATCATTTGGGTTCAGTTCACAATTCTCATATATTTAGAAAAATGGAACAAAAGTTAAAAGAAATTGAACAGTCTGCTTCTGAAACTTTTGAGACTAATGTAGAAAATGATCCTGACCATGAGACTACCGCTGAAAATGTTACTGAACGTGAAATGAGCGCTGAAAATTATACTGAACATGAGATTACCGCTAAAAATGATTCTGAAAGTGAAATTACAATAAAAAATTATACTATACGTGAGATTACTGCTGAAAATTTTCCCGAAAATGAGATTAATTCTGAAATAAGAATAAATATTGAAAATGAATCTGAAAGAGGTCCTGAACACGATATTGAAATGATAGAAGAATATATAGAAGAGCCAGATATCGTTAAAATGGAAGCAGAGGATATGTTTAATGTTAACTTAGAAAACGTATTCGAAGTGCAGAAGCGTGAAATAAAATCTGAAGAGTGTAGTATAAAGGAGGAGGGAGAAGACATTGATCATATTGATGAGAATATGATTGAATTTCTCAATTTTCATGAAATTAATGATTACCAGATTGAATTCATAGATGAAAGTGACATAGATTATGTTCAACCACAAAATTAAACAAATGCTAAGCATTACTAAGCAGAATTTAAGTTTTTTTTTAACATTACTTTTTTAATGTGAAAGTTTCAGTAGTAAACGAATTTATTATTATAGTTTTTATAAGTTAATCAATAAATAAATACATATATATGTAAGTTGCCAGGGCAGATAAGCCATATTGATGTGATTGATGTGATTAATGTGATTAATGTAATTAATGAATAAATGTAATATCCTTTATTCTTCTTTTGATTTACCAGACAAATTACTTCGTATTTAAACCTATGTAGAGCCTACTGAATGTTACGCCAGCAAAGGATGTGAGGTAAAAATCATTGATGCATTTTGGGTATGGGTACTCGTGCCCACAGCGGAGGAGTTGGATAGAGCCGTACTTACCATGAAGAACAAGAAGGCACCAGGCCCAGACGGTCTACCAAGTGAAGTCTTGTAGATGGTGTACTGCCAAAACCCGGAGCTGCTGCTGTGCATGTACAAAACATGCTTAGAATCAGGAGTCTTTTGCTAACGTTGGAAGATAGCGCGCTTAGTTATAATAAGTAAACTTAAGGGGGACCCGGAGAGCCGCCTGATTACCGCCCCTTGTGCATGTGGGACACTGCTGGACAGATCTTCAAAAAGCTCATCAGGGCGAGACTTACACCAGCGATCCGAAACGCCGGCGATCGCTCGCCGAGACAGTATGGCTTCAGGGTGGGGCTATCTACGGCGGATGCAATTCTAGAGGTTATCGAGGCAGTCAGAAAAGCCGAAGACCATAGCCGCTACTCCCGTAGAGTGGTGCTTTTGGTAACACTAAACGTCAAGAACACCTACAACGCTAGAAAGCTCGTTCCAAGTGCTGATATACCCCTTGTGGATAGTGTACTACTATCTGAAAGACCGATGCTTGTTTTTACGTCAGGGGCAGCACAGGGATCGATACTAGAACCGGATCTCTAGAACGCAACCTACGACAGTCTGTTACGAATCGAACTGCCCGAAGAGACGTCCCTGGTTGGGTATGCGGACGATGTTGCTGCTAGGGCCGCCGAAGGAGGTAAACACCCCGGGATCGCGCTTTCAAAAGGTTCCCCGTCATCTAAGTCATCAACAGAAAAAAATTTCCATTTTAATTATATATAAAAAAAAATGTTTCACGATTGAAAAAGTGTATACTAGACAGATTTTAAATTGAAAGTCACACATTCGATTGGATATGGGCCCATAAACGCTTAGTACCCGGCCCGAAATTCCTTTCGCGGGGGGCCCGTATGTGGTACCCCTGGGCCCGAATTTTGTCTCTACGGGCCTGGTTGCTGCACTGATATCAGCACGCAACCTGCAAGAGGCGCAGCTTAAGCTGAACCAAGTGATGCAAACCGTAAACAATTGGATGACGGCGCGCGGACTGTCTCTGGCCCTTTGTAAGACGGAGGTCGTTGTTCTGACAAAAAAAAATCCCGACCATTCTTACAGTGTGATTCGGAGAGGAGACCATACAAACGACACCATCGGTGAGGTACCTCGGCGTTACGATTGACACCAAGATGAGTTTCTTCCAGCAGATAAAGCAGCAAGAGGCATCACATCGCTGAGCAGGCTGATGGCCAACGTGGGACAGCAGCACAGTCAACTCTACTGTATGGTGCGGAGGTGTGGGCGGAAGCCCTTAGTAAGGAGCAATATCGGAAAAGACTTGGCCAGGTACAAAGGCGCGAAGCGCTGAGAGTGGCCTCAACATACCGCACTGTCGAACCGGCCGCCCTTGTGATTGCAGGGGTCTTTCACATCGACCTGCTGGCCAGGGAACCAAGGGCGACCTATCTCAGGAAGGCAGAAATGGATAAGGCAACGATGCGCAGAGAGGAAAGTCCAACACTATGGAAAGGTGGAAACAAAGATGGAGAGAGGAGAACAAGGGACGATGGACATCGAGGCTCATCAGTGATCTGAGCCTTTGGATCTATACAGGGCATGGAGAGGTAGGTTTTTACCTAACCCAACTCCTGAGTGGCCACAAGTACTTTCGTTCGTATCTTCAGCGACTGGGGAAGGTAGCGTCACCGGACTGCCTCTATTGCCCAGGACACCGCAGTACACACTACCCTTGAGTGTCAGAGATGGGCTCCCGAGAGAGGAGCTCTGAGAGTCCGCCTAGGAGGGGCGGCCTCCCTGGACGCTATAGTCCAAAACATGAGCCAACGAATAAACCTGGAATCGCACAGTCAGGCACGTGGAAGATGTCCTGCGCAGGACGGGGTAAAAGAAAGGATCTAACTTGAAGTAATGTGGAAAACGGTTCCAAGCTAGTGTCCGGAGAGCAAGGGAGGGGACAAAAATTGTCATCGCATTGTCGTGTCGCATTCAATGTATAACAACCAATGCAAATCAATGGTTTTTAAATTCGTCGGAGATAAAAAAAAGCGGAAAAATGGGAATTGCTCAAAAGAGATAGGCCTAAGTAGTAAGTTTCTGTAATTAACCCTAAAACATATCAAAACATCTAGCTTTAAAGGAACCCGGCGACCCCAGGTATCGGCGTGCCAAAGGTAGTCGATTCCACGAACCATCAAGTATCTCGACGCAAGTGCTGTCATGGAATTTCAATCTGTTTCACAATGCGACAAAACCATTTCGTCATATCGTTCGTCGCATTGGCGTGTGCAATCTGTTTGTTGAGCCGTAAAATTTAATTTGATTTATTGTTTAATTCAATTGCACAATAAGTAATACCAATAAATTTTAGCCAGTATTTGAATATTTAAGTATAAAAAATGAGTATAACAGTTTAGACTACTGATATATGTTCTAAATTTAGAATAAAATCCAATTTATTTAGTACTTATTAAGTATATCTGGCAATGCCGGGCACGCCATTTGTTATGTCGTTTGTAAAAGTGTCAAGAGTATAAATTTCGTCTGAGTGTAATTACATTAAAATATTTCAACTAAATTAATGTAAATTTAGTTAAACATAATAAAAATAAAAAAGTGTTTATAAATATCTACTGGAGAAAAATGATGACGCTTCATTTCAGTTCTAGTGTTTGTATTGGATTAAACAAAAAATGTTTTATTTCGGCATTTTTCTACAATACTTATTAAACAGAAACTGCGTTTAAAACAGGACAATCTGCTAGTTTATATTTAAAAACATTAACTTAAAGTTAGAATAAAGTGTTAAGTAAGTTTGAAGGATTTGCCGCGTAAAATGGAAGAAGTGGAATATTTGGAAGAATACGAGGATGTCGTCCTAACCCGTAAGCCAATAAATTGCTTTTAGAATTAAGATTAATTTCTTGGGTTATTTTCATGTAGAGAGACCGGGAGGAAGTCCACAACGTTTACGGAATGTTGATGATATTGAAACATCAATGATATACAATTCTTTCTATTTTGACGATTCTGCGTTGGGTGGAGAGGAAATTGTCGAAGATGTCAGACCTTTTCAAATGGAATACCAATCATTTCAAGATAGAGATTCTGATGATAGCTTGAAGCAAGATATAGTTGATAGGAATAATCGTACTATAAACCCCGAACAATCACATAGTCCCGCAAATTCAGCAGGTAAGAACAAAAAATTAAAGTAATATTAAATTTTTGTCGTTGGTGGAAGTAAGTAGTAACATGTCTGCCTCTCAACCCGAAGGTCTCAGCTTCAAATCGCACCGGCGGCGACCCACGGTTGTTTTCTGCTGACAACAGATTATGATAAAAAGGCTGTTTAGGGTTCACTTGCAATTGCTGTCTAAAATTGGGTGAAGTTCTCCCGCCTCATACCAAGAGGTTACGCCTCTAAATATTTATCTGTAAACAGGACATGTTTATGAGCGTGGATATTCGGCGTTATCACTTCTATTGAAATGCTTATCTTTTCTTCCCAAAATTTACAGAAATGAGTTTCCAATTTTCATGAAATACATTTTTAAATCGTGCTAATGCAGTAGAATAGCTTCACTGATTTTCAAGACAACCGAATCAGAAATATTGTGTATACACATTTTTTTAAACTTAGATAAATTACGGCATTATGCACACTATATTAATATCTGATCTACCTTATAGTTTCTTCACTTAAAACAAACATAGAGTTTGTCATTCGAAAAGAAACTAATGAGCCGATATATTTAGTCGTATCTCAAACATTACGTTGAATTAGTAAAACAAATGATGTTGAATGGCTTAGCTTTACATATTTTTAAGGCCTTAACACAATGCAGCACCAATTCTGATCCTGGGATCGAAATCAAGTGGCGGAAACTGTCAAAAAACCCGCATTTGGTGCCAGCCATAACAGAATGCATTGAAGTGTCGTTCATAAGAAGTTCTTTCATAAAAATGTTTTTATAGTTGTTTTCGGCCTTTTATATAAGCACGTGTAATCTTTGAATAATTCTACAAGTTTTGCCTCCAAATTCATTTTATTTTTAAAAAATCCGGCTTACTTTGATATGACAACTTACAGCACCGAGCATCAAATTCAAACTATTTTCGATTTCGACGAGAGGACCAATCCTGATGCTGTCATCAGAATTGCCATTCTGCGATCGGCCATTTTGTTTCATATGTTTCGAATTGACAAGCACTTCGTTTCGATCCTGGTGCTGGAATCAAGTGCTTCATTGGCTGTATTCAGCGACACTCAGCCTTCTCAGCGTAGGCTGATGTGCCTGACGTCAGGCTATGTTATAGCGGCTTGATTGCGCTGAATGCAAATTCTAAGTTAGCTGATAGTTTAGTTAATTACCCGCTGTTTTTAGTTAATTACCCGCTGTCAGATTTTTTAAAACTTGTGCATTGTCTGTTACAGAGTAAACGAAAGTTTTTAGTTTCCATTTTCACTAAATTTATCATTAAACAAAAACTGCTGGAACAAACAAATCGTCTTCTTCTTACTCAGCCTACTTCAGCCGAAAATATTTGGGCTGGAAAATATGACAAGAGGCTGAGTTAGCGGCTAAGTAAGAAAATGCATTCAGAATACCTCAGCCCTTAGCCGCTGCCAGCGGCTGGGAAGGCTGAGTGCGGCTGAATACAGCCATTGTGTTAAGGCCTTTACTCGTTGGCCACGGTATATCGCGCATCAAGTTATGTCTGTTATATTTATAATGATTCAAATCATATTGGACAGCTTTGTGCACGTGTGGGAAGATCGTATGTCTCAGGCTACTTTGATTTGCGTAAGTTATATTCCACCTGCATCGCTAATTGATTTCTATAAGATTCATATTGAATATGTCTTCGCTTTGGCATCATTGTAACATGAAATTGTTCACCTGTGCTATTTAGGTGACTTTAATCTCAACTGGTCTCAACTCCCGTTTGAAAGTTTCAGGCTGATAAGACGAGGGAAAAACAGAAGATGGTAAACTGTTCCACATTCGTGTTGTTCTGCTTAGAAAAGATTCCCGAAATTTGACGGTACGTCCAAATTTGACCTGGAGAGTATAGGGGTGGGAGCGATTTGTAGATTTTGTATCACGCGTTGCCATGTGTCTACAAGGAATCAGGCTAGCAAATTCGTTAGAACAACGTCCATGGAAATAACGATAGAAGAGTGAGAGACAACCGACATTCCGTCGATGCTCCAAAGAGTCAAGGCCCTCAGAGATTGAGGGATCGCCAATAAGTTTAATAGCTTTACGCTGGACTTTGTCTAACGTGGACAGTGCAGTGTGGCCGGCCCCTGCCCAAATGTGGGAATTATATTCAAGTCTAGGCCTAATGTGGGACTTGTAGATCAGCGCTAAGTCAGGTGGGGTGAAATATTTGTTAAGGATGCGCCGGAAATACCAGTTGACAATGGATTTTATCTTAGATGTTATTTGAAAGTTCACTTTCCATGTTGAACAGTCGTACAACAGAACAGAGTATTAAATACAACTCGAGCCTTATTGATACGAGTCTGTACATACGCCCTTTGCTGCTTTAAGTTGCATGTAGCTGTATCTTATTTTAAGTTAAGCCAGCAAATACTGAGTATCAGTTTTATTTAAACCGTAATTTCTTTAACGCTCGAGTTTTTATGTACTCTTTTTCTTATTTTGAAAAGGCATGTGCTATATTTTCTTTTGTGGTACATTTTACGTTCTAGTTAAAATTGTTAAAGACTTTATGGGAAGTATTTTCAATCTCATAAACTTAGTCATTGTCTTAAGTTAAAGAAAATATACGCTTTTTTCGTGGATTTAAAAAAAAAGAGGGGTGTGCGCTGTTAATAAAATCTCTGGAATGGATGATCTGAAAAAATAAAAATAAAATGGTTTTAGATTCAGTAGGTATAGTAGCTATAGCGCATATCATACGATTTTTGATTTTTTCGAAAATGACAAAATGGCGGCCATTTTTCCAAAAACTACGAAAAAGCAGGTATTTTTCATCGTTTTTTGCAAAATAAAAAAAAATTGTTACACTAAAAATTTCAAAATTCGTATGATATGCGCTATAGCTGTAGTCATAAAGGACATGTGGTAAAATTTTGGTTAGGATCGGTTGAATAGTTTCGGAGATTTTATCAACAAGCCGTCTAAAAACGTCATTTTAAGAAAAACGCGTTTAAAGTTTTATTTAACGAAAAATCGTGAACAAAATCTAACTTACGTCCAATCGCCTGCACCATACATATAGACTGCTTGAATCTTTATAAAGTTTTAGTATGATACTTTTAAATATGTATACTTTCGAAAAATGCAATAAAAAAAATCGATTTTTTGGAAATTCTAATTAGGATAGACCCCTTAACATAAACATATACTACATTTACAATTTAAATAGTAATTGATAACTAAATTTTACGCATGAGGGACATAGTCGTTCGTTATGACACAAAATACTGCCACATCTCCATGACGGATTTAGTCATAAAACACAGCTGACTGGCAGGCCCGTAGAGACAAAATTCGGGCCCGGGGGGTACCACATACGGGCCCCCGCGAAACGAATTTCTGGCCCGGCACTTAGCGTTTACGGGCCCATATACAATCGAATGATTGACTTTCAGTTTAAAATCTGTCTAGTATAGTACACTTTTTCAATCGTGAAGCATTTTTGTTATATAAATAATTAAAATGGAAAAAATTTTCTGTTGACGACTTTGATGACGGGGCCTCTTTCAAAGCCCGGGCCCGGGGGGTTTACCCCCTTCGCCACCCCCCTGTCGGCGGCCCTGCTGACTGGTTAAGATAAAATTTGTTATATGGACGTGGATTGATAACCCAAAAACAGAAATGATGAGATTTAAAAAAAATTTGAAGTGTACATTGAGTGGACACCCCATAGGTCCCTTAAATACAAATTTTACGGTATTTACACAAACATCACTTTCTTTACATAATTTTATGACAAAACGAAATATTGTCGGGAAAACCGAGAAAAGACACGGAAATTTGGTCTTCAGAATAAGTAGCTACCCTGAGAAAAAAAAAACAAACAAAAAGCCTATAGCTGTGACTCTGCCAGACATAAATCTTTCGCACAGAAAAAGAAAACTTATAATAATAAACCTATACAATAAATATATACACACAATTTGAAAGCAAGATAAAATATGTTTTCAGCCAAGAAGTCCGAAATCCTCATATTAAAAATGTTTTTGCATATGACAATGTAATATTGTGCAAATGCGCATGTGATTAAAGTCATTTTGGTTCAGTGGTCCGGAAAGAAACGAAATAAAACAAAAAGTTCCTATTGTAACATTATTATCGGAACGAACATTATTTCGGAACTTTATCCGATAAGAATGTTTTAAACGTTCTCAACAGATCTTTACTCCCTAGAAACGAAAAATTCCACTCTTTAAACAATTTTGTTCCTTATTCCAATTTCTTATGGTTTTGGTTGTTTATAGTTGTGGGTGTTGGGTGGGTGGGTGTTTGGTGAGTAGTGAATATTGGTCGTATGTGGGTGATTGGCTGGTGGATGGATGGGTGGGGGTGGGTGGGTGTGTGGTGGGTTGGGGTTGGTGGGAGTGGGTGGATGAATGGTTGGATTGTGGGCGGGCGGGAGCCCATCACCCACATAAAACCAACATTAACTCCTAACCCGTCTCACTAACTCACAAAACACTCCAAGTACAAGATACCTTGTAATTAAGTTACAGGTGAGGTGAGGTGCACTTAAAAAAATTCCCGGAACGTTTAAGAATAGTTCGCATATCGTTTCATTCCGGACCCCTGTTTTTGTTAACTAAACTAAGGTTATTTCGTGTTTTAAAGATTTTCGTTTAATTTCGTTGCTTAATTTGTTAATGAAATGTAAGCTAAGAAACATTTATTTTTATAAATAATGTAAGAAAAAAAAATGATTGTTTCCAATATTGATTTATTTTATTACATTTGTTAGGTCTTTCCAAACAGAAACCCAAAAAGAGACGAGTGAGAAATGTCGATGCTGTAACCAGCGATGAGGAATGTTTCAAGAACGACCAGCAAAAAGGAATTCTATTACAAGTAAGACAACATAGTTTCTCTTTGCTCGTATATTTTATTTATTATTTAATATGAAAGGATCGCATAAGTTTCAAACAAAAGGAAAATGAAGGAAGTACCGAACCAAGAATTAAAAAATTTAAGAAAAATCCAAAAGGAATAAAACAGAAATTGGAAACAGATGTACCAGCGGATTTCAGTTCCCCAATCTCTTCCAAAACATCGAGTCCCTCATGTAGTACATTTTCAGGAAATGAAATTGTAACAAGTACAGTAACGAGTCAAAGAAAACCGACTTTCACTCCGGATGTTAACAAGAGAACACATTTGATAAAAACTGTCGCAGGAGTACGCAAAAGTTATATCAAGTTAACACCACAAATGGCCAGAAATCCTGAAGCTCCATTCGTAAATTTATTGAAAAAAATCCTTTTTTTAGAGATGAAATAATATTTTTAACATTTTAGAAAAGTGCAAGGAAAACTGAACTCCCCAAAAGTCCCATTATGAACAAAAGAAAGATCATTCCAAATTTGGTAAGGCTTTGTAAACGATAGTCAATCCTAAAATATAAGTGAATTTTTTTAGAATTTGAATCGAGGAAGCAAACCTGTTGGTACCATTCAAGGCAACATAAACAACCTAAGAAATGACAACAAAATTGTAAGTGCTTGTATTTTTTACAAACATTATCAAAGAATTAATTCCCTTTAGATTGGATTTCGCAACATGTTTTCACAGGCCCCAAAAAATACATTACAATCTAGGAGTTTTATAATGGGTCGACCCCGAGTGGTATGTTGACAAAATGTAATATTAAGAGATTTAACTAATTATTTAACTGTGCTTATTAAGAACATTATTTCAAATGCAATATTTACGATTGATACACGCTGAAAAATTTGTAACTACCTTAAGGTAGCAAGAAATGGAATTTGTTCATCTCCCTTAAATTAAGCGAACAAGTTGCGGAAAAAGCCAAAGTTGTTTTTTTAACTATTTTTGGTTAGTAAATGTTAAAAATTCTGTGATAAATTTTTCACTTTGGTAAAAATATAATCGATTTCTTTGGCATAGAGGAAAGTTATAAAATACAGCGAACTTATGTTCACCTATGTTAGGTGTATCTCGAAGGCGGCTCGAAAACGTATAAACTAGAGGATTAGTTCCATACAAACTGCTTTTTTTACATTCGGCACATTTAAATAAATCTTGAAAATTTCTTATACTTGGTTACAGCAAAAGAAAAGTTTTACATATAATTTTATTTTAGGCTACTGCGGTAGACAATTTATTGTCAACCAATAAGAGACAATCTCTTCCGCAACAAAATCAAGCGCAAGCAGCTTTGATGAAACGCATCCGTAGAGCTGCTTCAACACCAAACCTTAGAGATCCATTGAATTTAGATAACCGTGAAACTTTCGAAGATGTTGAAAAAGATTCCACACCAAGAAAAGTTGTTGGTTCTGCAAAACGAAATATACAAGAAAACCCGCCAATCCAAAGTTCTGCTGTGAAAAAAGTAACGTTTGTGACTCAGAATCCAGTTAATTCACAACCTTTGCCACAAAAGCAAAAACCCATCAAACCAAGGCGCAAAACTATAGAATTGCCAGGCAAGTCGCCGTCTCCTAACGTTGAATTGCAAAAACGAAAATCTGTGCTTCCTGCCAAATATCTATTATTTAATGTTAACAATAAAAAGGCTAAAAAGAGTATTCAGCGTAGCCTTCCATCTCCAAATTCCTTACCACCAGCTTCTGAGGAACCTAGCACTCAAATACTCAAAAGTCCAGGTTTGAAACAAGGTCCTACGGATGTTAAATCTATATTACAAAAAAGTAAAGGATCACCGAAATCTGTTAAACAAAATGTTGTCGCTAGTTCAACAGCAGACACAATCATTGTAAATTCTTCAGCGAGTCCTGCGGATGTTAAATCTTTATTGCAAAAAAGTAAAGGATCACCGAAATCTGTTAAACAAAATGTTGTCGCTAGTTCAACAGCAGACACAATCATTGTAAATTCTTCAGCGAGTCCTGCGGATGTTAAATCTATATTGCAAAAAAGTAAAGGATCACCGAAATCTGTTAAACAAAATGTTGTCGAATCTTCAACAGCAGACACAACCATTGTAAATTCTTCAGCAAATCCTGCGGATGTTAAATCTATATTGCAAAAAATTAAAGGTTCACCAAAATCTGTTAAACAAAATGTTGTCGCCAGTTCAACAGCAGACACAACCATTGTAAATTCTTCAGCGCGAGAAAACCTTCCCGAATCAGTGAGTGCAAACAATTTAGTTTAAGTGGACTATTGTGATATTGAATATTTTAGGTTGCTACAGAGAAATGTGATTTACCTAAAAAGAAGATTCCTAAACCAGCTTGCCGTGTAAGGAAGCGGCCGAGAATTGTAATTATCGACTTTTTAATTTTTTGAAAAACTTTAGATAAAACATTTTTCTTTCAGATAAAAGAGTCTCGGAACTTAGTTGAAGATAAAATTAAAGACATAATGTTACGTAAAGTAAAAGTTCGTATAAAGAAATATGAAGTGCAAAGGATATTTGCAAAAAGTAAAAAGCTATTTCCCAAAGCAACAACTCAATTTCGAGCAATTCTCGGTGATTTACCTATAACGCCAAGCGTAGAGGAAGAACAGCTGAAACCAGGACGAACAAGGTTACAAATGTCTTCGCCTGAAGTAAATGGTAAGTTTTATTATGTCTTGAATTGTCTAAAATAGTTTAAATTAATTTAATGCATTAGGGTCGCAACCCCATTTTACCTGCTCATTACCTTTAGTCCAAAATTTTAGTCTTCGGAAAAACTCTGATATATTTGATAGTTGGCAGTTAGATGAAGCTCATCCAATATTTCTCATCGAATAAATGCTTTTTGATTTCGATCAGAGATTAACAGATAGTTTTAATCGGATACTAAAAGAAAGTTACGCGCGTTGTTATTATTTGGGGCATTTATGTTGAGAACGTCGACGATCTTCTGGCAAGCTGCAAGCAAGTCTTAGCGAAAGTCGGGCGAATTGCCAGTTTATTTTTTCAGGATTTTCGTATAGGCAAGCAATTTGATAACTGTAAAACTGTATCTGTACCTTTAATGGTGATGATTATGCTCAGTTCTTATATTGAGAACTCCTTTTTGTTTCAGATGTGTCGATCTAAGGGAGTTTACTAAAACCAAAATTTGTTGGACCAGACAGAATTCCGTTTCCCTTTATAAAGGTTTTATTCCAAGATATCATTTTGCATATCCTTAACAAAAGCGATACAACTTCGTATGACCTGAAAAAATGCCATGTTTTTTAAAAAACCCTCACCTTCCAAGATTTGTTGAGTTTGGTCGGTTTAGCATTCCTGAGAAAAGCATGGGCAGCAGGCTTGAAATAAGAAACTTACTACATCCTTAATGGTCAGCTGCTTTAAATGCGCTTCAAAACTTTTGATTTTTATTATAATCAGTTTTTTATCATAATCACACACAAAATGACACCCGACGCTTTCTTCTGGAACTGCAATCGCCAGCTGACTAGCTGCTCGAAGAGAATGAGGTCGCCATCGGATAAAAAACAAAATGGCGCTCTAAAAAATTCGTCATGTCTCCTGAGAGGTGCAGTAGCTGGTTTGGATTAGACAACTAACCCCACAGTGACATATCGTCAAGGTGTATGCGAACCGTAACGAACACCCATGTAATAAATGGCACCTAACGTGGGACCGATACGGGTCGGTCTCTAATATTAAGGATACACATACACTTTTTTGCTTCGATCCATATCCCCGGTAGGGGAAATTATTCAAATTCTCTTAGTCCTTAACATTCAATACTACTTTCTCTTAATATTTTTATTTACCCGTCCTTAACAGACTTACGCTTTAGCAAGAGTTCTGCTACTAAAGAGTCTATAGGACCTGATTTTTCTTTCGGTCAAGCATGGGCTTGATTGATCCTGAGACTGATTACCGGACGTTGTCGGCCTACCAATCCGGAGGTCCCAGATTTGAATCCCACCGACGCCGACCCATGTTTGTTTTTGCTGACAACAGAAGGTCTTGGGGTTGCAGAGAAAATGCCAGTTTTGCAATCCCTGATGATTGATTTTTTTTAGAATCGTAGGATGCTTTTTTCTCCAGATATTTAAAAATTCCAATATTATAAAAGGTCAGTAAATCGCAAACCTACTGCATTTCCCAAGATTTTGTTCAGAATCCTTTCTTTTTAATACACTATCTCCTCGTCTTCGCATGCATTTTACCAAGTTGTAAATAATGTTTTACAAAATTTATGGTCAATTCTCTTGTATCCGTGTTTGGTCACACGCCTTAAAATGTAGAAGATATGTAGGGAGCCAGCCATAAGGCTATGACTCCACAAAAGCATAAGTGTTTCGCTCATTGAGCTATGCAGCTGTTTTGCCATAAATATGACAAAGTGTCAGTGACCGTACTTGATGTGGTCGAAAATAACGTGTTGTATTTTTATGTTAATTGATTTAGGTATTGGGAAAATTATGCCCTTACATTTTATGTTGATTTTAGGAATTCCATTGCAATATTTTTGTGTTTGCGCAATTTACCCACCCATAGCTACAGGTTACGGCGCATACACCTGATGGTTGGAGGGGAAAACAACCTTAAGGTCACTTTAAGTATCGATTTAACACAATATCGCTTCAAAATAGTGATGGCCAAACTCACACTACTTAATGTGAGGAATGCTTAAAAGCTTTAGAAGCATTTCGGACGGTTTGTTTAATTTAGAACCTCAAAATGTTTGTAAAAGGTTGTATATTTTAAGATATTGTATAATTGCTTACAAAACTACTTAAATATGACGATTTTTTAGCTTTAATATACTTTAATGATTAAAAAACGCAAAAACAGGAAATCGAATACAGACAAACAATTGCATATACGAATTTAAAAGCTCAAAAGCTCACTTGCCCACGGGCACAGGTTTGGACATCACTGCTTTAAAATGTTTCCCACTCTCTCTCTCTCCTCTCTGTAACGCCTCTCACGTAGTGAAGGAAAGCTTTTTTATTTAACTGTTCCTCATAATTGTCGCTTTACCGAAACAAATTTGGCTTAGTGAACTAGTGTGGAAACGACAGTACCTAATTTTGCTGTATTGTGGTGTGAGGCAGCATTCAGGTATCGGTTTGGACGAATATTCTATATAAACTGTGTGACTCAATGTACCATCATGTTTCCATACTCCTTTTACATTCAAGAACGCAAGAGATCCGTTCTTTTCTTGCTCGGTCGTATATTTGGCCAAAAGAATACTCTAAATTTCAGTGCTCGCTTTTTGAATTGTAAATCACTTGTTATTACTGACAATTTTCTCAGTGCTATTGAGTGTTCTGTGTTGTGAATTGTCAGTTGATATTTATCATTCTTGGCACTGAGAAGCACTCTGCATTCCTCAACTCAGTGCAATGTTACCCCTACCATATAGCACTTTTCATCATTGCACTTTTTGTCACTGAAAGGGAACAGACCTAAAGTGTCATGCACACAACTGATCCAAACTTTGGGTTTGCTCCATACACAGATCTGCAACTATGAGAGCTAAAGATACACATATAGGAACGCCATCCTTTTATATATCTAACTTGTTATTAAAAAATACCCAGATGTTAGCCAGAACTCCAGAAGAGGCATGTGTGACTCGCTAATGTCAGATGTTGAAGTGAGACATTGAATAAGAGTTAACACTTCTCGTGTAGGCACATTATTGAAAAGCGACTCAGCATAGTAGTTAACTATAGTTTCATCTTCTTCCAGTCTTATATCACCCAAGGCACAAAATGTGTGGAATATTGGATGTGATGTTCCGTGTTTCCCGCTGATGGTTTCAATACAGCGACCAAATGCTTCGGTAATAAGTAGCTAATTAAATCTGGCTGACGATCGGTCGCTTTTGCTGCTTTGTGGATCTTAGGTACTTAATATATTTTAGGTAGCTGCGGAAAAGAGGGAATCAGGCCTGTAGGCGGATAAATGGCTTTATGATTTCTGATTAATTGCGAGACTTTTTTAAGAACCCGGGCTGCTGGATCATAATAAATCGGTGTGTATGTGTTCCTATCTTCTACTGAAAAATTCATTTTTTATGACAAACAGTCGGATTTCCATTGCCTGCAGAAAGAATCAAAATATTTTTGTTATTTTGCAGTACTTGAAATTTTGCTCACCGCCGAATATATCTTGTTCGTTTCTTTCATTATTGACTTGTTAACGTTGTTTAGATATTAGGTGTTTCACTATGTTAATATTACCAGAGTTAAAGTGGTGTCTAATCTGCTTGTGATATTGGAATTTGGGCGATGTGACATTGTTTTTTTCATGATAGCTTGTTTGTAGTTGATACGTTATCGCAGAGCCACATTATGTGAGAGGACCATTTTCTTAGCGTTAAATAACCTTGTCTAAGTATACAATAGAAGAATCAGAAACCAAAAGATAATAATAAATTAAAAGTTTAATAAATTGATCAATAAATAATGGTAATAGTACTCTTAACAAATTCCAAAGCATAAATTCGTTTCCTCCATTTAAATTCGTCTTTATTTTGCTAATATTAAATATTTTTATTTGCAGATGAACCTTCTGCTCAAAGCAAGACAAAGGGAAAATCGCCTCAAAACTCTAATGCTAAAAAGGTTACTAACATAAAAAAAATTGAAAATACAAAAGACCCACTTCTTGCAAAAGCAACGTCTGAAGTGAAGGGACAGGAATTGACACCTCCGACGCAAAATAACAATACAAACGAAGTTCCTTCCATGAAATTTCACTCCCGCGCTGCATCTAAAAAAAATCAGCAGCAACTGAGCAATGCTTCTTTAGATAATTGTACAAAAGAAAGTACTAACAAAAACCAATCTGACGTTACACTATCGCAGTCTTCTAATCTATCTTCAGATTTAAAGTCTGTTGGAAACGCAAAACCAGTTGTACCTTTCGAAAATGTTGTAAAAACAATGACGATTAAAACTCCGAAAAGGCTTGCGAAGGATATTAAATCGACGCCAGAAAAAAGTCCAATAGCTGCATCCACACCATTTGCCAAAGGTCCAGAAAGGGAAGTCTTAACGAAAAAACCACAAATAACAATTCCCATGATAACACCAAATAGTAAAAAGCAAACAATGCCAATAAATACTGTTCAAGTTGAAAATATTGCTACCGAGCCGCAACTTTTTACAACAAACAAACGCGTAATTGTCAAGCGGTTTAAGAAAAATCTTGAACAGCCAACAGAAAATGTTGTTACAAACGATACGGCAGCTGTAATATATGTGAATAGTGTTCCGGGACATGTTGTTGTTGAGACAAGATTGTTAACTAGACAGCAATATATGAACAAAAATTTGAGTAGAAGTAAGCTCGATGCAGCTGGTAGCAGTAGTAACAGTAGTAACAGTTCATCGACGATCAAGAAACCGGTTCATGTTTTTGTACCTCCAATTACTATTGGACAACCATCAGCAACATTATACAACCAGGTGACAAATAAGCATGTTTTTGTTGTACCTCCACCTACCGCACAACCATCAATAACAGTATCCAACCCGGAGACAATTAAGAATGTTTTTGTACCTCCAACTACTGTCAAACACCCAGCAGCAGCAGTTTCCAATCAGGAGACTGTTGTACCTGCAACTACTGTCAGATACCCATCAACAACAGTATCCAATCAGGAGGCAGTTACGCAAGTTATTAAGAATGTTTTTACTCTACCTCCAAATACTGTCAGACAACAACCTAAAACATTATCCGACCAGGAGGCAATTAAGAAAGTTTTTGCAGAAATTCAACATCTGATTGATGAAGAAGTTTCGCGAGAAGTTACAAGAAAACTTCAGCAAATAAGTGAAGGATTCACAACGGGTAAAATGAATCCTGAAAAACCAAGAATAAGAAAGTTCAATTCTAATTGTGACTTGAATACGGCAAACACCATTCATGCCGTGTTGAGGGAATATTTTGCTGTAGAACCTGAAGCGAATAAAAGCACGAATTCTCTTCAGGATTACGGAAAACATGATGATGAAAACTGTATTTTACCCGATTCTGAACGAACACCGGTACCGCAACAAGCCCCAGTCAATCCATCTAGTTCCCAGATCATACCAACCATTCAAAATCGCACGATTAACAAAAGGTTTTATCTTAAATCTGGAAATGTTCGTCAAATGAATAGTGTATTTTATACACCAGGGTCCAGAGTTAAGAGGGTGTCGAATATATCTCGAACAAATAAGAGAGGCAGAAATAAGAGCCCGGATTATTTCAGATTTCGAAAGATACGTTTACCTGGAAAACATAACTCTCCGAGGCAAGAAGGTTTTGAATCTCAAACTAATGTCGCCAAGGACCACACTTACTCTTCAAGTCACACAGCAGATGAAACTGATAGTGTCACAGATTCGGCTAGCCCTGTAGAGTCGTCACCATCCAAATCAGTAAATAATCAAGAAATCAACAAAACTGTTGATGCCAACGCGACCTTACCTAATCCAATTCAATGCGATGAAACTATTTTACAGAAGACCAGCGAAAATGTTTTGCAAAATTTAACCACATGCCTGCAAAACATAACTACAACCACAGATTCCCAAAATTTCACTTGTAATAATATACAGACTCCACCCAAAATTATAGAAAGTTCAAATACAAGTAAAAGCAAGGATAACTTAGAGGATGTAATAGTACCAGATGTATTGAATGCTGATAAAGCTGTTGGCGAACAGAATGAAGAAGATAGTCAAAAGATTATCCAAATTGAGCCGAGCGCACAGGACAACTCTTCTGTCATACCGGTGGTAGTAAACGAAACTTTAACAAGTTCTGGAAATGGCAACGGTCATAGTGATTATGAAGTGGTCGTTACACGACATTTAAAGAAAGTTTTAATTTCGACAACGGGAGAAATATCCAACCCAGCTGAGGTAGTAATTTCTGACTTTATTTTATCAGAGGATTCAAGCATTGCAAACATCCCAACAACAACTACAACACAATCTGCAAGTTCAAGTTCACATAAAACTTCCAAACCCGGAATATTTATAATAACAGACGCTGCTTCCCGGAGTGGAATGACTGATCCATTAGATGTTGATCTTCAATACACTGAAGACTACTCTCTGGACACCGGATATCAGTTTAAGTGCGACCATTGTGAAATTATTTTCTCTTCACGTCCTTTGATTCAGGACCATGTCCAAAGGACACATTATAAATCATCAAAAGATTGCTACATATGTGGACTGCAAATGGATTATCCACATTTAATGCAACATTTCCTCGATAGCCATTCAACAGCTTCTATTAGCAGGTAAAAAGGCATACAAGTTGCGCTTAATTGTATATGAGAACAAACACAATTCGCGTTTTAGGTGAAGAAATTTTTTATGTAAGGTTAACGTTGAAATAAAAAGAGTTGAATTAATTTTAGATTTAATTATAAAATGTCGCTGTTGCCTTGGATAAATGATAAAAACTTATCACTTAAACGCATCAGTTGTCTGCAATTCATTTTTAAAAATGTAAAACACTTTAAATATATTTTTAATGTACATAATATGTATCAGTAATTTTTGGCCTTAATTTCTCTTGTATTTTATTATGTATTAACTTTATATGCTATTTTCGTAAGAAATTTCGCAATTTAATTCCAAATTTATCAACATTAAACTTATTAAGTGGTCGTTAAGAATATTACAAGTTTTTCGGTCGCCGAAATAGCGGAAATTTTTCTAAAGAAAATTTGGCGAGATGCGAATAAATTAGCGGTGTCCGTTTAAGAATTCAACCATTGTGTTACACACTTTTTTTGTTAATTCAGCAGTGTAAATAGAATATAGTGCACTAGAATTAAGAAAAAAACATTACAAGAATTTTTTGATTTAATAAAACTCAAATAAATTACATAACTTGACTACATAAGCATAAGCACTTAGCTTTGATATTCAGCGTAAGGAAACTACAATAGTGTTTCCTAAAAATTAGACCTGGACTATGTGCGGGATGGGTGAAATTCTACTTAAACTTGCTCATTTACTGGTGAGGCTGACAGGTACCCACTAGATATCTCAACGGTAAGCGTTTCATTAGGTCTGTTCCCGTACCTGCAGAGATTATCAGCGCTTCGAAGAAAACTGCAGAAGCGTGTTCCCGTATTCACTTCTCCAAGAATATTTTGACTACGTCAGAACTTTCCCTCCTGCAGACAATTTAAGAATCCTGCAGCAACTTTGACCAGCTGCAATATGCTTAAATCTTTCTGCCAAAGTGACAACTGCCCAAATGTCAATTGAGTGAAATTGAAATTTGGAGTCCAACTTTTATAAAGTTTTATATCCTAAAAGGTAAGCGTGGGATTAAGGAAGTGAATTAGCCTATAAGAAAGAGCTGTGATTGTTTAGTTTCCATATATAGGGAAAGATTTTTTTTATCAACTGTCACTCAAAACAAGTCTGCTTTTTCAGAAAGTTGCAGCTGGTCGTTCCCGTACTAAAGTGAATTCACCAGGTAAACGATGGTTATCAAAGTCAACATTGTTTAAAAGCTTGTAAAATTTAAGAATGGATTTGTAGCCACTGAAAGGATTTTTTGGTAAAGATAGTATCCGTGTGAGTTATTACGGGAAAACCCTCGCCAAACGCCTATAGCTGCATTTCATTGGGTTACGCAGATTACGCTAGAGTAGTTCAAACTACGCGACTGCCATCCCAGCTCAGTGACTTCGAGATACACTACTTGAAAAGAAGATTGTGTTAAGAAGGAAATACTAAGATGAGTAGTGTGATAAGTTAACTAAATAATATTAATAGGGGGAGGCGAGATCAGAAAAAGCGGAAATAGATAGGCATAACGAGTCAGTCTCTGTTTACCACAGCTGATTCCACAAACGGACCGCCTTAACTGGAAGGATAAATCTATAATTCGAGACCGAAAGGGCGGCAATAGCAGCAACCTGTATCTCACTGACTTGGAGAAGCTACCTACATTGTACTCCGAAAAGGCTTTACATCCATAGCAAGTGATCGGCATAAGCAGTGATTTGCTCAACAAGGCCCTCAGCCACTGCGGAGTGAAGGCCCTAGCGAAGTACAACTTGCGAAGGGCGAAGAAATTTTTTTTTGCTAACCTGACTGATCTGGGGGGGGGGGGGGGGGGGCTGCCCCCCAACACTGTAGTCAGGCACTTATCCTAAGTTAAGCCCAAACTAGTGAGGGTTTGGCTGAGAGGAATCAGGTCCCGAATAGGGAAGCGATAGGAAGCTAGAGCATGCATCTTGGGCACGTTGAGGTTGAGTTTATTTGAGGTCACCCAATCACAAATCACTTTTATTAATCCCGCACAGGCATGCAGCTGTCCCAGTTCAGAAGTGCAAGTAACTCGTACATCATCAGCATAAAGGTGGACTAACCCACTACCGCCACACTCAAGGAGATCGTTGATGAAGAGGAGAGGATCAAGCACTACACGGACACATTGAGTCCTGTCAGTAAGGTAGGAGAAAATCAAGTCGCAAGCCGACGAGGAAAACCCGAACCTTGACTTCAGTTTTGCGCACAACAGGTGGTTGGTATCGAAAGCCTTACTGAAAATTGTAGCTTTGCGTTTGTCAAGGTTTATTCGTATTTCCTCACAAATAGCCACAAGCGCAGTGGTAGTGCTGTGCGACTTTCGGAACCCGGACTGGCGGCCATAAAGACGGCCCGACAATTCAAGGTAGTCCGTCATGTGCTCCCTTGCTAGAGTCTCCCAAGCTTTGAAGAGTGATTGTACCAAACTAATTGGCTTGTAGTCAGTAATATTTGATGCGTGGCTTTTGTTAAGAATTGGGCGAACTAAGGCCCGCCCCCAAACACTTGGGAAAGCTGATGTAGTGAAAATGCTATTGAACAGGTGGAGCAAATTTAGCGAATTTAGTTCGTAGTGGTCATGTCATTGCGAAAGATACTAGTACCGTAGGCGCGCTTGGCATCTCGTACAATACAATTGACTGTATTCCGTAAACTTCGAAAAGCCTCCCAATTGTCAGAAGTGCGTGCACACCTGAATGCTCAAAACGTTCCTGCATGAGACCATGCGTACTATGTCACGGGTGACCCAGAGGCATCCATTACGGCGCCCTCCTCCTACACAGAGTGGCACGTGGGTCTAGAATAGGTGTGAGATGGCCACATTTAGAGTTTCATGTTGGATGTTGACATTATTGGTAGAGTATATCAAACCAACATCGATATGATATGCATCTATAAGGAGACTTGATATTGAAATATCAAAGGAGCTCTAATCGTTGCAATAGCACACGATAAATAAATGAAAGCGTGCATGGAAATCCCTGGGACCTAAAAAAGGTCGCTTAACCGAACCATATCATCATCACTGACGATAAAGAAGTCAATAAGGGAGGAAGAACCATGTACACAGTAATGAGAGGGTTTTGTTAGGTCACAAACTAAGCTCAAATCAAACCCCTGAAGGTAAGCTTCTATGCGCCGTTGCACCGCTGTTTCCAATAGATTCAAATTGAAATCATGATTACTTTGCATATCTGGGAATCAGATCCACCAGCACCTTCTCCATACTTTCGAAACCCCCCGAGAGCGATATACAAACCCCAATACCATCCAACAGTTTCAACGATAACTCTATATCGCAAAAATCCGACGGGGCAAATTGCCGGTATTTAAGTGACAACACCTGATGAGTTCAACCATGCAAATAGGAAATATTCTTGGGACTCAACGACCGCAAGTCTGCAGTAAATATTGTTTAACAAAAAAAGATATTGTTGCTTCTAGTATTTTTCCAAGCAGGCAATTATCTGAAGAGGCGCAAGAGGTAAGGAATAAAGACAATAGAAAACATATAGGGCTATTTACTAGAAAAACATCTAGAGTTACACAAATACAGATCTTCTACATACAATAGTGATAACATCAGCTCTTTTGATTGCAAGGACAAGGATTGCCTACTACCATCTTTTTCGGCTGCTCCACAGTACATTTCGGCCTTCACAGATTCCAGGCCTGTGTTGTGATGATTGACTCGGACAAGTGGATTTGGTGTTCTCATCTGACTGCTCGAATACTGTTGTGAAGCACTGTCTATCTCCCATGGTTCCTGACTCTTGTCATCATCCGGCATTGCATATCATTCTTGGTTTGTTTTGATTGTGTATTGAAGGCATCTTCTGATTCAAGTAATTTTTGTTATAACTTTAGCAAGGCTGATTATTCTAAACTTAATAATTGGCTCTTTGCCAGTGATTGGACGAATGTTCTGAATGAACGTGACGTCAATAATTCTGTAAAGTTATTTAACGATTCTCTTTCTGTTTGTTTTACTAATTTTGTTCCTGTTTCAAGGTCTCCTGGTTTGCGTATATATCAGCCTTGGCGCAATAGTTCCGTGAAGCAATTAAAGAATCTAAAGAATAAAGCTTGGAAGCGGTGTTGTTCCTCAAGAAGTGATGCTGACTACTTCGCTTACTTCATGTTACGCAACGAATTTTGCTCTGCACTTGATATATCTTACTGTGACTATTTGGAGAGAATTAAATCGACTGGAGGTTCGTAAATTCTAACGGTAATTGTGATGGCTACTCTTTTGTGTTAAGTCTTGGTGACATCGAAAGTGACGATTCCCTGACGACTGCCAAACTGTTTGGTAAATTTTTTAGCACCACATTTTTGACTAAAGACTGTGATACTAGAGATAAGGATTTTACTCATATAACGAGACTTGCGCCGACTATCCTGGAAACCAAAGACCTAGTGGATGACGAGGATACTGTCCTAAAGCATATTTCTGATTTGACTGATAGTTTCTCGTGTGGTCCTGATGGTATACCTGCCTGCTTTGTAAAAAACTGCCGCATGTCCCTAGTTTCTATACTTTGCCACTTATTTAACTTATCTATCCGTTGTCGCGTCTTTCCGAAATCCTGGAAAGTATCTGTCATCATTCCCCTACATAAGAAGGGAAGAAAATATTACTTAGCAAACTATCGCCCCATTGCAATTTACTGTATTGGTAAAATTTGTGAAGCCCTGGTGTGCAATGTTCTGAATTTCCACTGCAAACCTTTTCTGGGTTCCTTCCAGCATGGCTTTATGAAAAGTAGGTCTACTACGACTAACTTGCTGGAATTCTCTAATTGTTGTATTTCTGTCATTGAAGCTGGAAAGCAGGTCGACTGCATATTCACGGATTCAAGCAAGGCTTTTGACAGAATTACCCACAGTGTTCTTGTTCGTAAGTTATCTGTTTTAGGGTTTCCATAGATTTTCGTTAATTGGATTCGTTCCTATCGGTCTGATCGCACGCAACGTGTTTTGTTTCGAGGTACACTTTCTAATGATATTTATGCCACCTCCGGTGTTCCTCAGGGCAGCCATCTAGGACCATTGCTTTTTATCATTTACATCAATGATGTATCCCTAATTCGAGAATTCTATGTTACGCTGATGAGGCCAACATTTTCTGCGTTATTTCAAGTGTGAACGGACTATGCACTATTAAACTCTAACTTAGACGCCTTTCATAATTGGTGTTCTACAAGCTTCCTTCTTCTAAATATTAGCAAGTGTACTACAATATCGTTCTCTTGATCAAGGAAACCAGTGCACTTTAACTACACCTTAGACGGAGGCTCACTGAACAGACTTGCGACAAAGCTAATTCTGCTCTGGGCTTTGTCTAAGAAGTTTGATGACCCATATATAACTAAACTCCTTTATTTTACTTTCGTAAGACCTGTTTTGGAGTATGCTAGTCCAGTGTGGCCTCCTTTTTATGCGCCTAATATTAATCGCATTGAGGCTGTACAACGTAGATTCGTAAGATTTGACCTTCGCGGTAGACACGACAATTCCAGAGTTGTTTTTGCTGGGCGCGAAACTGCTGGGAGCTCTATATTTATCGATTCCCACTCGCCCCTTGAGGAACCAAAGCTTTCTCCATATTCCCCATCACCGCACTAATTATGGTATGCATGAGCCTAATACAATCTATGTCTCGTCTCTTTAATAATCATTTTGAGTTTATTGATTTTCACTTGTCGCGACCTCAACTGAAGAATCAGGTTTGTTAGAGTTACTTTTTCTTATGTAAATATTGTTATTTTTGATGTAGTAATCAATCTTTGATGAATCTTAATAAAGAAATCTACGGCTCAGCAAATTGGAACATACACCGTGGCAATGTTCCTGTGTGGGAACCGAGTCATCAAAACGGGCAACGTCCAGGAATCCACATTAAAAGTCGTGACGAACGGAAGTGCGTCAAGAAGTGGCAGTTCCGGCGAACAACAAGAAATTCATGGATGCAGTAGCACAACTCAGCCTCTGTAAAGCCGCACAACCAAAATAACGCTTCAATCCTTATTCCTCGAGCCAATAAAAGGAAAATCTTACGATTTATAAATTCCATCGAATCTTTACTGAACTACAAAGAAATGATGTATTTATTCTTTTTGGCTTGTCTTTCTGCTGTTTACAATTTATTGATAAGGTAATAATGTTTTAGGCGAATGGAAGAGCAATAACATAGGGGAAACAACTAAATAAGGCATCAATAGAATTTTATTACCTGAATTGAGCATTGAACATTTTTGATTGATATGTTTTGTTTATCTATGAAGTTAAATTTGTTTAATATATAAAGAAACTCACAAATTCTAGAAACCTGGATTTCACTCTTTATAATACGAATATTCCAACGTCTCCAATTGTAATTGCGAAATGCATAAGAAACTCCAAGTTAACTTTAACGAATTCTTTAAAAGTTTTGTAAAATAATGTACTTTGACATCATTTCCTCATAGAAGTGTAGTTCGTTGACATCAGACCCAAATAACTTTTCACAAATTTATTTAAATGGATTTGAATTACATATATGATATATTTAAAATTCAATTCGCATTAATTGAAGGAAATACATTTGGTTGCGTGTAGAAGTCCACCTTCTTCAATACTGATTTCATTGTAAATATTGCAAAAACAATAAATAATTGAAATAAACGACCGTTTGAATTGAACTGAAGCCAACTTCATCGGTACACAGTCCACTAATTAAAAGCTTCTTATGACTAATGAAAAGCTCCCAGTCAGCTGCCCGTATTTATTTACCAAAAATTTAAATAGCATGCGCGCCGTGTGACGTTGCGATCACGCCACCATGCCGAAAGGGACAGAAAAAGGCTTTAAACAGTGTGCAATGTGAGATAGCTTGCAAACTGCCGGGAGTGTAAATAAGTTTTCAAAAATGAAATAAAAAATATTCTGGACTAAGAGTAGATCTGTGTATAAACAAAATACGTTTATTCGATTTTAATTAAAAAAATTACAAAAGGTAAATTGAAATATCTGACGTGGATTGTGCAATTCGGGCTGTGTTAGTGTTTTGTGACAAATCAAAGAATCCCCCCCGGCTGCTCAGCTTTCTTTCTCATCGTTAGTGGACAAGCCCCTGCCTTCGTGTTCTGTTTACTGCACAAAAACCGACGGGACGTTGTACGGGACGGTTGTGTTTCGTGTATTTGTTGTGTAAAATAATAGAAACCTTTTGCATTAATATAATAAAAATCAATTTTCCTTTCAATATTTACTATTTGTCAGCGGGTATTGTTCTGCTGATTACTACTGGTATTCCTGGTAAATGAAAATTGTGGATAAAGTGCTCTCATAACTGTGTGCGTGTTAGATTTTCTTCTTTCGCATTAACCTAAAAATTGTGGTAAAGTGGTAGAAATAGAACTAATTCTATGTTAATGGTTTTGTTTAAACAATTGCGCTCGATATAGTGCTTTGGAAGGATCATTGGTCCAGGTAAGTTAGGATAATATTCGCATTAGGCAAGGATTTTCGTGCAATGTGATCATCCCCGCCTTCTTTTCCTTTTGGAAAACTCCATATCCGACCTCCTTTCTAATTAGAAAATGCAATTCCGCTATATAACCAACTGCAAAGAAAAAAACTAGCACGCTAGACAATCAGTCTAGTTGAAAAAAAAGGCAGGGGTTTAACCTTAAAACGGGATTTTTTCCCATACTCTCTTGCTACCGTTTGTATGTTGCCGTTGCGGACTTTCTTCTTTTGCGATTACGAATGAGCCGAAACCCACTTGCAGTGGTTTTTCCTATATGATGCCTACTCGCTTGCAAATTTATCTCAGGCAGGCCAGATAAATTCTTGTCTCGTTTAATTTTAGCCTCTCATCCTTGTAAATACATTTTGTGTGCTGTATGCCACCGATAAGTGCTGAAAGTTGCGTAATAAAATAAAAAAAAAGTCATTTCAAGTTTGTTCAATTTTAGTTGTCTGAAAAAAACACATTTTATGGATGTTTGCATTATTTCCATAGTCACAAAAAGTATTTGCGACTTTATTCTGGGAGAAAAACAAGCTCACATGTTTGCTGTCACCAAATTCTATTTGGGTCGACTGCAGATTTACCGGTAAAACGTGAGGATGAAATTCTACTACACTCGGGTATACTTTAAATGTTAAACCAGTTTTCTTTTAGTTTTTCATTTAATTCATAAAATTACGACGTTTTACGTCTTTAAGTTAAAGAATTTTCCCTGATTAGCTTTTTCGATTTTCCTTCGGTGAACATGTAAAGTTATGCGCACGTGCAAACACGTGCTTTTTCAACTATAGTGACGTCACGAGTGAAATTTCTTACCCCTTAATATCACGCAATGCTATGGGTACAACACCCTTGAGGGGATTAGAATGGAAAGTGTCTGTGGCTGAGAAAAACTCAAATCAAAAACAAGTTGACTTTGTATTGCTTAAAATTTTAGAAATTTCTAGTGAAAATAGGTCCATTCCGCTCGTGCATAGTGTGTAGGAATCTGTTAATGGTCCGTTCGTTGTATTCAGTTCTTTTCTGGTGATAACTGTTTCACTTTTTGATGTGTCTGGTGCTTTACGGCTTGCTATCTGTTGCTACATGGCTTTATCTTAGGTAAGTCAGTATTTATATTTTAAGCAATTTAAAGTAATAACACTGCGAATGCAACAAGAACCTTCCCACCCAGGAATATGAAAATCTGAAAAAGGCAGGGCTGACTAATTACTATATCGGATGTCACGAAATCCTCAAGAATTACGACTTTATCTTGTAAATCCTGATGACGGCGTTCCGGGTCTTTCATTTTTTTTAATGCGATGTTAAAGGCGGACGGTAAAAATAGCAACAATTAATGCTAATTAGTTTCTTAAAATAAACTTGAAAAAGGAGTCCTGCTATTTTGTTCTAAAAACATCCACTGATGGTGTCAAAGGGATAATTATTAAATGATTGTTGGGAAGAGTAAATTATTTAGGCGTGAATAGCATGATTTTGAAGGTAAACAAACACGGATGGATGAACTAGCGATAAACACTTGGTAATTTGTTTGTAATCGTTGACACAGATTTTTCGGAAATTTTCAAAAGTTGTTAAATTATCGGGGAAGATTTTAGTTTCCGTGGCACACCGATTTGACGATGAATTTCGATAAAGCACCCCAAAATAAAACGAAAATAATAAATAATTTTGCTGCTAATTCATACTTACCACCTTCATCGCAGCCACTTCCATCTCCATCACAATGTACTAGTAGGCAAATGACGCTACACTTTCGCACTCGCGAAGTTTTTAGAGTACTTTCAAAACTCGACGTGTCCAAAGCAACTGGGCCTGATGGTTTCTCGCCCCTTGTTTTAAAATGCTGCGCCTCTGCTTTGGCTAAACCTCTGCGCAAACTTTTTCACCTGTCATATTCAACAGGAATGTTTCAAAGTGTATGGAAACTTGCTCATGTCCAGCCGATACTTAAAAAAGGAGAGGCATGCGACCCCTCTAACTACAGACCAATTGCACTAACCTCGATCATATCTAAAGTTTTTGAATCACTCATCAACTCTCAGTCGTTAAAATATCTAGAAAACAACCATCTTATCAACGATTGCCAGTACGGTTTCCCCACTGGCCGCTCAACCGGAGACTTACTAACGGCTCTAACGGAACGTTGGAATCATTGTATTCATAATTTTGGTGAGTCCGAAATCGCCGCTCTTGATATTTCAAAGGCTTTTGATAGAGTCTGGCATGCTGCCCTTTTAGCCAAACTTCAAACATTTGGTCTGCACTCTACCCTCGTTAAATGGATAGAGAGTTTTTTTGTCAGGCCGTTCAATTCGTGTAGTAATTGACGGAGTTACATCTGATTCCAACGAAATAAATGCCGGTGTACCTCAGGTTTCAGTTCTTTCACCAACCTTATTTCTTCTTTTTATTAATGATCTTTTATCCCTTACTCTCAATCCTATTCATAGTTTCGCCGACGACAGCACCCTCGATTTCGCGTACTCATTTGATTCTGTAATGAATTCACGTGGAAATGCTACAGAAGCCAATCGGGAACGATTGTTTAGATCATTAAACAACGACATTTCTATGGTCCTTGCTTGGGGCAGAGCAAATCGTGTTACGTTTAATGCATCCAAACTTTCGAGCTTCGAGTTAAAATTTACACCCAAGTCCTTTGTGTTGTCAAGGTTGGACAATAAGATACCGTTGATATAATAATTATGACGTATATTTTTAAATTTATGAGTATATGACAATACTGCATAATTGTCTACTCAGAGAAAGAAAATGATCGAAACACCAAGAGTGGAAGATATTCATGTCTGAATTAATCAAAGTACAGCGACAACCATCAGCGAAAGTGCGAAATATTTTCGCTTCGTTAGTATAAGATGAGAGATTTGTGTGAGGCAAGTTGTAAGTCATGAATGTAAATGTCAAATAATAACGGTACTAAATTGTTACCCTGTGGTGCTATAAATTACATCAGATAACACAGACTTAAAGACCTTGCCAACTCCAAATATATTGGCAACAGATCGATAGTTAGTTTCATCGTTCATATCGTCCTTCTTATTGAAGATGTGGTTGGATGCAGGTTCGAGCCTCAGCCTGCCGACCAGTTTTCCTATTCATAGGGTTGTTTTCTAGGCTTTGGCTACATCACAAAAAAAGAAAAAAACAACATTCAAGTATATTGTCTTCTTACGCGACTGTTCGCCATTTTATAAACCTCTTCTATATAACACCGATATTAAGGAAAATCGATGTTTTGCATTCGATTATTATCGATCATCGATGTTGAATCATCGATGTTCAGTCATCGATGTTGACAACATATTTTAACCTACAAACGAACGACGAAGTGTTACTGGTTATTGGAGTTTGTAGTTGGGCCGGTTTTTTTCAGCATGAGCCCGGCCAGGCTGTAACTCTATATAATACGATATCGTCGCATGATATCGAACTTTTTATGTGATCAATTGGACGTCATTGACCTCGAAGAAATACGGCAAAGATTACTTAATAGATAAACGGCTTCGAACGAGATAGTGAAACATTTTTGGTTGCTTTTATCCCATCGGGCAACCCTGCAATCAGAACTAAAAATTTGTTTTCCGGGCGAGGTTGTGGATAAGAGACACTTATCGTCGACTTAAGTGTGAAAGAACGTCTCTACCACTTTTGAGCTCAGTATACGAAATACCATAACTTTTGTTACAGTTAAAATTATGTAAAAACCGATTTATTGTTACTTTTCTGTTACCCTTTTCTGCTGAAAAAATTAAAAAAAAATTGAAGAAATCAATATGTTTTTAGAAATTATACTGTTTTTTGCGTCTCCTGGAAAGTTGGGTTTATTTAGATACGTTCCCTCACACTTAAGCCGACGTTATACTTTTCTTATGTGCATTTACAAATGTCAAATGTACTTCACTCATTAAAAGATCAGAATGCATTGACAGTTTGGAAGTTTCTTACGTATACAAGTAACTAACTCAGTCATGTGCTTCACATGAATTCTTTTTATTGGTGGTACTTTTTCGTACATTTTACTCTTCGACAAGATTTGGCGGTACACAGCTTACTCTAGATAGAAGCCCGAAAAACATGACAATTCGGCCATTTCACCACCAAGTGTTTCGTCATTATTTCATTTTTGTTGTACCGCAGAGATTAACCAATCCTTTCACACACAAATAAAACTGCACACTCTCGTAACCAATAACCCGAACTTTTCCTTATGACTACTGTGGCAAGTTTTGGTTTGTTTACACCACCAATGCTCAGCTTCCGGGCTTGTATCTAGAGTAGGTTGTGGGCGGTACTTTTTTGGCAGTAGTCTATTATTCTCTCCGTATGAGAACAGAATTTGAGTAAATGACTTCAAACTACCTGTACTCTGGCTGGATATATTTCGTTTTACTGTGGTACCAGTGTTACTTTTTCAAGACTTGCTGGGTAAAGGAAAAGACGAAAAATCAGAGTGGCTCGCAATAGGTAGGCATAAGGAGTCAGTTTCTGTCATTAGCCCTGAAACATATCATGTCACCTAACCTAGAGTGCCAAAGGTAGTTGATTACACAAACGGATCTCTAACCTGGAAGAATAAATCCATCGTGAAAGACCGAAAGGGCGGCAATAGCAGCAACCGGGATCTTAAGGACCTGGAGAAGCTGAACCTACAGAACAAATAATTGCGGAGCTTTAAACTTAGCACCCGGTGAAGCAGCTGAAGTGTCCGCAAGGAGAGGAAATCCATGAAGGAGCACCCAAGGAATGTGTTCGTTGGGCCTGAAATGTGATCTCTCCTGTTCAACGAGAAGATGCATCTGACGCCTGAGTTAAAATAAGTTTTCAGTCTATTTAGCTGGCCTACATCGCACCCCGAAAAGGCTTCACATTCATAGCAAATGATTGGCATGAGTAGTGATTTGACCAACAAGGTCTATGCTAACAAACCACAAACAATTCCTAAACTGTAAACAGACGTCCATCACCTCATTTTTGAAATTAAGCCAATAGCATTACAAAAAGGTAAGCCAGCAGGTATATGGCCATTTAGTTAGTATTCCATAATTAATTTATAAATTAATTACAATTGCTCAATTAAGTGATAGCCTACTGTTATTCGTTTTAAAATTAAATACGGCGTATTCAATGGGTCACCCTATATATAAAAATGGTTACACACCCCACTCAGTTTACCCGGAAACTTTCCATATGGGATCTATTGTGGGAGTCCATTTTCGTTCGTTAGTTCAAACAGACCAGATAAGGAAAACAATCGTGTTTGTAATTTTCGATAGGGGAGTTACCTCTTGATTAGTCGATTGAAAATTTAAGAAGGTATATAAATAGTTATATTTCATATATCATCGAAAAATGGTTTGACGTTGACCGTTGATTGCAACTGTTTGTGAAAGTTCCCACACGTTGGAGTGGAGAGCCATCGTGAAAATGGCTGACCAAAAAATCGCTTTTGGTATATATATGCACAACTGAAATTTTGGAATTTTTAGTAAAAGCAATTGGAAAAAATTAACTCTTCAAACCACGTATTGTACTCGTGCAAAAAGCCAGTAGGCAAAATTTGAGATATGTAGCCGCATATTGTGTACCATATGTCGGCGTTATCAATTAGGCCTATACTTACATACGGGGTGGTTGTCTGGTGGTCTGCACGAAAAAAGGTGATCCATCGATAAGCACGAGAAAGTTTAGAGGATGTAAGCGCAAGTTACCCTCGGAACTACACCGTCTAAAGCCATTACCCATTCTCCTTTTAATGCAGGTGGAACTTCGGAAATCAAACCGCATCCTTAACTGCCGTTTTGCTATCAGGCTTATTTCGGTAAAGACTTGGGTGCGAACCTACTACGGGCACACAACATTTTGGATGGTAATATAATAAAAAATATTTTAGAGCCCAATTCGACTCTATTCCCACCAGGCAGGAATTGGAGGATCAGACCCCCCCTCCCCCACATGGGGATAATCAGTCCTTCTTGAGTTGGAAGGTAAAGGTGTCTAGTCGGAACACCGGGACCTTAGCATTTCTTTTCATTTGCCAGATTACTGCAGCGTTTTCCAAGCAGGAATCATGGCTATAAAGTTAGCATTACAATGTCTGTCATAGAATAGATACTAAATATACTCCCTAAATATCCCTGGTCAAACGTGAACGAAATAGTCTAGCAATTTTGTATTGGAAAAGTAAATGCTAACTGTCAAGCAGTAAATACTATTTGTCAAAAATCAGTGAGCGAGAGTCACTTCTGTAATTCTCAGAAAAGAAATTTCCCCTTTCATCGATTAATTCGTATAAGCGGACATATGTGTTGATTAAGTAATAGACAGTTCTGTAAATTCGTTACTTTCGTATGAAATTAGTCCGTAAACCTTTTTCAATTCTTACATTAACTGTTTTTTTCTTTCGCGAGACTACGAAATATCTTAGTTTATATCTCAATGGGACAGGTTTACTGTGATCCTTGTCACTTGGTCTTAATAATTGAATAAAAACATTCACCTGGAAAGCTGATGAATAACCGAACTTTTTACTCAGCCGAAATGAAATTTACGACTACATACAAGATGACTGAGAGATTTCCCATTTGGGTAATTTTCTCTCAGCGACATTACCATTTAAAGGAAAAATGGAATTAAGTGCCGGGAAATGTTTGCAATTTTGTTCGAAGCTGGTCTACTATTTGTATTTATACTATGGAAATGTCTTTAAATAACGTCTGTATCTTCACAGGCAGTCAGGCTGCTATGAAATCTCTGGCGGGACTTACATGACCTTGAATACTCGGCCGATTGAAAAACCCAATTGTCATGCTATCCATTTTTCATCTTGTCCAAAAACGTACTAGACGTAGTTTTGCCGATAATTAACTATCTGCCTAATTAACCATCAGATCTGGCCAACCTTCGGTCAAAAGAGCTTATCTCGCTCAAGCGAGATTATTCATTGCCTTATAGACAGATACGCTGGCAGACTCAGCGCACCATCGAATAATTTTTGCAGGGGGTTGCCTCATTTCCTCTGCAACTGCCTGTATCTAGCCAACTGCAGGAGTCGGCTGCTAGGCTCCCCCTTTTTTAAGGAGTTAACTGAACTAGGATCCCTTGATATCAGAGACATATCAGATACATCAGGAGCCCCAAATGGTTTAAGCTATTTCTTATAGGTATGGGAATCTAGTCTCAACGTGGTATCATAATAGATCATTAAGGCCTAAGTATACTTTCCCCCTGGAGGTGTCTGCCATTCTAAATAAACTGAACCTTGTATAAGCGTCAAGAAGCTCCTTCACGATGCAGCTACTTTACGACTCAAACTAGAATCTGAATGCTTTCTTGTTCTATACCAGGATTTTAAATCAGCTGATTGGCGATCATTAAATACAATTCGCAAAACTATTTTAATCAACTGCTTTCTAAACTCTCTCAGCTTAGTTAAAGTTTACGAGTTAGAAGGACTAACAACCTTTGGCTTTCCAGAATGTAATTACCTCACACCATGCAACAGTATTAATTTCAGTCCTCATCAGGACATGTTGAAGTATTTTTTTTACATAAAACTAAATACTTGATCATTATATTCCCTCGGCAGACAAAATTTATACGATAGCGATTAATTAAGACTTTTCTATACTATCTAATGCCCACTAATTCGTAATTTTAGCAAAAAACGATGATATAGGATTGTTTCCTTAATTCAAGTTCAATCGTGCACACATAAATTTCGAATTTCGTTCCGAACGTGTCGAATTGAAATTCAGATTTCACACAGAGGAAACACACCTTACCCATCCCCCATTCAGGCGTAATCCAACGAGACAATTTTCGATCAACCTAGAGCTCTCTAGACTTCAATTGTCTTAATCCAAACGAATGAATCTAAAGTGCTTCCACCGGGTCGGGTATATATCAGAGCTCAGTGATTAGCATGTAGAATAATTTGACGACGCGTCAAGAGTTTACATGAGCACGATATATGGCCAAACGGGATGTGATCAATTGAGTGAAAATCTTCCTCATCTTCTAAAACCAAACCAAAAATTTTCCTCAAGTATCCTCACTAGACAATGCGATAACTCATGGAAAGTTACGTCATTCCGTCAGGGTTGCGTTAAATAGAAATGTCAGACCAAACCTATTTTTGTATACGCACATATTGATGGAAGAATGCGTTCATGTCGCCTGAGAGCTCTATGCGGGTCGCAACTTATTAATGGGGACCGGGGTCAAGGCAATGTCCGAATTGATTAGATTTTGTGGCAAACGTTGATTTGAGTGTTTAGAGGAAGCTGGTGACAAGAGTGAAGTTCATTGAAAAATATCAGCGTATAGGATGATGTTTGGTGGGCGGAGCGTTATGTAAACTTACTTGAATAAATATTTATCGCTTTTCATATTTGGTTATGCTATGCCTTTGCCATTTACAGTGAATATTTTTGCGAATGAAACAAAACTTGCGCAATCGAAAATAGTATAATTTTTTTTTAAGCAATTCTACTAAGAAATTTGATATATTTTAAGATTTCAGTCACAGTTTTCATTATATGAGACCCAACTGTAACATCTTTACCATTTCCTATAGATTATAGCTCTTCGGCTTCATACCTGCTCATTCAACTCACTTTGTTCAGCTGTTATACAAACTGTGGGCTAATTTTAATGTTGCACTTTTATGGGGAAAATTTGATTACATTAAATCTCTCTTGGAACCATTTCAAGAAAGACTTACGAAGGAGTGAAATATATACCATGAGGCTGACATGTAGTTAGATTGTATTTTGGCAATTAATTTCTAAAAACCCATCAGTAACAATTCAGTATTGCGAATCAAAAAGAAATTTAGTGAACACTCAAAATTTGCATGAATAAGTAATAAAGTAGTAATTGACAGAGTTACATCTGATCACTAGGAAATAAATGCCGGTGTACCTCAGGGTTCAGTATTTTCTTCTTTTTATTAATGGTCTTTTATCTCCCAGTTATAATCTTATTCATAGTTTAGCCGTCGACAGCACCCTTGATTTTACGTTCTCTTTTGATTCTGTAATAAGTGGGAACGCTACACAAATTGACCGAGAACCTAAGTTTGGATAATTAAGCACGGACATAATTATTATCCTCGCTTGGGTATTGAGATATCCAGTAATCTTAGCTGGACCGAATATATATTTGCAATCGCTAAAAATGCGATGAAATGCTTGGGTTTTCTACAGAGATGTAAAAAATATTTGACTCCATTTGACTAAGTCCCACATCAGCTCTAGACTCGAATATGTTTCCCATATTTGGGTAGGGACCGAACATACCGCATATTCCGCGTTAGACAAAGCTCAAAGAACGGCTACAAAGCTAATTGGCGATTCCACAATCTCAGAGCATCGACGGAGTCGGTTGTCTCTTACTCTTCTATCGTTATTCTCATGACCATTGTTTTAATGAAATTGGTAGTCACCACAACGCGTGTTAAAACAGCTTCATGTCACTCGCACCCCTATATACTCCCGGTTACATTTGGAATTTTTCTAAGTAACTTTGGAATATTTTCTAAGCAGAACAACACGAAAGTGGAAAAGTTTAGAATAATCTGTTCTTCCCTCATCTTATGAGCGCGAACCAGGCGCACATTAACATTTCCTTCAGTCAATATCTTAACCTATTTCCCTCACCCTTAATTCCTTTCCTGCCAAGGCTGTGCTTTAGCATCATAGGACATCCCCTGAGCTTGGCAATATTAATTATAAAAAATATTCAGTGAACTTAGAACCGATATGGATTCAAAACCTAACCGATATGGAGCCCAAACCTAACTAGCATACTCCAACAGAGGTCTAACCGGAGACTTATATAGGTGAAGCCTTATGTGGGGCGTCAATATTAAAGTGCGAAATGAAGTTTAGTTGCCGCGCCCAAATTCCTCAGACCTTCCGCCGTAGTTGTTTGTTTAATTTGCTTCAACTTCAAAATGTCGTAATGGATGTAAAATTAAATATTATTTTTGGCTTTTTAGCGTTTTTTATAAAATCATTTCAATTTCTCTTTAAAGAAAACTGTCTTATTTTTCACTTTTTAGTGACTTCGAATATGCTACTCGAAAAATGCTCCTCGTATAACAAAGCAATTTCAAGAGTTGCAGAGGTACTTTCCTCTATGGAAAGGAATCAGAATTATTCAAATCCGACGACATGTTACGAAGTTAATCCTTGCCATCCTTTCATACCCTCACCTTAGATAAAAAATTCTTACCATGGCGCCAGTACGCCAACGTTACTCTATGCATCAAGAGGCAATCATCAAAATCACCCTAAGCCAAAATATCTGTCATGATACTTGTACAAATGGAGCAAGGTACCTTATTCAACAATAAGCGAATTATTCAAATCTGTTCACATGATACGAAGTTAGGCTCCACTCTTCCACTACCACACTCCACCATACAATTTTTGGTATGCTATCAATGGGGGAAGGATATCATATTCTGTTCATTAACAAAAGAATCATCCAAACTGATTAGCACGCTAAGAAGTTAGTCTACCCTTCCCCACTCACCCTACCCAGGGTCCAAATTTTTTTGTGACACTATCATGCCCTATACAAAAAAAGTCATTCAAGTCGGTCCACGCGTTACAAAGGTGGTTTCGTCCCACCCCACCCCAAGGGGACAGATTCTATATATCAAAAGCTAAATAATCTAAAGCGGTCCATTCGATGCATAATTAGACTTCCTGTTATAGTAGCATGGAGGATAATATTCTACAGAACAACACAAGAATCATCCAAATTAGTCCACGCGTTACAATGTTAGGCAACCCCCCCCCCCCCCCCCCCCGCACTCAGGTAACTTTTTTTCATATATCAGCAATTGGGGATCATACTCTCTATACGTAAAAAGAGAATTCATCCAAATCGGTCCAAGTGTTACGAAGTTAGGTCACCCCCCCCTCACTTAGGTCACTTTTTTTCTTATATCAGCAATTGGGGATTATACTCTCTATACGTAAAAAGAGAATTTATCCAAATCGGTTTACGCGTTACGAAGTTAGGCATCATACGTATTTGACGATTTGACATATTCACACTTTAATAGTAACCAAGTTTTGAGATATGGCAACACCAGTGTGAATATGTCAAATCTGACATTGTCATCGTAAAGTTTGACATTTTTAATGGTAATCGTACTCAGAACGTTTTGTCGTACGAATGCTATTTGTTTTGTTGTTGTTGGATTAAACCAACAAAAGTGTGCCGATCAACTCGCTTTGACTTTTGGTAATGAAGCACCATCTCGAGCCACCGTGTTTCGCTGGTTTTCCGAATTCAATCGTGGTCGCACTTCGCTACAGGACGAATCTCGTGATCCTCATGTGACATAGATTGAGGTATGCTTATAGGCATTAGTTCCACTTGCATACATTCAATATTGCATGAACATTTGGCCGTCAAAAAGATTTGTTCGCGTTGGATACCGCATAATTTGACAATCGCTCAAAGAAATGTTGAGAAAATTCAATCGCGGTGCTTCAAAAGAGTCTATAAGATCGTGACAGAGGACGAATCATGGGTATATGCATATGAACCCGAAACTAAGCAGCAATCGACTGTATGGGCCTTTTAAGACGAGCCAAATCTAACAAAAGTTGTTCACGCACAAAGCACTTCGCCTGTTTTTTCGGAATAATTGGACATGTCTCCACTGTGCCATTACAGCAAAGTAGAACGGTCAATTCTGAATGGTACACCACCATTTGTTTGCCAGTAGTGTTCGGAAAAATAAGGAACCAATCGCAGAACATGAATCATTCTCCACCACGATAATGGAAGCTCTCACACATCGGCTCAAACAAGTGAATTTTTGAGCATTCAAAATGTCGAATTGATGGGTAATTCGCCGTACAGTCCTGATTTGGCACCCAATGATTTCTGCTTATTCCCGCAGATCATAAATAAAATGCGAGGTAGGTCAACGTTTTTCGACGCCTGAAGAAGCGATTGATGTGCTCAAATCACATTTTTGGAGGTACCTCAATTGGAGTGGAAAAGGTGCTTCGAAAATTGGTTCAAACGCATGCAAAAGTGTATTGATCTTCATGGAGGTCTTGCATCAAAGGGTCTTATATAATTAGCCGCTTAAGGGGGACCCCACCCTGAAGGTTTTAAAAAAATCTATTTTTTTTCTTGCATAAATCTATTCCTTATAGTGTCTAGAATGACCTCCTAGAATGGTTTATTGATATTCGAAGTCATTGCAAAGATAAAAGAAGAATTGTGGAGGCCTTTTGCTCACTTTTCAAATGAACCGTAGAACTTTAAACGCGTTTTTCTCGAAACCACATTTTTCAAACTGAGTGCCACTTCTTCTCGGGAACCATTCAATGAAATCGCTTCAATCTTTTTCGACAATGTGTAAAACAGTTTTCTCTATCGTGTAGCATAGGATTGTTTTAATATTTAATTTTTTCGATTTTTTATAAACACTTTTGTAGCATTTTTTTCACGAAAAATGGAACTTTTTTTTCAAACTACCATCATTTTTGTAATTTTTTGAATTTTCAAAATATCCTAAGCTACACGATAGCCAATCTTATATAGTTTAAGGAAATCTAAAAGATTTTGTTCTACCTTGTTTCAGGACTGATTGGAACTACTAGAGGTGCCTTTTTTTGAACATCTCTGACGCCGAAGGCTACCACGGCTCCAAATAACAACTTTTTTTACTCAAAAAAAAAAAAATTCGTAATATAGTTGAAAATGCATGCAGTGATATAGTAAAAAACCCCAAATGATTCGATTGTTTTTTAACCCTTAAAAAAATTCGTGGAAATTGCTGTTTTTTTTAAAGCCATCAGGGTGGGGTCCCCCTTAAACTGTTTGTTTATTGGAACAGCTCTTATCATTTCAAATGTAGTAACAAAACTTGTGCGTCAGCTTAAAATCACCAAAAGCTTTAAGCGTTTCCGCTTATTTTTTTCTTAAATCTTTCAATTATTGCCTCATGCATAGGATAAGGGGATGATGCTAAGTCATAAAGCCAAAGAAAAGAAAAAACTTCAATATTTTCACATGATTGTCTTTATTACATAATTTGATTTGCCATTTATACTATGCCCAACCATCAGGCGACTCGATTGACCGAAATAAAAAATATCTCCCTCCTACCAGTTCTAATATAATCAATTCCACTATGCCAAAGTCCACGGAGCAATTTTCTCTCATTCAAGTTTTGCGGCATAAAGCGCTGATTGCAAGTTGCTACAATAAACGCGAAACTACCTTATTCGCAGCGCGCTACTAAGCCAAGGCAAATTATTTGTTATGGCTGCGGGCTGGCGTCGAAATGTTCGCAAGTGCAAAATCATAGCACTCGGCACAAATGTCGTAGAGCAAAGTCCACGTTCAGTTCATAGTTCGCGGTTCGATCAATTTAAACTAATAAAAAAGAAAATTTCTACAAATGGACTGTACGGGTCCAATCTAAGCTGAACGCAACCCAATTAACGACGATATCCGTTCGAATCGAGTCGGAAATGTAAATCGATATTTAATAGTTCGATGTGGGCTTATTAATTCCAATCACCACGCGATCGATCGCTTGGTGGCGGATCGCCGTGTCTTCCTTATGGGCGTTTTGCGCTCCAAGCAAGCGCGAAATGCGATCGATCGAGTTTGAAACCTTTGTTAAATGACATCCAATTTATATGTCAATTGACTCTCTCCGCTGATTGATTCACACTCCCTGATGAATGAATAAACTGAGTCTTGGGCTGGGTCAGTTTTGTTTGTTTATTTTGGACTAATTAGAGTATTCTAGAGTCCACCTGTTTTCAATACTTTGGAACGTTGCGTTGTTTACTCGTATAGTTGAGTTGTTGTTGAAGAACCGAAATTCACACCGAATTGTTTTGGACACAAATCAAGGTTATCTAGAAGGACATCTTAAACTTACTGGAAATGGATAGGTAACCTTGCTCGAGAACGTACTTTTATTGGAGAATAATGTATTATGGCAGCTACCACGACTACCTACTTTTAAGGATTTCGTATCCAAAGTGTCCGAACAGAACTTTTAATATATGTTTCGTTATAATGTCATTTTCAGTTTTGCGCGATTATTCAAGTTATTAGGATCGCGTACAGCGATCATACTCTTTCTAGTTTTTCTCACGCCAGATATCGAAACTCTTAACTCATTGTAATTGAAAGTGAAATTGTGTATCAAGTGTCTAGTTGTTACAGCCGCATTATGTCACTTTCTTGAATCCAATCACCTCTCGGATACATCCATTCATCACAACTTGTTTATTATGAAACAAAGTTTGAAGTTTCGTATTTCATTGCTTGTGCATTTAATCGATTAATGGTTATCGGTATAGCCGCACACAATCGATTATTAAACAATCAAATCATTGACCTTTCAAGGGAGGTTTCGCTTCAACTGCTGTGTGTCCGTGATCGTATTGGAAATTGAACTTACAACTTTAACATTTAAGCGATCAGTTCAAGGTTTCTTCCATCTGCTGTCACATCCCATTGTTTCCAATTTGAGTAACCCAGAGTGCTGAAATTTGGGATATCGACTGGATTCTTTAAGTTGACTTTGCAAATTTTACGTTGTCGTCAATCTTTAGAGGGCTTGTTGAAGGACTATTGGAGGTAATAATGTCGGCTTGTCGCTAATTTCGGTTAGTCGCGTTAGCTGCAATATTGAAAAGTTTGTAGGCGGCGACTATACTCGAATAACACGGCAGCCGTTCAAATAAGGGCAAAATTTATATTATTAAAAAAAACTTAACTTTTAACTATTTTATTTTCCACTTGTTGATGCCTTCAGGTATAAACGAAAAATACTGCTCTTACGGAAAAAGCAATTTCAACAGTTCTATATAAAGGAAACAGAATTATCCAACATATTACAAAATTAGTCACGGCTATATTTTCATACCCTCACTTTACATACAAAATTCTTATAATGGCGCTAGTACGCCAACGTACGCTATACAAAAGTGAATCATTAAATTCAGTCCCCTCACTTTGTAATGCGTGCCCCTCCCTCCTATTTCCGGAGTCACAATAAAATGTTTGACCAATGGCTAGCAAAAACAGAATCATCCAAATCGGTCCACACGCTAAGAAGGTAGCTTACCCCTTCCCAACTTCATCTAAAGTCCAAATTTTTTACTAATAGTAACAATGCGGGATCATAATCCATACAACAACAAAATACCGGCTAAGTGCAAGTCGGAGTCACGCACCGAGGGTTCCACACCTTGGAAGGTTGTTGATTTTTAAAAAAACTGCTTATTAGAGACCTCGTTTTATTTTTCCTGTAATATTTAAGTAAACCTCTCTAAACTCTAATTATTTCAGAGTTTTTGCTTTCTTCAAAGATAAGGAGGGGGAATGGTATTTTTTTAGACATTTTTCATCATAAGTCGAAAACAATGCGGCATAAAAAGAAATGAAAATGTATTTTATAATGTGCAAATGAAGACCTTTCTTATGATACCCCACTTCACCTTGTAACTTCACTTGAACATTTTTACCCCCTCTCCTTTTCAGCCCTTTTGCAATAAAAATAAAAATATTTTGCAATTTTTTTCATTTGCAAGATGAGGAAACAAACAGTTGTGACATATAGATAGACGAAGTCACAGAATAAGGGTAAAAAGGAATAATCCAAATCGGTCCGCGCGTTACGTTTTCGGTCGCTACCCTATAAATTTTTGGCATAGTGCCAATGGAGGAACTTGTTCTATACATCAAAAGAAGAATCATCCGAATCGGCCAACGCATTACGAATAGACCGTCAGGAACAGCAACATCAACAAGTCTACAGGGTATGTCACGATGAACAGCACATAGAACACCACCCCCAACAGGCGCCTCCAGATAAGAAGAATGTCGGTCTCGATGGAAAACTAGGAACTCGGAAGGAAAAATCTAGGCGTCTTCAATTTTCTTACACAATCAGGTCAAAACCGGAGCCAGCAGAGTTGGTGAAAATGGTACTCGTTTTAGAGCGAAATCCAGTCACGTTCGCATAGTAAAAGGAGATCTAGTTTTTTTTTTAACAAATGGGGGGCCCTGGCCGATTCGCGGGAATGAAGTCACGAACAATTGAACCACTAGGCCAAATATCACATGAGAGAGTCTAAATAAGGCGTTGAAATATCGACTACGCGCACCATATTGTGAGTTAATTCTTCTACAAAGGATTACGTATTACATGGTGGAACGCCGATGTGGGGCGAAAGATGTTGAATAACCTCATTTTCAGTAGTGTCAGGAGGGATCCTAGAAAGAAAGATACTGCAACTTCGTTGGCCTCAAGGTAGTAATATCAGCATGGTCAGTGATTTGTTTAGTAGGGTGGTTCGCAGTCTCGTGATGCAGAGGGAATATCAGCATGGAGTCGATGTCGCGTCGAAAAGATGAGGCATCAAAAGAATTACTAGTGAATGCAGGCGATGACGAATTCTTCACAGTTGCTGGCGGGAAAAAGAAGTGGAGTGATTAACGGCAGTAGCTCCATTGGCTTCCAGAAGATTCCTGTCATAGGTCCAGCAGACACCAGCCTCATAATAATCGCAGGGGGGAGGGGCCACAGGTGAGAACAAGCGTTGACAAACCTTCCGTGACCATGGCACGAGAACAAGAAGAGGAAAGAATCAATATCGGCCTATACAAATACGTCGGAACAAGAGACCACTTCCGTGAACATTAGATTTCCAATGCCCGAAACAAGAGAGTTCAGTTTAGGAGAGTTTCTAATAGCAAATCCGTTCACTTAGATAAACCGCCGACAGTCCTTGCAACGTTTCTCTCAAGACGACTAAGCTGATCAGGATTGAAATAAAGATGGTAAGTTGGAGGAAATGAGTGGATGTCCTTAAGGAGTCGCTCAATACAGTCAAGTCTATGAGCACAAGTCGAAGTAATATTAGACTGAGGATTCAATTCCTTCCGCAAATCGAAGAACTTTGTGTTGGTGCTATTTATGTTGTCGTCTCTGTATGTTCTCTGTTTTAAATTAACTTGTATCGTTTTTTTCGGTATATTTGTTTTGGATATATAACGTCCGCTAGTACATCATGCTCAACAACGCTGACCCCACTGCTGTATTATGATCAAAAAAAATTTTTTTGTTTGTTTGTTGGTTGAGCGGCACGACCACCATGCCATGGTTCCCGGGTTCGAGACCAGGTCTCCCCGGGGGTTTTTAAAATTGAATTAAAAAATCCACTCCGTCTCTGGGCTTTTGTCTAGCTCGCAGCAATGCAAAAACAACACATTCAAGTTTCCTCACTCCACTTACCTTAAATTCCCGTTCAGGGCAAAGCCATGCTAACGCATAAAAGGGTTGTCCCCTAGGCTTTGGCCACATCGTACAAAAAAAAACTAATATAATTCGAATTTTATACATGTTATAGGTGTTACAACAAAACTGAGATTGATGAAACATGGTGATAAGCATATATCATATACTCACTTTCGTGTAATAAAAATCGTGTTAACCAGTGTTATTCGAACAAGAGACAATTTCTATTGATAAACTTTTTAGCCATTTTTAAGCATGATCGCTGTTACAGCCCATTTGCCTCCAGAGATTTTAGGAGACCAAACGAATTTACTTCTTTTGATCTATTGTTGACTATGGACTTCCACAAATCGAGTACTTAAGATAAATCTATATCATAGGATTTTGGGAAGTGGGGGTTAAGGATTAAATTGAAGTAGCAGGTAATCCAAACACCGTTTTTTCCTATGATATAGTTCCGATAGGCAGATGTGTTGTAGATGTAATAATTCGGTTGATCGAACACAACAGAATAGAACTAAAATGGCTTTCATCGTACCACAGACGGTAGTTTTAAAGTGAAAAGATTGAAAGGTGAACAGGCTATTAAATCCTCTAAGTAAATAAAAATTCGATTTAAATCTCAAATGACATTCAAAACTAATCAACAACTCAAAGAGAAAAACGTGCAAGTCAAATAATTTTTTTTGCAAAAATCCATTCATTCAACATTTAAAATAACCCGTTCCTTGTGACTAAGACAAATTGCGTGACAATTTTACTCATGGGCTTGTTTTTCAACAATGAACATTTATTATATATGACTGGTGATTTCAAGACTGAACAAGGTTGTTGAACTCGGCATTGTTGTCACTCAGGATAGTTAGACTAAATGTCATAAAAGAAATAATACTCAGCTCAATTATTTGTGTTATGCAAAGGCATTTGCAAAAAATCAACTTTTAGCGCCATTAGCATGTTCAGGTGAAACAGGTAATCCGCAAAGACTGCGAGCTATGCCTATGCATGCTAACTGGTTATTGATCGACTGACCCACTTGCTTTGTAGCATATAAATAAACTCGCGGCATTTTTACTTTGGTGCAGATTTTTTGTTTTCTACGACTTACTACAGTTTGACTATCAATTTGGGAGTTTTGGAAGATTTATTCCTATTCGATAGAGCAAATTGACTAGGACTCACAGAAGTACCCTTTGGGCTCTTGACAATTGAGAACTGTTTCAATTGCACAGAGCTATATTTTGCGATATTTTGTCTCTAACTTTGTTTTAAATAATTTATCGAAAACAGCTAGAAATCGATATAACTTGAGAACAATGAAAACATTAAAAACAGCTGACAATAAAAGCACGGTTGCTACTTAATTAGAGCAGGTTTTGGACAGTTGTCCCTAATCAACCGACAAACGTGTGTTTTATTGATTTTTAATCTAAACATCGTTTTGTAAGTTATGTTTTAGCACATCAAGACGTGACAAATTTAATCAACTTTGCCATATACCTACTACATGGTTAATCGACACTGTGTCAAGTGACATCGAGTAATTCAAATTAATAGTCATCAAGATAACAATAGGTGTATTCCTAAATTATGGGATTTTATGTGCTCGGATAATTCGAAATTAGAAATAGTGTTTTAGATGAACGCGATATAAGCTCTGTTTTTGTTTTCTTTTAATGAGCTGGTTAATGACTCATTAAAAATACGATTAGGGAAGTTTTTTAAATTAAACTGTAGTTAACTTCCCGAGTTACTTTATTACAGCTTTCAGGTATTGTTAAGTTTATATCAAAGATAAACCCTACTGGCAAAAGCATAGAGATAAAATATTTGGAGAAAACTGTTATTTGTATTAAAATTGGCGGCATTTTATTTTAAATTAAAAAATGAAGTGAGCTGGACAGTTAACATGGTACAGAACTGGTTCAAAAGGCGAAGATCTCAATAGATTTTTACAAAAAACCCATCTATTAACAAAGTCGTGAGTTCTTTGTATAGTTTTTCCGTATGTTTTACTGATTGTATTTCTCTTTCAACATCTAATGAGTGACACATTAGTCAACGTTAGTCTGACGGCTCCCTGAAGTATCTTATGGGTGACACATTAGTCAACGTTAGTTTGACGGCTCCCTGAAGTATCTTAAAAACATCGAGGACAATGCGTTTGTTTCGGAATCTCTCAGTGGCATTGTACAATAGCTACATCAGCATAATAAAGACCTACTGTATGCGTGGATGTCAGGCGTTTTTGGAGTTCTTTAAAACTGTTTTTCAAAGACTGCGAAAGCATAATTTAATTTTAAACAATGGCCAACTTTTTGTATTTCTTTAATACTACTTTTGGATGACAACTGTGATTTGAGCTTTAAGGCTAAAAATGATTGCACTTACGAACGCGATGCGACAAACCAAATTTGTCGCGTTGCAAAATACATTAGAATCACATGACTTCGGTGCCTGTCTATTACTATCGACTTAAAATTTGGTTGTAGAAGTCGTTTGCTCTCTCCCCGTGAAAGAGTTTAAGTAGACCCCCCCCCCATTTCTCACCAGAGTCTTCCACTTGCTGCAGCCTTCGTTAACATCATTGTTCTCCACTTTGTTCTTGGTCGACCTATTCGACGGAGTTCCTTGTGGACTCCAATCGATGGCCTGCTTGGCTAGGTTTTCATTATCGCGTTTAGGTTGGAGTTTAACAGCCATAGTTTAGTTTTAACTTAGATCGCTGCTGATCTCCATATCTGGTATAGCTGTGCATATGCACATCTCGCTTTGCTTACTCAGGATCGGTCATCTGCTCCACAATCTTCGGTAAGTACACTAACAAGATAACATACTTCTTCAACTACCTCCTCGTCTTGGGTATCGAGCGCCGTGCGCGAAGTAGTCTTTTTGACGGACTAAGTCTCAATCCTGCCAATTTAGTCTCTGTCGCTAAACTTTCTATTATTATGTCATTACCACAGTTCAGGTCTTTGAGGCTTTGTAACAGTCACGTTGTATGCCACCTGATCTTCTATCGGGAGCGCTGACAATAATGTCGTTTATTATGATTAGAAACAGAAGAGACGAACGGCTGGAACTTTTCTACGTATGGTAATGTTTTGACACTCTCCCACAAAAAATCTACATTAAACCGTCTACGGCTTGTGTCGTATAGTATGTAGCTATTACAAAGTGATGGTCACTTCCAGTGTCAGCTCCTCAAAAGCTTCGGACATCTTCAACAATCGTTTTCTGCGTTTTACGGTCACATGGTCTATCTGGTTACTTGTTCTACCATCCGACGATACCCAGGTCTCTTTGTGTATCTTCTTGCAACATAAATTAGTTCTATAATGAACTACAACATTTAAAGAAAAGCTCACGATTGCCATTAGTAAATTGGCTCATGCCTCCTGATGACATGTTCAAGACCGGTGTTGTTAGGGCCGATTTAAGCGTTTATGTCACCAATCAAAATAATGAAGTCTATTCTAGGAATGGAGCGAAAAACCTCATTTAATTGCGTGTAAAACTCGTCTTTGATGTCAACTTTTGAGCCTTCAGTTGGTGCGTTGCATTGCACTATGTTGGTGTTTCTTTATCTGTTACAACAATCTCCTCAGTAACAGGTGACCAGCTAATGAGACTAGACCTGGCTGCCTTGGTGAGTATCATGCCGGAAAAGAAATACAAGAATGATCAAAACAAATACAGATTTGGCGACTCACGCTATAGAAGAACAATTTTGCCAGCCTCTTCTTTGAGAAAATGAGCTTTAGCCTTCTGTATTACCTGTTTTTGGGCAAGTACCAGTTAGCGTCGAGTTAAAACAATGGGTTTGTTCCGTCTAATCCCTTCATAAACCTTAGCTCAAACGGTATAATGATGCTGGCGCAAGAGATACTTCCGATCGGAGATTAGAATTAGGGGATTAGCCCAAATTCGTTGGCACTCGTTTATTTTTTCCTAAGTGCAGGTAGAGAATGAAAGCTTCCTTATTTGACCACTAGTAGGCGTATGGATGCTTTGATCTCTGAAGAAATAAGTACCTTTATCACAACTCGACGAGTTAATTTATGTTTTTAAAAGAAAGTAGACAAGTTTAAAAATGGATACAACTCTGGAAGATACAACGCCGTGAAGTTTTTCGAAGACTAAATATGATCTGCTCAACGGCACAATGTGTCTACCAGTATATAATTTTGTTGGGCAACCTGGATCAGTCCGATCTCGGTTTACATCTTAGCGAGTTGATCGCAACATTGTACAACCATCACGATAGATGTTAGTATGTAGATGGACAGTGCGATGAAAACTGCGCCTAGCAAACGTGCAATTGGTCCTAAATTTATACTAGGTCGTCATCGCTCACGCCTTCAATATGGACGGAAGCACGCATTAGGTAACATAAATCATAACATTTTTGTTTCCAAGCTCATTATGCTTGGGCTTCCGCGATTTTTATAAATCGATTACGTTTACCGTGCTTATGTTTCGCGGAGCTTTGTCCAATGTGGTTTTTAATTCTTTTGATTTCTGAGGTGCCACAAAGAAGCCATCGGGGTCCTTTGTTTTTTATTATTTGTTATCAGTGATGCTGACAAGCTTAGGTAGTTTTAATTGGATATTTTAGAAGAATAAGATGTTTATAAATTCGCATTGCATATATTTCATAAAAAATGGCACATTTGCAAGTGTGTCACTACACTTCCTCGAATTAAGGAAGGTGAAATCATACTTTCAGTACAAATCATCTCGTCTTCCTTGTACAAAGTAAACAGTGTGCACAGAGACGAGTTTTAAAATTTGTTCCAAAGTTGAATTATAGCATTAAATATTGTGAAACAAAAACTGTCAACAAATAAGGCTTTGTTTTAGAAAGGACTAGAAATTGTGAACATGAACATTGGACCATGGAATGAACGCATATTGCCCGTTAAAATATTAAATGCAGCTGTGTCAGGTGTTTCCAGCATTCCATTACTGATATCGATTTAAAGCGACAATTTTCCGGGATTTTATCTTGAAAAGTGCAAACCTTCATCTTAAGAAATTGCACAAATTAAAAATAAACACAAACTTGTAGAGTTTCAGCCCCGGGAAAGGGGGGAAAAGTTCAAAACCACTGAATAGAACAATGACACCAAACCGACTAGTTGTTGATATTCTCTCTAATTGAATCTTCTTGGGAAAATCTTGAATGTAATTTTATCCGTGGAGAAAAATCAAGGTCGGATGCAATGTGTGCTCTTCATCTTCGTATAGATGACATTCGTATTCATGCATGTGCCTCCGTTACATTTCCAGTAGATATTGCAGTTTACTGACCTTGACATTGTTCAAGTTTATCGAGTGGAAATTACGTCAAGTTTTGCTGACATTTAATTCAAGTTAAATGTATTCGAAATTGCAAGATTAATTTAATAAACAAACTTATGTTGCGAGTAGAGAAACTCACAAGTTAGAGCTAATGTTGGCATATATATATTCTTAATGAAAATTAAATGCTGCGCTACCTGTAGACCTTAAACAAGCTGGTCCGTTCACCTGCACTTATTTAATGTGTAAAACTGGAAAGGTAAGAATTGAATTAGTAATTTGTTGAATTCTGTACCTCAAATCAAGCAGAATTGTGCGCAAATAATTTAATCAACTAAGCAGCCTGCACTATGACTCAGTTTCAAGGTGAAGAGTCCGGTCGAGTTTTGATGAAACATTATCTCTACTTCTATTGTATAGACAAGAAAAAAGGAGTTCTGAATAATTCCCGTTTTCATGTTTCTTGAAAACGTGCTGTTTTACAAGTTACAAGTTGGAGGTAAGCAGCTCGACGTTATAAACTTTGCCAAGTTTTTATTTTGTACCTTGATAATGTACTTGGACGTCATTATCATGGTTTACTTGGGCACTTAGGTAAATGTGTGGATGCGGACTACTTCAAGTTATAGTGTGGATGTCATTATTTAATGACATATCTGGAAGGACCTTTAAATGCAGCTTGACAGCAGCTACATAATTCAGCAACTTATTCTGTTTAGCTGAATTATGCAGCTACTGAGTTTATACAGTTTATTAAAAGGCCCGTAGCCTCATAAATTTTGTAACAAATTTCATTTTGTTGTAAAATTACGACAATTATGTTTTAAACAAGATTTCACTATTTAATTGTTATGAAACAAAAACAATTAATACCTAATAAGTCTCTGTGGCAGTGACCTATTCACTAATAAACGCTTGCGCAATAGCTGCAAAGTTCAGCTGGACAAATTGAATTGCTGAATTATATAACTGTTATGCAAACCCTGGTTCAACGACTACTAGGTTAGCTGTTTACAAAAAGCCTTGCGGCCATGTTTGTCAGCTAAAGCTTGTATTTGATGTCAGTTGGTCTTCTTTGCTGTCGTGCAAGTAAATTGACGATAAATTTCATCTTCAGGGTTCGTCTACTACAGCTGAAATCTTAGCTAAGGGTTAGAATATCATACAGACTGCGTCCTTCAGTATCAACGTAGTTTGTTAAGTTAGGAAGAATATAACAACAGAGCAGAAAAATATTGACCTTTGGCAGCAACGGCTTGAGAACCAAGAGTTCAATAGAGAGTGTGCGTGAGAAGGTAGGACGTAGGATCATCTACTAAGTTGCAGTTATTGTGCGGCCTTCATTCAATTAACCACTCCACCATCCAGACTCTCAGAGTCAGAGTATCTGTCTGTGCGAAAAATGTGATATGAATCGTGAAGAATCTTTGTATCGCTAAAGCCAAGATGATGCCAAGTCTCATAATAATGTCGTAACAGCAGGCCTGCAATAAATGGCTTTTTCTATTCCTTAGCCCTCTTAAGTTTTGATAGCAAAGGAACAGCGTACTTAGTTTTTTTGAACATTGGTTATTGCTCTGTCATGGGAACTGCTGGTAAACCTATCTGGAGGCAGAAACTTATGTGCGATGGTATTTTTAGGTCAAAATTTCGAAGAAGAGATAACTTCGAAAATAGTCGAGGAAGTTGTCAGCTTGAAAGAGACGATACAAGGCCCTGAGACAGGCGAAAATTAAGACGTTGATAACGGAGGAATACAGAGTCGTCAGCTCTGCTCCTCTTCCAGAGTAAAGGCCGTGTTCTGAGATAGGTCGTAAGCCCCACTCAGGGATGCGTCCTTTGAAGAGAGAATATCAATTTGCAAGACAGTGTAAGATGTAATAATGACAGGGCTCGAAATGGTATTAGATGTATTAGGTGCAACATTCCCAGGCTCAGGCATCGTCTATAGATGGCAATACAATGTGATTTGAACGGGTTTAGAGATAGCTTATTAGATATTGACCACCTATACACTCGCTGTAGATCATTTAACCGCTGCGCTCAGTATTTGATGAGTCCAATTGGCCGATTAATGTATATCTGAACAGCATCATACATCAGATATAACGTTCGGTAAATCATTTATGTTAAGGCTGAATAAGAGTGGAGCAAGCACTGATCCTTGAGGCACCCCGTCTTTTAATAAAATTAAACTAGAGAGTCCTGCATCTTAACAGTTTGATTGCGGCTTAGTAAAAAGCTACTTATAAGCTTAAGGGCGGATGCTGAGAAGTGATGACCGAATCGAAGGCTTGACTAAAATGAAGCAAAGTTAGAATTGTGACACAATGCAGATCAAGAACCTCGAGTATGTCTGTTGTTGCTTTTAAGAGTGCAGATTCACAGCTGTGTCTATCCCGGAATCCAGATTGCCATGTAGTTAGAAAGTTATTCGCGGCAATAAATTGAATCATACCCAAGATCACCTCTTATACGCTGGGTGTTGTCCATGGGTGGCATAATTGGAGCGAAGTTGTTACTAGGAGTAGAGGATGACTGGATAGGATTGAGAGATTCAATTTGAAGAGTTGCGCTCATTAGATTGAGTCAAAAGAGCATCAGAATTGGCGCGGAGAGACTCAACAGAGTTCACAAGACACAATAGAGCTAAAGCTCATCACTAAAGATTACATTGTCCCCCTCGGTGATCCAAGACAAGTTATGCTTACGAAACTGAAACTTAAAAATACTAAAAAATTAAAATCCGCCTGCGCGAAAGTATTATACATGTGGAGTCATAAATTTCAAAACCCAATACCTTGGTGGAATTAACATTTTTTCCATCACTGTATGATTTTTACTAATGAACTTGCGGTAGTTTGCTCCGAATCAGTTCTTAATAATGGGCTAGATGCAAATGGAGCGTAAAATTCGAATTTAGCTTTTGCTGTTTTATTTAGTGGCACATTGAGCATATTCGAAAAAGTAGCACCATGTGCTAAAATAAACAGAATACTTACAATCTTTAGTTCTGGCTGACAAATCTTTCATAGTATGAAATAAAGTATCAAACTCACTACTCGGTACTTGACTTGTTAGATGCTATTGTACTCCTCCGCATAACTGAGAATATATTGTGTAAATAAAAGCGCTATGAACGAGATCAACTAAGTAATTTAACATATAAATATTTCGGTTCGAAGAGTGTAAATTGCTTGTGTTAAAAGTTGAATCGAAAAGTAAATTTGAAAGATAAATTCGTGCAAAGTAAAAAATTTCCTAAATTACTCGATTGCGTTTGTTGTGATATTGTAACCTCTTAAGGGGGTCCGCTCATGGATTGCTCGAAAAAAAGGTGGATTTAAGGAAAATTTTTTTAGGAGTAAGGAAAAAAAACACGTAAGAATTTTACATCATGTTATTTACTGAAGATTCAAGATTAAAAATAAATTTTTGTGGGTAAAAAAAAATTCAAAATGGCGGACTTATGATAAGATTTCTAGCAACGCCTCGCCGTAGAAAATTAAAACGGTGGGCATGATGCATCCCGAAGTTTTCATCTGAAGCAAAAAAGGAAAACACATTCTTAATCGGAAGACCTTACAGCACAAAGTAGACCTATAATATCATATAAAAGTAAAAAATCTACTAATAAAACCATTGTTTAAAAAAAAGTTCAATTTTTGACTATTTTTTTCTAGTTATTATTGCCCTAAAAATATATTTTAAACGATATTTTTATGAATGTTATAGGTCTACTTTGTGGGCATTTAAATTATCTACAAAATAAAAAGAAAATTATTCAAATATATTCAATAGTTTTTTTTAAAACCTGCACACCGTCTTAAAAAAGAAAATAAAGAGAAAACGGGGTTTAAAGTTTTATATATGAGAAAAATAGACTTACGAGGATTAGATGTTAATCAGCTATACCCGGCCCGTAGAGTAAACCCTCGGCTTCCTCAAATAACTCGTTTGAACGTATACATTACTATTTTCGTCAATGATCGCAGCTATACTGAAATAGCCAACGTGGCCGTCGAACGTGGGCGGCTAGCATCCCACCTAAGAGTCGCGGCATGCCTCGCGCTCGCTCGTCCGGCAACGATTTTCTTGGGGATAGCTTTGTAACTATACGGATTCAGACTTTGAAACTTTAAGACAACATTCTCAGAACACGAATCTAACGATTGGAGCGAAAAAAAAATTCGATAAAACCATGAGCGGACCCCCTTAAGTTAAGTGCTTCGTTTTTTACATTATCATATCGTTTAATACAATTGAAAACCAAACTATTGTAGAAACAATTTACATATATGATGCTTTTATCCTTAAGTTTGATAACACAGGTAAAAAAAATGGGGTGAAGATTGGTGTTGGGCAGCTGAGGGTGATTTCAGAAGTAATTTGCTACGTAGAATTCGAATCCGAGGTCAAAATTGGGCTATCACGTCAGGATTTGGAGATATTTGAGGTTATGTACTTAAAAAATGGTTTTTTTTTTTGGCTATTTTTGAGGTTACGTACAGGATGAACAAACATTTGTTGGTCGTTTTAAATAGGAATATTATGTTTATATGAAATATGAACTTCATAATTTAAAATGGTCGTAACTTTGCAAGAAAAAATCATAGGTTACCGTTCAATTGCTTATTTTCAAGGGTAAGAGTAGTATTAAATGATGTAACTAGAAAAAATGACCGAACCATTTTTTTTCATCCTGTACGTAACCTAAAAACTAGCCAAAAAATCTATTTTTTTGAGTACATAACCTCAAATATCTCAAAATCCTGACGTGATAGCCCAATTTTGATTTTTCGGATTCGGATTCTACGCAGCAAATTACTTCGGAAATGACCCCATTTGCCCAACACCAGAAGCTCGTTGACCAGTGTAATCACATTAAAATTGTGTCGAGACTTTTTCGAAGTGGACCGATTCAGCAGTTTTAAATATTTAGGGGCAGTTTCAAATTGCAATCCATTTTTCAAAAGGGACGTAATTCGTAATCTTTTGAATGATACAAAAATTGTCATAAAATATTTTTAACTAATAGTGACATGTTGTGTTCAGAACGGATAAATTGGCGCTATAACTCGCTTTTGAGAACAAAAATAATTTTTTTTCTAGTTCAAGGTTTCATTCATTTGACGTAACACTTTCTTTTCAAAGAATGTAACACAATTTTAAAATATATTTCGCAATAGAAAAGCACCAAAAATTCTAAATTCAAAAATAGAGAATATAAGGAAAAAAAAATGAAATGTTTTGCCGTAAATTTCATTGAACTAACGCACCATTCTGAATTAAAAATACAACAGAACTTTGAACGTAAGAAACTGTCAATGTAAGTCTTTGCCAAAAATAACTATATTTCAGCAAGGAATATTTTTGTTGAACTTTGAACTTCCGCTAGCACGTTTAAATGGCCACTACGCGGAAAGAATGCAGCCCAGCCTCTCTGAAAATGAAACTTGTTGTGTTCAATTGGATTTAACCTACAACGTGTGTGGAATAAAAAAAACCCCAACAACTACTGTTTAGTACATAATTGTTACTTTGTTGTAACAATTTTTGATTCGTTTTTTTTTCTGTCATTAAGTTTAAGTTAAAAAGCCCGGACCTCAATGCTAAGCCGACCAAAGGAAACTCCTGAGTTACTCAAACGAAAACAGTCTGCCATATCTTGGGAGCTTTTGACGTCAACAAGTTGTTGCAAATCGTAAAATATTTAATAATAGCTCGTCTATTATTATTGAAAAACATTGAGATCGATGTATTTGTGGAAATTGCTATTAAAAGACGACTGTTATTCTTTTCAATATTAACTTTAATGCCAACTTGCAACGTTTACGCAAGTAAATTATTTTAATATTGGCAATAATTTTGTTGTTTTTGTTTGGTGTTTTATTTAATGATTACAGATTTCAGTAGATTTCAATAAGTTGCAATAAGTCGCTCACCACTGTTCATAAATCAATTAAAAAAACTAAAATATTTCCAATTCAATTGAAAACCACATATGCAATTGATGTCGTCATATGTAATGCAACAATTTTGGCACTTGATAAGTTTTATGAACTTCGCTCTTGGCTCAAATGTATTTTTCGATGCAAATTCTCTTTTTTGCATATTGCACGGCAGTTCAGGTAGTTTTTATTAACATGGCTACTAAGAGGTTGCTTTTTCAATGCCGAAAACAGTTGTTAACTTACCGCGAATTTAGTACAACAGTATTATTGCAATGTAAACCTAAACAAGAATTAACCTCGGTTAAGTTAGTGCAACAAAAACCCAGTGATTTACACAATTCGAAAAATGTTGACGACGACTTAACATATTCAGTGACTCATTTTAACGAAGAATTTGAAGGGCCACCACTCCGGTTTATACCGCATCAACAAAAAGTACATTGGTAATGTAATAATGATTTAATTGTCAAAAATTTGAAGGTGTCAATGTGAAGGGTTGCGGAAATTAAAAGTGTAAATAATAATGTGTTGACAAGCCCTGCAGTCTTGTAAATTGTGAACTAAAATTCTTCAAAAATAAAAGCTCAAAGTTACATAATTGATATTATGCAAACGAAAATGATACTCAGCTACTAAGTTAATTTGGTTAATTCGAAAATCAAAGATTTTTTCTATATTTAATGTTTTTTTTTACTGAAATTTCTATATGTAAGTTTAGCTACAGTCTCTGTTTTCTGCTGACTACTTAATAGAAATTCGAACTTGATTTCGATATAAAAAAAAACGTTTACCAGAACTCTACCGTGGCGCAACATAACTATTTAGCCGTATTGTGATTGTCGTTTCGATTATCGAATTGGTATCGTCAGAGATAGTTGCATTGTGAATGTCGATTTCGATCGACATTTGCCGTACTGCTTCGGTAACATTCTAGGGCCTGTCCGAATCGAACTCTTCGACTTGAACTAAAATTTATGATAGGTTGCCTGTGCCACGAAGTCTTCTCCGAACCCGCATTTCTCACTATAAGCATACCTAACTCTTTTTTATAACAGTTAAACAATTCCTTTGCTTAATGACCGAGCCAACTGTTGCTTTGATTTAATTGCTGAAGATATGGTAAAGCAAAGACTTCGAATAAAGAACGAGAGGAAAGGCTATCTGAAGTAAAAACCCTGTACGTGTGATAAGCGTTTTTGCTACATGGCCAAGTGGCGAGTCGGTTAAGGGGGAATGTCGCCTGAAATGTCAAATTGGACCGAATGTCGCCTTGAAATCAAAGTCGTCTCCGTAGTACTGAAATATTTGGGGGCATAAGCAGTGTTTTTAAATAGTAAAATTAAGTAAATTAATAAAATATGGTCGGACAAAGTTATATTATATTAAAAGTGTTATAAGAATATATTTTAAAAACACCTAGTTTCAAATATTATCAAAATAAGTTGGCCCCTCCTGTATCCAAGCATAATTTTACTACTTCCATGTTCGAAACGCACACATCGCTTGGGTTCTACTACATATAGCAAAATGCTTAAATTTTTCCGAATGATGTCCTTTCCTCTAGTTCTTTATTCTAAGAGCAAAGGAGTCTGGACAACTTGGAAATGACATCAAAACTTCGCAATGTTAATAAACGGTTCTGAAGTTTCGTTAACTCATAACATAAATCTGATGTTTACCGCTCTTCGTTGAGTCCTAGTGACATGGAAAGTAAGTGATCTCTGTTCGCTGCCAATCTCTTTAGTGACTTTTTTAAAAACTGCATTCTTGAATTCTAATTGTGCTATTAGTCTTAAGAATTTAACACATCCTACGCGGCTTCCGCCGAACCTGGTATTTGACAACCTTGCCAGCTTAAGGTATATATCGAGGCTTATAGTTTCTCGAGTGGTCCTGATAGTATTCCTGCCACCTTTTTTGAAAAATCATAGCGCATCTTTTGTTTCAGTTGTCTTCTATTTATTTGACTACCCAATATCCTTGCTGTAGTTATTCCTTCACATAAGATTGACATATCCAACAAGAAACTTGTTACTAAATTATGTTGTATACCTAAGAAGCCTTGGTTTGCGTTGTTCTTTATTTGCATTGTAAACCATTTCTGGGGTCTTTTTAGCATGGCTTTGGGAAAGATAAGTCGACTACGACTAACCAATTGGAATTTTCCAATCATTGTTTGGCTGCTATTGGGGGAGGTAAACAGGTCGACAGGTGCGATAGAATTAATTACGGATTTATCGTTCACAAACTCTCTTTTCTGAGGTTTCCTCCTGTTGTTAACTGGTTATCGTCCTATTTATCTGATCGTACGTGCGCTTTCTTAATACAATAAGTAATACTTCCAGTGTACCTCAAAGCAGCTATTTCGGTCCTATACTTTTTATTATTTATATCAATGATGCATATAACATTTTGTCTAACGTCAGGATTTTTAGTATTGTTTTGAATGACTATGCCTTCGCCGTGTTAAATTCTGACTATCGAAGGTATTCTATCAATTATTTTTTTAAACATTGATAAGTGTACTTCAATGTATTTTTCACGTAAAAATAACCCTCTTGTCTTTCACCTTAGCATTTACGGCATCGCATTAACCCGACTCGACAAAACCCCAAAGATTTGGTCGTATTAATTCACTTGTTTTTCGTTCGTGGTTCATATTGGCAGGCTGATCAGCAGGGTTAACATTACTTGGGTTTCGTTAAGAGATGTTCTAAGGATCACTAACTCGTCAGGTCCTGTTTGGAGTATGCTAGCCTAGGTTGGTCACCATTCTATGCATGTTCGTATATCTCGGCCTACCAAGGAATAATCCTTTTGTGTATCTGGATCGGCTTAAGCACATATCCTTGGATACTCCCGAATCCAGGCGTGAGATCTCCAGAATTGTGGTTTTTCCTTTTGATTGCTTACAGGGGGTTACTGAAAGTTGCGGGGTGCTTCAAATATTATTTCGACTAGTTCCCTTAGAAGGTACAATTTCTTCCAAATATTTCTCAATACCCCACTAAATACGGCGTGCACTAGCCACTTACATCAATGTCTCGTCCTTCAATAGTCATTCTGATTTTATGGACTATTTGTCCAAAAATTAAATAAAGGATCAGTTTGGTTAAGGTTGATTTTTCCTCAATTTTATGTAAATGTTGTATATGTATAAATCAGATTGACAATTCGAGTCGATGGTATTTTTTGTAATGAGAAGAGAAAGAAGAAGCTACCGAGGCAAACATTTAATTTTTGTTTTAGTGGCCAACACCTCCATACAGCAGGTGAGTTTATAACGCTTTTGTTGCTTCATTTTTGGTTCCATAAACTTTAATAATTCAAGAAAAGCTTCTTTGAAAAGTCGAAAAAAATCATTTAAAACTAAAAATAGTAATAAACTTCTACTTCGCTCCAGTTTACAACGGTTTGATTCATAATTTTTTCAAAAATTCAATATGGTTCCTTTTTCTCTTCGGCGTAATAATTCTTCCATTTCTGTCTGGTAATGCTCTTAAGTTTGAAAGCCGTATGCGTCGCCATAGCCTACTCTGGATACAAGCCCGGAAGCTGACATTAACAGCTGAGCATTGGTGGTATAAACAAACCAAAACTTACCACAGTAGAGATAAGGAAAAGTTTGGGGACTTGTGCAAATTAGAAGTGAATTAATGAAGAATGAATTAATTGAAACACTGTTTAACAACTTAAAAGTGTTGTGAATACGTTATGACATATGCAACTGACAGCTGTCAATTCAGATAGAAATTCCCATGCCTAGGTATTTCAGTACGTACATTATTTGGTTACTTCCAGTCAGCGCTCACTGTGTCGCATCTCTGAACGTGCTTACCAGCAGTAAGGACTACACGTGTCGCATTCGCCAATACAGTGTATGCTCGATATAAACTCTGTTCCGCCATTCGTAACGTATTCAGTCGCACCTATTTGACTTTTTTTTTGACATTTGAATATTCGTTAAATCCCATGCATTGCGGACACGTTACGTCACAATCGATCAGCTGAAATGTGACAAAAGCTTATTCGGCATTGTTGTATTTTGCATACCGTGGATGTAACCGGTGATATTTTCCGTTTATTTATCTTATTTTTGTTTTAGGACATAAATTATTAATGTTTTATATGGATTTTTTTCGCTTCTTCTTTTACCTTCTCCTGAGGTGACCAGAAGGATCATAATATTTTCATTTCAAGTCGTGATTTTGTATATTTTTAATTGAATGCTTTCGTATCTTCTATAAATTTTATAAATGATAAAAACAAATTTAATAAAATCTATAAAATCTGTGACTTTACTAATTTTTTTTAAATTTAACTTATAAACACAACGGAACAACAAAACCCTATAGGTCTCTTCCCGTGCATTTTCTACCGCAAGTTGCTGCAGAGTGCTTCTTTCTACAGGTGAAGGAATACAACTACCGGAATAACTTTCTTCAAATTGCTTAAAAATAAGAAGATTTGTTCTGAGTGACAAGGTGTTGTGGGGAAAATTCACTCAGAGATGTAACATTTTCGCTTGTCAGTTTGACAGTGAAGCAATTTAAAAAAAAACTGCGGATGCTAAGGCGGCTGTAAAATTGAAGTTGTGACGTAAGCAAAAATTATTTGAGGAAATGAATACTGAATAATCTAACACACATTCTTATATTAAAGTTACAGCTGTCATTCTTTAAAATTTGAGGAGTAAAACTATACAGTTAACAAAAATCGATCGATATATCTTTCTACAACGTATTGAAATTGTAAATAAAATTCACTGCAAACTTAGCGAAAATTTCGCGGATTGTTGATTGGGTGTTGGAAATGAAAGAAAATTTTTGAAGAAAGTCATTTTCATTAATATTTCAGTCGAACAACTCTGTCAACTACGGGCGACAGTTTGGTGTGCTCTATGACCTGGCGGTGTCATAACACCGTATTTTTTTCTCGAATGCCGATGTGCGACTGGTTTAGTGAAAGCATCGTGATATGCTGAATGAATGACTGACTGACGCCTAAAGTGTAGGCTTTGGATATAAACGCCACACAAGTGATAAAACAATCAGGCAAACATTTTTCTGGGCGTGTATTCTCTCGACGAGAGGACTTTAATTGAACGCCCAGATAAAGTCTATGCCAATGCTTCAACTATTGAAGGGCTAAACGATAGTGTCATTTATTTTTTATTTATTTATTTATTTACAAGTTCGCCAAGAGCTGACTACTACAAAATGGCAACACAATTAAAAAAAAAAATAAAAAAAATAAAATTTGACAAAACAAAAAACAAATAAAAATAAAATTAAAATTAATTCCAACCAAGCTGATCACTGATTTGAGACTTGGATAAGTGGAAGTCAACAAGGTCGATGTGCCCGTTAAACAGACGAGACAATGAAGTAATGGTCTCATGCGGGCCGTAGTTTGTACGGTGATGAGGAATGTGTAGAAAGCTGCGACTCCTCAAGGAGCGAGATGGAACCGACAGGCTCAAAACACCCAACAACTCCAGGGAATCAATAGGACCCCGCAGGCAGTCGAAGGAAAACATGATTCCAGACCTGTTGCATCTGACCTCAAGAGATTCAAAAGAGAGCAGCATGAGCCGGTCAGCCTCTGGAGGTAGACGAAGTGGATCATACCAGGGAAGCCAACAAAGGGCGAATCTAAGAAATCTGCGCTGAACAGCCTCAATGCGATCGATGCGAACCGCATAGAAAGGGGACCAACTGGACTAGCATACTCTTAGGTGGGTCTGACGAAAGTGCAGTAAAGAAGCTTCGTAATGTACGGGTCGTCAAACTCCTTTGACCATCTTTTACCGACACTGAGAGGCGCACTGGCCTTACTTATAATACATACATCGATATTGTCCTCAAATGAAAATTTAGTATTTAACATAACATAAGGTTTTGTCAAGTCTAATTAATGGGTTACCGTCAATAGCAAAGTTGAAGTGCAGAGGATTCCTTTTCCGGGAGAACGATATAACAGTGCACATGCTAATATTCAAAGGGAGGAAGTTGTCTAAGTCAAAATTTAAAAGGGGACAGCCATTAGTATTAGAAACAATACGGAAAATGTTGGGATCGTAAGCGTAACAGACGATTTTCGAGTCAGTAACAAGCATAGATATATCATTGATATAAATGATAAAAAGCATCGGTCTCAGATGGCTACCCTGAGGTACGCCTGAGGAATTCTCATCAGAGAGGCCGCCACGAAATAAAACACGTTGTGAACGACCAGACAAATAGGAACGCAACCATTGGACAAAGACTGAGGGATAACCGTCATAGTTACGCCTGGAATTAACGAGTTTCCAGAATTGCTGGCACAGTGCGTAGAGTCTGCTTAGTTTTATCTAAGAAAAGTGTCAGAAAGTTTTCTGTAAGAAGAGTTGCGGAGGTGACGATGTGATACTGAATTTCATTATTAATCGCATTCAATCAATTTAAAATGAAACCTCTTGTTGAAACACCCCTTGTAAAAGTAGAGTTATCCAATTAATGCTTTAAAATGTTTTATTTACTTTAAAATCCTTTTCTTTTCTAATGTGGAATGTCTATGAAGACTGTCAAAGCCTTTTCACATTATCATCAAATAGTAAAATTGAGTGCGCTACCTTTCCGGAAAATATTTAATCGTTTTAAAATTTGACGAAAGCAATGAAAGTGCTGAGTGGAAATGCAGTGAAATATTAATGGCTGCTTCTGCTAGCTGCCAAAAATACTACTCATAGTTATATCCGGTAAAAATTCTCTTTCATAAATATCACAAAAATTTCGAATTTCATTTCATTACCAATTCAGAAAACAGCTGAAGCGAATACATGAATTTAATATTGAGCGAGAAAGTTAACGAGATTATTTCTCTGCAAGTAAAATAATGAATTTTTAATTGTTTACCGATAAAACTGGCATTGAAAATACAAAATTGCTTCAATCTGACTTGTTGCTACCATCCACGGAGCACCATGATAACGCAGAATAATTAACGCCGAATCGGACTGGTCGCGTGATCTTGCGAACTTTGATCACACGTCGTTCGATTTTGATTCTCATTTTTGTAATGTAAATACATTCTCGGAAGATATAATTAAATAATTGCGAGGAGCGATAAAACAGGTATCTGCAAGCAAAATTCTATACAATCTCAATTGGGGACCCATTAGTGATGTAGTCGAAGCTTTATGTGTAATTAAGAGAGTGACACATTCGTTTGAGATTAATTATACAACGAGGTTTTGGTATTTGCAAATTTAAAATATTTTCTTATCAAACGATTTCGCAAATATAGATCCTTGATAGTTTATTAATTTATGACTCGACAAATCTCCATTGACCTATGGAACCTCTCTCATTTATCACAAGTGGTGGTTGTAAAGACTTCATTATTTCATTTTTGTAACATCTTTTTAAGATACACTTGACATTCTCAATTAGTGGTTGCGGTGATAAAATCTTGCATTTAAAATAAATTTTCTATTGTTATGGAACATAAATAATATTATATTTTCATTAATAATTTGCGAACTTTATAAGCTTTTTTCACACGAGGAATTGCTTTTCTCATTACATCCTTTATGCATTAAATCCATTTCCATCCTTCAGATCCTCGAAATCCACTGTCCGCCTTAGTAATATTGCTAACATTTTTTGCTTTATCATAAAATTCTCTTTATTTTTCAGGCAAATTTTTTTATTTGTTACTGTTGATAGTCATCTGTGCTCATTATTGTGTGCCCCATTTGTGGTAGACCATCAGTTGGTGAAGTCAAAATAATCGTAAAAATTGTAGAAAAGACATAAACATAAGAAGACGAGACATTTTTGTAGTTTCATAAACATCACAAAATGTTCATCGAAGATGACGATCAGTAAGTATTTTTTTATTCTTCCATGATCATTTGCTTACGTAAATTTGTTATCATTTGTTTTTAGATTTATTGTTTTTTTTTTTTTTTTGTAAAATATTAGACATTTTACATAAACAGTTTAGGTAATATTTTTCCATTTTTATAATGTTGTACACACTTGGGTATATCAGATTTATTCTGAATTGGTTTTTATGGGCACACAGTTTGCTAAAGCTTACAATATTTTTGGAGAAAGTCAGTTTATTTACTCTTTTCAGATTAATCCATACAGATTATCAAAAAGTTAAATTATAAAATTAAATTAAAAATTAATAGCCTTGAATAACCGTAGATTAGCAATCGACTGCATCATACAATCAGTGTATCAGCCAAGATACAATTTTAGTAGGCTCTTTAAAAGCAGTCTGGAGAGATCCATATCGAAGTTGGCGAAGTGTTTGTTGAAGAAAAGAGATATCGATGTGATGTGATTGTGCATACAAAGTTCGGTGACCAGAAATGTACATGATATCATAATTGATGGAGATGTTCATAACCCCCAGTAGTTCGGGCGAATAATAATTTGAAACTATTGCCAAGACAAATTAGTCCCAGTCGATCAACATAAGGGGGAAGCACCTAAAGGATTATTCCAAGGAAGTCCGCGAAATGAAAACCTACGAAAACTGCGCTGCACTACACTGTCTTGATGCGGTTGATGTGAACGGCGAAGTAGGTAGGGCTAGCGCATTCCAAAATTGGTCTAACGAAGGTAAAAGTAAAAGTAAAGAAGCTTATTTAGGTAGGGATCATCAAGTTCCTTGGACCATCTTTTAATAAACCCCAGCATCAAGTAAGCCCTACCAACGCTTAAGTTCACATGATCCTTGAAAGAAAGTCGAAATTTGAGGACCAGCCCAAATCTCTCAACCTGTCAACTCTGCTCAAGACAACATCGTCGATGCTGCTGTAGTCGAAGAGCGCGTCTGCGACAGAAGGTCAAAGCGGTGCACTTGCCGGCATTTAAAAAAACGTGATTGCGTAAACATCAATCGCAGAAATTAGCCTTAGAGAGTTCAACAGACTAGAATCTGAGTCGTGGGAAACAGTGAGAAAATGTTTGGCGTCGTTGGTGTAACACAAAATTTTACTGCTGCACAGAAGAAGCGAAACATCATTGATATATAGGATAAAGACACCTCCGCGGTGGCGAGGATATGGTCGGAAAGAGCTCATTGAAATGGGTACGACCCGACATGTAAGAGGGTAACCAATTGACGACGACGAAGTCGAGCTGACGAGTGACTCGAAAACCTACGCAGTATGGCACAGGCTTGCGATTGGTCGGTAGTTAGAAATATAAGACTTACTACCTTTCTTATGAAGAGGAGTGAATCAACACAGGAGTCTTCCAAAGCTCAGGAAAACGCCCGAAACGCAAGAATGATTGAATAAATAACAAAGAACACTAGCAAGAGACGATTTGAATTTCTGCAAAAACGAAGCATCGGGACTGCACGAGAAGCCATCCGACAGATTATATAAGTGTTCAGCAACAAGTGCATCGTCAAATAATAAGGCCCGGGACTCAAGAAAAGTAGGCGTAGAAGTGGAAATATCACAGGAGGAATCACAAAAAAAAAGTAAAAATTCTGAGAGAAAATTGGTAATTGTAAATCATCGCTCACACAATTACGATAGGATAAGCATCACAATTGCGTTTCGAGTTAATAAGCCTTCAGAACTGTTTGGGAACGCTACACATCGTGGCTGTATTGTTGAACTGGAATTCTACATAGTAATTCTGCAACCGAGCGGAAAACCGACAGAAATCGGAGTACAGTAGTTATTCCTCGTAACTCCCTGCGTCACAGAACCTCTTCTAAGTTCCTCAGATGTCGTATGGTACCGTTGAGTCAGGGACGAAACAAATGAGTGGATGTCGATTTAGAAGTACCAATAGGAACACAACAGGTAAAACAGTCTTAAAGATCGTCGTAAAAAGTGCTCACAACCAGATCGACATCGTACTCTCCCAGCACGGCAGACTAATCACAAGAAAGGAACCAATCACTGATGGACGAAAAGTCAGTTGTCGGCGTTGTCGAAACGCATGACAACAAAGAGTGCAGGGTGAAGACACGGTTCATGAACCAGGGGGTCAGGCAACTCCCCACAATCGTACCATCTGGGTCGGATGAAAACACAAGATGCAAAAACCTACCAGAGTCATTGGAAGTAGATATCTTACCACTGAACGAAGCCGGCAAGAGGAAATAGAGTCCAAAAAGAACAGAGCAAATTGAGGAGCAGATGGCGGAGAAGGCATTAGACCATTAGCATCAGAAAAAAAGTAGCCCCCCCCCCCCCCTAATGGCTGGAAGATGGAAATCGCCAAAAATCACAATGTTGTCCGTAGAAATCAATATGTCAGAGAAACTGTCAATAGACAAAGCGAGCACATTCTTCTAGCAGGGAATCTGAAGACCCAAGCATACAAGCTTAAGATCACGGTAGTCCAAAATATGAACGACTGAGCACGAGATACTCTCCCTAATCGCACAAAGGATCCAACCACCTATAGGGGAACAAAGGTCTTATAGGAGAAGATCCCGGAAAAAGACTCGAAGAGTCAGAAATCCCGACAAACAACCAAGCCTCTGTCGGGCCGATAACTTTGGCGCTAGACGCACAAGAAAGCCGGAGGGTCATATTCGGAATCACGACGGCCGCAAAAGCGTTCTCCGGGTACAGGGTTGATACTTCTTCAAGCGATCAACCACCAGGAATATCTGCCCGAGAATATGATTAACTATGTTACCCTCGGAAGTACCGGGATGAATTCTGGACGCGAAGATGCACTTGGGTCGCTATGCAGGTCTAAGAACAGAAACGCGAAGATGCTTTTAGGTCGCTATGCAGGTTTAAGAACAGAGACACCAGGTTGAGCAGTGGAAGGGGCATCCACCACAGCCTGTGCGGACACCTTACCGGACACTAAGGAAGGTTAAAGGCATAATCGGCAAAGCGGTATCATTAAGAGCACGCAGGTGACGGGCCCGCCTTGGGACTCCGCAAGAATGTCGCATAGTAGGTAGCATCACTCGTAAGAGATGAAGATGGACGACTACACTCCACCCGTTCCAAATGTCAGAGCAACTGTGGGCAACCTGGAGCACAGGAGCCTCACCGGATGGAAGGTCATGCTTCTGCAGATCATAACAGGGGCCATCAGAGAAAGTAGAGGCTATTGGAAGCATAGAAGAGGCTCTGCAGCAAGCAGAGAGAGCCTTCACGTCAGCGGCAATAGAGCCGATCAGGTTATCGTTCGTCCGAAACAACCGCAGAACAAGCGAAGATGTCATCTGCTTGACACTGCGGCGCATGTCAACAGGTACAGCCAGGTCTAATAACTTAACTAGATTCAGTTGGATTTTATTGCTTCAATGATGCACGACCACGATGTTATCATAACAAATTTCTGATAATAACAAATGTCTTTCCTATCTTGTTTTGTCCTTTTGAACGATAGATATGCATTGCCAGGACCTTGCTTCTCGCGCCGCTGTGGTGTTGAAACTGATCTTCAATTTGACTGATGAAAAAAATTTAATAATTGCGACATCCTTAAATGCAGACTTTGTTTTGTGTGTCCGCAATTTTTGTTGCATTGATTGTAGATAGTATTATATTTTTATTCCAAGTCATGTTTAGAATCTATACAGAACGGCTTTATGAAAGCCAAATTTACCACGGTGAATTAATTGGAGTCATCATTTCTGTAATTCGTCTGTACGAGGAAGAAACTAATGGAGATGCCCTTATGTATATGTATGTATACGCTAATTTTCCCTGGCCAGATTTTAGCCCGAGCGCTGTTAAATTAATCGAAGTACTGTCACTTTTTTTAGTTTTTTCTCCGTAGTTTGAGTCTGAGTCACGCCAAGCCGACTGCATTTTTCACACTGAATTTCGTGATTGCCTTTGCGCTCTTGGGTTTTCTTCTCTTCTTTTGTAAGCTCTGCTGGCGTTCTTGACACTCTTCTAACCTCCTAATATTAACAAGTGTAGGCGAAAGGACTCCACTCTGTGGTGGGCCTTGATATACCGCTTTATTGAGGGTGATTTCGCCCCACTTGGAAGTTATTGTTCTATTGCTTAGCAATGTGAAGATCCAACCGCAAATGATTTTGTACACCTTTGAAATTTTATTGCATTTACAACAGCCCCGTGTGGTTGCCATTGTTACAGGCACTCTCTATGTCGGTAAAAGTTTCCAATGTGAAGGAGTGTAGAGACTTTTCTATGTCAATTACCACCTAATGCAGAGCTGTGTCCACACACCAATTTTCCCTTTGTATTTGCATGTTAAGTTTGTTTTAAACAGTAGAACAGGGTTAAGAATCTCCATGAAATACGAATCTAGAATGCTTTCCAGAGATTTGAGTAAAAACGATGTCAAGTTAATAGGCCTCTTGTCTTTTGGCTTAGCGTAGCCATATTTCCCGGCTTTAGGCATGAAAACCACGCGAGCTAGTTTCCAGGACTCTGGTACACGGTTCAGCCAGCAGATCATGTACTTTTTGTAGCGTGACCGCCATCAAAAAGGACTTGATCAGAGGATTTTATTGCCCACCTTTTTTTTATTGTTGAATCTCCGATTTATAATTTCTCTACTTTGGTAAGGTTTTGAATTTGAAAATCCAGCACTGTAACGTCAAAAATTGTAATATTTTATCACCCGAAACTCGCGTCAATTTAACTCAGCTGCACTGTTCTACAGCTCTTATTCAAATGAGCTTTAATGCAAATTTTGTTGGCTTATACACCAAATAACACGATTGGAGCAGTTATTTAATTTATCCATATCTTTCTTTTATTTTTAATTTTTTTTTAACAAAAATACTTCCCAACCTGAACATGAAACATAGAACTGTGAAATGCTTGCAAAGTTGTGTCATTGTGTTCTACAAATTCTGCTAAAGTTCTAAAAACCTGGGCTGTTCTCTAGCTCGCAGCAATGCAAAAAAACTAGACATTTAAGGGTTGTCCCCTAGGCTTTGGCTACATCGTAAAAAAAACCGGAGATGTCAAAAGTCGGCTACACTGAAAGTCGAAAAAATTACCATTCTGTTTCCCGCTTAAGTCTTATCTGTAAAAAATACTTGCGTTTAACTCTCCAACAAAAATAATCAAATAACTAAAACAATGTTTAACATGCTATCGCATCATAGGGTTGTCCCCCCGGGCTTTGACTGCATCATAAAAAAATATTTTCTTAAAAATTTTCTATTCTCTTCGACATTATTCAAGAATTCTTCGATTCACTCGTATCAAATCAATGTCGACGACACTTTAAAGTTATGTAAGTCGTTAAGAAATCATCGAGACTTGTTATCAGAAATCGAATAAATGTCAACTCCGAATATCGTGGACCGCTGATAACAAAGTTGACTTATAACCCTTAACTTGATATCTTGCCTAAGTGTTGTTCTTACGTAGCACGCGATAATGGAAGACGCTGTAACATAAATCCCAGCGTGCCGCCGGAAGGGAAGCATTGAAAGTGTTTTCTGTCAATTTCAACTAAACTTTATGGGATGTGAACAAGGGTCGCGGTTGCCCTTAATCTTGTCGACCTTAAGACTAGCAGACGTTTATTCTTCTAAAATACTTAATTGATTTAGATAGTTGCGGGCCAGGGAGCCTTCAATATAATAAAAATTTTATGACCTTCCACGAGTAGTTTTGCACACTTTAAAACTAAAGAACTTTTCTCGTTTGCGATAACCCGATTCCAAAGGTGGCTCGACGGAGCAGGTAATTTATCTGTTCACTTAGATAACGTCGGCAAATTAATACGTGTAGAAACTTTTTCTTGAATTGAAGTGCGCTTATCAATTTTGTATCGCTCTACTATGCACAAGTTCCGAGCAAGATAATTAAAAGATTTTAAATTTATAACGCCGCTAAGTTCAGTTCGAGTTTTGCCGTCTATCGACTAAGTTCTCGACTGATTTTGACAGAACACTTCTATCGCGTTTTTGGAGTTTTTTTTTTTTATTAGTTTCCGAACCATTGCACCAAGTCAAAGTATTGTTTTTTTAAATTCTTATTAATCAAAGTTTGTAATAGTTTTCTTCTTTTTTGCAGGATGGAGAGCTTCTGGGTTCAGACGGCGATTGGTGCTATTAAAGCAATTGCCTTCGTGTGTGATATAATTACTCTGCCGGTATACTTAGTGCTCCAAAGGCCGTGGAAAAGACGACAATTGTCCAGGAGAGTGAAGGTATGTTTTTTTTTGTAATAATTTTTGTGTTTATTCTAAAACCAACACTTTTGATGACTACGCGAAAAATTAACACCAAAATATTGCGCCGTTCCGCAAGAGGAAATCAAATCAAATATTGCCAAAGTGATTCCGGCAATACTTTCTTGTTTTGCTCTTTCTGGTGATGAATAATTATTCGCCATAGCTCTTAGGTGTTGAGGTCATTTCCAGCGTTGTTCTTCGCTTTAGTGTTTTTGCTCCCGCGCAAGTTATCAATTGGACATTGACTCGTGGTGGAATTTGTAAGCAAACTTTATCGTAAACATAAGACGAAGGTGGTGATGAGCATATCGTGGAGCCGTGCCGGTTATAGGTTTGCTTTTTCCTGCTACTTTCCTGGGAACGTGAAATTGAATACTTGTGTTAGCCACTAAGCTACAATGTGCGCTGTTTATTATGCTTTTTATGGTAACACCTGACTCGGACAAAGTCTACTGGTTTGTGACCTTATCTTTAGTGCAAATTCCATCTAGAATTGCACTAATGAACCTTTTCTGTGCAAGCAGACACCAGAAAGAATGTTGAGATATGTTTTTGTATTGGAAATAACATTGCACAGTTTGCAATTATTGCTATATGGTCATACTAGCTTTCACAGAAAATGTTCTTTTAATCGACCGAGCGCGTTTTCTTTGGGCGACTTTTAAAGACCTTTCGGACGATAAGAATATCGATAAATGCAATCTTTGACGTCAAGTGAATTTGTGTAATCTTTTCGGGGTTTTATATATTTTCGGTGTTTTGGACATTATAAGTGAATGGAGAAATTGCAAACTTTAAGTGTGAAAGTCTGACGAGATTGACTATAGTTTCTTACGTGATGGCATGAATAAAAATTAGACGATCGGCAAAAACTAAACTTTGTTTCGAAGAGATGCAGAATCTATTCCATTCTTCCAATATGGTAAGGTATTATATCCGTAATATGGTGATATCCGTTTGACAGAAAACACTGTTTTGAAGGCATACAATTCCATCTAAACTAAGTAATGGATGAGATAACCTAACCACAATCTTTTATGATTAATTATGAATATCCTTCTAATACATATTCGTTGGATCAATCACAGCCTACTCTAGAAACAAGCCTGGAAAACATGACAGTTCGGTCGTTTCACCACCAAGCGGTTTCGTCATTATTTCATTTTTCTTGTACCACAAATTAACCAATCCTTGCACGCAAATAAAATTGCACACTTTCCTAACCAAAACCAAAGAGAAATGCTTATGCCATTGATGCATGTTAAGTTCAATACTTCCAACAAAATGAAGACAAGAGAGAGTTTTCCCTTAAAAACACATAAAAATTTAGAAACTTTTTATCGTAACCATGTATTCAGAACTTTTCCAATTGTGTGCCACTGTACAATGTTCGGTGTGTTTACACCACCAACGCTCAGCTGTTCATGTCAACTGCCGGGCTTGTATATAGAGTAGGCTATGGATCAATTTAGTTTGACAGTTTAGAGTTTGAAAACAAGTTGCAGTATTGTCATCTCAATATCAATTGATGAAATATCGTAATCCCGTCCCAGATTTGATTGGAATCTAACTAGACAAAATAATGACTCCTGAAGTCCGACTGAAAATAAATAATGTCGGAGGGCAAATTCGCGGGCAGAACTAGTCATTGTATTTCCGATATGAGTGTCTTTTTCTAGTTCCTCATATCTCTAAACTTAATAATTCACATGGACCGGAATTGTTACTATCCAGATTATGATGTGAATATTGCAACAAAAACTTAATTTTATAATTTGCCGGTTTCTTATTGCGCTTTAGGTTTGTCGCTTTTGAAAATGTTTTTCTGTGTTACACAAAATTTTGATCAATTTGAAATCAAACAATTGCAAAATTTATTTCCCATGATAAAGTAATATTTTTTGCTACCAACTTTGGTAGTTATAAACAAGAAATATGGCAGTCTTCTGTTGTACTTAGTTTTAACACGCAAAAGGTATTTAGATTTTTTTTTGCTTTTTCTTATCCCATAAAACACAATTAAATGTTTTTCTAATGAGTCTTAAATTGAGATTTAATGACACTTAATCGTTTTCTTATGTAAAATTTACTCAGAAAAAAAAATTGAAGCTTATTATGTTAGGAAACAATGTTGTCTACGATGTTGCGGTATTTAACGTTCAATTGAAAAAGTGTAACACAGTTGTGTGTGTCTTTTATGAATTTAACGTAGGGCACTCTCAACATTTCGCATATGATAAAGTGTAGTGCAATGTTTTGTGGCTTCTTAGTTTTGGTTGAAGTATTCTCCATTATTCTACTTAAGACACTTTTTCATGTATCTTTGAAAGCAGCTACTACAGTGTTATAAAAATGCAAACTGTAAATGTTATCCTTCATAAAAGGCAACAGGAAGAAATGGAAAGATATCGGTGTCGGGACTGGACTGTAAGGGGCCGTTCAAGTATTACGTAACGCAGTTTTTGAAGATTTCTGACGCCCCCCCCCCAAACATTACGTAACACGCAGACGCAAAATACCGGAATAAGAAAGAAGCAATGTAAATTAAGCGAAATTGCGAAATTTCAGTCCACTTTGGCCCTAATAGGTGTGCGTGAAATTCTTAAGTTCATAGTTTGTAGTTTAGGTGGTTTTGCTTGACCGCAACGCGTTGCTTGACCCCCTCCGCCTTATAACGGACCGTAACGTTTCACAAGACCCCTCCCTCGCTCCTAACTGCGTTACGTAATACTTCAACGGCCCCTAAGCCGAATGAATGATTTATTTAAAGCTGTGTATCCTGTAAAAGCTGTCTTCGGCTTTAAGTTTTAAGGCCATTCTGTATCCAAAAGCTTGACTTGGTCGTTGATTTCAGCTTTGAGAAATTTCAAAGCTTACGCTGAAAATGCAGAGAGACAAACATAACAATTTAAATCAGTGCTACCAATTCCTAGCAAGTTGAACAACATTTTACAAGAAAATCTAGAATACAAGAGAAGGTAGTTTAAAAAAATTACAACAAAAAATTAGCCTTTATTTTTAAAATTTTCTATAGTAGTTTCGTATAACAAACCAAAGTATTTTAAGGGAATTCTAATCATATGCTTCCTGTCAAAAGTAACGTTGAACTTTTCGATTCTGTAAAAACATGAATTTCGAATGTCGTTAAAACGCCGACTACCAAACCGAACTTTTGTGTGTAGAATGGTTTTAAGAAAGAGCGGTCTTGGTTATTAAGTTTTTCGTAACAGGTGTGTTAGTTTTGTCAATTTTGGATTGACCACTCCGCACTTACTTTCTTTTGACCTTCAAGTACCAATGTACAAAAAAAATTCCGTTTATCTGTTCATCAACACTTTTAATTTATTGGATTTTTTGTGGTTTCTTTTCACTTATGAACAGGAACACCCACTAACCCGACTGTTGCTTGTGTCCGGTTCCAGAGTAAATCCAGTTTCGTCATGCCATCTGAACAGTTGATCCACCTACGTACAGTGTTTCAATCGTTTCTTTGCATCAATTGACACACGTCTTCTTGTGTTCGACGGTCAACTATGTAGGCATCCAACGACACAAAGCTTCCTAAAGTGCAAATGTTTATGTGGGATTTGTTCCTTTGCTTTCATACCAACAATAGCATTCGATGCATACGTAATTGACCGATCATGGAATTCATGACTAGATATGCTGCCATTTAGTCATCCAGAGTCGATGGTCGCGAATAACTGAAGATGTCCAAAAATTATTGGTACATCTGCACCACTTTTGGCACCGTATCAAACGCTCGGTCGCTATTTGTCCGTTTAGGTGAAAAGACTCCTAACTCTGAAATAAATAGGTGCAAAACATCAGTAGCAGGGCTTAGATTGTTTATGACACAGTCCAAAAGGGGTATGTATAGGTATATTGGCCTTCGAAAATACTCCTCCATAGATCCCGCTGGATGATTCGATGTATGTAGTGGTAGTCCACGTTTTCTCGTTTCGACTTCAGCATGTCCATTGTGTCTTTTATTGCATCTATGGCTCTTTTCATATCTAGTTTGCAAAAAGCGACTTAGTGCATTAGGTTAGGGTTCTGACTATCGGAAAGTCGATCAGCCTCACATAGATCTAAGAATGGTCCGTTATGTTGACTTAGTGCATTGGTTATACCTTAAACGAAAATAATAGGGACACGTACGTGTACTTACCGACCCTGGAGATGTGACTCGCAACTATTGTATCGAATTATTATGAAACGGAAAAAGATAATTTAAATGAACAATAAATTCTGGTAATGGCAAGAAAAGTCTCCCTTACGCCAAATCGGAGGATTGTTTTTAACATTGATATTGCGATGTTTAACATGCATGATATTAGAACATCCTAAACCACTTCGACACCTAAAACTACTTGTGGCTTCAAATGAACCGGTTAGAGCCTTAAAAAGGGGAGAGGACGTAGATACATATTTATGATACTTATTTATATATAACGAGATTTCAAGTGGTGGAACGCAAAAGACGACCTGGGTAAAATGGGCATAACCAAGGGATAAAAGTACAAGCAAAAAAATCAAAAAAATTGAAAAGTCAAATAAAAATGTATTTGAATGCAAAAATTATTTGTTATTCGATCGTGCGTTATATTCGTGATAATTAAATAATTTTTTGTCATTTGATGAATTATTCCCAGATAATTATTTGTTATTCGATTATCAAATAATTGGCACAATGTTATATTTAGGAATTTTAGAAAAAGAAACTACTTCAGACGAAGATAATCCTAATGGAATTGCAAACAATTTATTAATTACTTCATAAAGAGACATCAACTAACGATTAATTACGTTCGACTCGACTAGCCAAGGCTTACTTCCGATTTTAAATGGTTAGTACAGTGTGCGTCTAGGCTAGTCCAGTCTAACGCAAATCGACATTCACCAATATGACCTAATTATTTGCGAATAATTCATCAAATAACGAATAATTACTTGATTATCTAATAACTCACGATCGAATAACAAATAATTAATAAGTTCGAATAACGAGCGCCAATTAACAAATAATTATTTAACATTCAAATAAGAAACACCAAATAAAAAATAATTATATTGCGAATTATTTGAAAGAAATTAAAAAAAAAATTTATTCGAATAATTTTTTATTCAATTTTTTTCAAAAATCATTAATTGATTGAACATTTATACGGAATCCGGCCGGAATCTAACTTTGTGACGCTTGGATCGATCTGGATAATTATTTTTTGTTGTTCGGTAGAGTATGTTCCTTAATTGGTATAATGTTTAAAAAATTTGGGAAGGGTGGGGAGGGCATGTAAGTTAACTTTGTAACGCCTAAATCGATTTGGATTGTACTTTTTTCGTTGTATAGAGTGTGTCGTTCAATTGGCAGCAGGATACCTAGAACTTCGAATGGTTGCGTTAAGTTGGGGTTGAGATGGGGTAGGAATGTCGTCTACCTTCGTTCTTTATCCGGACTTCTTAACTGACTTTCCTAAAGCGCAAGGCATTTTTTTTTCTATTGTTGCATATTCTCCCATGAATACTAACATTTTTGCAAGTGGGGTGGGTTGGGGCTGCAGCCTAACTTCGTAACGCATTGACCGATTTGAGTGGGTTTGATTCTCTTTAACAGAACACGTTTCCTAAATGAAACTATAATAAAAAATGTGCACCTAGGGAGACGGGAAGTGAACGTATCTTCAGCCCGGTATGGAGTTCGTTGTATGTCTATCATCATAGTAAAAATTGTGTACCTTGGGTGAGGGTATGGAAGCGGCCTGCGACTAAGTTCATAATGTATGGACGGATTTGGATCATCTTAAAACCTAATAAATGTTCTTCATGTGAAATAGTTTCTACTCGATTAGTTCCATGAGTCGCCTATCATTAAACAAAACTAACAAATCGTCCGGGTTAACAGTTGTTTTTTGCAATGTTACGTTCACATTCTTTTTGTGTACAAACACACTGATCCATGCACGCTGTACGCATCACATAAATTTTAGAACAAAGTTCAAAGTTTTTGGTTTGGTGATTTCTCATTTTTCGAAAAAATTACATCCCGGCTGCCTGTCTTAGGTTCTGTGACTCTCCCCCCCGCCGTTACGACATTTTCAGCAGTAGTTTCCTGGATTTGAAGTCAGACTGTTCTTTTTTGGCCGAAAAGTCGTACATTGCTAATGTTAGGCTTTGTACCTGCCCGTATTTCCTCGGGAGTGACTTTTTGAGCATTGAACGTTTAATTAATGGGCTAGACAGCTTTGGCCACGGCATCGGACCAATGCAACGTTGGGATTGGCTACATTAGTAAAAAGGAAAAAAGATTTATTTCAGATAAAATTAAAAGTAGAATTCATCTATGAGTAAAAGTTGAAGAGTTAAAAATGAAAATGCATTATTTTACTGGTGTAATACTTTTGTGCACGCAGCAAATGTGGAGTTAAGTTAAAAAATATGCCGAAAAATATAACAAACATAGTAGGTGCACGATAAAAACTAAATTCATTGAAAACAGAAAGAATTATTAAAGTGTTAAGACTGATCTTATACTACTTAATATTTTTTTTATTATTATTTTTTTTCCAATTTGATCAACAATTTACTTCTACTTGTTAGGCAACACAGATTTACAACGCAATCCCAGCCAAGTACAAGTATCCGGCGAATGATCCAGAGGTTTATTTATTTATTTTTTTATTTTAATTTTATTAAATTTCTGTTGGGCAGAATGCACGTCTTATCGGTGTCGGGCTCTTAATTACTCTGTTCTGTTCATAATTACTCACACTGTGATAACACACACAAAAAAATTTCTATTATTGCAATTTTTTCGTAGATAAGAACAAGATATTTCGCTCCTATAAACCAGAAATGTTGAAATTTCGAATACTTTTATGTATTTCTCGTTAATTTTTACAATTCCGGAAATATTTTCTTTATCTTTTGCATTTCAGTTGCTACTTGAAAGTTGAATAACGTTCTCGTAATATTTTGCAATTTATATCAATCAAATGATGAGCACGGCTGTATCAGCATAGACGAAAAAGTATAATAAAACTTATCGTCACGGACACTTGGGTGCAAAAATGTACATACTTATCTCGATACAGTTCTTATATTTTAAAATGAAAGTTCAACAATCACTTCATTCGTAAAGAAATCAGAATTTATTTTCTGTGATAAGATTAACAAAAAGGAGAGCTGACTTGTTTTTATTTGTATGCACTGTGCGTTTGGATTTACTTGCAATTTAATGGGCTAAGGTTATGACGGAATTTTTTTGGTTGGTAATAGTACTGTGAATTGCACTTGTTTTATGTTTTAGTTTTGATTTAATTTTAGCACAGTGTTTGGGTATGAAATAGTTTTTAAGGAAATTCATACAAAAGAACTTGAGTTTTAAGCAGGTCGGTTACAGAAGAGTGGCAATGCAATAAACCTTTTATAATTGCTTGAGAAACCGAGAAAAATGCAAATTCCCAGTATTAATTAGAAATAGGACGTCCATGGTCAAATAATATCGAAGCTACAAGCCTTTGTCAATCGCTGTCTCCAGCGCATCCTTAATTTCATTGGCCGGAAATTATTACCAACGAGACCTACAGAGACTCACAGCCGAAAACGGGATAGACATCAGTGTTTGAAGACAAAAGTGGCAATGAGGTCACACACTGTGAAACATCGCTCAACAGACACTGGATTGGAACCCCTACAGGACCCAAAGACTACTTAAAATTGAACAACCGCGCAAAACATAGAGAAGGGAAGTACTCTGATCAAAATATCGTGGCAACAGTTAAAGGTGTAAGGCGCAGAACTGGCCAATGCAGAGAGTCGGTGGAGTATACGTCCTATGCCTTACAAAGGGTTGAAGGAACCTGAGAGAGATACTCTCTTAGGACAATGGCCTGACCACTGTTCTACACTGAATCCGATTAAGGCTGGAGAGTCTATTATTTTTTTTTTTCAATCAAGCAATGAAATAATTCTTATTTTTGCCTCTTTTATCAGGAAGAAGAAAGTATTTTATCTTCCGCATATACGAATATAGAATTAATTCTACTGATTTAAATATCAATAGAATTAAGCCGACCTCAATGATTCGTTTTAGCGAATAAAAACACATAGAATTTTCTAGATTTCGAGGAGTACACTCTTCAGCATTCAATGAGAACCACCATCATCAGTGCTTTTGGCAACATAACCGGCATTATTCCGCCTGATTCCGGCGACCACCATGCCATGGGCCCCGGGTTCGAGACCAGGTGTCCCCGTGAGCTTTTATTTACAAATTAAAATAATCCATTCCGTCTCTAGGCTGTTGTCTAGCTCGCAGCAATGCAAAACAAGACTCAAGTTTCCTCACTTCCCTTACCCTAATTCCCTTCCGGCCAAAACCATGCTAACGCATCAAAGGGTTGTCCCCTATATATAATAAAATAGGCTTTGGTCACATATAAAAAAACTGACCGGGATCAACAGAGTTCAGTCTGGGATTATCACTGTGATATTGTCGCTTTGAGTAGACTATGAATTCTTGCAAACAGAGAAGTGGATGTATATCAGGACCTCTATCGCTTCCCTACTGCCGTTGGTCCGGGCATTATTAACATTGCATATCAGTAAAAGCTGGGAAATTTTTTGTCGAAATTATCCTTCTGAATTTTTCTGATATTGTCTGAATTTGTTCGAAGAAATATCTAGATCAAGTTCTTCCGCTTAGTCGTTCTTATTTTTGTATATATCTTTAGAGTTTGTAGTCAATACTACTTGCTCGTTGACATTTTTCACTAACAAAATCCAAGTGCGAACCCTCAGACAAAGCATACACTGTTGGCTCAACACTAAACCCCTTAAGGCCGATCGTCACTATAATGCCGTTTACAGTTCGTTCTAGGACCGATCTCGGTCTGGTAAAGTCTAATCATGTTCATATTATACAATTCGAGCGGAACTTGACTGTTACGGATAGTATGGATGCACACATTCATTTGTTACTTAATAATATTTTACCAGACCGAGATCGGACCGATAACGAACTGTGAACGGCATTATAGTGTGGATCGGCCCTTAGCAAGCTGTCTTTGTATTTGGCTCACGTCTTAGGCCTCAGGGGTGTGTAGAAGGATCATAGGGTAATCCTTAAGCCTGGGTATCGCGCAAAAATCAAGCAAATATCAAGCAAAATATGTAATCAATGTATTGTTCGATCAAATTTCGTATTTACTTGCATACTAAGCAGATAATTAGAAATGAAGGATTCAATTAAGAGCCTTGAGACGTCTGATTCAGGAAGACAAAATGGACGTAAAATTAATCACAAACTTTGTAAATGGGCACTCGACTGAGACCCATAAAAAATACTTAAAGTTATGACATTGGGGAGGAGTTGTTTCTTAGTTTCCTGGGGTGGGCAAAATTCGCTCTTCCTGAGAAAAATTGTTATATACCTTATTATATTTTTCTAATACCTCAGACAGACTGCTCCATTATGACTACATTTCACTTGACAATGGTTTGATTTTTTTTTAAACAATTCGAAAGTGCAATGTGATTCCTTAATATTTTCTTTGTATTCAAAGAAGCTGATTGATATTAGAGAGAAAGTTTTCTTTAGCACTTCAAAAATGACTTCATTATGAAATGGAGCACAGTCTGTCGAGGGCATAAAATTAGTGAGTGCATTGGTGATTTGAAAGCGTTAAAAGTGTTTATTTCAATAATAGTTTAGTCCAATATTATTTTATAGAGTCAATTTTATCACATAAGGCTCCAAATGAAAAGAAATAATTTGGGCAAATGAAATAAAATATATAAATAAAGTTTTCTTTCAATATTCAAATACATTTACAACTTCTACAAACTTTTAATAAGAAATTTTTCTTCACTTGTCGTGTTTTATTGTACAGCAAAGTGTTCGATATTGTTCCTTGGTTTCGGTCTACCTTTAAACTAACTTAAATAATCGCAATTTCCCAATAACTTTTAATTCTAAATTTAAGCTTAAAACTAATACTTTACTTATATTTTTTTCAGGCGAAAGCAATAAGCCAAGATGACGTTCAGATAACATACCGGACTACAGAGCCTCCACGTGAGATTCATGTAAAGATGTTGCAGGCCAATATCGATACATTGGAAAAAATGTTTAAATACGTTGCTAAAAATCACTCAACAAAACGATGTCTTGGAACAAGGCAAATATTGAGTGAAGAAGACGAAGTTCAGTCGAGTGGTCGTGTTTTCAAAAAATACAACTTGGGCGAATACAAATGGAAAAATTTCTTGGAAGTTGAAAAAATGGCAGCGTCTTTGGGACGAGGTCTGAGAGAATTAGGACTTAATCCTGGTGATAAAGTTGTTATTTTTGCTGAAACTAGAGCGGAATGGATGATTGCAGCTCATGGTTGCTTCAAACAGAGCTTACCTATTGTTACGGTATATGCTACACTTGGAGACGAGGGTGTTGCTCATTGTTAGTATAAACTATTATTTGGATTTGGAACTTAAAAATAAAAAAAAATAATTAATTGTAGGCATAAACGAGACAGAAGTAACGACAGTAATCACCACGCATGAACTCTTATCTAAATTCAAGCATTTGCTTGCTAGCACACCAAAAGTTAACACGATCATTTACATGGAGGATCAGCTACATAAAACTGAGACTGATGGATTTAAAGAAGGTGTAAAAATCATTCCCTTTTCTCAGGTCGTACGAAGCGGAGCTGACAGCAAATTTGGTAAGCAAAACATGAAATTTAAAAAAAATGCAGTAATTTAACTAATTTATTTCAGAGGGTGTACCACCACAACCGGAAGATATTGCTATAATTATGTATACATCAGGATCCACAGGTACACCAAAGGGTGTACTACTCTCGCACAAAAACTGCATATCGACATTGAAAGGGTTCAGTGATTCAGTTAGAATCTATCCAGACGATGTTTTAATTGGGTAACTTTTCGCCTTAATACCTTCTATTGAATTAATCTAAGCAAATTAAATTTTAGATTCTTGCCACTTGCTCACGTTTTTGAACTTCTAGCCGAAAGTGTTTGTTTGCTCACGGGAGTTCCAATCGGTTACTCAACACCTCTCACGCTTATCGATACGAGCAGCAAAATAATGAGAGGGTGCAAAGGTGATGCTTCCGTACTAAAGCCGACCTGCATGACAACAGTACCTGTAAGAATCATTTATCGCTTAATATTTATAAAGTATAGTTTTAAAAAATCCGCCAAGGTTAATAAAATTATATTTTATATTTTTTCACCCAACAAATATTCTTCAGAGAAATAAAAAATTTTTCTTTTTATATTTAGCTAATTTTGGACAGAATATCAAAGGGAATTAATGACAAAGTTAATGCTCAGGGATCATTCAGTAAGGCGTTGTTTAAATTTTTGTACAGTTATAAAGCTAAGTGGATGTCTCGAGGATATCAGACGCCATTGGTGGACAAGTACATAATTATATTTTTAAATCAGTTTACATATTTTTAGTAACTATTTTAAATTTTAGAATCGTTTTCAAAAAAGTTTCTAAGCTAATAGGTGGTCGAGTTCGATTAATGATATCCGGTGGAGCTCCTTTATCACCTGATACTCATGAGCAAATCAAAATTTGTTTATGTGTTGATGTGATTCAAGGGTATGGTCTTACCGAAACAACATCAGCCGCCTCCGTTATGGATGGTACAGTAATTTTATATTTTATACATTTTTAATTAATTTTAATTGTGGATTTTGTTTTTAGAATTCGATATATCCTTTGGTCGTGTCGGTTGTCCAACTACTATGTGTGATATTCGTATAGTGAACTGGGAAGAAGGCAATTATAGAGTTACAAATAAACCCTATCCACAGGTTAGTATTTAAATTTTCTTATATGATTTTTTACTTGATTTGAGATTTAGTAGAAGTTAATCAGAAAAATTGGGGCTAAAAGCAATTCTTACATTTTAATTTACATTTCTTACATTTCTTACGATTAATTCGAAAGTTTCTGCAAGATTTAAAACAAGATTCAATTTCGACCTGGCAGTTTTCAGAGAAAATCTTCACTCTTTTTACAAATAGTTTTATTTAGCTTCACTTTCCTAATTTGTTTGTTTGCTTGTTTACTTTAAATCTTGCAACTGACTTTTCATCCATTTCGAATTGTTGTATTGATTAAAAATTTTGCAGACATGTTCAATTCCGGAGACAATACAATATTATGGTATAATCGGAGGGGGTGAGATGTACAAATAATCGAAACGATCGATATTGGTGTTGAATCCATACTTTTTGGAGCCAGTAAAATGAATAATGACACAACCGGTTAAAAAAAATGTTGGTAAGACACCCCTAGAGATCGGGGTGGGAAGAGAATGAAATGTACAAACAATCGAAAACGACACTTTTCTGTCAAATCCATACTTTTTGGGGGAATAAGACACTCCTAGGAATGAAGGAGGGAGGAGAGTGAAATGTACCAATATAATCGAAAACGACCGATATTAGTGTCGTATCCACAGCTTTCGGAGTTGTTGAGATGAATAATGAAACTCCCGATGTTAGATACTGCGGGACAGGAAAAAACAATTTAAATGGACCGATGTTAATGTTGAGTCCTTAGTTTTCGAGATTACTGAGATGAACAGTCACACTCTAAATGTCGTTAGATACTATGGGGTTAAGACACATCTAGCAGCTAGGGGTGGTTGTGGGAAGGGAGTGACAAAATAGATTAAAAAAAAACTTAGGTTAAACGTTTTTTTTTAACTAAAGCGTTTTTTTTTCACTAAAAGCAAGATTATAAAAAATAGGTAAACAATTTTTTAAGTTAAACGGTTTTATATAACATTAGATTACGTACTGAAAGCTCATAAATAATTATGGGTCGCAGGTGGCTTACCGAGATATAGGCACTGTCTACTGGTAAAAAATCGGGAACTACCAAGAGCAGTGGCGTCCTCTAGTGTCGGAGACCAAGAACCACTTTGGGTAGATGCATCAGCTGAACAAGTAAGTAATCATGTGGTTTAATCAGACTTAGATAAAATCGGGGACCGAGTGATAATTAATTTTACTTTTTCAATTAAAATGCGAATCAAAATTGATTTGATTGATTTGATTATCATTGGTTTTATTTAAGTTTGACTAAGCCCTCTTTTTAAAGAACTGAGTCATTTGTATCAGTACATATAGAAGATCCACTCAAGTAATCCGTTCAATTGGATCGCATTGTCACTTTTACTAAATGCTGCAGCAAGCAGAACAGAAGTAGAGAGTAGCACTAGAGGAAGTGGGGAAGTATGTATGCAGAGTGAAGCTCAACTGAGGCCAACCGGGCCAGCCCAATAGATCACATACTCGTATGTACATACAAGAATTTTGGTCATTTGCCTGCATTTGTGATGTTTTTCTTTCACAACCCTCGAGGTTATCATTTAGGTCATCAGATCTGAGCATCCGTCAGCCAACGAGCCATGCCAGCCAGTCCAATAGAACACACGTTTGTATGCTCATATAAGCACCGCAGTTTGGTCTTCTTCCGCCTGCTTTTTAACCGACTTCCAAAAAACAAAGAGGTTCTAAGTTCGAAGTTTTTTTTCCTGACCGGGCATAACTTTGTAACGCGGTGACCGATTTTGATGGTTCTTTTTTTGTTGTACAGAAAATGATCCCCCATTGCTAATAGGACAAAAAAATTTGGCCTAGGGTGGGGTAGTCTAACTTCGTACCGCGTGGCCGATTTGGATAATTCCTTTTCTGGTGGGTAGAGTATGTTTCCTGGTTGATACCACGAAAAAAAAATTTGGTAGGATGGGGGTGGAACCTAACTGCTGTTGTAAAGAGTGTGATCCTCGTTACTAATAGGAGAATAATTTGGTTCTTGGGTGGGGGGTGATGGAGGGGTAGGGGTAGTCTAACTTCGTAACGCGTTTACCGATTTCGATGATTCTTCTTCTGTTGGGTAGAGTATGTTCCTTGATTGATAACACGAGAAATAACATTTTTGTGGGATGGAGGTGGGGGTAGGGGGTTAAATCTAACTTTTTAACGCGTGGACCGATTTGGATGGTTCTTTTTTCGTTGTGTAGAGTAGAAGACACTAAAAAGTGAAAAATAAAACAGTTTTTAAAAAAAAAGTTGAACAGACTTCGCAAAAAGCGCTAAAAAGGATAAAATAATTTTTAATTTTGTATCTATTACATTTTGTGTTTCCTAAGCCTCTCATCAATTTTGTACCAAATGGCACACAAGACTTACCTCGTAAGAGCACGAAGTATTACACCCACACCGAATTCCATATGGATACGTTCAGTAAAAACGAATCATTCGCGAACAACCGAGCTCTAACCCAAAGTGAATCTTGGTCTCCGACACTTGAGGACGCCACTGCTCTTGGTACTGCCCGATTTCTTACCAGTAGACAATACCTATATCTTGGTAAGCCCCACATCTGTGACTCATAATTATTTTATGTAAAAGCGTTTTCTTTAAAAGTTTTTTTTACCTATTTTTTATTTATGATCTTTAAATTTCAGTCTTATTTCGCCGAAGACAATGTAGTTTAAGAAGATCAACAAGCTATGGTTCCAGAGTTCAATCCTCGGTCTCCCCGTGGACTTTTAATTTAAATTTAAAAAATCACCTCCATCTCTAGGATGCTGTCTAGCACGAAGAAATACGAAAACAAGTCATTCAAATTCCCTCATACCCATACCCTAATTCCCTTCCGGTCGAAGCAATGCTAACGCATCATAGGGTTGTCCCCTTTGTTGTGGCGACATTATACAACAAACAATTTTCAACTTATTGCCTAAATTCAGCTTAAGTTAAGCTTATATTAACGGTTTAAGTCAAATCAGAACTTAAACTGACAGTTTAAGGCTTAAATCCAGTTTAAAACATAAACCTCCACAATGAAATTGAAAATTCTAACCAACGCTTAAGAGTCACACAGTGCTTAAGCGCACAATGTGTAATCGAGCATTACAGTTTCAAAACTAATAACATTGATGTCATAACTTAAGTTTTGTTTACTAATAATTAAATAATGATTTTGGATAATGCCTTTATTGCCTGGCATTACTTGAATTCAGTAAATGAAAATGAGGAAAGCGGGTTGCTAAATTATGCAGCGCGATGTAAACCTGCACTTATGGTGCATCGAAAATTAAACCTGATAATATAAAGAATTTTATTATTTCAGGGTGAAATTTTAATCGGTGGTGATAGTGTGTCACAAGGCTACTACAGGTTACCGTCGAAAACAAAAGAAGATTTCTTTGAAGAGGATGGAAAGCGATGGTTCAAAACAGGTGACGTTGGTGAATTCCATCCCGATGGCGTACTTAAGATTATTGGTAAGCTTTCAATATTTATTATTTAATAAAAATTTGTTTAATAACATTTTTTTCCAAATTACCAGATAGGAAAAAAGACTTGGTTAAGTTACAAGCAGGAGAATACATTTCTTTGGGAAAAGTTGAATCAGAACTGAAAACATGTCCTGTTGTTGAAAATATTTGCATATACGGTGATTCAACAAAACAATTCACAGTGGCTTTGGTTGTGCCGAATCAAAAACACTTAGAGGATTTAGCAAACAGAAACGGTTTAGTAAATGCAAATTTCGAAGATTTGTGCAAATCACCTGATATGGAAAAAGTAGTCATTAAAGAAATTGCTGATCACGCAAAGAAATGTAATGTTTTTTTTTGATATTTTACAAAAACCAATTAATTTTACAAAAATTGTTATTTTACCAGGTAAACTACAAAAATTCGAAGTTCCCGCCGCAATCACATTATGCAAAGAAGTGTGGTCACCCGACATGGGTCTTGTAACAGCCGCATTCAAACTGAAGCGAAAAGAAATTCAGGACAGATATCAGCACGATATCAATAGAATGTATGCGTCATGAAAATCACTGAAACCAATCGTCCCCTCGCATTCATACAGTGGAAGCAAATGAAAGAATTGTTTTGTAGTAAAAATGTTAAAACAATGAATAAATTTAAGAACAACAATTTCTGTGAGAGTAGCCAATTTCCGTGAATAACTGTGTGTTTCAGTGATTAAGAAGAGTGAGTGTTTGAAACTAAAATGAAAGCAAGGAACTTAGACTCTGCACTTTACCACATGGCGGGGTAGCTTAATTAATTTAAAGTGATTAAACTAAATATAAAATTATAACAAAAAAAAAACTAAAGAAATGATAAGGAAGACAATTCACCCTGTAAATAGTAAAACTGCAGATATTATTTTTTGTTTTGTTTTTTTCTTGTTCCTTTTCTTGCTCGTATGACATAAGCGTTATTTCAAATATTTAAGTCGGCAGCTTTTTTTTTCTAATTATGTGTATGTATATAAATTTTTAAAAATTATAATAAACCGAAAACATATTTTGAGACTCTGTAATAATTCAAAATCTTTCCATATTAAACGGTGGCAAGGATATAAACAGATGCACGAAAAAATCAGAAATACCATGAACATATGTGATGATGTTTAGTTGATATGCTCCCAAAAATACCTGACAATACAAAGAAAAGGAGAAGAGGTGTTATATTAAGAAAGTATTCTAGAAATCCAAAAATTAATATCCCTCACCTGAGCTGATCCAATGTTAGTAAATTATCCATTTCTTGTGAGGTAAGAAGTTTCGTCTTTAGATATATTGAAAAGTAGATTTACATAATGTATTGTTGGTACATTAGTTTTCAATAAACTTTTAATGTTAGTTAGAGATCTTCAAAAATATTTTTCTAAAATCAGAGCCCCCAAATAGTTCTTTTTTTTAAGTGTAACAATGGAAACAAATAAATCACAAAAGTAATAGTAACGAATATAAGAAAATTCATCATATCGGATATTTTATATTTTATAATAAAGCAATACTGCGTAGAATTGTAGCATGCGGACTTTCATCCTTGTACACCTCTTTGAAATTAAGCTGAGCCTATTCATAAACGTAAGTTTGTAATTGCACTCTCATACACAAAAGAAGAGTAAACATAGTACATGATGTACAGTAGGTGTTAGGCGATACTTATACTTACAAGAAATATGTAATCAAAAGAAATTTATTTTCGAAAGATAATGTTTGATATAACTCCTTTATTTATTTTGAACAACACACAAAAACAAACATTACAATTTTGCTATCCCTCTTCTCACTATAATTACTTCTTTTATTCGTTGCGACATACTGCAAATGCTTTAAGGGGGGAGATACCTTTAGAACGGGTGAAATCAGTCAATTTTAATGAATTTTTTTCAAGGTGATAAAATAATTTGATTATTTATTAATTTTGACATCTTTTTGATACATTATTAAAGTGTAAAAAAACATGTGATTTTTTTTTTACAAAATGGCGGCTCTGCAGAAAATTTCTTCAAGCGACTGCTGCGAGGCATCGAAAACTGCTGCAGCTGTAAAAATTTTTCTATTTATCTGAAATAAAAATTTTTTTTTTTCGTTTACTGATATATTTAAGGGAAGGATAAACCTATAAAATAATAAAAAAGTTAAAAATTAAAATTTATATCGGCTGTTTAATCAAAGGTCCAGATTTTTGGCTATTTTTCAACAGTTTTGACTCCAAAAAAAATTATTTATTAACCCGATATCTTTAAACTTTTATTAACATCCTTCCGATAGCACTATAAAGAGAAACCTCTGAATATTTCAGCCTAATTGGTCAATAACTTTTTGAGTTACAGCACGACCAGTTTTTGAAAATACAGTTTCAAGATAATCGCGTTCAAAGTTTCGATACGGTATAACTATAAGTTAAAGTGACTTACCAATCGGCGATTCCGGATCCATACAATAAACCTTCGGCCTCCTCAAAAAGCTGATTATCTTCGAGCTGCTGCTGTTTTCGAGCTGTACGAGCTGCTTTTGTTTCGGAAAGACTCATCCGGTGTTGTTTCACTATTCGTGCCTCATCGGTATTTTCGGCGAATACTTTACAATAGGTGCCAACAATCATACCCAGCTCGTTCATAAGTTTGAGAATTGAGGTGTAGCCGTCATTAAATATACCAGCAGCAATGAAAGCTGAAATTTCAACAATTGAGGTGCTTCGGAAATATTCGCAAAATTGGCGCATTGAAACTTTCGTTGGCATTCTGGGTATGGTCACCCAAGCATCTTTCCAGTAAATCATCTCTGGACAAATCTTCGTAAATTGGTAGATGTTGTTTTATATCGTCGCCAAGTGATGGGGTAAGATCTTCAAGCTGGGGATCTTTAGCTAAAGCGATGGCTTTCTGCCATTTGCACCAACTCTCGGCTCCAATCGGACAGTTGTTGTGTTGCGGATTTTTTTTCGTTGAAAAAATATGGTAATAAGTAGCCATAATTTCTCGTTTCATATCTTCCACACTATTAACGTTTCTTCGAATACTTAAACCATAATATGTTGTAAGTTTTTTTTACAACGTTTTCTGTCAACTTCCCTTTTCCTGAAAGTTTTTCTTATCTTTTCTTACGTTTCGCGTATCTTTTCTTCTCAACGTGGCCAACACACTCACTTTTCACAACAGTAAAATCATCACCAACAGTTAAATCATCACCGACCCAAGCTCTCCGATTACCTGGTTAATGACGGTATGCGGGCTCTGACGTTTTTGACAATAACTCCATTTATATTCAATATTTCGATTTTTATTTTTAACAGTATATTTTTAACATATTATGTATTCGAATTATGAAATGATTAATGATCATCTCTTTAAGTCCTTCGTCATTGCACCATATATTTTCAATATTTCTCCGAAGTTGTGATACAGTAGGGTTAGAGAAGCTGTAGACTTTGAATTTTAAGTAAGCCCAAAGCAATTTTTAATGGCGTTTAGATCTAGGGAATTGCCAGGCCAAGTAAGAATATTGAGATCATTACCAGATAAAAAGTTTTTAATTAATTGGGAAGTGTGCCCCATCTTGCATGTGTAATGGGAACGTACATAAGGTAGGAAATTTATGTAGGGAAGAAAGACAATAGACAAATTAAATTTGTATTGATCTTGCCGCAAAGTTCCATCTACGAAATATATTGGACCGGGTCAAAACCACTGTAAAACTATGCCATAAACTGGACTTTTAGATGGGGCCGGAAGTCGACGATTTGGCCGTATCTCGATTTAAGTTTGACATTTGAAAATTGACGGTAAAGAAGTTGTAATAATTTTTATATTTGTTAATTATTCTTCACGAGAAAAGCGAAAAAAGAGATTTATAAGAAATTATGCATCTAAACGTCATGTAAATATCAACATTCTCTTTAAGAATTCTATCGCAGAATTACATGCTACAAGATTGGCGAAGCCGATTAACTGCTGAACATGTATATCAGTTGTTGTTCTTGAAATTTCTTGAATATCTCGATTGGCACTTGCAGAATTTTAAATCCTTATAGTGTCTAGAATAAGCCCCTAAAACGATTTGACGAAGTTCGGCAAAATGTAAAAGTTACAGCCGATTTAGTGCGAACGCGTAGCGGCCGAAAATCAGGGCCCGTATTTGCTTTCTCGACTCGATTGATCGAGTCGACAAAATTCTTCTGTCGATTTGTGTACTATTTGGTATTTGGCAACTCGATCGAATCGACAAAAAAGAGTTACCATCTGAATCACCAAATTTTTATCTAAATTATGAATTGTAATTGAATTATGAATTGTATTTGAACTGTAAAATTTGTTCTGCAATTAGTGTTAATCTGAAAATTTTAAAATATTCGACAGCTAGTTCGGCCAACTTTAACCAAATTTGGTAAATGGACTCAATCGGGATACATTTTCTACGGGATGAGGATGACGAAATGAACGAAAGAGTGCATTTCAAATCACGACGAGATTCATCCAAACCCTTATCATTACGAGACTCTAGGTAAAAACAACTTTTTATAATAATCAAAATACTTTGTTAAAACTACTTTTTCATGTAGATTTGTTAAAAAATTTCGCTTAAGTAAAAAGACTTTTTTCTATCTGCTAGACCACTTTATAAGTGTGACCCCAAGTCAGAAAAGAGCTGCATCAATACCGCCTATTTTTTGCAACTGGATCATTTCAGGAGACTATTAGAGAATCCTACTTATTTGGAATGTCGCAACCGGCAATTGATATTTACTTACATTTTTACATCCGCTCCTTGCCTGACATTAGTTGTCGACAACGTCAATCTCATCGAGAGTTTTGTCGATCACCGTCGACTGCAACCGTGTCGATATCGTGTTACCAAATACAAATTTCTCGATATCGAAAAAGATCGACATTGAGTCGAGAAACCAAATACGGGCCCAGGGGATTGAGTTTTTTTTAACTCGCTCTACCGCCATAACTATTAGTTCTATGAAAAAAAAAGATTTATATAAAATCAGGCCGAACATAAAAGCAAGCAGAACAAAGTAAAAGCATGTAAACTTTATCACCTGAAATAACAAAAAAAAAATTATTAAACCTGAAATTTTAGTCCATTTTATTACCCCGTATACATGCAGGGTTGAACCTAGGTTGAACCTGAGTTCAACTTCATGTATACGCGGATCGAGTCGAAGTAGGGTTGACTCAACTCAACTCCGCTTAGCAGGCTGGGTCGAGTTCAAATGACAGCTGTGGTTGCCGTATGGACGCGGGTTGAGTAGTCGAGTTTGGAACGGAATTTTGTTTGCTGTGTTTTTGGGTTAAAATATTTTTTTTTGTGTTCCGTTTTTCGTGCTGCGATTTAAGAAATGGCCAGAGAAACATTTGGGATATTAATTACTAATAGGTGATATTAATTGTCTTTGGATTAAATTTAAATAACTCGCTGAAGCATTTACAATAATATCGTAATTATCACTGATGATTTTTACATAAAATATTTCGATAAAATCACACAAAAATAAACTTAAAGTTTTGAAGGTTACTTTCGTCTGTTACTTCAACTATATTTCAACTAGAAGTCAACTCGATCTTTCTTTCTTTCTTTCTTGCATGTATACGTGGTATATGTGTGCGGATGAGCAACGTGAAGTTGCCGCAAGATGTTCAAGTGGCACACGCTAGCTGGCAGCATGTCCTAGCTCGCCGGTATGAAGTGTGAGTTCTTGAACATCATCACACATCCACAACAGAATTCCGCGTGCCTGTGGCGAAAGAAGGTTGTGGAATCCTATAGGGTGTGAGTATTTTTAGGAAGGGGGGTGGAGGGGGTAGGGTAAGGTCCAAGGACTTCACCCTCAGTGATAAAAAGTGGGGGTCGAAAAGTGGTGGCGCGGAGGGTGGAGGTGAAAATTGATATATTTGATAACATTGAGTGTCAGATAAGTGAGTGGTTCAGGTGAGTGGGGGGGGGGGGGGGTGTTGAAAGCGCGTCAGATTGTGAATCGCCTTTATCTAGTGTGTTTATCTTGAAAAAAATGTAAACACGCGGTTTTCGTTCAATTCTCTCAATCGGAGTTGAGCTGTTATTAAGAAATTAAGATAATCCACTCCGTCTCTGGGCTGTTATCTAGCTCGCAGCAATGCAAAAACAAGACTCACGTTTCCTCACTTCTCTTACCCTAATTCCCTTCCGGCCAAAAGGGTTGTCCCCCTAGGATTTGGCCACATCGTATAAAAAAAATCGTTTTTGTACATCGAAACATTCTAAGAAATGTTTTGATTTCCCCCGGCCTCACCTACCTCACACAAAAGAGAGCCATTTTGTGCTCTGCTGTTTTTTTTAAAGATGTGTCTAAAGCCTAAGAGACAATCCTTTGATGTGAGTGAATCATGTTGACATTTCGCTAATAAGGAGAAAACATAGCTCTCTGGTTTTCACGTCGCCTAAAAGAAAAAATACCGATCAGACGATTCACAGATAACGGCCGTTCCTGTAGGTATATATTCTAAGGTCTGCTGTAACGCCTTAATTTGCCCTTTTTCTTTTATTGATTATTTTTCGTGCTCCAATTCACTCGGGTCAAGTGTACATTTCGTGCATATTTTGTGTATATTTTTAACCACACTGAAATAGTGATGCACGTATATTTCTGTACTACAGTGAAACCTCCCTTTACGGACACCTCCGAAAAGCGGACACTTTTTCCACTCCCAAGCATCAATTTGCCTTAAACTTCCACCTCGGAAAAGCGGACACCTCTTAATAACGAATATTTTTATAGGAACCAGCAGTGTCCGCTATACTGAGGTTTTACTGTAATCTCAAATTTATAATGCGAATATCATAAGATATCATTGCTTGGTATTTTGATTTGGTCGATTTATTTCTCTAGCGTTAACTCACGGTAGGTTTCGGATGGTCGATTAAATCGATTAAATTAAGGGGTGCTTTCATTAATGCATGTTTGCGCATATTTGCTTTTGCATAAAGTTCATTAAAGCAAGAAATCAAAACATGCGTTTGCACAAGGTTCATTAATTCAAATGTGCGAAGCAAATGAGCGCAAGTTCTGCATACATTTTTAACTGCGTGCGGCTCTTATATTTAAGAAGAAGAATGAAATTTTAGGAAAGCCAACGCCGGTTCTGCTTTTATTTACTAGTATTTAGTTCATATTAAAATGGGTACTGTAATTTAACTAATTGTAGAAATAATTAATACCATTTGTAATTATGGCCAAAGAAGTTCACTAATGCATGCATGCATACAGGCGCAAAATGGCTTGTTGCAAATGTCATGAAAGCAAATATTTGCATTTGCGCGTATTTGCGCACGCAAATATGCATTAATGAAAGCACCCAAGATTTCATTGATAAACGTAGATTTTTCATAGCATAGAGCACGTTTACATGGCGCTATTCCAACATCAAACGCGCGTTGTTCCACTATGCCCGCCCGCCCGTACCAGCACAAGCAAATGGGAGTGTTTACAAAGTAATTTTTCAAATAAAGCGCTATCGACACAAGTCAATCTGCGAATGTGCGTACACGAGCGGTATGAATCCCATGGTTCTTTTCTGCTGACAACAGATTACGATAAAAGGGCCATTGGTGGTTGCAGAGTAATGTCGGTGGATCGGAATTCACCTTATATTGTAGGTCCACTTGCAATCGCTTTCTCGAATCGAGTGATGTCCTTCTCCCGGCTCATGTTCCACAAGAGGTTACGGGAACTAGAGAAAGAGGCCCCTTTCATAAACGCAGGTTTGCGCATCATTTGCACAATTCAGCTGAACAGAGTGTATTGCTGAATTATGCAGCTGCAGAGCAAACCTGCGTTTATGAAAGGGCCCGGAGAGGCGTGGTATTTTTTAATATTGTCAAAAGTTACTGTCAAAAGAAGTGCCTCAATTGAAATATTACTAACAAAAGGCTCGGTGGTAAAAAACACATGCACACATACCCGGGTTTAATCGTTTAGGTCGTTTAGCGTTAGAGAATAATAAAGACCCGAAATAAGAGAGTTTATACATAAAATGTAAAGGTTGACGTTTTTTTACTCAACTATAACACCGCTTCGAGCATGAGTAAGATTAGAAAGTTCCCGTCCGCGAGCAAGAATGCCGCTAATTTTTAGTGTAAGTGAACACGTTTGAGTAAAAGCTAGCAAAATTGAGGGCCCATTCATAAACGCAATTTTGCGCATCATTTGCACAATTCAGCTGAACAGAGTGTATTGCTGAATTATGCAGCTGCAGAGCAAACCTGCGTTTATGAATGGGCTCTGAGTAAAAGTATTTATGTAAGACCGCTCAGACCAATACATCGTAAGCAATAGTATGTTTATGTTTGGAAAAAGTTATTTTGTTTTATGTGAACTAGAAGCAATGTAGACTTTTCCTTCTTTGTATCAGTATTGTTAAATAGATTGAGTATTGTGAAATTATATTCGCTATTTTTCCCCTTATATTCGCTACCTATCCCCGCTCCTTCTCCACTATTCATACTCTATGCCATTACAGACTTATTTGTAATGGGTTTTGGTATTTTGTTTTGTGCTCGTCTTGTATGTTTGTTTCCCAACAACTTTTTGTAATTTATTGATTTTAATAAATTTCATCATTAAATAGATAGAGAATTCCGTGTCGCATTTTGGTACTCTAAAAAATTACAAGGGTGCATACGAGCAATGATCTTTTTCCAGTGATTGCTGCCATGATTAATGTGAATTGACTATAGAAACTGAAATATTTAATGCTCCGGAAGTCATCGATTTTCCTGTAAACGAGCAAGCGAATTAAGTAAAAGATTGCATTTTCAAGAATTCAGCAATAGATCTAAGGGGCTGAATAGGTGTAAAAGCGTACAATCATGAATTTCTAAAAACACTCGATAATTTACTACATTACAATTTTTCTCAATCCATTTAAAGAGAAAGTGGAAGCATTCTCTTAGGTGGAATTTTTGCTGCTTTGCACCTCTATCATGATCATCCGCACTGCCGATAAATTATTTGGCTGTTTTTTTCTCATTTATCTTTTATACGTAACAAAAATGTTTTTCAAGAAAATAAATAGCAATAAATTCTGTTAAAATAATTTTAATGCTTTAAAAGCCGAGAGTAAGTTATTTGAATAATTTAGGATAAATCAATTTTTGTTAATTTTCTGAATGTTAGCAGAATTGTTTTAATATCTGAGAAATTTGTAAAAATTAATATTTAAGTATTCTTAAATAAAACTGTACTTTTGAGACCTGTAACAAGCAATTTGGTTTCAATGAAGAATCCATTCAATTTGTCCTATATGTTTTAGCTAATTAAATGTAAATTATTTAGGAATTTTGAGTGTCCTTCTAAGACAGAAACTGAATTTAACTATTATATTCCAAAACTAAAACAGTTATTAGGATGAGGCTCCCAATACAGCATGCAGATGTCATTAGTAAAAAAACAATAATAACACAAAGGAGCAGACAGAGGGACAGTTCGATGCGATGTATCACAGCCTACTCTAGATACAAGCCCGGAAAACATGACAGTTCGGCCATTTCACCACCAAGCACACTCTCGGAACCAAAACCAAAGAGAAACGTGTTGACATGTTCAGAACATTTGTAGGTTAACGTCAAGTAAAATCCAATTTAAGACTTCAAATATATTCCGAGGAATACTACGAGAAAGTACAATTCTCCAAACTTTTCCTTATGACTGCTGTGGCCAGTTTTATTTTGTTTACACCACCAATGCTCAGCTGTTAATGTCTGCTGTGGATGCATACTTTTAGACAGCTCAGAAATGCAACCGTCGCGGTTGGTTTGAGTTTTATGCGCAAATGTCAGTGAATAAGAGCAGTTGTCAAAATCCACCTTTTGTTGTGCTTATTGCCGGAATCATTAAAATTTTCTTTAAGGGAATTGAGACTGTGGACCTCTAACCACACGAAATTATGGTACTGTTCATAAACGCAGATTTACATATCAGCTGCACAATTCAGCTGAACAAAGTGTATTGCTGAATTATGCGGCTGCAGTGCAAACCTGCGTTATTGAACAGGCCCTACGTATAATTAGTCGCCTAAAGTATGAGAAAGAATTTTCATCGGGCAAGAAAAAGAAGAGCTCTATGGACTAAAGTTTGGGCTGAAATCCGGGAAACTGATGCCAAATTTCCCTTCACAAAGGAAGAGAGATAACAACAATCTGCTCATTACGTACAAACGTGGGTCTGTTTATAAGCGCAGTTTTGCGCTGCAGCTGATTCAGCAACTCATTTGGTTCAGCTGAATTGTAAATTTTTTGCGCAAATATGCGTTTATGAATAGACCCCGTATTTAGCAGACAAATTCGGAGTCAGGTCGTGACGCTATAAAGCATTACCAAGCTTCTCATTCCGTCTACGGGAGAAAGCATTTTATTGAGCCCCCTAGAGGCTTCTGATGTCAACACTGGGATCTGAATCAGAAGACAATATTGCGTCCGAATGGGGCCCCCAATGTTGGACTTGTTTTTTTTAAAAGGCAGCAGTTGAAGAAGAACGCGGGCATCAAGAACAATTGAAAGTCGAAACGGATCGTATTGTTAGTGATCTCTTGAAAGGCATGTTATGGGAGTAATAGAATATGTTAATAGCAAGGGTTAATGCAGTAGCTACCTTGGTGATTTATGTAATGCACTTTGTATTATTACTTCAAGTATCTTTTTTGTTTATTTTTGTATTAAGAATTTTTGTTTTTTATTTTTTATTTTTTCTAATTTCATTTTTATGCTGTTATTAAAGTCATAATGGCATCTATTTTCTCTATAGCTTGTAAAGAGTTCAATCCCTCCGTATTTTCTTGTTCCATTGCAGTGAAGTCTGGGTCTTCAATATCACTGGAAAGTTCCGGGATATCTTCCTCATACCCGAAAACACCATCATAGTTAATAACGTGATTATGTAGAGCCACGCAGGTAAGTACATGGTGTTTTACTTCCTTCAATTTTTGAACTTCCAGGTATTTGAGTATTCCGAATTTATTCTTCAGTATTCCGAAATGTTGTTCAATACAGACGAGCTCACCTAGTATACTAGATTACGACATTCTATTTCTCAAATAAGATTTTGCGTTAGATTTGGATTGCTGCTCCTATCGTGATTATTAAAAATTTAAACATGAACTCCTTATTCAGTGAATGTTCAGTTCTACCTTGGAATTATATTTATGGTCAGTTAACCAAAAAGTTGAAATTCTGACATCCTTGGTCTCACATCTACTTGATAAATATGTCCCAATTAAAACTAAACGCATTGGGACCCGCAAATGTCCATGGTTTCTGCTTAAGGCTCAGGTTCAAATCGCTGAACGAGAATATTTATTCCAACGTTACTAGCGCCTTAAATCCGAAGAGGCGTGTCTCCTTTAGAGAATCGTCCGTAACAAAGTAACCGCAGCTATCTAACGGGCTAAACGACAGTATTTTAGTGCGAAACTTAACACGACCCGTGAGCTCTATGGCGTAATCTACATCGCTGGTATTCATGGCAAGGAAAATATTTGATGCCCTTTTGATCCAGATAAACTTAACTCTGCGTTTACTGCAGTTAATGTGGAACCCATGGATACTACAAGTTTTTTTGAACTTGTTCGATGGCTTAGTGAATGCCGACCCGTTTTATTTTCCAAATGTGAACCTAGATGAATTACTATCTACAACTGAACCTGAAAACTTATTGGCCTGTTTTATTAAGGCACTACTTTTATTTGTGATTACTTCCTCTACATTGTGAACACATGTGGCTGCCACTGTGTTTCACATTGCTAAGTAGTCTTCTAGCTTACGACCCATTGCCCATTGCTAAGTAGCCTCCTAGTCTAGCGTCGGTATTTGATCTTCGTCCAATAAGCATTTTGTGCTTTTTCTCCAAAGTACTAGAAAAGGTTATGTCCCAGTAAATTCTGGCTCATGTTCAGGGGAATGTAGTGCTATCTAGTTGGCAATCTGGTTTCAGATCTTTTCATTATTGTGAGATGGTTGTCCTGAAGATATCCACTGACATAAGAAAAGCCTTGGAAAAGGATCACTTCACGACATTAACATTACTGAATTTTTCTAAAGATTTCGATCGCGTTGATCACAGCTTACTTATTCACAAACTATACATATCCGTGTGCTGCCTCTATGATAGCAAGTTTCTTGTCAGATCGTTCCCAAGGAGTGCAGATCGATCGCGTGATATCTGGTCCTTTGGTTCTTTCACGTGGCGTTCCACAGGGATCAATACTAGGATCGCTTTTATTCAGCCTTTTCATCAATGATTTGCCAAGTGTGGTGAGCGATGTAAGAATTCATCTTTACGCTGATGATGTTCAAGTCGATTTAAGTAGGCCTATTAGGCTCCACGAGCTTTGCATCGAACGTATAGTTGCCTATTCTTGGTAGAATATATGATTGGTCAATTGTGAATAAATTACTTTTGAACCCCGGAAAGTTTCACTCTATCCATTGTCAATCCTAAGTAAATTGCTGTGATCACGTAAGTGCAAGGATTGATAAGATATATTCTCGATTGCGCAGGCTTTGGTTGTCAGCCTATATTGCCCCGAGAAACACTCGTCTGGAATTGGTTAAGGCATTCATACTGCCCCATTTCACCTTCGGGAGCTTGGGTTTTCCTCACTTAGACAGCAAGTGTGCACGTAGATTGGAGGTCGCTAAGGGTTTCCTATGAATAAAACTAGGCACTTCCATTTTTATTATTTATTTGCTGACAAATGTTGTCCGATTTTATTACAAATTTATTTTTTTACAAAATAATGATTTCGTCTTATTACGAGCTACAAAACAAAAGAAATAATACACAAACCGTTTCGAACTAAAAAAAAATCATAAAAGGGGAGGGGTTTTGAATGAAAATGATTGTAGAGAGCGAGGGATGGTATGACGGTATGACGAAATTATATGAAAAAGGAACAGAAAAAAAAAATGAAATGAAATGTAGTAAAAGCAAAAATTTAGTAGAGAAGAGTTTCGGTATAAAATTGAAATTAAAATGCTTCAAGAAAATCGATTTGAAGATTTTTATGAAGCATTTCGATGGCATTTGAAGATGTGAACATTTCTCAGACTAAAATTTTGCCGTATGACTTGATATGGAGATGAAATGATGAATGTCCTGCAGATGAAATGAATTTAAAGGAGGGCGCGATTAACTTCTTGTTTTCCTTCGGGATCTTTAAACTTTCTCGATTCTTCATTGCCAACAATAGAAGATGATTCGCCGAGGACTCTCATGGTGTTGGAGTAGTCAGAATCAATTTGAGGAATCTTTTTGTCGTTAGGTCGGAGGGTTCGGATGAGATCTGAGAGCGAGAGGAAACTTTGATGTCCAATGTCTGTTTCAGGGTTTTCAGCACTGCCATATTTTTCAATTTCCTGAGAGATTTGTTTAAGCCGCTGTTCCACTGTAGGAGCTTCATTTGTTTCAAGCTGTTGTTCCTCGACTGTCTCCTTTTTAACTGTGGTTTCGGATGATTGCTCTTCATCGACTCTTTGCTCTTCGTCGATATGTTTTTCATCATCACTGAAACTTCTTCCCTCTTCGTGTTCAGATTCTTCAGCTTCTTCCTCTTGTTGGTTGCTTTCAGATTCGGATTCAGCGTGTTGAGGTTGATCTTCTTCGCTGTGTCGCGTATCGATGGCTACTTCCTCCTCTTTGTTGGCTTCTTCATGTTCTTCAACCTCATGTTCTAAATTATCTTCGTGAGCCAGCTTCAGGGATGCAAGCGAAGGTTCTGAAATGTCCTGAAGCCGATCTTCAGACTTTTTTGCGAGAGTAGCAAATGTGGATGAGAAGAGAAGTGGAATTGGCGTTGTGGAATAAATTGGAGCGTGTGTTGTTGTGGTTGATGTGATTGGACGACTGTAAAAGAATAATGTAATGAATGTCAAATGAATTAAGAAGAAGTTTTTATAAGACTGTTCCCATGCAGGATTGTGCTGGTTATCAAGTAATTAGTGGAAAGTAAGTGGTATTGCAACAAAGAACAGCATAAATCCGGGAACAGACTTGTAATAAAACAATTTTTTTTGGTGGGAGCAGCTAACCCCTAACCACCAAAGGACAAAACCGTCTTCTAACGATTAATGAAATTCTGTTATGAGGCATCAGTTAGTAGTCTACAGTTATTCTAAGAGACATGAACATTGATGAGTATATGCTCAGTTAGTCTGGGTTAAATGTTACTGTAAGAAGAAACATAATGGATGGATAATGGCGGGCGAAAGATGTGATTGTTCTGAGTTTGTTGGGGGGTCAGCTCACCTAAGTTAACTAAAACATTTTTTGTATTTTTGTTTTGTATGGCGGGCAGATACATAGGGAGTGTTGTCCACACTGATCCTTACCCCTGCGCCGATGAGACTGGAATACTTCCATAGTTATAGTAGTAACATCTCGTCTGTTCACAGATGAAGTCTTTAACAGCTGAGCAATCTTCTGGTGTCCACTTAAGAGTCGGAGTTTTCAACATGACGCAACCTTTATCTAATCCGCTACTGCTGCAATTACAAAAAGGATAAAAGTATCAATATATGTAATAAGTTGGTAAGAAAATGCATTATACCTGTCTCGGGCTGTTCTTTGAGGAGATGTATTGCTGTTGTGATCGACTGGATCTAATAGGCCAGCTTGAACAGCATCTGCTGAATTTTCGAAGAAGTCAAATGTGGCGTTGAATGGTAAACCTGTGCTCATCCAAAGGAACATGCCTGTACCGAGCCGATTACCTGACGTCCAGAAATCATATTTACTGTAGCCAGCATTTTGTAGGTATTGCGTCATTGATTCGACTTTCTCCTTGGTTTCGAACGATGCGAGTTGGAGTCCAAGGGAACGACAATATTGATATGCTAAGAAGTAATTCAGTTCTGGTGAATATGGATTCATTCGACTAATGAAGTATTGTACTCCATCTAACTGGATTGTGGTAATACGTTGACCTGAAACGAAATAAGATTTTTAAATGATTTTGGAAATTGTTTTTAAGATAATTAAAAGGATTTTGTTGTATGAGAGATTTATTAAGGTTAAAGTTTCATTAATAAAACTTTCATTCAAATGGAGTAAACAAGGACTGCGTGAAGTTGAAGGAAAACAAAATAATAGAGAAGATGTCGACCAGTCTACCGGTGGATAGTATTTGTTTCGCGATCTGACAAGCCTTTAGGTTGGAGAGTACTTCAGCCTGGAAGACTGTCGCATGATCCGGAAGGCGGTAAAACTCAGATATGCAGAGTGTTTCTGAGAAAATACCAGTACCGACACCGCAGTTCTTCTAAGAACTGTTGGTGAATATCTTTCTCTCGAAGGCCTCTATCACCGTTCTTCCACGCCGCTCTGATGGGAATCTCTACCGCAAAGTTTTTCCTGAAGTTTAGCTTTGGGGTGATGTGGTCAGTGAGAGGTGCAGCCAGTTCTCTGGGCAGCAGATCTAGGCGATAGGGTTTGGCCCTCCGGCATCCTGGTTCTTTCAGTCTCATTGCCCAACCCGACACACTATTTTTAATGTGTAGAGCTAGGGGTTGTAGGTACAAAAGCACGTCTAAAGCAGCCGTTCGGCAGGATGTTATGGCACTGGTGATGCTTATTTCTGCAGATCTCTGAATTATACTCAGCTTCTCTATATATTCTTTACTTACTGCGTGCCACCCCACCGGCGACCCGTAGGTGAGGATAGGACGTACCACAGAAGTGTACATAAAGACAGTAGTTATCTTTGGCTGGAGACCTGGAGACCAAAGCACAAAAAGCAATGCATGCTTTCTTAGCTCGCTGTTCCACGTTAAGTTTCTAGTTGAGCTTGGGGTCAAGAATAACCCCTAGGTACTTGGCGATGAAGGATAACGAAAGTATCTGTCCGTTTAGTTTATGGAGATTAAAGACTGGTAACGGAGCCAAAAGATGATCAGGATGCATAAAAACAAGGACAGGTTGAAACACCAGGAACCATTGATGAAGTAGATGTCGTCGGTAGTATCGAAAGTACCTAGCACTGCCACTCAAGTGGAATCACAGCTGCATGCCCTGCACTTAGGTGTGGAGGAAGTTTATCATACATTCCAATCTTGGTGGAAGATAAGAACCTCACCCGTGGTGAAGGGAACTGGAATCCCTAAAGAAAGCAGTTAGGAAGGCCTTTAATTAATTCATAAGAGGTGATGCTCCGGGTCATCACCTTGGAAGAACCACAAGGCTTTGAAGAGAGCAATTAAAAGACCCTACGTCGGAAAAAAGGAGAGGCTTTGCGGGATTCCTGCTCGTATACTAAAAACATTTTTGATATCTGCTGACTATAGCAAATGATCTCCGATGACCCAGTCTGCAGACTTGGACTCGTTCGTGACAGAACGGGAAAGATGTCGGAAATACTGGGTGAGACAAATTGAGATACTGCTGGAGACTAACTTTCCAGAAAACCTTAAGTCCGACATTCCATAGACGCTCAGAAAACGGGTTAACATGCAATGGAAGAATATAGGCTGAACGAATAGTGGGCTTGGTGGGGTTAAAGTGATCAAATGAGTCGTTTGCTCACTTCACTTCAGCGTGACTAGATTATATTCCAGTTTTATGTAGGGAGACGAAAGCAATCTTTCTACCAAAAACTGGAAAAAGGCATAATTCCTTCAGACCGACAGCTTCCCTTCAGTAAGAACACCACTCTTTTATAAATGCACTCTGGCAACTTCCTCCTTGATATGGCGCAGGTTGTGAGACCGATCCACCTGCGCTCGCGAGCTTAACAGCTATTAGGTGAACCTTCTTTCGTCACACCATCGGCCGTCTCATTACCCTACCCGTCAAATCGCTATGACCGGGTACCCAGCAGAGAGTCACCCTATGTGTAGCTTCCAAGCTTTGGAGACCGGTCTAGCATCTGCGAACTAGCAGTGATTTGAACGTGTTTGAGTCGAGCGCCCTAATGACCGCTCAAATATCACTATACCTGCAAATTTCACTATGCCTTTGTAGGTCCTTGTGCGACAGCAGTACTCTTGCCGCCCTTTCAATGCTCAGGAATTCTGCTGGAAACACGCTGCAGTGGTCCAGTAGTAGATACGAGTTCCACATGCGGTCGGAGAAAACTCACGCGCTCACCCTGTTCCCCACTCTTGAGCTATCTGTGAAGATCGATACTATATACCCGGCATTGGCAGCCACTAACAACCTTCATACTCTTCCCTGCTAGGAATTCTAGTTGAAAAAACTTTCTCGAATGTTATTGTAGGAACAGTATAGTCAGTGCTCTCATGCAGCATGCGGCTATTATTATCCTGCTGTGGCCGCAGTCTAAAATTTTCTAAGTCTTGGATTCCTTCAGTCTAATGGCATTATGGGCAGATATACTTCTACCGTGGATGTCCAGTGGAGCAATGTTTTCAACGCATCAGTTGGCGCTGTACGCATTGCTCCTGAGATGCCCAAGTAGGCGAGCTCTGTGAACTCTGGTGAGCTTCTTAAGGTTACAGATTCTGTCACTAGCGCCCCACCAAACCAGGATTCCGTCAATCAGGATTGGTCTCCCTATCGATATATGCATCCAGTAAACTATATGGGGACTAATTCTCCATTTCTTCCCTGGGGTATAAAACGCTATCGAAGCCTTTTTCAGACGCTCTTCAATGTTGATGCCTTGGGTCTTTACCGTTAAGGTTGTACCTCCAAGTTTGGGTGATTCAAAGCTTTCAATTCGTCTTTTCCCTGTGAACAGCACAATTTCATTCTGCTGGGCGGGCATTAGCTACCAAACCGCAATCATTTGTCCATCTATGTATAATGCCCAGAGCTCTCTCCGTTAGATCACTTATGGTGCTTAAGCAAATCCCAGGTTTTGGCCTTGACTACATTTACTGAAGCTGGTTATCAGAATTGCTTGAAGATTTCAGTCGCTTTTGTTGACCTCACAGCCTCATATGACATAGTGGTGAGACATGGCATGATATCAAAATTACTTGCTATCATTCAGTACAACACCTTGGTCCGGCTGATTGACAACATGCTTAACAACCGAATGCTCCAAGTAGTGCTTGGTGAAGGCATGAGCACAGTAAAAATACTCAGTAATGGTCTGCCACAGGGTTCGGTGCTTGCTCCACTGTTCTTTAACCTATACATATAAGACCTCCCGGACATCGTCTGCCGTAAGTTCATATACTCCGATGACCCGACAATTGCCACGCAGGATGCCAGTTTTTCTTAAACTGAGAAGATACTCGCCGAAGACCTGGAAGTTCCAAATACCTACTTTTGTAATTGGAGGCTGAAGCCCAGCGTTTATAAAACAGAAGTCTCCTGCTTCCATTTAAATAGCAGACTGTTCAGACAGGATCTATATCCAGCTATATCCAGGAGTCACGCTTGACAGGATACTGATTTTCAAAGAGCACTTAAATAGAAACGCTGCTAAACTCTGGACACGGAATACTATTTTACAGGGCTCTGTGGTGGCATATCCTGGGGTACCTCGGCTAACATATTGCGCATCTCAGCCATTGGCCTTGTATATTCTGCAGCTGAATACTGCGCCCCGTCTGGTTAAACAGCCAGCATACAAAAAAAAAATGTATGTCCAACTTAATACAACCATGCGCATCTTATTCGGGACTATAAAATCAACCCCAGTACACTGGCTCCCTCTGCTTAGCCCCCTTCTACGACGCGCTCATGCCTTACTCCGGGAGTACAGAAAAATTCTATATTACCCCGAACTCCCAGTACATAGTGACCCGGAAGATATTGTCCAAGATTGCCTTAAATCTAGACATACTACCCTGAAAATGGCAACGTACCTCACCGATACGAACTTTGGCGCGGTGGCTGAATGGAAGTGATGTTGGACGACTAAAGATCCTGCATGGCAACTCCTGGATGTGAAAAAAGGAGCCTTCCGGCCTTGAATTGCCACGCAATACCTGGACGGCCTTGAATAGATTCAGGACAAACCACGCCGACTCCTTCTACTGCGCCGACTCCTTCTACGGCAACTGCGGTGCGAGACATCAAACGATGAGCTACATATTTGATAGCTGTGATCTACGTGCCTACCCAGGCCACATACACGACCTGTGGACTCTCCCTGCAGGGCTGCTGGAGTGGTTGAATACCCTGGACGTTCGGTCGTGACGTGCTGCCCAGCTGTTCCCGATATTTTTGTTCATTGTTCCTTTTTCCTTTTTTTTCAATTCACGATTAATTCACTGTTTCTTTTTTGTATTTTAATTTTTACTTTTTATTTATTCCTTTTTACATTCCGTATTGTTACTATTTTGTTCTAGATTATAAATGTTATTGTGAGCTTGCACTATACGCTAAATAAAATAAAATAAATCTCAATAAAAAAGTGGTATATTTCGGCTAATCACCCAAAAAAAAAACAAAACCGAGTTAGCAAAACGCCAAGGCCTTTGAAAAGAGGGCATCAGGGAATATTAATGAAGTTAACTTTCGATCTTTTGCAGGTCTCAAAACAAATGTCTCATTGCAAAATCCGAATATCTCTGCTACGTTACCGAAATCAAATGAATTAATTAAAATCTCTCCGCCCAAAGCTGCAGAAAAAACAATCTCTTACTTTATAGACAAATCTCCGAAATGAGATAAGTCCGCCTACTGAGTAACTACTTCATGGCACCGCCCTAAAGATAGAATTGAATTTTCTTAAAGACCAATAGTTTCTTATCGACTACTTCTAGGTTATTAGTTTTGGCCCCTAATTATGCATATACATGAGCAGTTATAAAACAATTTACGAGCACACCTATACCTCGGATCCAATCATCTTTAAAGCATGATTGAGGTAATCCTGTCTGAGAAGTTCTAGTTAAGTTCTTACTATGCTACACTGGCAATTTTTCTGCTGATTCATGGCATCCATGTTAAGGTGTACACAATCGATCTTTGCATAGAATATTCTCATTATCAAAAGTAATCAAAAATAATTAACAAGAAGTGCCTCCATTACAAGTTTCAATCTGACACAATCGTTGAAAATTTCATTTCATGAAGATAGACGTGCCGATAACTTGTCCATAGAGTGCATGAACCTCACCTGAATCAGACAAATCATGTCAGACATATGATCCAAGTAGCAAGTAATGTGGTCCATTGACGCCTTTTTACATTCAATTTTCTATTATTATAGGTATTTCTCATGCCTGAGCATGACCACCATGTAAAATGGAATGGAATTTGCAAAGAGTTGGCTCCGCAGGAGTCTGCAAGTTTGTTGACTCGACTCGTCGTTGCATGACTGTGAAGGTGAAGCATTTACCGAGTCACGTCTAGTTATGCATTGACCTCTGCAAATTAACCGGCAAGAATGGCTTTATTTAACGATAAGATCATAAATCAACGCTGGTTGAAATAAGAATCCACTTGATAACCAGCCTTAAGCTTGGCCGCAAGACTCAGGAATTCTTCCTCAAGATCAATGCAGCTCAGCACGAACCGAGAGGCTCTTGGCTTCTTTAAAAAAGTGAAAACCGAATCTGTCTTTGATGCAGACACATGCCTCAGCGTCCAATGCCTTGAAAAGACTCGCAGATAGCCAACGGAGGCCCTTTATGTTTATACACCTCATTTTCATCTCGTTATTTACTTAGACTTACTGTGACTTAAAACAGTCACTTACTCTGACACAAAACTAATGTTCGTTTCATCTTTTCATGCGAACGTTTTTGAATTATTCAAAACGTCAAAATCCTGTGTGGCCTAAAGTGCTGTGCTGTGACAGCGAAAAATAAAAGATAAATGTCAGCACACAGCCGAGATGCACCCTGATATCGTGTATATGATCTTCCCTCGCAGTAGGGAGAAACAAATCGCACGTACATGTCTAGAATATCATTACCCTGCCGCTCCTCACGCGGAGCACTACCTCTGCTACTCCAGTGATTTCCCTTTTACACGACATTATTCCTTGCCATGAGCAGTCACAGCAGTTAAATTTAATCTCAAGTCTAAATTATGTCTTAAGCTTGATCGCTTCGGGTGACGCCCGTGTGCACACTGCAAATTCCCAAAGTATTATATTAAGAGTGGCTGAAACTAGTGCGCTCGATCAGAGGCAACGGGCCAAACATGATCAGGTTCATACTGGCCTCATTTTGATCTACATAAAACGCTATAGACTTTAATATTCAATTCGTTTACACTAATGCATCCTCTTGGTAAGGAAACCATCAACCACTTCCTCACGCACATCCATGAAACCTTGTGCAGGCAGGCGTATTCATACAAACCGATCTTTGGAACCTCCGGCTTTCAAGAGTCTACCTTAGCGCGGTGAATTTTTATTAGCTGACGTCTAGAAGTCTGGATATAATATTTTTTTTCCTTTTATAAATATTTCCGCGGCGTCTCATTTCAGAGCCCCAGGAGCATACCTTTTGGCGGTTTCAATTTTATTTTTATTTTGATTTTATGCTGCTTCCTTGGTCTTCATCCAGCGCGATTTGAGTGCAAGGTAAAGTTTCGAGATCGCAAAGGTACTGAAATGATGCGATTAATTTTGATTTTTTGCAAAATTATTATATCTGAGAAGGTAGAAGGGATTCAAGCAATTAGCTGATGGGATCAGATAAAATACTGATAATTATGAAATTTTTGCAGTTTTCTTAATTATTATTGCGGGAAAGAACAGGTTTGGAATGGTATTCAGGCAGAGTTGAATGCAATTTTTCTGTAGCCTTTACAATTGCGTCATAGCTAAATGAGATATTCTAGAAGATAAACAGAAAAAGATGTTTTATAGTTCAAGATAGTGATGAGCTAAGGAATCTTGGCACTCTGAAACATGTTGCATTAGCTTTTTATTGTAATTCCTTTCAACGTATACTAATAGACTGCGCAAACCAAGTCGAAGGACATGGCCAGCACACAAACATAGACGTCGAATAGACGAAAACACGCATGCATACTTAAATAGTAAAATAATAATACAAAAAGTGAGGTAAATAAAAACTAATATGGACTTGTATTTATGTAGCACTTACAAGTTGTGCCAAAACAAGTGGGGTGATAGATCTCACCTAGGCAAATACAAAACTGTATCACAGGGAGAGACTCCGGGTACTTCTCGCGAATTAGACTCATTTTGAGTCCGATTCACTCTCTCCGAGAGGGATTGCGGGCGTCTCGCGGCCTACTAAGGCTGGAACACGCCCAAGCGGGCTGGAGGGTGATTCCAATTCTCACCCTCTGGAAAGATTGTTGAAGAGAAGGACCTACCCAAACTGATCAAGGTGATTGTTTGAATTCCAGGGAGTACTGGGAATCCTCCTGATATCCTGAAGAGGTTGGAGCTACAAAATGCTCCAATACAATCCTCTTCTTGGAGTTTCTACGGTGGGAAAGCGGTCGACCATTGGCAGACGCTTATCCTTTCGATAAGCCTGTCCCTGCAGCAACAGTTATAACACTATTTTTTAACATCACTGTGGTACACTTCATGGCGGTCGGAGAAGGGGGGAGGGAGTTAAGGAGTAGAACACAGCCACCTAAGGTTGCTCGGACGAATATGCGAGTAGGGCGGCTTCGTGTGTATGAGTGTAGGGTGGCTTCTCCAGGGAATGAGAGAGCGGATAAATTCGAGAAGGACGGCTCTGCTCTCCACTGCTCTGGAGCAGAAGCAGTTCACATATCACTAAATACCCTTAAAAGGGAGTTTCTTCAGCATTTCTTAACGAAGGCTAATCTCAGATGGAGCGCTTCCTCTACCTGTGCCATTTCGAGAGCGACTTGGCCGAGATTCAATAAGAATAGAACATCGAAGCTGCTCAGCAGGTCTCATCAACTTATATCAAAAATAGTCGCTGTCTGCCCGGGCCACTGCATGCAGCTAGACTCAATTTCTCAACTCCGCAGGTTGGTTTAGCATGGGTGCGTATGATTTGCCTTGTATAACTTTAAGGTCTTACAGGCTGTGATGACAAAATGGAGCACTTAGCGCTAATTGGAGGGCTGGTCTCCCTGACTGACGACTCTTGCCACTTAAATCAAGCAAAGCGGCTTTGTTACCCTGTTCTGTAAGGTGACGGTCACTCAGGATGTGGTTAATCTTGTTAACTGTTTGCCCTTAACAGAGTTCTCCACGAGGTAAATGACAGACAGTTGCCAAAGTGGAGGTGCAAATGGGGAAAGTAGATGCTGGGTAATTATCTTCCGTATGACGTCGAGGGAGCTCACCACCGACGTCGAGGGAGCTCAGGGACCTCGTCATAATGGCGGACATGCAGGCCCAACATATTGTTGTTGGATGTGATGCTGAAGCACATCAAACAATCTGGTGGAGCACCAATACAAACAGAAGGTTTGATTATTTATTACCTACTAACATGGTTGTGATTAATCGCGGGGCTGAACCTACGTTTGACAACGAGCAACGAAAGGAAATGCTCCACACTGACCAGTCGATTTATCGTGGATTTTGTTAATGGCTGGAAAATCGTGTACGAACAACTATCATGCTCGGATCACCGACTCATTATGTTCAGTATTGGCGATTGACTAAGGAGTTCATGATGACAAGCAACACAGACAAGGCTATCTTTGGCGATATTACGGTCACAATCAGATCACCACAAGATGTTCACCTTGCCGTAGACCGGGCTAATGAATCTGTTTTGACGGTATTAAGGCACTGTACGGTGAGGTTTCATCATTGGGATGTTCCCTGGTGGTATCAGTGTCTTTCTGAGCTGAAGACTACGTCAAGAAGGTTGTTTAATGTTGCAAAGTGAGAGGGGTGCTGTGACACGTATAATCGTACCCTAACCTCCTACAATCGCTAGTTATGGAAGTCAAGTCGGGGTTGGAGAAACTTTTGAAGCTGCGTAGAGAGCACTAACGACTCTACAAGACTTCACAAAACCCTTATTGAAACGACCTCAGTAAAACTGGGTTCGGTTAGGAAGCCTGATGAATTGTTTAGCCGTACTCGAAAGAAACACTCGGAGTGTTGCTGCAAACACAATTCCCTGCTAGTGCAAATTAAGAGGATGATGCCACGGTTATGTCAGACCCACCATATGAAAGGGCTACCAAAGAGGACTGACGCCTGGCCACCTTGACCTTCAGCTATAGGGCAATCAAGGATGCCATGTTCTCTTTTGAACCCTTTAAATCTCCGGACATGTCTGGGATCTGTCCTGTACTGTTACAGGCGTGACCGCCGCTGTGCTATGAAAGTTCTTAGAGCCTCTTTCGCACTTTGTTATTTACCGATTTCGTGGAGATCTGTTAAATTTGGTGGCTAAGCTAAGCAAAGCTTAATATGGTTAAACCTTAAATAGGGGTGCCTAAGCTGACTATGGTCTCCGACGTCATGCCGGCCAGGGTCTTACCATGTCGTGAATTACACGAGAGGGATTTTACCCCATAACTCACGGCAATTCTCTTTTGTGCAAAAGTAGAAAAACCCTCGAGTGTTGCTACGAAAGGGGCTTTCACTGACGTTAAAAAACCGGTTCATAAGTGTTTTGCAGGGTTGAAAATTTGTATTCACCGGCTCAAGCAATACTAAATCGACGTGACACCAAAAATTTTTCGAACCCTAATGAGGAAGTTACGAAAATGGACAAAAGCAATTCAGGAAAAACTCAAGCAAAACCCCTACGATTCGTGATTGACACTCACAGATGACCCTCTTGCTAACTCACTTCTCTCGCCATGATAAAAACAGGTTTTCGTCACTCATGGGGTAAAATCCCTCTCGTGTAATTCAGGACCATTCTATCCACCCACCATAAAGGTAGAGAAAATTATAGCTTGGAACTTTTTCACAATCCTTCAAAGTGAACCCATCTGATATACAGACGGGTCGAAAAACAATGCGAGGGTGAGTATCTCGGATGAGTTCCCTAAATTCAATGCATAATTGCCTATACGAACTTCTGCTGTTTTCCAAGCGGATGTTTATGCCATACTGGCATGTGCATAAGAGAACCTAAAAAGGGCCTACTTAACTAGGAATCTGTTTATCTTCTCCGACAGTCAGGCGGCGATCAAAGCAGTCGGGTCCTCCGTAACCGAATCAAAACTGGTGTCAAGCAGCTCTAAGTGAACCAGAAAAAACAAATCGAATCAACCTGGTTTGGATACTAGGGTATCGGGGTTTCCCTGGTAAAGAAAAGGCAGATGAATTGGCCAGGCAGGGTTTTGCCATAAAACTTGTGGGCCCTGAGCTGGCGTGCGGGATTTCAACCTGTATTGCTAGAAGGGCTATACACAAATGGATATACGAGAAGCAAAAATACTACTGGAAATCCTGTGTGAGATAAGCTCATTTTAAAAGTTTGATGTCAGCTGCATCACTCAGTAGAGCTAATGTCTACGGAGCTCCTTAGGTTTGGCAGATCGGATGTGAGACTAATCACCCATCTGATTACTAAATAAGAAGTCGCTTGGCAAAAATCAATAGAACAGCTGATCCTGATTGTGTCTGGAGGAGGACGAGACACCACTCCACATCCTTTGTGAGTGCCCGGTAATGCCAAGCGCAGAACATCGATATTTGGGAAGACATTTTGGATCTCTTAGAGGGCAGCTTGCTTTTCAAGCGGTTGTCCTTTATCAAAGCGATTATCTTGGCTTAAGAAGGATGGAGGGTTAATATAATGGGCCTTACTGGCCAAGGCGCTTCAGTTCCTCACTTCTGCAATTAAAACATAACAAGATGTTTAAAGAACTTATCCATATTGACTATATCGACAAAATTGAGGATGGACACTGTTTGGGAGTCTTGAAAGCGTCCAACCAAATGCCATTCGCTCTTGCTCAAATGAGTATCTTCGAGAGATGTTGTAATTTAGTAAATCAGTCTCCATTAATGCCTTAATAAAAGAAGAAGAAAAAGGAAAAAAAGAAGAGTAGGTAAAAAGTAGAGCCTTGCGGTACATCGGTGTTAATTCAGCAGGCATTCAATGTTATTCTGTCCAGTATATCAAAGATTGTTGCGAAACATCAGTTAAAATCGCTTAATGATAACAATACTGGTTTAAAAAAGTGGAGAACTCTTTTAACCTCCCCTTAAGCTTTTGATTATTTTCCCAAAAATGGTTTTTTTTATCAAGAAAATAAAACCATCAACGCATAGATTGCTCTCGAGTTAAGGGAAACTTAATGATTAATTAACAATAAAACTCACTTCTAAGAAGATGTACGTGCTGTGATATTTCATTGACAAAACAATGACGCATACAACTGTCCGTTATGTTATTAATTCAATAATATTCGAAAGAATCCTTAAACAGAATCTTTAGACCAATAACGTATGCAACCAATTCGCCAACCTGCTAACACAAATAAAAACGAAGACAAAGTTCTTAGCAGTGATTCGATTATTGCCCGCAAGGAAATGAAGTGTTTCCGGTCATCTGCATTTAATTAGCATGCTAGTCTTGCAGAAATTACAGAAATTCAAATGAAGCACAGGTTAAAAAACTACATGGAAGCCATAATTTTTAGGTTAGGTTTGTTTGCATTTTTAATGAGTGAAGCAACATGACCGCAAGAACAGACAGCTCTGTCGAGCACATTTCAGTGAACCGGGAACATATCTCCTAAGAGTCATACTAACCGGCATCAAGACGATCCTAACCAACCGGATTCCTCTTCAAGAATGAAGGAAGTGTTTCAGGTTAGACGGAATAGAACTAGAAAACGAAGACATCAAAGACCTTTTTGAACAATTAAAATGTGTTTTTCCACCCATTGATTTCACGATGGAATTCACTCGACGCCCTGTGTGATTCCAGTCTTAGACAAGCATCAATTTCAAACGCCATCGTGTGGATGGAGTAATCGCAGGTTGATTGACCGCGACAACCGCATTGCTTGAAAAGTTACTTTTTTATTTTATTTGCTTTTTTATCAGCTGTGTATTACCGGTGTCGTTAGTTGTTGGTTCTTTTCATTAAGAATACTATTCAGTTCATCACCTTTCTAACGAACGATGACAGATGCCATCGACTTTTCTTGCTGGCTCACGCTCGACAACCAATCGAGTGGGTACTTCCTCCGTATTGCATCGTCATAAAGTACATGAATGGGTTCAGCAAATTGCAATGAAAAATTATGGGAACGTGCTCACTTGTAGGTTGGCTGAATTTTTTTTTTGTTTTTATTATTGCACACCTTTTTTTACAGATCGAAGTAGACTATTTGTGGATCAGTTAAATTTTAAGAGAGCTACTCTAGGGGCGGAATCTTGCGCTTTATGGGTAATCAATGCGGTTATCTGGCTCTGTCAAATCAACCGCAAAAATTACGTGGCTAGCACCGTAATATCTTCCGGGCTGGAAGCATAATTATTGTCGTTGCTTTAAGTATCTATAGAGTTTACTTTTTACATGAAAAGCTATAAATATGGTTTATATTAAATGCCAGATAAGATTCTTTGCTTCTTTATATTATTTAAAAGTCGAAAGATTATAAATGGCGCTTGCGCATTCATGCATATTGAAGCCGCCTTTGATAACACCAGCTTTCAAGTCATCGAAGAGGCGGCCGTCAAAGGTAAATTGAACACCCGACAGTAAAATGGATCAAAGCGATGCGCAGCTACCGGAAAATCACAAGCTAGCCTAGGAGAAAAGTCAATCACTGTTAAGGTTACGAAGAGTTGTCCTCAAAGTGTGGTAGGTCCTGTCACCCTTCTCATTTGTAATTGACAGGATCCCAACTAAGGTAGCAAATTCTGGCTTTGTAAACCAAAGATATCAAGATGGCTTAGTTATCATTATCAAGGATAAGAATAATCTTTGAACGATGGCAAAAGGCCTTAGGTTAAGCACAGAATTGTTGCTGGCAGGAAAATTTTCGTGCCAACCCCCACAAAACATTTATCATTTAACTCACGGGAAAAGGGGAAGCTGAATCTAACAGCTCCGACTATTGAGGGAATTTAACTAAAATTTTCCAGAGAGGTTAAATACCTAGGCAAAACCCTAGATCAGCAACCCACTTGAAACGTTCAGCTCGAAGTGGTTCTAAAGACAGAAATGGAGGCCTTATGGACATGTCGGTGGCCTTATTGGCATGCCAGCGGCCTTATGGACATTCCGGTGGCTATTTAGAATGACGTGTCGACTCAAGCCTAAAATGGTTCCCTGGGCTTATCAGATGATTATAACACCATTGATCGCATATGCAGTGTTGGTATGGTGGCCAAAAACGGAAAAAGAGCATCATAGCGGAAACTACTACATCTGCAGAGACTTGCATGTGCAGGAGTAATCAATTTCACCCTTAGAAGCGCTTCTAAACTTTCTTCTTCTTTGCTTACGTGCAAGAAGACGGAGACGGAGTTGGATCAATTCGTTGAGCGGGACGACCACCATGCCATGGGTCCCAAGTCCGAGACCAGGTCTCCCCGTGAAATTTTATTAAAAAATTAAAACAATCCACTCCGTCTCTGGGCTGTTGTATACCTTGCAGCAATGCAAAAACAATACTTTCCTCACTTTCCAGAAAACAGCCATGTGTCGCCGCCGGTGGCATTCGAACCTGGGACTTCTGGGTTGTTAGGCCGACACGTTATCTGCCTTTCTGTGGTTATTCAAAAGCAAGGTCGCAAGACAAATCAAGTCCTGGAACTAGAAAACATTCATCCCAGGACTAAGACCAGCGAATGGGTTTATTAACTACTAGCAACAGAGGAGAAAAGCATACTACACACTCAGCAAAACAGAGCTAAGGCTTAGATCTCTTCTAACTGAACACTGCCCTCTGAGGAATACACTTCTCAAAAAGATGGGCAAAGCTGAGGACGAAACATGTTGATTTTGTATGGAAAAGGACAAAACAGCAGATAATATCCTCTGTCACTGGCCGCATAAGGTTAAAGCATCTAGTAATGGCATTTCTATCGCCAGAGGATATTGTAAAAGTGTAAAAGATCTTAATCGTAACTGGGTTTAATAGTGCAGCCATAGAATAAATACCAAATTGAAGAACAGCTCCCTCAATTTCCCTGTTCAATCGTAATGGAAGTAGTATGGCAATGCTGTAGCAAAAATAATATAATACTTTTTTCCTGTCAAAATTCAGTAAGCAAGGATAGATTTCTTAGATATGTGTTGATTGAAGAAGTTCTTTTGACATTTCCAAATCGAAGTTAACTGAGGGATTTCCCATTCGGGAAATTTCCTCTAGGGGGCAGTACCGTTTAAATGTAAATGTAATTCCGTGCCAATAAATGTTTGCCATTTTGTTCGAAGCTTGTCTACTAGTTGTATTTATACTATGGTCATAGAATAGAAACTAAATAGAAGAACAGCTCCCTAAATTTCCCTGGTCAAACGTGAACGAAATATTCTGGCAATGTTCTAGAAATTTTGTATGGAAAAGTAAATGCTAACTGTCAAAAAGTAAATACTATCTGTCGAAAATCACTGAGTGCGAATCAAATCTGGAACTCTCAGAAGAGAAATTTCCCTTTTCGTCGATTAATTCCTAATTTCCTCTCAGCGGCATTACCATTTAAATGAGATACGGAATTAACTGCAGGGAAATTTTTGTAGTTTTGTTCGAAGCTGGTTACACTATGCTATGGTGTCTATGGTATGTCTCTGAGTGCAATTTTTAAACTTCACCTCAAAGTCGCAATTACGTCAGCAAATTAACTAAGCTAGAAAGAATTCGCTACTTAACCTAACCTAAACCTCAATACAGAAGTAAATTAAGTGCTACACGACGAAGCAATGCTCAATTTTTTTTGGAATCCTCTTCTCAGACTGACGTCAGTTATAATAAGATTAAGTTTAAGAATTCGATTCGGACAAGCTCTTAATGGATATTTTTTGTGCAAGTTAATCTCTATGTCGACGAACTAACAAGTTAAGCAACCCTTTCGCAAAAGAAATTGAATTTGCTAAGAAACCCACAAATTGCTTTGAAAGGCACAGAATGGATTTCCATGAAATAGGATTTCAAGGTTTAAGATGCGTGACAAAATATCAATAAATCTTGTTAAAGCGTGTAATTCTTTAATCACGGCAATCCTGAAGCGAAAACACTTGCAAATTTATGGCATTCGAATAGCTCTTCAGACTTAGTTAAACTCATCTTCTAGAGCGGCGAAAATACTTCAACAGTATCAAAAGGATGAGCCATAAATTAACCGAGACCGTCGAAGAACACCCAAGCGACTTTGGTGCACGAATCTTCTTAGAGACCTCTTATCAGTTCGAATCCCAACTGGGTAACTAGAGTTAACAAGCATTCTGTCTGCGCCTATGTAGACGCACTTCACTACGGTCCATAAGTCTATGGATTTTGAGTTGAGTTGAGACTTAAGTAATGGAAGAGATGAAAAATGGACAAATAAAAGTGCACGCCAAACCTTAAGTCCGAGTATTTATTGGACGATTTGATGGCGGCATAAATTATTGACAGGTTTGCATGTTAAGATCTGTTTTAGATATACTCGTACCTTTGCTTGGCTTGAGAAAAATGTTTTGTGATGTTAACAAGACAACGAAGATATTAATTGATTTTATTGGGATTTGCGAATGTGAAGATCTTATAACTTTTATGACTGCTATGGTTTTGATAAATATGTATACTGGAGGTGGTGATATTTAATATAGGTTCACAGTTCATATTATATGTACTTCTATTGAGAGAATGACGTCATGTCTACAATTTCCGTCCGAAAAAGTTCTGGAGGGAAAGCACACCCTACTAGAGATGCACGCCCGGAAAACCTGACATTTCGGCCATTTTACCATCAAGCGTCATTACTTAACCAATTTTTGCACACAAATATAACTGCACATTCTCCCTACCAAAACCAAAGAGAAATGCTGATGTCATTGACGAATTTTCTGCTCAATATTTCAACAAAACAAACACAAGAAAGAGTTTTCCCTTTAAAGCAAAAGAAAATTGTAAAAGAAGACATTTTTTAACGAGAACACATGTTCAGAATATTTGTAGGTTTCAAATTGAGAGTCTAAAAATATTGCGAGAAATACTACGAGAAAGTAGAATTCCCCAACCTTTTCCGATTACTGTGGAAAGTTTCAGTTTGTTTACACCACCAATCGTCAGATGTTCGTGTCAGCTTCCGGGCATGTTTCTAGAGTAAGCTGTGGGGGAATTTGATTTGACATAACGTTTCCCCATTTTCAGTGTCATTTAGTGAGCACTGTTCATCACTAGTGCTTGTTAGGGAATAGACCTAGTGATTGTTTGGCACCGGATGTGCGAGCTAGATTCGCGCACCGAGGGTTCCGTACTATTGTACATTCAGAGATTCTTTTCAGAACTCTGGAACTTTAATTTTTCCTGTATTTGTATCAAATTTTCTGGCTTTACCCTGAGGGTGAAGGGGCAGGGGGGGAGGGGGTATTTTTTCGCACATTTTTGGGGACAGGTCAAAAACTAATTCCAATTAAAAAATTCAAATTAAAAAACAAATATTTTTTGAATCCTTAAGGCAAGCCCTTTCATATGATACCCCGCATGGTTTTTTTATAATTCTCCCCTCCCTTCCCCACCCCTCCCTATGCACTGCATTTAATTAAAAAATTAAAAATATTTTTGAATATTTTTTATCGGGAATAGATGCGGGCAAATGACTTCTATAGTTGTGCTAAACTTCAAGTCGATTCCCTATCGGGAGCAATCACTTTGTAGTGTTTAAGTGTTGTTACTAAAGGTACTACTAGTTTGTCAGTGATGATTTTTTTTTTTTATATATAATGATGCCAAAGCTCAGGGGATGCCCTATGATGCTTAAGCACAGCCTTGGCAGGAAAGGAATTAAGGATGAGGGAAATGGGTAAGGAGTTTGGGAATGGGTTAGGAGTTTGATGATGATCTTTCCAATACTGTTGGGTGTGCGGACATATTTTTTATCCCACTGGTTGGAATGAAAAAAATTAAGCGAGTTCTTTCGCGCTTCTTTTCCTATAAAAATATCGAGTGGGACGAGAGCAAGTGCCATTTCCATGGCTGCAGAGGGAGTGGATTACATATCCCCTGTAACGCTAAGACAAGCCATTCGCTGTATCTTGCAGAGCAAATCTTTTACTGTACTTAACGTTTTCGATAATATGTAACGCTCCTTTGTAAGAGACTGCTCATAGTATCAAGGTATTTTACTTGTATCAACAGGACAATGTTGTCGGCGTATCCTACGATGAAAACGTCCTCATCAGTCAACTTTCTAATAAAACTGTCGACCACAAGGCACCATATGAGGGGAGATAAAATGCCGCCCGGTGGACATCCTCTTCCGACTTTTAACCTAAGTTCTGATTTTCCTATGTTGGTGGAAACTATTCGACTTGTAAGTATTGTGTCTATCGAACGTACCAAAGTGGTTTCAATATTATCATCCATCAAAGCACCTTTGATGGATTCAAACTTAGCATTATCAAAAGCGCCCTCGATGTCCATTAAGGCCTTGAGAACAAATCTCTCTCTCTGGTGCTTTCTTATAGGCACCGTAGTGAAATGAATTGAGTTGTCAGTTTTTGATACGCATCCGGGCCACAGTAAAGTACTAGGTAACGAAGCAGCCGATGCACATTCTCACAGGAATGAACGCTTCCCTACCAGATGGATCGGTAAGAAGGTTTCTGGAATCCGGTAAAAAATAAATGGACTGAAAGTCTTAAAGGAGGTATAACCAGAATTATAGGTATACATAGGTACTGTATACTGGTAAGAAATCGGGTACGACCAAGAACAAGTAATCATGGGGCTTAGTAAGACTTAAATAAACCGGGTACTGGGGGGGGGGGAGCAGCAAGCGAATCAATTTCTGATTCGCATTTGAATTGAGATTGTAAGGTTAACTATCACTTGGCCCCCGGTTTTATTTAAGTTTTTCGGTAAATATGCCGAACGCATGCGTATTCTCTACGACGACTTCTGCAGAAGGTCGAGAGCGGTAATCATGGCATGGTGTTCATCTATATTTGTATACAAATACTTAATCAGTTTTTCGACTTTATCGAACGTGTGTGCATCATATAAATAATATAAATATGACGTCAAAAAAACCTCGTTATCAGCAGCATGAAAAATGTTCATGGGATGATCAGGTGATTAAAAGTCCTTCTACGAAGAATAGCAGACTGAAAAAACATATGCTTCATTTTTCGTTATAGCTTTTTTCACAGAAAAATTAACAGAAAATGTTTAAACGCGTTTTTCTCGAAAACTTTTTTTTTGAGCGGTAAACAACCTGCAGCGAAAATAAAATGAACTATCGAGTTGAAACTTTCAACTAATTTTAGAAAAATCTGTCAGCTATGTAATAAACCTCCGTCTAAGTAAAAAAAATCCCGTCCCCCCCTCGCCAGCCTCCAATTTTCAGTGTCGAAAATAACGCGATTTTTCGTATTTCTCTCAAAAGTCTGCTATTTTTCATTTTTTAACTTTTTTTTTATCATGTCTAGTTTTATATTTTTTGTTGTTTTTTTTTATCTAGATATCTCAAAAAGTGGAGCAATTTTTGTGTTTTTAGAATCAAGTTCAACGCCCTCCAGTTTTAAATTTTTAAAACAAAAATTTTTTAAATTAATTTTAATGTATATTTTTATGTTAAAAAAATTAGGGCGCTATCTATTAAAGTAAACGAGAAAAAATAAAATAAAAACCAAAGTGTTCATTTTTAGGGGTTCCTACGTCCGAACGAAAAAAACGGACCCTTAGAGGATCACTCGTGTGTCTAGCTGACTGTCCGTCTGTCACAGCCAATTTGCTATAACTCTACTAGACCGATAAAGTTGAAATTTGGTACACATATGAATTTCTGTGAGACGGATGTGGAAAATTAAAATTTTTTTTACACATTGTACCGTAGATTACAGGAAAACCTATGAAAAGTCTATGACCTTAAAATAGCATGGCAAATCGTTCAATATTGTTTGTACAAACTTAGCTTTGCATTCCGAATGTATGGGAGAATATGGATTTCAACTACAATGGTAACTTTGTTCTCGGGATAAATTATTGGTACTACTCGTTCGACTTAACTAGGCCAGGGATCCGTCACTCTTTATGCCTACGGCGCTAAGTACCTATGTATAGCTCGACGCTCCGTCAAGTGGCAAATCGGTCAGATATGCCGCACGCCTATCGAGCGCATGTATTATTACGAATGTGATTTGTGGGGGAGGGGGGGCGGGGGTGACAGCACAAAAAATGAAATATTAGGATACCTTCTATCACTCGGTCTTAGTCCACGTATTCAAAAATATACGACAAGACAGAATTCAATAACAGACAATTCACCAATTTCCCTCCACAATCCGGTACCGTACATACTTTTTCTACTTACCACAAACAAATTTGGTTCAGATTAAAAAAAAAATATCATATAAAGCATATTCATCGTACGGAATCCTCTCCACGCGAGTTCAACTCGCACTTTCCGGTTGTTTTGCTCTTAGGATGAGGAACTCCCCTTAAGGGGATATACCTAGTCATGGAACCGAAAAAAGCGTTCTTTTCAGGAATTTTGTGTAGTTTTTTATTGTATTTAATAATATATCCTTTAAAATTTATTCAGTTTGTGAAATTTTGATAAAAAAAATAAAAAAAGGGCGGCGCTCCACCCGTTTCCCTTTTTTTTAAAGGGGCTTTGCGGTGTACCAAATATCTCAAGAACCACTGAATCGATTTTGATGGAATTTGGTATACAGGGTGCGGCGGCAAAAGTCTGGCAACGGCTCAATATTTTCCCAAAGGTAGGTTTTCGTGAATAAAGTGTCAGGCAAAAGTTGCCTGGCTTTGAGGGTGAAATCGTTTGCATAATAAATCACCCCCTACCACCTCATCCCCTCACCGGGACGGGGCACTTTGAAATTTCAAATGCCAACCCCATTTTTTTATCGCGGATTATGATTCTTCGAGGAAAAATATCCAACTTTTGTCTAAAACATTTTGTTATCCGAAATCTCCCTGACTCCACAAATGGCGGTAAAATATATTTTTTATATAACAAAATCTCAGAAATTTCTAGCCCAGAAAGCTGACATTTTCGTAGAAAACGTGTGAAATAATAGTTGCAGAAAACCTTCAAGGAAGGTTTCGGATAAAAAAATGTGTTAGACAAAATTTGGATATTTTTCCTCGAAGAATCATTTTCCGCGATAAAAAAAGGGGGGTTGCCACTTGAAATTTTAAAGTGAAAGGGGTGGTTTTGTGCGCAAACGGTTTCACCCTCAAAGTCAAGCAACTTTTGTCTGAAAATTTTATGAAAACCTACTCTTCGGGAATTATTGGACCGTTTTTTTTTATACGATGTGGCCAAATCCTAGGGGACAACCCTTTGATGCGTTAGCATGGTTTTGGCCGGAGGGAAATTAGGGTAAGGGGAATAAGGAAGCTTGAGTCTTGTTTTTACATTGATGCGAGCTAGACAATAGCCCAGAGACAGAGTGGATTATTTTAATTTCTTAATAAAAGCTCACGGGGAGATCTGGTCTCGAACCCGGAGCCCATGGCATGTTGGTCTTGCCACTAAACGTATTGACCCAACTGCGACTTTTGCCGCACCCTGTATATTTACTGTAATGAACGATTTAACGTCCTTTAATGAATAATTTGAAAAACAAGTTTTGTTTTTAAGAAATGGCATTAGTTTAACCAAAAAAGAAGAAAATTTAAGTAAAAATTTTCTACATTTTTGCTAATTCAAAAAAAAAGATAAAATCAAAACCCATTCAGGGACAAGAAATATATATGAAGAATATATGTACCAAATTTAATAAAAATAGGTTCAGTGGTTCTTGAGATATTTGGTACTCCGCAAAGATCTTTAAAAAAGTAGGGTCGCAGGGAAACGGATACATTGCTACCATTAGTTTTTCGTTCATTTCTATAACAATTTCACAAATTGTAGTTAGAAAGATGTATTAATAAATGAAATATATATCGAGTTCATATATTAAATAGTTTCGCTAAAAAAATCCTAAAAAAACGCTTCTTTTTCGACTTCAGGACTAGGTAAATCCCATTAAGGGGAGGTTCTAGTTCTTGGTGAAAAATATCGATTTCTTTGTTGTTGCATTTTTGGCATCTCTAAGGTGTCCAAAATATTTTTCGACCACTCTATCTCCCAAAAACCGATCAACCGATTAATTCGCGATCCACTCGATAAAAAAGTAGACTATTTCAAGGGGGCAGACCCAATTGGGACTTCCAAAAAAAGCTCTTTTTTAGGAATTTTGTTTGGCCACGCATTAAAATAATTAATAACAAATGTTTTTCCACATGAAAGATATTTATTTACAGAAAATATTATAAATTTTTTTATGGCAAAATATTGAAAAATGAGTAGGATACAGCAAATTTGAGAGGGGTCCAAAAAAAAGTGTTTTGCCGTGATCACTGCTGTTCGGCACTGGATCATCGGAAATAAAAAAAAACTGCTCCGGATGGACGAAGGGATTTGAAAAATTTTGAATTTTCACAAAGTGGCGGATGTTGAAAGTCAAAATTCTTTATTCGACTAAAATTTCACTCGCATTTTCGGCTATAAAAAAAAATTTGAAACCGATCGGCAAAGCCGTTCTCAAGTTACAGTGATCACCGACTTCGAAAACATGGTTTCGAGAAAAACGCGTTTTAAGTTTTGAGTACGATATATATATATATATCTTCATAAATATAGGTCCGATTTGTCTGAAATTTTCAAAGAATACTTTTGAAATATCCTACTTTGAGAAAATGCAAAAAAAAGAATTTTTTCAAAATTCTAACTGGGTCTGCCCCCTTAAGGGTACCTTGTAAAAAGTTATAAGCAATTCATTTGTTTCTGCGGATGAACATGACAAAATTGGTGGAATTGGTGAATTTTTCAAACGCCCAGAAAATGGTGAAAAAATCGTTTTCGACCTAACGTAGGTTTATGGTACCCCAAATTTAATGTATTTTTCAAATTTTTTTTCCGATTTGATTTCAGATAAGATGCTGAGCTTGGCGGATGGTAGCCAATCGACGATGTTCAAGCATAACCTATATTATCAGACCTAAAAAACATTTTTTGAATTTAAACTTTTGTTAACAAATGAACAAGGAATAAAGCCGCAAAAACCACAAAGTTGTAGCTATAAAACCTTAGTCAGAATATCAATTTCAATTTACCCTTTTTTACTAAAAAAACTAGAACCTCACATTAAGTAAAGGACGCTAATAAGGTCATTTTGCTAATCGATTACACAAATTTCAACTTTATTTTCATTTCGGGTTAAAAATATAAATTTTCCTGATCTAAGTTGGCATTAACAGAACATATTTACCAGAGAGAAAAATATTAGAATAAATAAAGTTGTTAAAAATAATTTTCTTCTTCTAAAGCATAACCGAAAACTTCTATAAATTTTCAAAAAGTTATTTGGAAATCACTTGTTGGAACTTCGAAACCATTTTTAAAAGGAATCACTAAACACTTGCTAAGTTCCAAATTATTTTAATAATATTTTTACACTATGTTTTCTAACTTGACTTTATTTGATGTAGTCTTGGTTAAGTGAGTTTTAGAAAACAAAGTATAAAAATATTATTAAAATAATTTGGAACTTAACAAGTGTTTTAGTGATTCCTTTTAAAAATTCTATAAAGGAGGTGGGTAAAGTTCCTAGTAATTTTCGCCCATCTTAGTCATCAAAATTCAAAATTTTGATTAAAGCTATTTTATTATATTTTTATGCAATTCAAGTATTTACCTTTATATTTACATTAAATAGGTAAGAAAAAAAATAGAAAGTCATATGAAGAAAGTCATCAAACTTGGCATGTTTCTTGAATTTTTGCCATTTTCGACGTTTTTTTGATCTTTTATTTAAAAAAAAAGTATTAAGCGCTTTATGCACCACAATATTGTGTTGTCTCTCGAATATTATTAGAATTAATAATCTGATAAACTAGCGTTTATTTATTTTGGTGCATAAAGCGCCTTTACTCTTTTTTTAAAAAAAAAGATCAAAAAAAACGTCGAAAATGGCAAAAATTCAAGAAACATGCCAAGTTTGATGGCTTTCTTCGTATGACTTGCTATTTTTTTTCTTACCAATTTAATGTAAATGTAAAGTTGAATTGCATATGAATATAATAAAATGGATTGAATCAAAATTTTGAATTTTTATGACTATGATGGACGAAAATTACTAAGAACTTCACTCATCTCCTTTATTCAAAAGCATTGCTTAAGGGTGTGAAAATTATGCTTCCTTCAAAGTTCTTGCTTTTATTTTAATTAAGATTTCTCTAGAATTTTATATTTTCGTTTTCAAAATTTCTTGTTATTTTTTCTTAAATTAATTTAATTTCTTTTACTCTGTTTGCAGAAATGCATATTTTCAGCAATCTGAGTCCTCATGCTTAGCCAAACTTTTTTAAACTAAAAATCTTGGGTCCTGCACATTTTGTGCATTTTTGCAAACTTTTTTCTTTAAATAAGTTTTTAAATTTCACCAATCTAAAAGGATTCAGAAACACTTTTTTTAAATCCTTAGAATAGTATTTAAACGCAATTATTAAGGAATTCTCTTTTAAATATTTTTTTTCCCTTAGAACTTCTTAGGACTCTCAATTTAGGTTATTACGCCTGCGTTCTAAAAGGACTAAATTGCAGACAGAGTTGGTAAAGGAACAAGAATGTGTTAATAATCGTAAAATTTTAAAAGTTTAAAAAGTAGGTGATCATTATCTTAGGAAATATTCAATTTAATACATTCCATCTCACTAAATATTACACTTTTAATTAAAATACTAACCTGCAATGCAAGCCATAACACTACACAAGAGAAACAACACTAATTTGGCCATTTTGATTGAATTAATTAAAAATACAAAAATCTCTAAGAAAACACCACAGAAAAAAATTAAACAGCAAAATCGGTTAAAATTTTTCACTGGCAAGTTCTTTAAGTTCTATGAACACAAGTTCACTTTCGTCAAGAGCAACACTTTCTACGTTGATCACCGGAGTTCACTGAATAGGCGCATTCAACCGGCACACAGAACACAACAGGTAACAGGTACAATTGGAATTATCGAACGTTAAACAAATCCAGTTTTGTGCTCGAAAGTCAAGTTCACGAACAAAAATGCTTGAACTCGAACCAGGGAGTTAGCTTAAAAGGAACTTCCCCCACCCAATCGTTCAGGAGTGTATACAATAACGATGATCGCGCCGCATAGTATTGTACAACATAATCAACGCGCGATCTTCAGGTTAATAACGCGGGCACCATGGTGCTATGCTTGATGCCTTCTTGTATTGTTGCGCCACCGTCTTCAGGTAAAGGTTTTCATATTTACTTCGCTCTACCAGCAAAAATACGTTATATAGTTTATATGTATGCTGTGTGGATCTTCTGCAACAACTGAAGATTGCCTATGAGCGTGCCGAGAAAAAATGCAATGATACCACGAAGGGCTTAATAAAATTGTAAGTCTATGGGTCAAAGACGTGAATGGTGGAGAATAGTCGATTCGAGCGCGGGTGGAGACAAGCGGTATTCCTAATAGAATTCATCCAACGTAATATAATCCAATTTTGCTGACTTAAATTAGACTAAGGCTGGCGCAGGGCTCTTCTCGCGTTCATTTCGCCCTCTCCTGCCAATATAATTACTTACCAGATGTGGAGCGCATAGAAATAAGACAAGGTTTGCCTTTCGGGGGTAACATGGTTTAATAGCATTATAACATTATAGGTTTATTCGCGCGTCCAGTAGACCTATAAAGCGAAAAGTGTGTGTGCCTTCAAGATAAATGTTACTTAATTTTATGAAGAGATAAAAGGACTAATATGCTCGGCTGGGTGCATCACATCTTTTTATGCAAATATAATTGTTATGACTGAATTGCATCATTTCTGACTTCCACTTCGTACTGTGATATTCCTGAGATGATTAGTGTCTGCAGGCTTGTATCAAAGATAGAAATTCTCTGAAATCCCAATGTTTATGCGAATTATCAATTTAATGAGCGGCGTAGTTTATGGATCGAAGAGTCGTCTGAGTGAATCCGGGAATAAGTGCTTCACGTTTACTGCAGGTATAATCAAATATACCAAAGAAGAAATTACGTCAGCGAAGATGATGGCGGTTGCAAATTAAGCTATAAATTTTATAACAAACGCAACTAAGTGAATAGTTTTCAGCCAATTAATGCAGATAACTTGTTCTTATTTGTTTTCATTGAATCTCGTTGGTGGAGTAAGGGATAACGTGTAGGTCGCGTTCAATCCGATGGTCTCAGGTTTGAACCACACCGGCGGCGACCCATGGTGTTTTCTGCTGACAACAGATTACCATAAAAAGCCGTTGGGGGGTGCAGAGAAAATGTTAGTGGTTCAGAATCCATCTTAGATTGCAATCGTTAGGTTTGTTCCACCGATTTTCGTGCATAAACTTTCCGCGTAAGTACTTACTCATATGGTGGGAGAAAAAGTGTCCGCAAACCAAAAAGTCGAGGGAACATGTTCAATGCAAACTCGTAAAAATCAAGAAGAAGAAAATTCATGAAACACACCAAATTGTCCTTTATTAATAAATTTACTCAATCAATTCACTATGAAACAGTCACTCAACATAACCTCACTTTCTAAGACTGGGAGACTTAACCTACTAAATCACCTATTTTAACCACGGCGTGTTAGCACTAAAGGCTCAGCTTCTTAGCAAAACCGGTTCCTCTAAATTGCCGGTTCTTCTTTGTTTTTTCGGCATTCTAAGCCTGGATGCCGCTAATAGAATCACTTATTGTATTCTATTCTCTATTCTCATCCTTACAAACCGTGGACAGTAGAATAATATATGCTCCGGATCTTCAAAATAATCTGGGTATTGAGGATAAAAAGGGGAATTGTCAAAGCTCGAAGCGGTGCAAATAATTACGATAACCATCATGCCGAATTAAAAACTAAGTAAGGTGGTAGTGCGGTTGCTGGAGGATGGACGGATGAGTTGAAGCCTTCTAGGATACGGCGATCCTAAAGTGTTAGTTACACCTCCAAGCGGTAGCAACCGGGCAATGCATCCTAGAACGTAGCAGAGTAACTAATTCGGGAGGGGATAACCTCTTGAAAAATCCCCCTAACTCCAAGGTTGTAGTAGGCCATGCCAAGAGCGTCTGCAGTGGTGTCCCCCTATCTATATACCCACGGTACTCACAACACAACAGAAGCAGCTTTGGGAAAATTGCCTTTTGAATGTTTCGCGGGTGGCTATAGAAGCTGGCTTTCGCCGGCTGAAAGTGCTGTAGCAGTCCTGGAAGAAGGTGCCATTGGCAAAGTAATAACACTTCCTCAGGTGCGGCGGGGCAGAGACGGTAGACTCTATCGAGTTGGCTATCTCCGCAGTACACGCTCCAGGAGAAGATGCAGACCTACAGTCCTAAGGGTTAGCTGCGGTTAATCCGGAGAAGGTTACTGGTTTTGGCTATGGACTAACGTTTTATGGCCTGGAACCGTTCAATGCCGTAGGTAGAGAATGGGTGAAGGTTTTAATTAACGCATGGCTCAAGAAGGAAAACTAGAGACGCTGGGACAGCATGGATTTCTGCAGATAGGCTAGGATTCTAGCAGTGACCAAGGAAGCCGAGGTTAGTGGCGACAGTGGGATAACTGGATACTCAGTTGCCCCCACTAAGGGAGACTGGGAGGGAACGAAAAAGGACCCAATTCTATGTGTTCTGTTTCGGCTAATCCCCAGAGAGGTGTTTTTAGTGAGTGAACTCAAAACCGATCCCTGTGGCACTTTGGTGGTTATACCGTGTGGGTCTTCTTTTGTATTATGTCAGAGTTTTCGACCTATGAAGCAGTCTTTAATAAGCCTCCGAATGTACATTTGGACATTCAGCCTTTGCAGAGATAGCAATATATGCTCCCAGTTAGCAAAGTTGAAAGCATATTTTACGTCGAGGGTGTTGACATCTTAATAGTTCTTACTACCAGCTTTCCATCTCTTTCCTTCTATTACGTTTCTAGCCAGGCTCTGAACAAGTTCTCTGTTATGCTTTCCTTTCGTAAGAGAAATCCTCTATACTTCAAATTTACTTTGAGCAAAATTGAGAAATCCAGAGACTAGGGTATCGTGCTTAAGATTAAATTTTTTTTTCCAGGATCATGTTGACGCCGTCGCTAGTACAGCTTATGCGACTATGGGCTTTGTGAAAAAAGGTGTAATGAACTTGATGACTTGTATAAAACAGAGCATTTTAATTGCACTTTTGTTAGATCAACCCTAGACTATGCCATTCCAGTTTCGTCTTCTTTTTATACGGTAGTCAAAGCATGGGCTACCTGTGCTCATCGAGTTTTCCTCCCTCACCTCGATTCACTGGGTTAGTGTAAGCATTTCCTTAAGAGACACCTTTTCAAGCCTTTTGGCCAGTGGTGTCTCAACAGCATCCTCCTCCTGTTTGATCCGACAGGACACTGGCACAATATGTGCGCGGCGATCTCTTATTAGACATCTCAAAGCCCTCATATCTATATCAAGGACAATCTGCTGTTCTGAACTTCTGGGCGGTCTAATCGCACTAGTCCTCTCATTCGTTTCCTCCCGGGCCCACATGTCAATTCATCCAAGCCAGAATCACCTGGCCCACCCATGTTAAGTTTGCGGACACACTGCAAGACCAGAGCTGTAATGAAATCTAAACTGTCCGGGCATCTTGCTCCTGCTCTTCCATCAATTTCGGAACCATCTGTGAAAATTGTGAGGGCAGTTAGTTTGTTTTCACTAATAAGCGTTTCATGTTATCTTTAGATAACCCTTACTTCTCATTCCGTCGACAGACATTTCTAATATTTTTTTTCTTGATAAGATCCAGGATCTTTCTATGCCAGCAGCCAGTGCATCACTTGTGCCAGTTTGCACCTCGGTTCATGGAAGGAATTTCTGACGCTGTCATCTTTTTCACGTGTAAGTCTTATGGCTACATTTCTAGCTGCATCTCTAACGCCGATGTCTATGTGGCTCGAAAGGTACCTTTACCTTTTTACATTGATCTTTGCTGCTCTCACCATCCTAGAGTAGATCCGGTATGTGCACTTTGGTGAGACTGCCCACCTACGTCCATACACCCTCCCACATTGATGCAAGGCTCTATTGGCTCTCACGATTTTTTCCTCAATATTCCACTTCCAGGTAAGCCTTGAGTCTAGGTAGATGATAATTAGTTCTTCTTCAAAGAGTTCCACCGGTCTAAAATCTAAATTCTTCCTTTTCCTAGTGAAAATAATGAGATCAGACTTCTTTGTATTTATGTAGAGCTCCTTTTTCCCGAACCATTGCTCCACCACCCTAAGACTTCTCCCAATGATGTCTGCTACAGTGCCCATGAGTTTACCTCTTGCCGTAATTGCTATGTCATCGGTATAACCCACATTGTATATGCCAACCTCATCAAGCCTACGTAGTAACGAGTCAAGAGTAATATTCCACAGAGTAGGTGATAATACTCCTGTTTGTAGGTAGCTAACCTTCCTGTGCCGTCTAAATTCATAATGGCGGCCGTGGTATGCTTCTGCTATTAAGCTGCCGGCCGTGGTATGCTTCTGCTATTAAGCTGCTTTACTCCTACCCGCACCTATTGGTGGAGTGCCGTTTTAGTAGCACTGCCAGGAGAAGCGTGCCGGTTCTTACGTAATGGGTATCTCTTGACCGTCGTCCCTTCGATACGATAGACCATAGTCTTCTCCATCGTTTACAACAAACTTCAACAGACACACTCATGGGTCTGAAGGAGTTCGGCTTCGTACAGTCTGCTCTTTCCGGTTCATAACCTTGGTCTCATTGCCCCACTGTAGGGAGATGGAAGGGTACTGTCTAATAACGCTTCCTTGAATGGTTCAAACGATTTACCCCCTCCATAGACATAACCCTTTGCGACTAAAACCGATTTATTGAATTATTACGCTCAGAGGCCACGGAATGCCCGATTTGTATCTTCCCGGAAAGTGAGAATCCAGTAAAAAATAGTTCACAATGATTTTTGATATGATCGGAACCCTATACTTTAATCTAGTGTATTTTTCATAAATTTGGATGATATCTTATTTGCTTAAATATCTCTTGGAAGTGGTACAACTAAGTCAGTTTCTTTCATACAAAAAGGTTTCACCAAATTTTATCATATCTTGAATAAAAGTTACGAGTCTTCCACATTTTTGCACTAAAACTAGGCCTAAGCTTAATATGCAACGCAATCTATATTATAACATACGAGAGCGATTGCTAAAAGCTTCCCATAAATTTTGTTAGCTAATTCTGTTCAAATGTGTATCGTGTAACACCCGCCACATGATTGAATCGATTTTATTTTCCCAATCAATATTCGCTCGCTGTATTGACTTTTTCTTTTTCTTCAGTTTATGAAATGTTTCACGATTTTTGCAAACAGTCGGCTAATTAATTGAATTTCGGAACACTAGCCCCCCATTCATTATACAACTTCTTTCCATTCATCCAATGGAGCCATCAAACCAATGTGTTTTTGCCAAATATTTCGCCTATTTTGAAACTACTCTTTTGGACTGTGATTTATCGCGGCAATCAAACGGTCGAATTTTAATATCTTAATCACCGCTTGCTACTTATAATTCAAGTGCCGATTTTTTCGGACCTAATGTAACCAACAAAATTGCAGGTCTTTAATCTCTTACTGACCACTGTTGCAAATGGAGTATTCTATGAGAGCTTAGAAATTGAAATCAGACACCTTTAATTCCGCAGGACTGATTCTGTGGGAAATATAAGACCAAACCAGTTCCCAAGAAATTGTCGTAAAGGAATTATATAAAATCGAAAAGTTATGTTCTTCATGTTTTTTAAGCGTTTTTTATCCTGCCCAAGATCCCTGGAATTATCGCTGTTAAATTAACTTGCACAAACGCAGAAAAAAAAAAGGTTTTTGATCCAATCGGCGGAGAAGCCTAAAATAAATCTCTTCCCAGACTGCAAACAAAATAGAATAAAAATCATTGACAAATGCTCCGATCTTTTGTTACTGATCTTCATTACCACTTGAAAGGTAGCTAAGGTAAAATTGCAGTGTTAGAAGAAGTTATCTGGGGTCGGTCGTACTTGTTGCAGTTAAGATAAAAGTTAAGCGGTGATTTAGATTATGAGAAGTTGCACAATAAATTTTTCATTTTGTGATTGTAAAATATGAATGTGACAAAGAAGGATAAACCAAAAGGTATCTAGACTTCTTGTGTGGCAAACATCTATTGTTACAATTGTAAAACAACTAAGTTTTCCAAGAAACCTTGCCTTGCAGATTGACACTCATGATCTTGTTTTTAATTTAAAGCATAATTCTGATAGGTACCTGTCAATAATGCGCCAGGAGAATTGATCTCCTCATAACCGCCAATCTCCTTCGAAACTTTTTTAAACCGCATTCCTCACACATGTAACATTAGACTTAACGATTTTAGTCCGATGGATTCCACTAACTTACCTCAAGTGAATATCTTATCCTTGGCGGATTCATGATTCGGAAACAGATATCTAATCTGGCCGACAGTTTCTTGAATGTAAGAACGTTCTCGACGTGGTGCACCTTATAGTATACTGGAGGGAATTAAAGAGGCCCTGGAACTATATCAGCTTTGGGGCCCAAAAAACAGTGACCGGAAAAAACAATAAGAAATTCAGAAACGTGGCACGGACCGATTCGAGAAAATTCAGTATGTTAGTGCAGGAAAAATAGGGAAGGGGACGCCCCGCTGCAATCTGGAGCATCTCTCTCTCTCTCTCTCTGTCTCTAGTTCCCATAACCCCTTGTAGGACATAGGGCAGGAGAAGAACTTCATCGGATTCGAGACAACGGCTGCAAGTGTACATACGATTTAAACTGGATTTTGAACCACTGATAAACAACCATGGGTCACCGTCGGTGGGATTCGACCCTGAGATCACCGGGTTGGGTGGCCGACAGGTTATCACTCACTCCACCGACGACTAGAATCTAGAGTGCGCCACGTTACTGAGTGCTTAAATGAAGCTTTCAAACGAGCCAATCCTGTGACCCTCAAGAAATGTACAATGGTCTAATTGAGAGTTGGTGCTCGTGGCAGCGTGGATAAACTTAAGGGCGGTTCTTAAGGATTTTAAGAGAAAGCCAAGAGAAAGAGCTGGGTCTCCTTCGATGAACAAATCCACAAATACCTCAGAAACGGCTAGGTTGAGAAAAGTAATATCACAACATATGTTACTTTATAATAATAACAATTTCTGGCCAAAGAAGAGGAGGAGAGGACGCTTGGGGTTCTGCTGGACACTTATTATGTCTGTTTGTTAAAATCCAGTACTTACACCAGAGGAAATTACTGCAGATAAAATAATAAAATTATCTCCCAGGGTCAGATTGGCAATCTATTCTTTTTATTCGGAAGGTTGATGAGCTGGTAACTCCCTGTTTGATTGCGATCTTGAGAGGCCGTTTCAGACTGAACCATAAACCCGAGACCTTGCATCTCTGGCGTGTAGTCTTCATCCCGAAGACGGGTAAGTGCGGTCTCTCCAAACCCAGTGACTCCAAACCTATCAGTCTAACTTCGTTTTAACTTAAATCTCTGGAAAAGGCTTTATCTCTCTCTCTATCTCGTCTCGACCTAAACCTATGCATACATGAAAAACAAGTTGTTAGATACTACCCCACATGAGATGTTGTTGTAAATGATACACCTTGAGAACCTTTTTTTTTTTTTTTTTTATATATGATGTTGCCAAAGCTCAGGGGATGCCCTATGATGCTAAAGCACAGCCTTGGCAGGAAAGGAATTAAGGTTGGGGAAAATGGGTTAGGAGGTTGAGTGAAGGAGGTGTCGATGTAGGCCCCGTTTGAAAGTATCAGGCTCATAAGACGAGGGAAAAACAGAAGATGGTAAACTGTTCCACATTCGTGTTGTTCTGCTAAGAAAAGATTCCCGAAATTTGACGGTACGTCCAAATTTGACCCGGAGAGTATAGGGGTGGGAGCGACTTGTAGATCTTGTATCGCGCGTTGTAATGAGTCTACAAGGAATCAGGCTAGCAATTTCGTTAGAACAATGGCCATGGAAATAGCGATAAAAGAGTGAGAGACAACCGACATTCCGTCGATGCTCCAGAGAGTCAAGGCCCTCAGAGATTGAGGAATCGCCAATAAGTTTAGCAGCCTTACGCTGAACTTTGTCTAACGCGGACAATGCGGTGTGTCCTGCCCCTGCCCAAATATGGGAATTATATTCAAGTCTAGGCCTAATGTGGGACTTGTAGATCAACGCTAAGTCGGGTGGTGTGAAATATTTCTTACATCTCTGTAGAAAACCCAAACATTTCATCGCACTTTTAGCGATTGAAAATATATGATCAGTCCAGCTAAGATTGCTGGATATCTCAATACCCAAGATCTTTAGGGAGGGTGAATTGGGTATATTCACTCCGTCGACTGAAATGGGTTGGGGGTGAACTGGGCGTTTTTTAAGGGACATTAAACAGCATTGAGTTTTGGATGCATTAAACGTAACACGATTTGCTCTGCCCCAAGCGAGGACCATAGAAATGTCTTTGTTTAATGATCTAAACATGCGTTCCCGATTGACTTCTGTAGCATTTCCACGTGAATTCATTACAGAATCAAATGAGTAGGCGAAATCAAGGGTGCTGTCGTCGGCAAAACTATGAATAGGATTGAGAGTAAGGGATAAGAGATCATTAATAAAAAGAAGAAATAAGGTTGGTGAAAGAACTGAACCCTGAGGTACACCGGCATTTATTTCGTAGGAATCAGATGTAACTCCGTCAATTACTACACGGATTGAACGGCCTGACAAAAAGCTCTCTATCCATTTAACGAGGGTTGGGTGCAGACCAAATGTTTGAAGTTTGGCTAACAGGGCAGCATGCCAGACTCTATCAAAAGCCTTTGAAATATCCAGAGCGACGATTTCGGACTCACCGAAATTATGAAGACAATGATTCCAACGCTCCGTTAGAGCAGTTAGTAAGTCTCCGGTTGAGCGGCCAGCGCGGAAACCGTACTGGCAATCGTTGATAAGATGGTTATTTTCTAGATATTTCAACAACTGAGAGTTGATGAGTAATTCAAAAACTTTGGATATGATCGAGGTTAGTGCAATTGGTCTGTAGTTATTGTAGTTTATTGATATAGAAAGGGCTTTGAGCAACGTAATAACCTGGGCAATCGTAGATACTCTACGGAAAACAAATGTGGACAAATTCACCTGTAAATTGGTCGCTACGCTGTTAAGGAGCAGAATTATAACCTCGGCACACTAGATGGAGGTCCTCTCGTCTCTCGTGTGGCTGATGGTAATAAGCGACATACTTTTGTAAGAGTGGTAACTTACGCCAATGATGCAGTTATATTAGTGTCAGGGCCTGAATACGATTAGTGAAATCACAGAAGCTCTTAAAAAGCTCATCTGAGTAAAAATAAGACTCGCCCATTCCTAGCCTGAAATAGGCACGCACGGTATCAAAACGCCTGAATGACACTCAAAAATTATACTACTCCAAATGCTAGCCCACTGCAGACGTACGAAATATTCCAAACCAAGCACGGTACGCTCACACTTTTTCTAGACTAAAATTTCAAATAAAAACAACAAAATTATTTTCTTAGATTAACTCATTTGGGACCGACGTGTTAAATAACAAAACTATCTCCGCAGTAGCCGGCAACGCTTCTGCAGTTGAGTCTTTTTTTTACTTCGGTTAATAAAGATTGTAACTGAAACTGAAAATATACAAGAATAAAAATCACAAATTTCAGGTAAATGTTAGCATTATTATTGTCTCTATTATTATTGTCGGCTATTAAGAACAATTTTAGTATCAGGTGACCGATGGCCCATACGGTGAACACGCGTCTATACTTGTGAAATTTTACATAACCTACGCGGTGATTCATCAGTCTGGAATGTGTTAAAGCCAAAACACAGTAACAGGAGCGTGCATTTATTTATATTTTTAGATGTTTATGCCTGTAGCGGGAGCGTGCATAACCGTGTGGCGGGCGTATATTTGTCAATTTTTGGGTAAGTAGTGGGAGCGTGCATAATACTACCGGCGCATTTGTTCGTTATGCGTGCTCATAACGAGCGTGTATATACTTTTCAGCAGTTTCGAATGCAATAAAATAAGCGTAAATTTATGGCGGGCGTATTTTTAGAATTTTATGCTTGTAGAGGGAGTGTGAATACCGGTGTGGCGGACGTAGTTCTCAATTTCTGGGCCTGTAGCGGGAGCATGCATAATAGTACCGGGCGCACTTGTTTGCTATGCGTGCTTGCAACGGACGCGTATATACTTTAAAAAATATTAACGTATGTACTTGCTTTGTCTGTGATTTCTTTTACTCGGGAAGTTGCGGGGCGAAAACCAGAGAGGTACTATTAACCTCAGCAAAACTGGTATGGCACTCTTTACTATGAAGTACAAGTTCAGAGTACTTCAGGGTACCACACATATACGGTATATACGCTGCTGGAACTTAAACCGTAGGCTAAATATCAGAGACTCATTCTAGGCAGCAAACGGACCTGGAAACTAAACGTAGAAAAGAGGATTAGAGACTCTTCGGTGAAAAGTGGGGGCTCCAACCCAGCATCACGTAATGCTATATGGCGTCATGGTTTGATGGCCAGCCGTGGACAAAAACTTATCTCTCCAGTTTAGAGCCCACACAAAGAAAAGCGAGAATGGGAATCACTGGTGCATTTAAAACTACTCCCTCCTGTGGTCTTGATACAACTGTCCTGCAGACCTGTAAGCAAAGAAAGCTGCGCTGAGGGCAATGCTGCATCTCAAAGAGTAAAATTTCCGCAAGAAGTGGGGGAGGAGGGGCATTAGTGTTTTTCCAGGTGCTAAACATTTACTTGTCCTAAAGATTTCCCAGTGACCAAAGCGTTTTTCAGGCCGAAGTAGAACAGATACTTTCTCCGAGAACAGGTGTTATCAAATCTCTTATCATGATAAATATGTAGTCTCTAAAACCATAGACCACAATAAGGGCTTCTGTCGATTAAATGCAGCAAATATATCTGTTATGCGTTCGCGCTGTATATCCGAATTTGTGATTTACCCTGGTAATGCACTGATGATGCATTACCGTCCCTGATGTTTTATCAATGCTGTAGGTGTGCAGTTCGGAACTTACCTCATATCTCCTTTAATTTTTGCAAATCCAAAGACCTTTTATTTGACGAAGCCACGGTTTTGAAGCAGATTTCTTCCCTGGCTGATAGCTTCTCTGTTGGCCCTGATGAAATTCCTGCATCTTTTGTAAAGAGGTGTGGATTGTCTTTTGCTCCAATTTGTGGCGTTTTCCTGAATGCCTGAAAACTCTCCCTAATTATTCCTTTGCATAAGAAAGGCGACAATTGTGATATATCTAATTACAGACCTATCTCTAATCTGTGTCTCTAAGATATTTGAGTCCTTCGTCTATGATGTCCTTTATATTCATTGCAAACCATTCTTGCTAACTTTTCAACAATCGACTTTATGAAAAGTAAGTCGACCACAAAGAATTTGTTAGAGTTCTTCAATTTCTGCATCTCTGCTATTGAAGGCGGCGGGCAGGTCGAGTGCATTTTTACTGATTTCAGTAAGGCGTTCGATCGAATATATATGTGTCTGATCGCACTCAGCGAGTCTCGTTTCGTAGAGTTTTGTCTGAGCCAGTTTTCAATACTTTCGGGCTTCCACAGGGTAGCCATGTCGGACCATTGCCTTTTATCATCTACATTAATGATGTATCTCTGTTTCCGTCTCCTTAAAAAAAAATCTGTGTTATGCTTACGACGCCAAGATCCTCTGTATTGTGTCAAACGTTACCGACTGTATTCTTTTAAATTCCGAGTTGGGCACCTTCCACAAGTAGTGTTCCGTCAGCCGCCTTCCATTAAACATCGGTAAGTGCACAAGTATGTCTTTCTCTCGAAAATAATATCCACTGATATTTAACTATACCATTAATGGCTGCTGCCTAACGTCTCTTGAAAAAACCAGAGATCTAGGCGTCTAGTTGAATTCCCGATTTTCATTCGATGACCACCTTGATGCTAGAATTAATAATCACTAAGCTTAGCACTATTGTACTATCGTCAGACCTATTTTGGAATATGTCTCTCCCGTTTGGTCCGCTTCGTACTCGTCACACATCAATCGCATTGCGGCGGTTCAGCGGAAGTATGTTCGTTTTTCCTGGAATAATTCTCTTATATTGCCACCTTACCGCAACCGAATCGAGGGAAGATACCGCAATTCCTGTGTAATGTTCGCCTTTAATTGTTTGCAGGATTCAATTGACTCTCCTGAATTGCTAGCTTCTTTCAGCACATTCATTCCAGCTCGTTCTTCGAGGAACCATGACTTCTTGCACGTACCTCATCACCGCATATGGTTAATTTGAGCCGATCTCATCGATGACACGGTTTTTTAATTTATCATTTGAATCAATTGATTTGCACTTGTCCAAGAGCCTCTTGAGAGTTCTTTTGCTTTGAGATATTATAAACGATTTTTACTATCATGTAAACTGAAATGTTTTTTTTTTGTAGTAGTCAGTCATTGACAAAACTTGTAAATAAATAAATAGGCTTGTCAGGCTGTTTGATTCCCAACTATGGTAAGGTAGAATTGTATTTATTTTACTTACAATTACTATTACTATCAAATTACTGTAGCATCGAATAATAATTAAGAAAGGCTTGGGATAATATTGTTTATTGTGATCCTTCTGAGATAAAGCTGCGAAAGACAGAAGACTGTGAGCAATGAACTCAAAACGACCATTCATTTCAGCATCTACATAAATGTGTCAGCAGTTTTTTTTAAAATATTTTGTATGTTCAACTTAGCATACAAATTTTCGTTTAGCCCGTTATATTTCTAAAAAAACCTATTCAATTCTATATTTTTATTTTATATTATTTTGTGCCACTTTGTAAAACATGACATCATCGTTCTAGCCAATCTCGAATTTCGCCAAAACAAAAAAAGACCCAACAGACAAAGTCAATCAAAAATTTTCGAATTGGCACGGCAGGCAAGATCAGCAACAAACAAAAGAAATTTCGTTCTATTCAAAGAACACATATTGGTCCAGTGAACCTGAGACTCTTAAATTCATAACATCAGACGGCACCAGAGAGACGACCATCAAGGTCCGCAGTTGTACATTGGCCCCAGAAGTTCGATTGATTCTACCTTGTCCATCTCTCGTTGATTTTTTTGATAAAAAATTTTTATGAGTTTGCACGAGGAAACATAAATAAGTCGAATTCGGGGCTACATTGTGATAGAAGGCAAGATACGGTAGAGAACGCTTTGTTTCATAACATGGTGCAGAATTTAAAATAAATGCTTTTTACGTTCCTCTTAAAATATGTAACAACGCTTTTTTTAATGGCTATACTTAAGCGAGATACGATGTTATGCTAGGACTAGTTATGGACTACCGAATGCCAGCATAAATCCTCGGAATCTCGTTAGAATTTACATCAACGTTATCTGATGCATCGACAATTAACTGAAGATATTAAGCCAGACCGTTGGATCCTCCAACAAAGTTTATAACAAAGTTTTGCTGCACTGTTTACCGGCTTATAGCACAAGGCTGGACCTGTTGGAGCCATCTTCGTTTTTCATAAATTTCGTTTTCGTTATTTTTCACATTTCGCTGTGCACATATATATTATGTCTGCACCTTTGGGCAGTTGTTTTTTATGCGCTCCCCTTTTCGCAGAACTCATAAAAATAGCATACAAGAGGATTCCTTGGATGACCACATGTCGTGGTCTAACGAAGATTTTGGATGCGGAGCTAATTCAAGATATGGAGAAGAATCTCGTCCGTAAACGTTCGAGAACCAGTAGATCCACCTTTTGGCCCGAGGAAATTCGATAAAAAGACTCGAAAGGATTTTTAAAATGAAGAGTAAAAAATATTAACCGCCTTTAGCCGAAAGACACTTGGTCATCCCATCCTGTTGGGAATTTTTATTTTGTTCGCATATATCCCTGCTCAAGGTAGATTAGGTTTGCAAATAACTTTGGTATGCTAAATACGTGTGGAGAATTTCGCTGAATATTGCTCAGTCGCTTGAAATATAGAAGGCTATGATAGAATTAAACAAAAAATAGGATAGCATTGTAACAGTGGAATTTTGTTTTCATTTTTTATGATATAGACACGGCTCTTTTGGACCACCCTGTATCTTGTAGTGAAGTATGACTAAATAATGAGAGTGAGGTTAAGTTGTAATTTTATAATTTAAATCATATCTTTCATTTCTAACAATAAAACTATAAATAAAACAAATAAATTGTTTGCAGGGTTCAATTGATTCTCCTGAAAAGCTGGCTTCTTTCAGCATATCCATTTCTGGCTCGTTCTTTGATGAACTATGACTTCTTGCATGTACCTCATCACCCCATATGGTAAATTTGAGCCGATCTCATCGATGACACGGCTTTTCCGTTTATCTTTTGAACCAATTGATTGTCACTTGTCCAAAGGCCTCTTGAGAGTTATATTATTAAGAAAAGATCTTATTTCCTCAAGTTATTCTTCCTTTATTTAGATGACCTGAGCGACTCCATAGGAGTGGAGTCATAATCGAGGGCATGAATATTCGATATACGCAGATGATGTGGCAACATTAGCTAACAATCCGGAAGGTCTCCAGAAAATGATTAGTAACTTAGGCGATTATACGATCTTTCGGTTAACTTGGAGAAAACTATAAGATCTGGATTTTTTCCAATGGCGGAGGTGTCAGGTCCTGTAGTGAAAAGTGGTACTTTCAAAATCAGGAGATTTATATATTCAAGGAATATAAGTACTACCAAAGCCTTTATTCCAAAAAGACATGAAGGAAAGATTAGATATGGCAAAAAATAGCATAAACGTAACATGGAGAAAATACCTTCTAAAACCATATATAAAACTTTCGGGCAAATTCAAGCTTTATTATTGTTATTATTATCAGAAGTGGATAAAGGACTAACAACAATCTTTAGTCACTTCGACCAAGATGATCTTTTGTGACTTGATCGAGGTTCAGATTTAAGCTACCCAGTCAAGCTTAAGTTTCTTAATTAGACTTAAAATCTCTTTGGGGGCTGTCTTAGCTATATCTGGTGGTGATGGGAAAGCCCCACCAAGATGTCTGAGCTGTCTCCTCCATTTCCAAACAGAAGCGACAGGTGTCATTTCCAGTCAGCCCTATCTTTTTTAGGTCGTAGTCCATTTTGACAGTGACCAGTTAGAAGTCTTGTTATCAGCGTTAAATCTGGTGTGCTGAGTGAGAGCAGCACCTTCGTTTTCTGTTTTGAGTAGGTTATAAACCTCTGCCTGTTTTAACCTTAGAATATTTGTTCAGTGTAAATGCTTGACCTGATACGCATTGTAGTCTGCTTTTTGAGTAGCCACTGAGAATCCGCACCTTTTTTTACCAGGTGATCCGCCTTCTCATTACCTTCAATGGCTTAGTGCCCTGGTACCCGTGCAGCGTAATGCTGTTGCTCTGAGCCAGTTCTTTGATAGCAGTGAATACAGTCCCAGACGATTCTAGACTCAAAGGTGTAGGACCCCAGAGCCTTGAGTGAATGAGTTAGTAATTTCACGTGCGCAGAGTTCGATGGCATGTATCTCTGCTTGAAAGATGGTTGGTGCAGAACCGAGCGATTTGTGCAGCCTTATTCTTGGTCCGTATACCCCGATGCCCGTTCTGTCTTCCATCTTGGACCCATCCGTGTACCGAAGCAGAGATCGCTTTTCAAAGATATGTCAATTGTTGAGCCATAATCTCTACTCTCAAGGATCAGCTTTAATGGTATATCAAAGTTATGCCTTTTCGGCATAGCATCTGAGATTGAGTTGATCACCGGATCATCCTTGAATTCTTCAAGAATTTTCCTGTGACCAGTCAGATTACCTGGTGAGAGGAGATTGGTGCCAAGCAGCCTCCTTCCTTTGGTGTAGGTGTAAAGGCGGGAGGTCTAATAGAGCCTCCATAGCTGCCGTGGGGCATGTGCGCATGGCACCTGTAGCTCCTAGACATGCTGACCTCTGCAGTTTTTGCAGTGAGGACTGGGCTTTCTTTTGTTTTGTTTTTGGCCACCACACAAGAGCTGCGTAGGTGACCACGTGTCTTATAATTGTTTCATAAGGGCCAAAGGGCCATTTAAGGCATTAGACCCCAAAGAGTCTTCAACAGGATCATAGGGCTGTCATATCCCTTCCTGTGACCCTATTGAGTTGAGGATTCTATGTGAGTCTTTGATCTAGAAACACTCCCAGATATTTGAACTCTATCCGTGTGCCTTCAAGAGTAGGAGCCTGTAACCTTAGCTTCCTTTTTCTTGTGAAAGGTACAATGGTTGTTTTGTTAGGGTTGGCTTTTAGCCGTTCTCTAGTACAACAGGATTGTACCATATTGTGAACATTTTGCAGTCTTACTGATAAAGTCCTGTCCTGCTTGCTCATGATGGTAATAACCAGGTCATCTGCGTAGCCCTGGCATTCGTAGCCAGCATCAAATGCAAGCTCAATTAATACCCTTTGATGAGGTTGATAAACTGCTACTATCCGCTACTCTTTTCTGATCGGCAGACCTTAATTCACTTATTTTTTTTCTTTGGTTAGACCAATTTTCGAGTATGCATTTGAGTTTCGGTCACCAAGCAATGCTCCTCATTCCAGACGCATTTAGTCGGTACAGCGGAACTTTGTTAGGTTCGCACTAAGAGACCTCCCGTGGAATGATCGACTAAGGCTTCCTCCTTATGAGGATTGCCTCCGATTGTTTAATATACACTCTTTAGAGGCACGACGCAAAGTTGCTGACCTGGTCTTTATTCACCAGCTTTTGAACTCGAACATTGATTATCGTATCCTCGCAGGTAAGGTTACTTATAGTCATACCCTGTATAGCTTTAGGAGACTGCCTATACTACATGTCGTTCACTCTCAGTCTAACTATGATATGCACGAGCCCGTAAATCGCATGTGTAGAGCCGTGAATGTGTGACAGTCTTTCGACCTGATCCCTACTAAAGATTCGCTGAAGCGATCTCTGTTCTCTGTGCACTCCTGATTTGTTAGAAGGCTGCTGGAACTAGAGGTCGGCGGTGATGTCCGCGGATACGAAGGAACGCTTGCTCGCCGAACCTGAGAAGAAGCATGAAAGCAGCGATGAAAATGAATGTTTAACTGGGCGTAGAAACCATTCGGTATATTTTCTACTAAAGATACTGGTAGCCTGACGGAGAAGGAGAGGAATAGTCTAGGGTGGGCAAAGTAGGTCATCGCCAATGACATCAAAGTACAAGCTATCATGAAAAAGGCACGAAAAGGGAAAGAGGGTCCGGTTGCTACCTCGAGTGGACTTCCAGCTACTAAGGGTTCTAATACAGTAGATAGTGGTACAAGAAAGAGTAGAGGAAAGGCAAAAAGGTGCCTAAATATGATGGGTAGGTTGATAGAGGAGGCTGGAAAAGGATACGAAAGGGTTAAGCCCAGATCGGTTAAGGCCACCCAAAAAGAGAAAAGGGAGCCAAAGCCCGGAACGAAGTTCAGGCTGCTGCAACAAAGAGGCTGTTTAGTGAGGTGGTGACGGAGAGACTAAAGCTGTTACTGGTTGACAAGGGCAATCGGTACGACGCTAATCGGAGGAACAGTCGAAAACGGTAGAGAAACTATTTTCCATAGCATAGCGTAAGAATTCTGACTGTAAAGATCAAAGGACGTATGACTTCGTAATCAAATTTGAGATGAAATCGGCCTGGGAACGAACAAAATTAACGCTCGTCCCGACGCGGGAAATTCCGCATAGACCGAAGGGTCGCGTAGTCATTCCGGACGTAGAAATTGAGTAGAGCAGTCTGCTACAGGTGCTTTTAGGACAAAACCCAGAGATTTCGATGGTAGATTGGAAAGTAGCAATAGCGGAAGTGTCAAAAGATGGAGGAAGAGGTTTTGTGATTTTCGTGGATAAAACTTCTGTCCCCATTATAAGATGTAGCCGGAAAGGCTCCATTTCGCAGTGGGGGAAGTATTTCTCAGACTGTTTAGAAGGAAAAAAAACTTGGAGAAGGGCATAATATGGAGGTGAAGAACTGTACGGACGCTGAAGGTGGTAGAGATAAATCACAGTAGAGCCGCCACGACAAAATTGATATTGTTCCTATACCAGGAGAGCATAGATGTGGTGTTGATTCAAAAACCATGTGTTCGTGGGAACACGGTTTAAGGATTAGGGTGAAGAGGCAATAAGGTCTTTCACAGCGCAAGTTAAGATATTGTATATGAATAAATAAATGTGCGCATGCTCTACTACTTTCAAATCAATGGCTAGATGGACGGGGATTTAGTGAACACGGTAGAAGTATAGGTGAAGAAGAAAGGTATTAAGCTTCTCCTGGGTATATGTGGTAGCTCGGTATAAACCAAAAAGGTGAGTCTCTTTTTAACAAATTTTAGATACTAAGCGGTTATTTGTAACAGAGGCGATGAGCCTATTTTCATTACTGTGAACAGGAGGGAAGTCTTGGAGTTAACTCTAATCACAAGCTCTGTCACTAAGAAGATCAAGTTTACTTTTATTTCTTTATGGAGCTCGGCGAACTGAGTAACGTAGAGCTCAAATATGACGGGCTGAGAGTAAAAGTGACCTATTTATAAGGTTCGGGCAAAAGTGGCTTAGAAAATGTTCCGCGCAAAAACGAATCGTGTGAGATTCCGGGCGAAAACGAATCGCGTGAGATTCCGGGCGAAAACGAATCGTTAAAAAATGTCCGGGCATAAACGACTTAATCACTTAACTGCATTAACTTTGCATTACTTTTTGTAGTTAAATCGTTTTTGCCCGGAAATTTTCTACGATTCGTTTTTGCCCGGAATCTCACGCGATTCGTTTTTGCGCGGAACATTTTCTAAGCCACTTTTTCCCGAACCTTACAAATAGGTCACTTTTACTCTCAGCCCGTCATATATCCTGAGGTTTCTTTAGCAATTCGGATGTAGCTGAAGGGCTTCGGTATACTGGAAGATGACCCCGCATGGGAAAAGGAACACAAAGAACCCAGACGGCAGTCTAAGTGGCGCTGGCGAAATATATTTTTCGTAGCACTCCTTTAATCTAGGGCTTCACGATACTCGAGATAATTCTCGCTACCGGTATCGGTCTCGATATGATACCGAAACCGGCAGCGAGACCAATATCATTGGTAACAGTGCGATACCGAGAGCGAGATTGAGGTGACGAAAGTGGACGAGATATTAGTTTTTATAATTTTATTGTGGACAATTTTTTTTTAGTTTTTTTCAGCTTTTGTGTCGCTCCGAAAAATTTCAATTGTGTGATTTATGGGGCATATAAGTATACACTGCTCTCCTCAATCGCTTCGTTCTACATTATTTCCTACTTCAGATATTTGCGCTTTATCCCCAATAGCAAACAAGGGGCTTTACTTTCTTATTTTGGCGATGGGAATTCATATATACATAGATATATCACTTATCCTCGCTCCCCGTTATCCCAACGAAATACCCTTTTTTTATCTTGCCGAGAGCGAGATCGCACCAAGACTGGCCTTTATCTCGCCGAGATAGCGACGAGAGCGAGATCGTCTTCACCTTGACGAGACCAAGACCGAGATCTGCCAAAGTCTCGGTCTTGTCTCGGTGCCGTGAAGCCCTACTTTAATCTAACCTAACCTAAAATGGTGTAAGTACGATACCCTCGCCATTGAACAATGTTCATACTTGACCGGCTGTTTTTTATAGATGTGGAGTAAAACTCTATTAAAAAATAAAGATCACTTTCACTGTCACGCTAACCTTGCGGTAAAATTATTTTCACAAAATGCACAAAATGTGCAGCAAAAATTCACTTGACCCGAGTTAATTTTCAAAAATAAAAATCAAAACAAACTACTTGTACACTCGTACAAGTAAAACTCTGTTACAGTAAATGGCATTAGTTATCGGCAGGTGTTATTAAATTTTTTATGGGGTTAATTGGAAGATTGAAATGTCGAGGATCTATGGTTTCAATAAACACACTGCAGCAGAAAAAACGACGCTAATACGACATATTTTCCATGTCATCTTACAAAAAGGCGACATTATTCGCAATCTTAATAATGGGACTTAATCCCTTTTGACTTTTTTCTCTGGGGTTATTTAAAGAGCAAAGTCTTCAAGAAGACACAAAACAACCAGGAGCCGGACAGCCATTCAAACAATATTTTTTTTTTAATTTGAAGTCATCAAAGACTTATTCTATCCACTCTTCTTTTTCAATTTAAAATTTATTACTTTCAACACGTCTAATCATGCAATCAAACAAAGATAAAATCCTTAACGTCCTTTCTAGTACACCTTTGTTTTGATGACACTACGAAACCCTTTTCAAAACCAAATATCGCGCAGCAAGACTTTGTTTAATAGCGAACAAGAACACGAACATTTTCCTGGCTATACCAACTAAAAATGCTAAACGTCCTGCAGAAGATTCACAAGAGTCCAACTCAGACCTTCTCAATAATAATTATCGACGGGCGTTATATTGTTTTTAATTGCTTGAATATGGGATTTACCTGAGTTACTGCATGTTAGCACCAGTGGGCGTTTTCCATTTCTACAAGCTGTGAAAATGAGAGGTTTTCAAAGGCAAGGTTTAATAAATAAAGATGATCACCAGCCTCGCGGCTATACGTTTTCAGAAACTTCGGTCCGATTCCCGGTCCTGCGATATAATTGCAGATCCTGGTGCTAGCACAGCCGTCTAGAGGCATTTATACTTATTGCATTTCTCGCCATTACGAAAAAATTCAATAATCCAAACGATCCAAGGTAGGTAATTGTTACCTATAGCAAATAGATTGACTAAGTTGACATAAATACTCCGCGAATCTTTTTCTTCGGCTTGCCAGGTCCTCCGCCACAACACTGGCCAGGCCCCGTCCCTCGATCGCTGGAGGCCCCTGTGAGATCGCGATATCAATCATCATCTGAGCAAGTTGTTGTACCGCGATCGTTCCCATGCCATCCTTTAATCTATTTTTAGAGTAAATTGGTTTATTGGTTTATTTATGGCGGACAATAGGATTACGGTCATAGACGTACAGCTCAAGTTCTTAAGTTATGGACTCGGTATCTTTGCTATCTGGCCTCGGGTCCAACTCGGCATGCCTGGGCTGGCTTGTTATGTATGTCTTCCTTCGTTTTTATGAGATCACGAGTTGATAGATTCTGTTCTTCGCTTTTTTAATTTTAAGGATTTTTCAGTTGGTCTCGACCTGTAAGTGTGGCATTCCTGGCAGGAGTCGGGGCACGGACAACCACGGCAGGTACGATTGCGTGAAATTCTTTAATTGCCAATTTTACTTAACGCGGGCAGTTAAAAATTTCCGAGCTGCTGGACAGAATTCTTTCAGAAATAAATTGCCATTGCAAGCGAATGCTGTAGAGTTTCCTCAACTACAGGAAACATCAAGAACCGAAAGTGGTAATAATTAAAAAATTCTGAAAAAAAATCCAAAATCTGCTACAGGTTGTACAGGTGGTGTGTGCAATAATCGCGCTGACAGTTTTTCTTCGGAACCGGAAATGTTTTTGCCTTAACAGATAGACGCCTCCAGAATAACCGATTAGAGCCTATCAGAACACAATCGCAGTACCAAAGGTGATTGAGTTTTATGTAAATCAGTGGCGATAGGTGGACTACAAATGGCAGGCAAAGGAGTCGATTAGTATTGTTGTCGGAGTCTAGCTGATAGTAAACCGGATAGTGCCACACGAACAATTTCTAGTCGTCTGGGAGAGCCCGATTGGTATGACTCAAGCTCGGACTCGGATGAAGATGACACTTAACTTCCTTGCGATTCTCTACCCCATAAACAAATCAAATGTGCCGATTCTGATTACACATCGGACACACTTGATGAATGTTTAAGTATTTCCAAGAGATTTAATTCATAGTGTCGTGTATCGAGGATGGAGATGGAGGGAGCATGTAACATCATGTTTATGAAGGATCCATTAAGTGTTAGGTGTGAACAAGCTTAATTCATTCAATGACATCTTTATTGCATGAACGACCCTGGATCGGTCGATGGATGAGCGCATTCAAATTTTGATATGGTACTCGCGGGCAAAAATTTTATTGTTTGGAGTCGCTTGATTCTTGACATTGAACCTTGTAAGTTTTGGAAGAATTTTATGAAGTGAATACCCGAATTTTACATATTTAAAATTGTTATTGGACATGAGATCATCCAGTAAGTAAAGTGGCCGTTACAAGAACAGACATTTGAAAGATGAGTCACTTTGATCCATTCTAAATTTCTAACACAAAATTCTCTATAACTAGACAAGCCAAAAATAAATTATTTGGAAATAATTTACGTTTCTGTCGATATACAGATTTGCTTGAATGTAGGTACAATGATCTTAACGTCCCATAAGTCTTTTCTAAGTGGTTTTTCTACACGAATCCATTCACCGTAATCGTGTTACAAGTAACACATTCTGGCAAAATTTAAGCAGGACAACCCGACCCTTCCAGTAATTTTTAAAGTGTTCACAGGCAATTTTAACAAGTTTTCCCGTAAAATTTACTGTGCGATTTAGAAAAGTTGACCACACAATACACAATTTTTCCCGGCAAAATCGGTAAATTGTACGGTTCTCCACCGTAATTTTTCCGGTTCTTTTAGTCTTTTTGGAAATGAATTGCATAAAGTAAGGATTGGCTTTGAAGTAAGAACGTTGTAGCGTGCCGCTAAGTACTACGGTTTGAACCTCAGATATTTTTTATGTTGTTTTTTTGCTATGGGCAAATTAATTTCAGTTTTTTGAGCGGGAGAGGTGAAGATCTTCCATAAGACAGCCCGTGCCCTCCGGAAGCGTGAGATTCTAACTCATTCCTTTTCGCCCCTTGCGATATCCCTTAGCAAGAGCCAACTAAGTTACATACTGCCCCCCCCCCCCCCCCCCTCTCCAACAGGATTCCCTGGGTCAATGCTAATATCTTAGCCTTTCTGCCGGAATCCATGTTGTTCCACCTTCTTCAGAGTTCCTTCTTGTTGCATGCGTTAATCATAACCACCTCCCCCCCCAAAGCTGAGGCCCCCTCAGTTATGAGCTTGATTGCGAGTTACTCTAGCGGAAGGTTTCTCTAGCTGATCCCGCGGCATATTACAGAAGTCCGTTACAAATGCTGAATCTTCGGAGGGTAAGTCTTCTTCTTCTAATGGTGAGTGTACCGCGGAGATAGCCACCTCGTTAGAGTCTGCCATTTTTGTCACTGCCGCATCTGAGAAAATGCTAGTTATAATTTTGCCAATGGCACCTTCTACGGGGACTGCTACAACAATTTAGCGTAGCCAACCTCATACATAAGTGCCCGGATTTCCTCAAATTATTCTGAATTTCACCCTCTGTGTTCCCACGTTTTGGAGGAGAAATAATAGGACCAGATGGGCAGAGTGCGCCCATACCCACCCTACTTAACTAGAATATAACAGAAGATAGAGCTACTCCTGAGGAGGTTCCTGCAGAGAATGGGCCCATTCATAAACGCAGGTTTGCTCTGCAGCTGTATAATTCAGCATTACATGGCTATTTTCTAGGGTAGGTACATTGCGCGTTTGCTGCCACTTGGAGCTGTAACTAACACTTGAAAGTGTCCAGATAAGAGATCAGCTTATCCTAGGAGGCTTTCAAGTTGTACATACCCCCCCAATCACCCACCCTTATTTTGATTACTTTTAAGCCTTTTGAATTCTATGCTTAGAAAATCTTTTGAAAACGAACAGATATGCTTATTGTTCAGGAAATTTTACGGTACTGTTCCGTACAAAGCTGACAGTTAGAACACGATAACAGAACAATAGAGAACCACAATTTTTCCTGGAATTTTTGTATAAAAACTCCAGAACTTTTTTCTATCCGTGTAAGGTTCAATCTGGGAATGGTGCCGGTTGGTTGGTTGCTAAATGTGGTACCTCGGAGAGCCCACCCAAAGTTTGATTAGCATTGATTTCGAGCAGTTTTGAAAACACAACTCATGATACGAACAAATAAAATATTTATGCACAAGAGGGTTATCGAGGAAACTACGGTAGTGTACAATTACAACTGTTAAAGACATCGCGTGAAGTCAATATGTGGATTATATAACTAACGTCGATTCTCAAAATTTCCGTTAGCCCCGACATTTTAGAAGATGTGAGTAAACATTACAATTAGCCAGTAATCCCGGATTGCCGAGGGGAACATAGAACTTACGGGTCAGGATCCCAGGCTTAAACCCCACTGGCGGTAACCCAAGTTTTCTTTAGAATCACTGAAAATGTATTTTACGTTCCAGGGTATAATAATCTTTAAAAGATTGCTCTTTTTAATATTTTGTAAGCCAAATCCCTCTGTCCTCCACGTTAGGCTCTCGAGCCTTGAGATCGTATGCTTTGGGAATATTACCCCCCCCCCCCCCCTGGAACTCCAGACTCCCCATCCTTTTCATCACGTGAACTGTCATTCGTTGGTGGATTGAGAAATTACGTGTTGTCCGCCTTCCATCATGAGAGATTCTACGTTCGGAACCCGGCTTCCCACCGGTGACCCATGGTTGTCATTTATTGACCACAGCGCGGAGTAATGTTCCTTCGAATTTTTTTCGATTGGTTTTAAATTTTAAGGCTGGTCAATTATTAATGCCAGTTACCCTCGCCCACCATAGTTTTATTCCATTGAGTCTGGAACGTTCGAGTGAAGTGGAAATAGAAGTCTGCGATGCGAAGAAGTAAAGTCTTAAAACTATTTCGCAATTATATTAAAGGTAAATAGTAAGAAGTGTCGTTGGTGGAGTAAGTGATATTGTGTTGGCCTAGCAATCCGAAGGTCCCAGGTTTGAATCCCACCGACGGCGATGCATGATTGTCTTCTGCTAACAACAGATTACGATAAAAGGGCCATAGGGGTTTCTTAGTAAATTTCAGGGTTCGGGATACACTTTAAAATTTCAGGTCCGCTTGCAATAATTGTCCCGAATCGGGTGAAGTTCTTCTCCCCATGCCGGGGTTACGGGACCTAGAGAGAGAGAGAGAGAGAAATAGTAGGAACATTCCAAAAAAATTTGCTACTTTTGAGTAGATAGATTTGATGGTTTGCAGCAAAAATTTATTACGATTTGTAGGAAACCAAAAGCTTTTTCTTGAAGTAATTTGTATTTAAATAAATCTCTGCAGGACTATAATTTATTCCCGCAATCACTTCAAACTACCTTGATTTCAGTGTTTTTTAAGACATCAATTTATCACACTTATCTGCCACGCAACTTCAACTGGACCAGAAAGCCCCAGCTTCCGTTTGTATCCAAATCTCCCAAGTCATTGTCCCACGGGAATGAATCGTTTTTCGATAAATACACTGTTCGCTAACTGAAAAGATTTACAGCATCCGATTTGTTCAAAATATGTGGCTTCAATCAACCGAGGATAAAATTGCTGGAGCCTCTGGAGCTCCAGCATCCGTACTTCACAGTGGGGGCAAGCAAGAGTTCGAGGTGGCTCCAACCGTCTCAAATGAATCTTTGCAGTACTCTCTAAGAAGTACTAACAACAGCAGATCGTGATTTCGTCTTCGTGCATTGTACTCCGAATTTTGCTTTCATTTCATGACTTTCAGTTCTTAACCAGATGCAATGGTTTGAAATTGAAAGGCCAAGGTGAATGCAATGGGCTCCGTGCATGATGTAAACAGACACAGTAATGACTCCACGTTACGACTAAAAAAATTTCTAACCAAATATTAGAAGAGAAGCTGCATGAGATGCTGAAGGAATTATTGTTGGTTTGATCCCTGACATTGTGCTTGCGATTTTGTGATGTAGTGTTGTTAGGTGTGGCGTTAACTTCTTTTGGGATGTGCAAAGAGGAAAGGCATTGAACCTTTCGGGGAGCTATAATGGGAGAAAAATTGTTACATACAATGCTAGAATTTTGTAAAATAAAATTGATTAATCAAAATAATGACCGACAGGTGTGGATAATGAGCGTTGAGGAACATTGTTTCCAATCGGATTAGAAGTGGGCAATCAAATTGCATTCCATATGTTCTCTAGAAATGTTTCATTTTGTGTAAGCAATGAAGATAATTATGGGGTACTTCTTTCGAGATATCCATACCGATAAATTACACCAGATGTATGCTTATAGGCATATCAGTCGCTTTATTCGGTAACTATCCATTTCTCAGATTGTGGATTGGAAGAAGTTACTCCGCAAGGTATTAAGGGGCTCATCATTGTCACCTATCGTATCTGACCGAGAAAAGATAAGAGGATGAAAACAGATACCCCAAATTCTAAAGCAAATTTTTGTAACCCAAATCTCAGTAGCGGATGTATGGGGGGGGGGGGGGAGTGGTATTGTTATAACCAAAGGCTCTAAAAAGTGCCTAAGCCTGGGTGAGGTCGGGGACATTACTCTAGTATAACAGCTGCTGACCTTTAGCCCAGTTCATCAGCAGTCTAGTTTCCTTGAAGCCCGAGTCACCACGTATCCAACAGAGCGTGACCCTGTTACGCGGGTAGCCAGTTGTTGGAGAGTGTCGAAAGACTCCTTCTTAATCTTCGAGGAAAAACATCACGAGGATAGAGCATTTGCGTTTGCTTGACTATCAGAGAAGGTAGTTATATTACCCCGTTTCAGTCCTTTTTCGACGTTGATAAGGGCACACGTTGCGATAGCATGGATTTCGGCTTGAAATACACTGCACCAAGTACCCAATGCAATCGAAACCCCAGTGTTGGGTCCAAAGAAGCCAGCAGCAGTACCATCAGTGAACCATTTAAGGATATTAGGGTCCAGTCTTTGATCATCTTGATCATCGCTGTCCTAGTCTTCTTGTTTAGCAAAGTGAGTCCTGAATTTTCTGCCAAAGCACAGTTCCTTGGTTATGTGGTCCGTTACTGTGCATACATCTATGTCAGGAATGCGATGAAGGATGCCCACTCTGCTACCAGCCGGCATATTTGATGTAACTTTCAGGGCGTTTATTGCAGCCGATTTTAGGATAGAGATATGCCTCCATTGCAGCTGTTGGAAAAGTCCTCATTTCTCCTGTTATGGAGAGGCAAGCAAGCCACTGAAGCTTGTTACAATTGACGAATGCCGTCCGTTTTAGAATTCTAGGCGACCAGACCAAGGTCGCGTCAGTAACAATCGGTTTTACAATATATTGTATAACCAAGAAATCATTTGCTGGGTGGGTGGGGGGGGGGGGAAGCCTTCGGAAGAGGGCTGTAGATGTGGACCCATACCTTGTGTTATCGAAAGCACCTTTTATGTCAAGAAAAGCACATAATGCCATTTCTTTTTGGTGAAGGATTTTCTTGAGCTTAGTAACAAGATTGCGTAAGGCAGTCTTTGTTGATCTCTCTTTAGTATAGGCACACTGAGTAGAGTGAAGGGGAGATGATTGGTCCAGTTTGGACATAATATGAAAGTATTTCCTATATTTCTAAGGGATTTTGGTAGCTCAAAAGCCTACTTCCTTGTTTGGGGATAAACACCACAATTATTTTCCTCCATGATAGTGGTATGCAGCCGCAGTTAAAGCTGACTATAAACAAATTCACCAAAGTTACAAGAATGGTATCTAAGCAGTTTTGGAGGACTGGGAAGACACCATCGCTCCCAGGGGATTTAAAGGGTTGAAAGAGGCCTCTGCCCAGCTAATCGGTGAACTGAGTCTGGTCCTAAAGATGATCCAGGGAACTGCACCTGCAACATGTATTCCAGTGTTCCCTTTGGATTTTCTGCTTCTTGAGAAGCCCTACCCCTTTTGAGGCGTCCTTGGACAGTACCTTTTGCAGACGAGCTGCCTATGACTAGGTTTGAAATCTTTTGCATCCTGTGCTCCAGGACTCACACTTGGAGCGGCTTATTTCTTTGTTGAATTCAGTGAGTGCGAATCTGTATTCATCCCGCAGTTTGGGGCGTTTAACGCTGTTATCAACGCTCTCTAATTATCCATTGAATTTTCGGTGATGCAGCCTTGCATTTAGTTTGGTTATGGGCAGACTTTTATTTGAATCAGATTTATCTCTGTACAATAAAGTAAGCCTCTGTTTTTTTATGATTTAGCCAAAGTACGGGTCAATCCCATGTTGCGTTAGCATGGCTTCGGCTGGAGGGGAAAAAGAGTATGAGGAATGAGGAAACGTTGAATGTCTTATTTTTGCATTTCTCCGAGTACGGAGGCGAAGTGGATTTTTAATTTCCTAATTAAAAAGTCACGGGGATACATTGGCTCGCACCCACGAACCCGTGGCGTGGTGATCGTGCCAGTCAACCGATTGAGCCAAACCCGTCTCCAACTCCTTTCGAGAATCAAAGGGGAAGTGTCAAAAGAGAGCCATGGTGAAGTCCTCATCAATAATTCTTTTTCTGCCAAGACTGTGCTATAGCATCGTAGGGCATAACTTGAGCTATGGCATCATCGTGATAAAGCTGAAGGTAATTCATAATGGGCTTATGCTTTAAAAGGGAAAGACGGTAGCTGTTAACTGCATTGTTCACAGCCAAAAAGTAGTTCAATGAATTACATTCAACATCTTCTACCTTCAATTTTTCAAAAAATCAGAATTGTTTTTATTGCTTATTTTGAAAGTAACTATCATCAAAAACATGTTCTCATTGTGATTAGAGCGAAATTCAAGTTCAAAAGTTATTTTTATCGATGTTATACTAAGCCACCTAGACAGGGAATTTTTGGCGTTTCAAAACTTTAAACGCGTTTTTCTCAAAACCACGTTTTATTTTGACTGGTTGACAATATTTGAAAAAAAGTACTGGACCAATTGCTGTGATTTTTGGATATGTTGTTGTACACATGTGTGGCTATGGTCCGAACAAAGATCTTACGGATCGTTTTTGAATTTTCCGATATTCAGCCGATTTCCTAACCAAAAAAAACGAACATTTCGAAAAACAGCTGCCATTTTGCCATTTCTTGATAAAATTAAATTATTATAGTTCGGATCGCCAGTCGGCCGATATCATGTCAACCACCAATTTACAGCGTGTTTTTTATAACGCTCTTATGGATCAAAAATGGGTTATAAAAATAGAAAATAATTTCTTTCGTACTTTCAAGACATCAATCAACAGACACATCCAATGATACCAAACTCGACCACCCACACCCTACCTCCTAGGGGATGGGGGTTGGGGCATAAATTAATTAAATAGGAACGCCTATATTATATTGCAGATTCGTATTCTTTCCGTAAACGTGAACAACTTTTGTCCCAAACTTTTTGAGAGCCCCCCCTCCCCTATAACGCAACGTAACGTTTCACAAGACCCCCTCCCCCTCTAACTGCATTACGTAATACTTGAACGGCCCCACACTAGACATCGGATCAAAAAAAAAATTTAAATTTAAATTTGTTCGTCTCGGAGGGGGGCATCCAATGATACCAATCTCGACACCCCACCTCCTAGGGGGTGGGGTTGGGGATAAAAAAATATAAAAAGGAACGCCTATTTTTTATTGCAGATTCGTATTCTTTGCGTAAACGTGAACAACTTTTGTCTCAAACATTTCTGTCTTAAAACGTCAGATTTTTGAGGGACAAAATTGAAAATATTGGAACTTTAAATATTTTTTACTCGAAAATGGCTACAAAATGGTTTACAGGAAAATCTTAGAGAAAAAGTGCTTAGATTTCTTCAGGGAAACAAACTTTTTAAAAATTTTTTATGCTTGTACAAATCTAAGCACTTTTACTCCTTAGGAATTTTTCTGTAAACCATTTTGTAGTCCTCAAAAATCTGAAGTTTTAAAAAAGAAATGTTTGAGACAAAAGTTGTTCACGTTTACGGAAAGAATACGAATCTGCAATAAAAAATAGGCGTTCCTTTTTATATTTTTTTATCCCCAACCCCACCCCCTAGGAGGTAGGGTGTCGAGATTGGTATCATTGGATGCCCCCCTCCGAGACGAACAAATTTAAATTTAAATTTTTTTTTGATCCGATGTCTAGTGTGGGGCCGTTCAAGTATTACGTAATGCAGTTAGAGGGGGAGGGGGTCTTGTGAAACGTTACGGTGCGTTATATGGAGGGGAGGGGGGGGGGTGAAGCAACTCGTTACGTAACATTAAGTTTTTGTTAAAATTAAAAGTCCTAACTCTTAACTCGTGACTCACGGCTCAGTTTATATGGTATATCTACAGTACACATATTTCCTTTACATACGAAAAGAGTCGCGTCACTAAGTATACAGAAGTAAGTAAGCCGTGTACTACGAGTACATAGTTTGGACTCTAAAGCTGCGTCCACATTGTTCGCTCGTGCTTGTGCTCCGGCTGCTTGCAACGCTCGTGATGTTTGGTTTGTCATGTTCGAGGTGTTCACTTTTGCATGTTCGAGACACGTCCTTATTGCTTGTTCAATATGATTTTATTGTTCGGTTTGTGAGGTGTAATGATGCTCCTTCACAAATTCTTTGATGTTTCCGCTTCTGTATCGAACACGACGATCATATGCATCAGCCGTTCGGTCGTGCTTGTGAGGTGGTTCGCGTCACGTCCACATTATGCTTGTGAGGCAGAGTTGGGCATTTTTTATTCGAATAAAGATAAAAGCTAAAAGCTCAAATAAATTGAAAAATCGAATAAAAATTTATTTGATTCGCAAATAATTATTTGTTATTTGATGCTTTTTATTTGAATTTTAAATCATTATTTTTTATTCGATCGTGCGTTATTCGATAATCAAATAATTATTCGAAAAATCCAAAATAAACTTTTTATAAACTCGAGCGACGTGAGAAATATAACAAAATTTCTCAACACGATCAGCGTTTCTGATAAAGAATAACTAAACTCCTTTGGCTCTTCCTCAACAGCAGCACCAAAGGGTTAGTTTTTCTTTTGCTGTTGGACACTTTCACACGAAACCGTAAACTAAATCTTGAGCCAGCTAATTTAAACGCCGATCTGGACAGCTTTATGATATTCTGATCACTAAACTGTCACACCACTTTTGCGGTAAAATATTTGCAAAATACTAATTAATTAATTATTCGTTATTTTATGAATTATTTGTTATTTGGTGCTTTTTATTCGAATTCCAAATAATTATTTGTTATTATCAAGTAATTATTCGATAGTTGATGTCTCTTTATGGAATACTTATTTGTTTTATGGTATAATTTACTAAAATCTTTGCTGTAAACATCGAAACATAACAAGGCAGTTTTAATTTCCTAAGTACGAGACACCTTGTGATATGAAATGCGTGTACCAAGAAATAATTTTTTGAAGTTGAACTAATGGACACCAACAGCAAATAATTATTTCATAAAGAGACATGAACTATCGAATAATTGTTTATCAATCGAATAACAAATAATTATTTGAAATTCCCATAAAAAACACCAAATAACAAATAATTATTTGCGAATAATTCATCAAATAAATTGAAAATCGAATAAAAATTTATTCGAATAATTTTTTATTCGATTTTTTAAAAAAATCGTTATTTGATTGAAAATTTATTCGAATAGTGCCCATCACTGTTGTGAGGTTTGTTATCTTGTGCTTGCGATGTTCGTTCGATCATGTTCGTTATAATGTGGACGCGGCTTTAGAGTCCGACCGTTGCGATCAAGCAAAACCATTGCTTCTTATTCCGGTATTTATTTTTATGATGTTGTCAAAGCTCAGAGGATGCCCTATGATGCTAAAGGACAGCCAGCCAGAAATGGGTTAGGAAGTTGAGTGAAGGAGGTGTCGACGTACGCCCCGTTTGAAAGTTTCGGGATCATATGACGAGGGAAAAACAGAAGATGGTAAACTGTTCCACATTCGTGTTGTTCTACTTAGAAAATATTCCCGAAATTTGACGGTACGTCCAAATTTGACTTGGAGAGTATAGGGGTGGAAGCGCCTTGTAGCTCTTGTATCGCGCGTTGTAATGTGTCTAGAAGGAATCAAGCTAGCAAATTCGTTAGACAATGGCGATGGAAATAGTGATAGAAGAGGAGTGAGAGACAACCGACATTCTGTCGATGCTCCAGAAAGTCAAGGCCCTCAGAGATTGAGGAATTGCTAATAAGTTTAATAGCCTTACGCTGGACTTTGTGTAACGCGGACAATGCCCAAATATTATTTTTAAGTCTATACCTAATGAGAGACTTGTAGATCAGCTCTAAGTCAGGTAACGAAACATAATTGACATTTTTAGGTAAAAATAATCATCTGAGTGTTACGTAAAGTTTAGGGGGGGGGGGGGGGGGAAGGTAACGAGAAACGTTATGTTTGGCCACTTTATGAGGATGTATTCAGCATTTCTTGTGTCCACATCGTTCATACCGGAAACTATAAGCATTCAATAGAAAACCTCCTGGAAAAAAAATAAATTCTCTGAAAGCATTGACCGTCGAAAGTGTGTCAAACTTGTCGGGGCAACAGGTAAATAAAATAAAACAAATAAATTTCTTTGTGGACATTAATTGATCCGAGAGCCCATAACTCAAATGATTTACGGACTTCTGCCAATAATTTAATTCAAATGGGAATTTTAATTTTTCACTTTAGGATCAAAGAAAATGCAAATTAATTTCGTCTTAAGCTGTAGCCAAAAGTTCTACTAACAATAGGACTGTTGTCTAACACAGTTCCGAACGACGTAGATTTTATAAAATTTGTAGTACAAAAAACCGTAAGCGGGACTGGATTTTTGTTATATAAAATTTTAAGTGCTAAAAGTCGTTAAAATAAAAAAATAATTATTGCGGCGCTAACAGACAACAGAAAATTAATCATAACTGACATAAGCCGGGCCCCATCCGGTATTAAGGCGTATCAGACGCTAAATGAGGATCCATAAAAGTTGGTTAAACCTAACCTCATATATATGTAACAGGTGCGTTTCCCATCCCAGCAAAATTCGCTCACTTCCTCTATCGTTGATCTTGCGACCAGGCTTCCAAGGGTCGTAGCGTTATTACATTTTTCTAAAGGTCTTCAATTCTAAGCCATCAAACAAAGCCGCAATAAGTGTGGCGTCGCATTTGAATAAACGATTAAGGCTTGAGAATATTGCGAAATACCGTTAGGGTTCATTCGCACCCAAGTCACAGCTGAGAACTTACGCAATAATTTTTTTTCTTTTTGTCAGGTCGTGGCGTGACCTTTTATCTCTCCCGCGTGCTAATTAAGTGTTGCTCACTGGAAATCGAATAGATAATTTTTGCCATTAAATTTAATTAATTATAGGTAAGTCCAGAGAAAGAAGAGATTGACTAGCTCCCGCTGCCCGTTATATATCAATGACCAGTAACGTCTCTTGAACCGGTTTTATTTTAATCAAATTGCTAAGCATGACATACCTGTCACGGAACGGGAGATAGATCAGGTAATGAATATAATAAAATCGCCAATTTTTTATTGCTTTGCTTAAACGCTGGGTACTCTATCATTCGTGATCTGAAAGATTTTGTGGTGCAAAGATGGCCAGGGTATTTAACAATGACAGAATCATTATTCATTCTGTAACTTTTGTGAGGTTAGGGAGGAAATGACGTGAATAGCGATCGGGATAGGTTAATGAATTGTGTTCACTTTAAAAGATTTGTTAGAATGTGGAGGCTGCCAAGCAATTAGTTTAATGTGTTTGTGGCATTGTTTAGAACCGCTGCCTATTGCTATCGCTTTGTGGTTATTCTTGAAATTGTTGGATTTGGGGATTAGAGATTGACTTGTTCACTTAACAGATTTGCTCAAACTGGCTACTACAACGAAAATTACAAAATATTACGCCAATAACTAGAATTAAACTTTATTTAAAAAAAGGCCTTAATTGCTATTTCAACTCCTGCCGAGAGCAACCTAGTTCGATGCAGGCTGAGGATTCATTAAGGAGGCATGACATCGACGCAATCGGCTCATGCATTCCGTAATGTGTTCGGTGGAATGGAACATGGTAAAAGCCGGAGCTCTTCAAGCACAGGGCCGGGATGGAAATACCAACATCATTAAGAAGTTCGGAGGAGTTGATCGTCCCCTGCAGAAGATAGTACAAAAAAGTGATTTTAAAAACCCTGCGCCTCATCTCGAGTGAGTCGAGAAAGATCAGTTCGAGTCTAGTATGATAGGGAGGAAGGGAAAAGGGATCGCGCCAGGGAAGGCCCCGAAGATTGAACTTAAGGAATCTGTGCTGGACGGGAAAATCCTACTGTTTTGCTCAGGGACGAAGAGCAACTTCTTGCAAAACCAATGCGCATTGATTCGGAGTGAGGATTCCCATTAACATCAAGTGATATTCGTACCGTTGTCCATTAGATGTGGGAATTTTAGCACCCTTAAAGTAACATTGGCGCAAAATTCTCGACAAATGGTTGCGGGAATCTAGGCGCAAGGGGACGATACCTAAAACGCAGTTTCCTATGCTGCTGTAGAGGTTGTGGGTGGTGATTGAACAAACATTGTTATTTTTACCCTTTTCATTGTCTCTTGAATTAAATATAACACAGAACTTTATTTTTCAGGTGTCGAAGTAACCCCGCAAACAAAACATTGCCTTTTGATGCAATTAGACGTCATGTTAAAGTAGCCCCTAGCCTGGAGCTACTTTGACACCAAATTAAAAATAAATTGAAGTACTAAGCGGCGGTCCAAACGCCCTGGATTTCTGCTAACTTGTAGCCAAAACATCAATTGCTCAGACTAAAAAAACCTAGATTCGACGATTTATTTATTATTACTTATCATTTATTATAGCTTGTATTTTTTTGTATTTTTATGTTATAGCTTGTATTAAGCTTAAAATAAATAAAATAAATAAACTTAAAAATAAAAAAGTTACACCCCAAAAACCTTCCAAACTGTATCAAAGTAGCCCCGGTTTACGGTAGTCAATGAGGATGGGACATCTTCGGCGGGTAAAGATCATTACGATGCATTTGGTAGGACTAAGAGGAAAACGGTTGCTGGAGCACCAGTCGCGGAAAATGCGGATATCGAAAATTAAGAGGATACAGTGCTCAGTGCCCGAGACGACGTGGACGATTTTTGCATCATCAGCGTAACACAATATTCTAGAGCCAGCAAGGAGTAATGAGACATCATTAATAAAGATGATGAAGAGTAGAGGGCCAAGAATGCTGCCCTGGGGCATCCCAGAAGAAATAAAAATTCCTTTGGATAGGGCACCGCAGAACAGAACACGCTGAGTGAATCCGGACAATTAGGAGGGCAGCCAATCGACAAAAAGTGGAGCAAAATCAAGAAGATGAAGCTTGCAAACGAGTATCTCGTGGTCAATTCTGTCAAAGGCCTTGCTGAAGTCAGTGAAGATGCAGTCAACCTGAAAGCCTTACTCAATTAGGGGCTGAGAGTGATGGACGAATTCGAGGAAGTTGGGGGTGGTAGACTTACTCTTGATAAAGCCATGCTGAAAAGAGCCTTTAATTATATTTGAGTCTTTTATGCTCACGCTAAGGATCGTGTCTCCCTGAGGGAATCTTCTGGCGACAGAACGGAAGCAACCGAGCATTACATCGTCGGTCCTACGGCAAATATGCAAATTCGGAATTTTAATTAAAATGAAATTTTAAATTTTTCATGGCAATACTTTTAAATACTTTATGCATTTCACATTTGTGAACAGGGTAACTTGGTAATGAACAAAATTTTGAATTTTTGTGGTTTATTGATATTAATGCTTTACAGGGTGTTTCATAGCGCGTGTGAAAAAATAAAGCATCAGGTAGATTTAAGTTAGAAAGAAAAAAAATTGTATGGTGGGAGGGGGGAGCTACCTCCTTTCCCCTGCAAGAGAGGTTTTACTGAAAATGTAAGATATTATTAACGTCTCCTGCACTAAAACTTTAGAAGATATAAGTGAAAATGTAAGACTGGTTCTTTCATCGTAAAGAAATTTCAAATGACTATAGTTGCGAGGGGGGGGGGGGGGTATAGACCAGATTCTTCATTTCCGCAAACACGCTATGAAACACCCTGTAGATTTTATAATAAAATAAGACAAAATTTTATGAATTGCTGATGACTCTAAATTTTTAAAATCGTCAATGAGCGTTGGATAACAGCCTACAAGCCCGGAAAACATGACAGTTCATCCATTTTCTTGGTTTGGCGGGAAAGTTCTGTCGTATTGTACTACCTGCAGGTAATTTTACTTGTCAGATTAAAAACAATAGGTCGAATGCGTCGTATTTTCCCTTATTATTTAGCATACCTCTCGTGGCATACTATATAAGACTAGGACTATTTTTAATATCCTTCATCAGTTAGATGCGAAGTGCAGTAAAGTGTATTTAAGACATTGAATTTTGTATGAGTTCGAGAAAGAAAGCAACGCATCGGTTGCTTAAAGAACTTATCTGACACGTTGGGAAGTGAAGCTGTAAATGTTCGGACCTGCCACAGATGATTTGCCAAATTTCGTGCCGGAGATTTCAGTCTCAAAGAAGATCGTCGATAATGACATTTTGCTGTCCATGTTGGAGAGTAACGCCCCTCTAACATCTAGAGCATTTGCAAAGGAATTAGGCATCCACCATTCGACTGGTGAGGAACATATCAAACATCTTGGATTTATTTTGAAACAGAGTATTTGGATTCCGCACAAGTTGACTGAAAGAAATTTATCGGATCGTGTAAGAATCTGTTCATCTTTTCTTATTAGACACAATGTGAATGAAAAGTGGATCCTTTACGAGAATAGAAAGAGAAAAAAAGTTTACTGTAAACCTGGAACATCCGCCACAATTATTGGAAAACCAGATGTTTATCAAAGAAAGATGATGCTCTGTTTTTGGTAGGATAGTCAAGTTTACTACGAGCTACTTAAACAGGGGTAACCCATCAATGCGAATACCTATTGTATACAGCTTGATAAATTGATTGCAGCTATCAAAGAAAATCGGCCAGTATTAGTGAACAGAAAAAGAATTGTGTTACATTAGTATAATCCAAAACTACGTTCTACAATGATGATGAAATAAAAGTTGAATAAGTTTGGATGGGAAGTTCTTAGTTACACACCATATTCACCTGTCATTGCTCCATCGGAATTATATCTATTCCGATCGCTTCAGAATTACCGGACGTCAAAAAATTATATTATTTCGTAGCTGTCTCAAAACCAGTTGCTGAATATTTCGAGTTCAATAAGCTAAGGGGATCGACAAGTTAACTGAAAGATTACAAAGACTGGTTGCAAATAATGGACGTTATATTATTGTTTTAAATATAAATAAGCGTTATTAAGACTGATTAAAATATTTTCTATGAACTTTCCCGCCAACCCAATACAACCAAACTGTTTGTCATTATTTCATTTTTCTTGTACCGCAGATTAACCAATCCTTGCACACAAATTGAACTGCACTCTATCATTCCAAAACCAAAGAGAAACGCTGATGTCATTGACGCATTTTAAGATCTATACTTTAACAAAGTGAACACAAGAGAGAGTTTCCGCCTTAAAACACATTAAAATTGTAAAGAGAGAAACTTTTTATAGTCACCACATGGTCAGAACATTTGTAGGTTAATTTCAAGTAAATTTCATGTTGAGATTTTAAAAATATTAAAAGAATTCCCCAAACTTTTCCTTTTGTTAACTGTGGCAAGTTTCGGTTTGTTTACACCACTAGTGCTCAGCTGTTCGTGTCAGCTTCCGGGCTAGTATCTAGAGTATGCTGTGGCTAGATTCAAAAGAGAATGTCTTCTTCTTATTTACTGATAACGAATGATAACGCACTGCAGCTCGTTTTTTTACCACAGACCTAGGAAAGCAAGCCAAATACTACTATGTAATCAGTGGTAACACCTGATAGGCTGTTATAGTTCGATATTGGAAAATAATGAGTAATTTCCGCGTATCAGTAAAAACCAAATAAAAAAAATTTACTTACAAAAATGTAAATAAAAAGTCACCGAATGGAAACGAAGTATAACAGTAAGCATCATGATTTCTGAAAATAAAAAAAAAATTTCAATTATATCTCAACGAAGCGTTAAAAACATTAATCCAACTTCACACTCGCGGTATTACCTTAGGAACGAGGCATATTCCCACACACAAATTTTTGCAAAAACATAAAAATGTTTGCTTTCATATATAATATCATAATGTTCGTTATAAATTTTATATATGGTGCTTTTATTAGGGTGGTTACTTGATTACCCAGTTCTTATGTAGACAGAAATCACTTTTAAGAAATTTTTTCAAAAACAAAAACTTCAATTAAAATACAAACTCATGTAGTGTAACTAATCATTTTCATATTATGGAGGCTTTAGTCTGCCGCCATATATGAAATGGTAACGTACTTTATCATAACTATATGTTAAGTTTTTTTTTTTTTTATTTACACCGCTAGAGCACGAGGAATGGGGCGAAGTGGAGGTTTAATGAGTAGGCCAGCGGTGCAGAAAACCTTGTTTTCTCAAAGTAACCAAGTTAGAGTTCAAGATACCGACGTCTGATTCGTGAGAAACATTCTGAAAAATCTTAGCATCGACCGCATAACACAGAATTTTACTACTATACGGAGAAATCGAAAAATCATAAATACAAATATAGTATAAAAAAGAGTGGGCCAGGGATACTACCCTGAGGCACCCCAGAGAAGAGAAGGATTTGGTCGCAAAGAGCACCCCGAAACAGAACATGCTGTGTACGACCTGACGCGTAAGAGGACAGCCAATCGACCAAGCAATAAGTAAACCCGAGAATAGACAGTTTATATACCAGGAATACATGGTCAATCCTATCAAAGACTTTGCTGAAATCCGTAAATACACAGTCAACCTATTTGCTGGCTTCAATGGTCGACAAAGAACAATTAACGAACTCAAGAAGGTTAGTGGTCGTCGATTTCCCTTTCATTGTAATATTGAACTAATCTTGAAGGCTTAAGCTAAGCTTAAACTAGCGGAGTAAAACGAAAATTATTATAGTACTGTGCTTAAGCTACAACTTGAGTTTGGAACTATAAAACCAGCCTTAAGTGGGATTTAAAAGTAATAAAATTTATAGGAGGAATAACAAGTACAACCTAATGAGTGCTCCGTACATTAACATAACCAAAAAGCAATTAGGCTCAGTACTTCGTCCAAAAATTCGTTTTGAATGCAAACTAACCACGAAACGGTGATAAATTACAAAGATATCAGCGATAAGTCAACGAATTCCACGCCCTGCATAATGTCAAAATTCTATCTAAATTCTTAAGGTAACACTTCCGCTTTCTAAGGTGCAATGCCGCCGCTATGCCAATCGTTTCGAAAAATCTTGGAGCTGCATGCCGAGAGGAACACCTAATTGACCGTATTGTTCCTGTTTACTTGTCATTTGCATTATTCCGCCGCGTGTACAGAGATTCAGCATCATTAATTTATGCAACCGTGAAGCTCCTAACTATGCCCGATAGCTTGCATGTTGAAGAGCATTTTCATGTTAGAACATTGGTGGGTGGATTCGGATCACACTATCTTCCGGGAAAGATCGACACAATTAATTTCGCCTGTACACCCTCGTTCGGTGAAACTCAATTGTTTTGGGCCCGTTGCCCCAGGGGCTTGTAGGGAATGTCCGAACCCTCGTTAAAATTTGCTTGGATCGCGATACCCAAACCATTTGTTGACATGAGATAAATAGTGTGCTCCTCACGGCGAGAAATTACAACGCTCGAGAATTTGCTTTCCGCTTCTCTGGTCTTTGCCCACAGTAGGCAAGGAACTAGGATGGTCAGACGTTGAGTTATTAACCTCTTGTTGACGCTAGCCTAGCATTAATCAGCTGATTTTTAACCAATTCTCTTACTTACGACTATATTTAACCGGACTATTGTGGCACGAAACATTGAATTCCAAAAAATTCAGTGATCTTAACCGGTTGGGTTGGTTGGATGAGATTCGTTGGTCGGTGGATTATTTAATTCATTCCTTCGCCTCCTTCCCCCATGGTTAAGAACCGAAGCAAAGTTCAACATCAAAGTCAAGGCCAGCGCGAGAGTGCAATTACAAATTGAACTAGCCAGAAAAAAAAGAAGACTTCCAACGTCCAAGTGCGCCCTAATGGCCTGACCAAAAACGTTTTTCAATCAGAAGTTGGCTGGCCAGTCGTGTTTTGGTCGCAACGATAAAAAGCCTTCAGTGCTCTTTGGAAATTATTATGTTGGCAGGTGGATGGAGGTTCTTCTTTCCAGAGAAAAGCTCTTCTCATGCTTAATACAAAGGTATAAAAGGGAACGATTAATTTCTTTCTGTAATTATCTCACAAAATGTAATTATCTCACCTTCAATGGAAATGATAGAAAAAGTTTCCTTGGTCCATCAGAAGCAGCAAAAGGGAAGATTTAAGATTCGAAACTATCATGAACCGTTCTGTGGGTAATTATAAAGCATAAAACTGTTGCAGGAAAGAATTTAAACTTTTCCTTAATTGATTTTTTTTGCACCATAAAAGAGCAGAGTTGCTGGATGGATCTGATGGAGCTTATCATTAAACTAATGTTGGAGCCATTTGTCGTGCTTTTTTATTTCTTTTGCGATTTAGTACATATCGACGCTGAAAAGCAATCTTGTCGTATCTCAAAAGATGCAATTTATGCTGTATCTAGTATTAAATCCATGTTACACTAATTTTAGGATAATTTCATCTTTTTTGTCTAATGACCATTACTTGAGAACTTTTACTCCAAGAATTACCTGTCTATCTTCTTCGCTGGTTAAAGAGTAATGAGCTCTACTGTGAGCCTCCATTTGCAAGATACGACAAGATTGCTTTTCAGCGTTGATATGGTGATGGCGGTAATGGTCTTCTCTTTGCGCCAATTCACATATGTTTGATTTAATCATCCATTTCTATCCTGAAATTCAATCTTACAAAATAATGGCATATTATGCCATTTAAATTATCAGAATATTAATTGAATAAGGACCGTGTACTTTGGGTTATTAAATTTAAAGGTGTGCAGGTTAGGTTAGGCTATACTGGCAGCTGCTGAGGAGGAAGATAAGGTCAAGACATGATTGCGATTCCCGTCCACGGAGACGGAGTTGGATCAATTAGTTGAGTGGTAAGATCACCATGCCATGAGTCCAGGGTTCGAGACTCGGTCTTCCTGCAAGTCTTTAATAAGAAATTGAAAAATCCTCTCAGTCTCTGTGCTAATGTCTATCTCGAAGCAATGCAAAAAGCAAGACATTCAACTTCCCTCATTCACTTTACCTTAATTTATTTTCGGTCAAGCCATGCTAAGCGCATCATAGGGTTGTCCCCTGAGCTTTGGCTACATCATAAAAAAACATGAGTAAACAGCTAAAATCAACTGAAGTTGTTAATGAATCAAACTACGTCTCTGATATCAGCGGATCACAGTTTGGGTAGATCCTAAAAGTGTGTAGTCTAGATATCTGCTCCTGCAATTCGCTAGAGCCAGAAGGTTGCGGAGCAGATGAAAAATAGTTTCCTCTTTTACCTCATATCAACTGTGTTCCATTGGGCCATACAGAGTACAATGGAACGTTTCTTCTTTAACTGAGTAGTTCGAGCCTCTGTCAAGTTTGGTATGTAAATTTTTTTTTTTTTGCGAGAGAGGTGAAAATCTTCAAAAGACACCAGACAGCCCGTGCCGTCCGGTAGTGTGAGATTCTTACTCACTAAAAAAACCCCTCTCTGGGGATTTGCCGAAACAGACCACATAATCGGGTCCCTTTTTGTGCCCTCCCAGTCTCCCTTAGTGGGGGAAACTGAGTATCCAGTTATCCCACTGTCGCCACTAACCTCGGTTTCCTGAGTCACTGCTAGAATCCTAGCCTATCTGCATAAATCCATGTTTTCCTACCGTCTCCAGTGTTTCTTCTTGGTCTATGCATTAGTTACAACCTGTCATTGCATTAGTTACACTGTCTACGACATGGAAGGGTTCCAGGCCGCTTTAGTCCTGAGCCAGGACAGCCGGATTAACCGCAAGTAACCCTTCGGAAGGCAGATCTGCATCTTCTACTGGTGTGCGTATCGCGGAGATAGCCAACTCGTTAGAGTCTCCCGTCTCTGCACCGCCGTACCTGAGGAAGTGCTAGTTATTATTATGCCAATGGCACCCTCTTCCAGGACTGCTACAGCAGTTTCAGCCGGCGGGGGCAAGCCAGCCTCCATAGCCGCCACAGTTTCTACGAAAGGTAATTTTCCCAAAGCTGCTACTGTTGTGTTGGGGGACCCTGGGTATATCCAACCTGTTTGGGGCTCCCATACAATCCACCTTCACTCCCACAATTATTCCTGGGTCCTGCAGAGGGAACGACAACACTGGAGACTCCCTTGGGGTTGGGGGGGGGGGGGGGGGGGTTGCTTTTATGTAATTTCTACAAAATATTAAAATATTTTTGCTCTTGAAAACAACTTAAGTATGGAACCGCCGAAACCTGAACAACGTTCATACTTGACTTACTTTTTTTAAATTCTTTAGCGGTGCTTTATATCTTTAATTACTTAAATTAATTTAAAACAACTTAAGTTCCCCAATTCTATTGATTTAGGTCTTGCGTTTGATTTGACGAACACGAAACACAAAATTCGTCTGCAAATTTACGTGGCTAAAAATAAATTTAACTCGAAAACTTTGTGTGTTCTACTCCTTACCGTATCTCTCAGATACAAAATTTTCAAGTGATGCCTGATTAATTCTCTTTTGGTGGAATAACCAACAACAAAATGCAAAAGTTAAGCAAAAGTTTAATGAACTTTGACGTTAAGTGTCCAATGAGCACAGACTTTAAGATAACGAATAAAGCACCTGAGAAAAAGCGCGTTTATAATGGTACCCTGACGTTCTGTTTATTTCAACAAGAACCTGTTTCTCATTTACGCTTTAGGGTGAAAAGTTCCATCAGCAGATAATTTTTAGAATATTATCGCGTCTGCAAAGAAGTGATGGCGTTAATGAATTTCTGAGTGATAACACAATTTTGCAAATACACCATATTATGACGGTAACAAATTCAAAGAGTGAAGCACTTTAATGTGCGGAATTAATTAATATGGGCACTTTCGCATAAAAATATTTAAGCAAAACATAAAATTCTTATGTACTTTTAAGTGAATTCATCATATCAGCCCTTGCACAAGGTATCGCGGATCTTTCAGGTATTGTATCACAGTATCAGCTGTGGTTAAAACGAATCCACTTCGTCATTAAGTGAATTTTAGTTTATTTAATTGTAAATACTATTGCAGTATTTCCAGACGTAGTATGCAGATCTTTGATCATATCATAAATTCGCCCTAATCGTTCTAACCCCCTTTCAGCACTTGCAATATTTTATTGAATTGCTTATGATATTGCCAACGTATATCTGTGCAGTTGGCAATATAAAATTTTTTTTTATACGATGTAGCCAAATCCTAGGGGACAACCCTTTGATGCGTTAGCAGGGTTTTGGCCGGAAGGGAATTCGGGTAAGGGAAGTGAGGAAACTTGAAAGTCGTGTTTTTACATTGCTGCGAGCTAGACAAGAGTCCAGAGACGGAGTGGATTATTTTAATTTCTTAATAAAAGCTCACGGGGAAACCTGGTCTCGAACCCGGGGCCCATGGCATGGTGGTCGTGCGGCTCAACGAATGCATCCAATTCCGTCTCCTAATTACTAAGTTGTCACTTTTCGGGAATATAATTATTTTTGTTTCATTTTGTAATATTTACCAATTTATTCCTAGTCACGGGGGTGGCATATTTTAATAAAAGGATTCCATTGATAATTCTCAGCCTATGATTGGTTTTATTGAGTACAACTCTGGAATTTCTTGAATAATTAGTCACAAAATTGTGGACTTGTGTTAAACAAAATTGATCAATTTAAATATGCAAATTTCTATTTATCTGGAAAATCATCTTCTAAAGCAGCTTCTATTCTTTGTTTGAGAATGTTCTGAATTTAAATATCCAACAAAACATTCAAACAAATTAAAATTCTCGTTTCAGTTTGTTTATACTTTTCGAAACAACAGAAATTAAGACTGTAATAATTCGTCTGCTGTCAAGCTATAATTCATCTCAGAACAGTTAGTTCACACTATACCTACCACGACGAAGTGCCTAATTAAATCGTTTTTCTACGAATTCTAATTAGCCCCCAAATGACCGGTTAACTTTGTTCGCTGCCAGAGGAGGTCGCTAATCGAGATTACCGCGAAAATATGGTCCAGAAAATTTTTTCACTGCAACAATACAAGATCGAGATGATTAACAGCCCAGACAGAATGGCATTTGACCATTTAACTAGTGGGCGCATTGACCCCCATGGTCCATGTTCCCGGAGATGATGAAGTGTTTAGTGTTATTATTTCCGAGATTTCGCTTTTTGACTTCTGGCCGATGACCCTTAACCCGAGCTACTTACGAATGTAAGTGGAAGCGGCTCACTTAAAATCTTTCAGGTATAAGGGATTTTCAGATTAAAGGTGTTAATGAACGTTAAAATGACCAGAAATTATTTTCGCCTGGTTATTCTTGATGGGAAAATTGATTTAGGCACTTGAAATTTCTTAATCAGCCCGAATAATTGATTCGTCCGGGTTAGCGCTTGTTCTTTTGCTTTAGCATCTCTTCTAATTTGGATGAGGTGCACGAATAGTTTTTGCTGTGAACGCATTGCTTCGCGTTCAACGATCTTCCTAATTTTGTACTATATTTGATTGAAGTCTTTTTTTGTTTATAATCGCCACATTTACTATAATTTTTGCTTAATAAACGGTCCAAGGGGATTGACTTTTTATGTGATTTGCGTGAGCTCTTCTTCCTGATGTGAAACTACAATTTTGAGGATTAAGAGGTTAAACCTATAGATTAGCGTGAGATCGAGATCATTGACTATGTTTTTCCTCTGTTTGTAAATATCTTTTCATCCAACTCCTAAGGCAACATTCGCATCTACTCTCTTCGTGTGGTCCATTCTTCGTCGATAGCTTTTAATCTAAGAGTTGAGAAATCGCTAAGAAATCACCTAATGCAATGAAAGGTAAATAGCTCTTTCTAAAGGAGAACTATTAAGGTGGTGTTAATCCCTAAGGTTGGCAAAAGGGGTCACACACTGGTAAAAGACTTTAGACCAATCAGTTTGACATCCTTTTTGCTAAAGACTCTGGGGCGCGTGCTCGACGTTCACCTTGAACAAACTTTCGATCTAAACCCTATGTCATAATCCCAGAACGCTTGCTACAAGGGAAGACTCACAAACGCGGCTCTTTATGAGGTTGTACGTACGATTGAACACTCATTATAATACAAAGAATTCACTCTTGTAGTGTTCATAGACATAGAAGATGAATTCAATAACGTTCGCTCTGAATCTATCCTTGAAGTTCTAAACGAGTTAAGCGTAGAAAAGGATCTTGGCAACTGAATTTTAAACATGCTAAGATCAAGGATATCAGCAGTGTGCCAGACACGTCAGTAGGGATATGCCTAGGGCGGAGTTATGTCTCCCCTACTTTGGCGGATCGTAATAAATAAAATACTGCTGAAACTCGACCAGGACAGAATAAAGGCTGTCGCATATGCTGAGGTTTGGCAATTTTGATATTGGGAAAATTCCTTCAGCGACATTATACACAGAGCGCGCTAAACGGAGTCAACAGCTGGTGCAAAGATTATGGACTATCTGTGAACTCGGGAAAGACTGAGTTGATGCTCTTCACCACTAAAACCAAACTACGTAGCTTTGTGAAGCCCAAACTACTTAAGTACTTGCGGGTGTTTCTCGACCACAGGTTCAACTGGAAGAAAAACATAGAAGAACGAGTCAAAAAGACAAGTTTGGCTTTTTTTATGCCTACAACCTTACTATTGGTAAAAGTTGGGGCTGAATCTTAGATTGACCCAATGCAGCTGTGGTACGTCCTATCCTAACTCACGGCTCTCAGTTTGATGGCCGGCTATGGGGAACAGGTATAACGAGGCCAAATTAAATAAGTTTCAATGAACCACTTGCATTGGTGCTACTGGGGCGATGCGCATTATCCCAACGGGGCTCTCAATGTTATGCTGTACCTCCTGACTCTTGATATCCATATCAGTTATCAAGCGTCAGAGCATCAGGTTGCTAGGTTGCTAAGCCCTACGGCTACAGTAGTATCCTCGGCTTAACACCGATGGGATCTTCTACTTCAGTGTCTGATTACACTGTAACTAATCTTGATTTCACGAAGAGATTTAGATATTTCAATTTCTTTTTCTCCTTTTCCTTCTTTTTTGAGAAGATTGTACACTGGTCCTTATTTTTTCTTAATAATTTTTTCTTTTCTTTGTTTTTTCTTCTTTTTTTCGATGATATTGCTCAAATTCTACGTGTAGATTTGGCAATAAATAGGTAACGACAGGTGACCTCAGTCATGTCAATATTTATTGAGCTTTTTTTTACTTCTTATTATTCTAGTTTTCATATTAATACAAATTGTCTAATTTGCTCTTGTTACTTTTTGCTTCACTTAATTACAAATTTATAGGTGTAGATAGTATGATTTAAGATACACATAAGAGTAGATTGGAGAATTGTATAAGAAATGCTTACACAATAAAATTATTATTATTTTATATCAATGATCAACGTTGGCATTTTTACGGACAGCCAGACTACTTTAAAGGCGCTTGACTCAGTAACCACCTACTCAAAGCTAGTAAGGGACTGTAGAAAAAACTCACCTATCTAAGGGATATATTCAGTATGTCTGGGTTTCAGGTCATAGGAACCTTCCAGGGAATGAGAGGGCAGATGAACTCGAGAGGAACTACTCTGCCCTCCACTGGTCCAGAGCGGTTCACATACCACTAAAGTCTCTTAAAAGGAAACACTTACAGCATTTCTTAGTAACCTCAGATGAGATGATTCCTCAATCTGTGCTATCTCGAGAACGACTTGGCGAAGCTTCAATACCAACAGAACATCGTAGTTTCTCAGCAGTTTTCGTGAACTCTCTTCAAAAATAGTCGCCATTTGGACTGGCTGACTGCCTAATAGGTGTACATGCGGCCAAGTTGGGAGCTCTCCGTAACACACACTGCCGCAGCCGCGGCATCACTAGTGAAAATGAAACCATAATATTTCATCTTCTTTAGAGGTGCCTTGGTGGGCATCGGAAGAAAGTCATGGGAAGATTACTTCCTGGAAGACCTATTAACAATCTCAGGAGATCCTTATTCCTTAATTCAACTCAGGTTGACTTTAGCACTTCCCTTATGCCTCGTCAGCGTATAGGTATTTTACCTCGTTGCGTAGGATATGCCGCGAACAACAACCATGTCTTACAGGTCGTGGTAACAGAACGGCGCGTTTAGCGCTAATTGGGTTGCTGGACTTGTGGTCCGGCATTCTCCACTTCAACCAACCAATCAAAGTGTTCAAATTTACGATTTCAGAATAGGCCACAGTTACTGGAGGAAGTTGGCTGTCTTATATCATTTTTCAACTGTGATGTGACACCACTGGGATTTCGCGCTTCTGTATAAAGGTACGACAAACTGTTGGATCTTTCACAGCTTGAACAACTTCCTCAGATATCGATAAATTCTAGACCAAGATTCAATTGAAATATAAAATATTCTTTAAGAATTTATTTGCTTATCAGTACAAATGCTTTTGGAAGCAAGGGACTTACTACTCCTGACGTAGCCTCTTAACCTAGAGCTTCGTATTGTGTATATAAAGTAAGATACAATTTGTAAGGAGTTTAAAAGGGAAAATTTTTTTTCAAAATACACTTTTTAAAAACTAGAGTGACGTGAGAAATATATCAAAATTTCTCAACACGATCTGCGTTTCTGATAAAGAAAAACTAAACTCCTTTGACTCTTCCTCAGCAGCTTAATGTTTATTTTGAAAATTCTTTTCGCAAATTCACTCGGGTCAAGGGTACATTTCAGTAATTTTTTTATTTGTTTTCTATCCTATTGTATTTAAATACTTGTACGGAATACATTTTTTGTATTCAGTACAAGTATTATGCGTAAATGATGGAATGATTATTTTAGTTTCCAAAATGTTTGTGTTACACGTTATTCAAAATTCACCAAAGGATTTAATAGGCTGACTAAAGGTTTTTGAATTTATAAAAGATCTTTATTATAATAATATAATCGAATTAATTTATTGAATTTGTAGAAACTGCTACACTCCCTAATCAAATACAGAAATTTTTGGAAAAGAAATCAGCACGTTCGGACATAATGCTGAATTTTGCAGTTTTAATTAAACAAACATTTTCGAAATTCGAGCGAATTCGAAACGGCCGTTCTGGTAATTAGCTTTTCAGTTAGTACATCTGATGTTCAGCTTATGATGTGATGTTGTTCAGAAAGAAAGTATTTTCCTTAGAAAAAAGTGTTTAAAAAGAGCAACCATCAACGAAAATTATCCGGGGTGAGTTCTTTTCAAATTAATCTTCTTTTTATCTTATTTGATCGTGTGTAACAACTGATCTGCCCAAAAAATTGATAAAAGTAAACTACAATTTCTCAACTGTGAAGTTTCGCTGTTAGATGTCAAAATTTCCAATTTCCTTACCTTAACTAAGTCAATGTTTTAACCACGGAGAAATGTCGATATGGCAGTTCAGCATTCAACTACATCTTAATCTTATATGGACTCAAACCATAGAATTTTATGATTATTGTTTATTTCGAAGTCTTTTTTGGCTGTTCAAATAGAATTAAGCGTCGTTTGTTTTCATTTAATTTAACAGAATCAATAAAATTATCTCAATATTACGTAATATTTAAATTTGTTAGTAAAAGTTTAGATTTTGAAGGTGTACATTGAATATTCCTTATCAAAGCTTAGTGGAAGAATCCGAGATATTCTGCGATAATTATCATTGACTTTTCGAACATTGTCGCTGAGGGTAGAATTGTCATTGAACAGGACTTCTTTATTAGAAATTGTTGCATTTAAAATTAAAGTTAGAAATGATATAAAGTTAGGATGTCAACTATATATACATATAAAGAAAAGTCTCACTCACTCACTCATTAACGTCCAGACTAAACTCTTAGACCTAGAAAGCTGACATTTTGCACAGAGGTTTCCTTTATGATGTTTACAAGGAATAAGGAAGGATATTTCCAAATTCATCCCCTAAGAAGGTGAAATGGGCTGGCAAAGTTTATATGGGAAATATTTTATTTGTGGTCGGATTAACGAGAAACTTGCAATATTGAGAAAAGAATTGGGAAACTATTTTTTCTGGTCGCTCCTGGTGGCACTGGAATAACTTTCCTTATCAATTTGCTTTACTATAACCGAAAGTAAGGAATAATCATGGCATCGCCTTAGCTGTCGCATCGTCAGGAATCGCAGCAACACTGTTAGAATCCAAGATGGACGACAGAACGAGTATCGGGGTCTACATGCTATTGAACTCTGCGCACGTGAAATTACTAATAGAGGTATACGCGGTGCTAAAATATATATTATGTTTGACAGTCAGGCGGCACTCAAAGCTCTGGGGTCCTACACCTTTGAGTCTAGAATTGTCTGGGATTGTCTCTTATTGGACCCGAGTCATTCTGTGGCTACTCGAAAAGCCGACCAGCAATACATATCAGGTCATGGGAGGACAAACGCAAGCACTCACACTGGACAAATATTCCAGGGTTAAGAGAGGCAAAGAGGTTTATAACCCACTCAAAGCAGACATATGTCATTCTCTGCCAATAGTGCCGAGGGGAACTCGAGCGGACGAAGTGAAAATTTTTATTCAGGCCTCAAATCGTTGGCCCTTAATAAAAAAAACTCCACCTTACGAAAAACATGCGGGTGCACTTAAAGCGCGATGTTTTCGCTGGACAATACTCCAATCTCCTCCTTAAAATAAGAAACGGAAAATATCCGGAAACCCAGGGAAGGATTCAAATTCCACTAGATCTTGCCTCAGTCGTGCCGACCGTTGACGATCTAGTAGCCCGAACACATTCAAATGTCCAAAACCTATACAGCAAGTCAACGGAGTGGCTGGGTGAACGAGCGATTATGACACGTATGAACGATCAGGCTGCCATCATTAATGACACTTTATTGAAGTCGTTCGAAGGTGCAGAATCCCAGTACAAATCTGTGTACACTGTAGTGAACACGGATAATGCTATACACTATTCTGTGGAGTTTCTAAATACTCTCGAATTCAAAAACCTTTTACTTGACGAAGCTTCGATTTTCTACCTTGGCTGATAGTTTTTCAATTGGTCGTGAAGGTATCCCTGCCGCGCTCGTGAACAGATGTGGATCCACTTTTGCTCCTATTCTGTGTTATTTAATCTCTTAACTCGTTGCGGTGTTTTTACGAAAGCTTGGAAATCCTTTTCACAAAATGGAGATAAATGCGAAGCTAATCTTGCAGCCGTTTCAACATGGCTTCATAAGGGTTAATCAACTACCACCAATTTATTATAATTTTCAAACTTTTGTATCTCTGCAATTAAAGTTTGTTAGCAAGTTGACTGTATTTTTTATGACTTCAGCAAAGCTTTCGATAGAATAAATCATAGAATTCTTGTTCTCAAACTCTCCCTTCTTGGGTTTCCGCGAGTTTTTGTAAATTGGATTCATTCTTACTTGTCTGAACGCACTCAGAGGGTTTCTTTTCTTGGAGCTCTATCTGATGCAATTTTCAACACTTCCGGTGTATCGCAGGGCTCCCACCTTGGCTCATTGTTATTTATAATTTATATCTAATGATATATCTTCGATTCTGCCTCACTCAAATATTCTTTCTTATGCCAACAACGCTAAGATATTTCGTACTGTGTCAGACAATGCCGATTGTATGCTTCTAAATTCTTCCTTTCAGAATTGGTTTTCCATTAACGACCTTCCCCTAATTATCGTTACACTATCTATGTATTTCTCACGAAAAAGATTTTCCCTTCAATTTAACTTTACAATAGAGGGTTGTCCTTTAACAAGAGTACAAATATTAAGGACCTAGGTGTCTTGCTCAATTCCCAATTTTCTTTCGAGGATCATTTTGATGGCATAGTCACCAAGGCTAATATTACTCTGGGTTTCGTGAAGAGATGGCCAAAGGTATTTGATGACCCTATTAAAAAACTTCTATATTGCACTTTTGTCAGATCTATTCTTCAATATGCCTCTCTCCAGTCTGGTCACCACTCTATGCAACACATATCAATCGCATTGAAGCTGTTCAACGGAGGTTCGTTAGGTTCCCTTCTCGAGGTCTACCTCGGAATAACTCTATATAGACTACATTACCACCTTATGTTGATACACTTGGACTGCTACTCTTGGATACACTTGAAGGAGACGCTGCAACTCCAGGAAAGAGACGCTGTAAAAAGGTACTATAAGCTAAATAGTCTTAACATTTAGGTACGTCGTGATTTTTCAAGAATCAACTCCTTATAAATTTAATTCAAACTTATATTCGACAAATACGAAAAAGTGGTGTAAATAAGCCTAATAAATCTAAGATGGCGACATGACATAAAATTAAAACTCTATAGGGGTGAATGGGGGGTTATACAATCATTTTAATGAAATCTATTCTCAAATAAAGAGCCTGCCAAAGAATCTCACTGACAACACTTTTCCATTATAAATTTATTAAAATACATAAACAATAACACATAATTAATTCTTAACAATTGTTATTCTTGGCATTGTGTCTGGGTTGATGAGAATTTTATCTTTAATAAAATCAACAGCTGCTTCATAATCGGTTACCCCTATGTTCTCTCCAACTTCCAGAGGCTTCCGTGCATCAGTCCATTTATGACCATCGCCTCCTTTTAGCAAAAAAGCTGTTAAGATGATTTTGTACTTTTTATTATCGTCTAGTTCATCGAACTGAACCGAACGACATTCAGCACATTGAACTAAGATTTTAGTTACTCTCTGGCCCAAAGGTTTGGATACATCTAAAGTAACTCTGATTCCAGCCACCTGAAGAGAGCCGCCGTTAAGCCCAACCTTATCGTATTTCTCAACCGAATATTCTAGAGCAGACCGGATTACTGACCCTGGGACTTTTATAATGTAAAGCGTGTTATTAAATGGTATAACATTCAGAACGTCATTCCTTGTTATGGCACCATCTTCCTTTTTTTCAATGGATGCTCTAATGCCTTTTTATTTTATTTTAGTGAAAATTTATAAAAGTTAATTGCTTAATTTATTTACCTCCAGCTTGAATAAATGCTATGACGGCATCATTATTCCTTTTCCTTTCGAAAGATTTTCTCAATTGCTTTTGCCGCGCATAAACCATGGAGTCTGCTATAAGATTACCCATGTTGCATTCACCTGTCCTGCATGCGATCTTGGTTCCATCAAGCTTCACTTCTGTTTTTCCAATAACTGAGTCTTCTATAGAAGATATATTGGGACGGTATACGCTGAGAGCTCTAAGTACGTCCTCATCTTGAGGTATGGATGAATCCAAAAGAATTGGATTTCCTGACCATTCTACAAGGTCTCCATTTCGATTAAACTACAGAAAATTTGAATAAAAAAATGAAGCTAATGTCGCTAATTAATTACCTTTAGCTTTATGTTTCCTAAGTACTTGGTGTAAGCATAAGCTTGTACTACTGGCACTCGTTTTCCACTAGGTTGAATTACAACAACCGGATAGAGGCCTTCTGACTTTTCAATGTCCGGAACTTCTCCGTTATATAAAAAGGTGTTGGTGTGTCCTCCAATTACAAGATCTACGTCTGGACAATTTGCAGCAATCTCTTTGTCGATGTCAAGTCCTGAATGTCCCAAACCGATGATAACATTAACCCCGGAATCCTTGAGTCTTTTAGATTCGGCACTGAAATATGTTATTTTTGAAGTTCAATAATTCTTACAATAAAAGACAAAGTGTTACTTCACGTATTCAATTTCCGGATAGATATCCACATCATTAGCTGAAGACATTTTGTTTGCGTCTGGGGTCAAGTATCCAACAATACCAACTCTAGTTCCTTTGATAAGAATCACTGTTGAATTTTTCAAATTTTTTACAGCTCTTAATTTTGGAGATCGTTCTAAGCCCAGATTAGCTGCTACTACGGGGAAATTGACATCATTCAAGAAAGGAATTAACCCCTTCGTACTCTTGTCAAATTCATGGTTGCCCAAGCTCTGAACGAGAAATTTTATAATTTTTTGAACGTCCTATCTGAAGATTTTTGCTTACCATTGCTTCTGGTGCTAGGAAATTCATCATCTCACTTGAGATCTTGTCCTTGAAAATTGAAAACCAAACAGTTCCGGAATAAGTATCTCCAGCGTTAAGATAAATTACGGGAGTGCCTCCGGGTTTCTTAGCTTCTTTCCGAAATCTTCGTATTCTGCAAAAAAACATTAATTTTGCTGTTGTTGATAATTCATAAAAATTGTAACATACTCGTGAGCTGTTCTTGCTATTCCTCCATAGCACCTTTTATTTGCAGCATCCTGTTGGGAGCACTTGTTACTGTGTTTATCTGTTTCTTCGAATCGGGCATGAATATCGTTGTTATGTAATACAGTGAACTCTAAATTAGATTCTTCTACTGGAGCGGCTGTTATGAAATTCGTGTAGCATAGCAGAGCTAGAAGGGCTTGTGATTTTAACGTGACGTGGAGGTTCATTTTTGGAGTACTGAAAAGACAATCCACAAAATTATTATTTATAAATAATAAGTGGCAAGGAGCTATTATTAAAATTTATTAAATTTTTTGATAAATTTTGGCAGTTGTGTGAGTATTTCAAGAAGTAGGAGGAATAAAGAAGAATCAAGATGTTAAGAGAGGAAGAGGTATTTTCACTCCGTCGACCGAAATAGTTTGACTGTGGGCTGGGTATAATTGAGGGAACATTAATCAGAATTAAGTATTGAATGAGTTAAACATAACACGGTTTACCCTGCCCAAGAGGAGATCGTAGAAATGTAGTTGTTTAACGATCCAAGTTTGCGTTCTCGGTTGATGTCTGTAGAGTTTCCACAAGAATTCATTACAGAATCAAAGAAGTACGCAAAATCAAGGGTGCTGTCATCGGCGAAACTAGAATAGAATGAAAAGTGAGAGATAAACGGATATTTATAAAAGGAAGAAATAAGGTAGGTAGTAGAACTGAACCCTGAGGTATACCTGTATTTAGTACGTAGGGATTAGATGTAACTCCGTCTATTATTACACGGATTGGACAGATTAACAAAAAGCTTGAAGTTTGGCTAGAAGGATTTGGCTGAACATAAGCAAGTTTCCATGCAGAAGGAAATACTCTTGTATCTGTAGCAGCTTAGAACCAGGCGACAACTATTAGGTTCAGTGGCGTTCTACGCGTATATTTTTTAGAGTACATTAAAACTTTCCGCGTGTGAAATTGTAGCGATTTTTCCTGCTAATCACTGCGATGGAGATTGAAGTCTGTCAGAAAAGTGGCAAATAGCAATTATAATTAGCAGGTTTTCGATACATACTAAAGTTTTTGGCGTTCACTGTGATTCCTAAAAGAATTGGTGTTCTCACATTTTATTGTAGCACATTCTACAAGTAATTTTGTTACTTGAATGATTGGTATCAAACAGACGGACAGACAGGCTACTCGTTGTAGGACTTTGTTTTAATGCCATAGCTAGAAGTTACCGGACTTCATGTTTCTAAATTATTTAAAACAGACATTCACGTCCGTGTTCTAATTTTTAATGACACTGAACTTTCTATTTACGCTATGAAAAGCACAAATCAGTATAACTACGACGAGATACGCGTTGTGCGTTGTCCTGATGGTCGAGCTTTCATGGAATCTTAAGGCTTTTTTTATTACAGTCCTTGAGTTCCTTTATTCGCGAGTTCGTTCCGAAGATCTGTACAGATTCTGCGCAATGTTAAAAAAAGGGAGCTCTGTCCGCTGTTTAAGGGAGCTCTGTCCGCTGAGATCTCTACATCCTCCGGGGTGTTTAGGGCAGCATTCTAGGCTCATTCCTGTTTCTTCTTTATATGAACTTGGTTTCGCTACTTCATTCCAACTCTGTGTTACGCCGACGACGATAAAATCTTGCGAATCGTCTCGCGAGACACTGTCTGCGTTATCTCGAACACTTATCTAGAAATGTTTCATAACTGGTGTTCCAGCAATCATGTTTTTAGACTACGCTATAGACGATAGTTCGTTTAGTAGACTCGACAAATTTAAAGACATATCCTTCAAGGATCATGGAGACTTTGTCATTAGTAGAGCTTGCTCACCGTGGGGCTTCATGAAACGATGGTCTAGATGGTTTTGAAGAAGCGACTCCAGTTACATCTTAATTAATTATAGTATCACTTGTATTATATTAGAGTTTATGTCGCATAGGTTAAAATGCAGTCAGCTTTTACTAATCCGAAATAAATAAATTGCAGCTCCACTCGAGGCTAGTCGTTACTAATATTAATTAAGATTTAAAAAAAAGTTTATGTAGCATAACCGCACCTTAAGGCACCCCGCAACTTCGTTGATAGTAATAAAAATCTAATTGAAACGTAGCTTCTAATATACTGATTTGTCAATATCACTTTAACAGACATATTTTTATTTATCTTTTGATCTCTCTAGTTTACTCACCTATCACCTGTTTCAACACACTTCACAGCACAAAATTTCGAACTGAAATGATCTGTTTCACGGAGTCTGTGACTTTTATACCTCTTGGCAGGCAAAGTTAAAGTGTGGTTTGAAAATATTTGAAATGGTATGCTTTTCAAATGACTTTTGTCATCATGATCTTTCTGTACATTATAAAATTCTTAATTGCTTGACTATCCTTTATGCTTAATTTATTTCTTGTAATTTTCATTTGTTTTATTGTATTTTGTTTTATTTGTTAACTTATAGATTCTTGTAAAGAATTAAATATATTGTCGTAATTATTTCCTTGAGTAAATTACTACTTATAGAGATTCTCTATCATCGCCTCGAAATCTCTACCCCGATCCCTTGTAGAAATCTCCTAACCATACAAGAGAATTATTGTTTCTTTCATGGTAAGGCTAGGCTACAGCATCATAGTGGATCGTCTGAGATTTGGCTTTATCATAAACAAGATATTTAAGTAACTTAACGTTTTGACAAGTCTCCAAAATATAGTTTAACGGCCATACCTTGGCTCAATGAATAAAGTAAATCTTAAGATGTGGAATTTGTTATTAGTGAAAGCCAGGAAGGCAAGAGTTTTTATTATTAGTTTGATATGTCGATGCTGGTTAATCAGTAACAAAGCCTAAACGTTTGAAAATAGAGTCAGTTCAATAAAATTCACTTAATAGACGAAAGGAAAAGGGAATCATAGCAATATCGTGAAGCAGGTCCTTGAGTACAACCCTCAGAGTGGCATCAATATCATAGAGGCAAAAAATTGATCATTATATTATCTCCAAAATATCGATAAAGTTTAAAAATGATATGGTCATGTGTTGAAAAGCCCTACAATGATCAATGTATTTTGCCGGTAAATGTTTCCAAGCGTTTCAGAATGAAAAGCATTGCAGAACACTTATGCAAATATTATTTTATTTAAGTAACTGACTTACAAGTCGTTGTTGTCGTTGGATACAAGTGAACGAAGAAAAATAAATATAATTTGCTACTAATGCTTTTCTACTATTTACTCTTGTTACTGTTGCCAGCTACTTAACAAATAATTATTTCAGATGGTTGGTAGGTGTAGTTTGCAAGTGTACTTACGCAGAGTTTTCCGATAGGGTTTTTCTGCTTCAAAAGCTTGCAATAGATGCCTTTTTGCTGTTTTAGGTTTTGAGAATGTGTTTAAAAAAAGCATCTGCTTCAAGTAAATATTAAAGTCGGTAAAACTTTTTCCAAAATTAGTATAATTATCGGATAGTTTTCACAGCACATAAAAAAACCGCAATTACATTCTATGAAAAGCCGAGCTTGACAGCAGATAGAATTAATCAGGTAAAGAAAAAGCGTTCTTTCGGGGAAGGACATGGCCCAATGAAACACAGATAACTAATATCGTTCAACACCTCCGGTCGTTCGCAAAGGAGGTGTCCAACGCCGACATTATTTGCCTGACTGAGACCTGGCTGTGTGCATGAATTTCTGACTCTGAGCTGTTCGGCCCTGAGTTCCAGGTCTTTCGTCGGGATCGCCACTTATTTGACCCGTCTTCACATGTTGGTGAGGGAGTTCTGTGCGCGGTTAGGGGGGTCTCTCGTGCTCTGTCGTTGACATTTCAAACTCCCGCGACCTCGAGTTCTTATGCGAGCTCCTACCAGAAGCTTATTTGTTCTGACTGCTTATGTTCCCCCTTGTTCACCCACGACTGTGTACGAGCTGATTGCGGCGTCTGTCGATAGTTTGTCTGACTCCATGCTTCCCTCGGATGACCTTGTACTCTTTGGTGACTTTAATTTGTCGTGCATTGGCTGGGTACATCCTCCTGACGCTGATGGTCTCATACCCTCGTTCACATCTGCTCCCCAATTTGCTTTATCCTTTCTGGACTCTGTAGCCGATTCTAACCTGGCTCAATGCTGCGATATTACTAATCATTCAGGCAAATTTCTGGACCTTGTGTTCACGTCTGACTGTATGAATGTTATAAGATGCTTGACCCCCTTGGTTCCAGAATCAAGTCACCACCCCGCACTTCTGATTGTCATGTATTTCGACACCGCTGACACGTTTCTTTCCCTGTTAGGTGATTTCTACTTTAACTTTAAACGGGCTGATTTCACGCCCATGAGTAACTGGCTTCTTTCTTATGATTGGTCGATCGTGCTGGAGGAGTGCGACGTCGACCTGACTGTGAGCGCTTTTTACGATATCCTCTACGCTTGTTTTACCCGATTTGTTCCTATCGGCACTTCTCGATCGGGTTCACTACATTTGCTCCGTCCCTGGCTTGACGGTACAACGCGACATCTGAGGAACTAAAAAGTAAAGCATTTAAAATGGAAATGTTTTTATTGACTCATTGGACAAGGCCAAACTGTTTGCTGCTAATTCGTACTTGCGACCTTCATCGCAGCAACTTCCATCTCCATCACTCTAGCGCACAGTAGGCAAAAGCCGCTACACTTTCGCACTCGGGAAGTTTTTAAAGTACTTTCGAAACTCGACGTGTCCAAAGCTACTGGGCCTGATGGTTTCTCGCCTCTCGTTTTTCACCTGTTATATTCAACAGGAATGTTTCCAACTGTATGGTAACTTGCTCATGTCCAGCCGATACTTAAAAAAGGAGAGGCATGCGACCCCTTTAACTTCAGACCAATTGCACCAACCTCGATCATATCTAAAGTTTTTGAATCACTCATCAACTCCCAGTTGTTAAAATATCTAGAAAATAACCATCTTATCAACGGTTGCTAGTACGGTTTCCGCGCTGGCCGCTCAATCGGAGACTTACTAACGGCTCTAACGTAGCGTTGGAATCATTGTCTCCATAATTTTGGTGAGTCCGAAATCATCGCTCTTGATATTTCAAAGGCTTTTGATAGAGTCTGGCATTCTGCCCTTTTAGCCAAACTTCAAACATTTGTTCTGCACCCTACCCTCGTTAAATGGATAGAGAGCTTTTTGTCAGACCTTTCAATTCGTGTAGTAATTGACGGAGTTACATCTGATTCCTACGAAATAAATGCCGGTGTACCTCAGGGTTCAGTTCTTTCACCAACCTTATTTCTTCTTTTTATTAATGAACTCTTATCCCTTACTCTCAATCCTATTCATAGTTTCGCCGACGACAGCACCCTTGATTTCGCGTACTCATTTGATTCTGTAATGAATTCACGTGGAAATGCTACAGAAGCCAATCGGGAATGCAATGTTTAGATCATTAAACAACGACATTTCTATGGTCCTCGCTTGGGGCAGAGCAAATCGTGTTACATTTAATCCATCCAAAACTCAATGTTGTTTAATGTCCCTTACAAAACGCCCAGTTCAAACCAACCCATTTCAGTCGACGGATTGAATATACCCAATTTACCCTCCCTAAATATCTTGGGTATTGAGATATCCAGCAATCTTAGCTGGACGGATCATATATTTGCAATCGCTAAAAGTGCGATGAAATGTTTGGGTTTTCTACAGAGATGTAAGAAATATTTCACCCCACCTGACTTAGCGCTGATCTACAAGTCCCACATTAGGCCTAGACTTGAATATAATTCCAATATTTGGGCAGGGGCAGGACACACCGCATTGTCCGCGTTAGACAAAGTCCAGCTTAAGGCTATTAAATTTTTTGGCGATTCCTCAATCTCTGAGGGCATTGACTTCTGGAGCATCGACGGAATGTCTCTCCAGGTCAAATTTGGACGTACCGTCTTCGGGAATCTTTTCTTAGCAGAACAACACGGATGTGGAACAGTTTACCATCTTCTGTTTTTCCCTCGTCTTATGAGCCTGAAACTTTCAAACGGGGCGTACATCGACAACCCCTTCACTCAACCTCGTAACCCATTTCCGTCATCCTTAATTCTTTTCTTGCCTAGGCTGTGCTTTAGCATCATAGGGCATCCCCTGAGCTTTGGCAACATCAAATATAAAAAAAAACTTAGTGCGCGCGTTCTATTGTTTCTTGTATTTTTTTGGCGTCGTGCTCCTATGCTGCGTGCATTATTATTAAGGTTTCACCTTCTTCGCGGCATTTTACTCCAAATATAAAACTCCAAATAAACTACTACTATTTACTCCAAAATAAAACTATACTCAAACGTTGTTTATGTTCGTATATCCGTGGAACAGCAACACAGAACAATTCTAGCATCAGCGAAACGTTTAAATCAGCACAGAAAATTAAACAATCTTTAAGTGTGGTATTTTCTCTAGATGCGTAATACAGATATCAATAGATTTGTTTTAGATTTGCCCTTGTTGTTAATTCTCCAGAATTTATTTAATAAATTATTTTCACGAACAGTTCGCACCGTTGAAATAATTTACAATTTCGAACAAAAAAATTTAGAACATTTTCGAAAAGAAATCAGCATTTTCGGACATAATGCTGAATTTTGCAGTTTCAGGTAAACAGTCATTTTCGAAAAGTCGAGCGAATTCAAAACGGCCATTCTGGTAATTAGCTTTTCAGCTAGTGCATCTGATGTTCAGTTAGTGATGTGTTGTGGCTCTGAAAAAAAGTATTTTTCTTAAAGAAAAGTGTTTAAAAGGACCAATCATCAACGAAAATTATCCGGGGTGAGTTCTTTTCCAATTTTTCTTCATTTAATCTTATTTAATCGTGTGTAATAACTGATCTGCCCAAAAATTTGTTGAAAGTAAATTGCAATTTGTCAAGTATGAAGTTTCGCTGTTAGATGTCAAAATTTCCAATTTCTTTACCTTAACTAAGTCGATGCTTCAACCATGAAAAGCTGTAGATATAGCAGTTCAGCGTTGATCAATATGTTAATCTTATATGGACTCAAACCGTAGAATTTTATGATTCTGTTTATTTCGAAGTCTTTTTTGGCTGTTCAAATAGAATTAAGCGTCGTTTGTTTTCATTTAATTTAACAGAATCAATAAAAATATCACAATATTACCTACATAATACTTAAATTTGTTAATAAAAGTTTAGATTTTGAAGGTGTAATTGAACATTCCTTATCGAAATCTTGTGGAAAAATCCGAGATATTTTTCAAAAATTATCATGGACTTTTCGAACATTGTACCTGGGGGTGCGATTGTCATTGGTTATGACATCTTCATTTGAAACGGTTGCGTTTTAAATTAAAGTTAAATATCAAGCAAAATACTACAAGAATCTCATGTAATTTCTCTTCTTATTTAATTATATTAAAGTGCCTAAATAATAGTTAATCCTGGCTTAAATCTTATTGATTTTGAGACACCGAAATTCTTTACCAAATGTTCATTCAATGTAATAGCAAATAATTGCATACGGATTCTGAAACATCAAACGTTATTCTACAAGGCCCAAACATTTTAGTAAAATCTATTCTCAACAAAGGTGCTTGTCAAGCCTCCCAAATGGATCGCACTGATTTACTGCATTTTAAAACCTTTCCGTTTCCAAGCTTACTGCAAATTCTATAATGATAATGATTCAAAGCCTACCTCAGACAATGTATTCCAAATTACAAAATTCTTCCTTATAAATTTATTTAAATAAATAAACAATAACACTTAATTACCCCTTCTTAACAATTGTTATTCTTGGCATTGTGTCTGGTTTGATAAAAAATTTATCACTAATAAAATCGACAGCTGCTACATAGTCGGTTACTCCCATTCTTTCCGCAACTTCGAGGGGCTTTCGTGCATCAGTCCACTTATGACCATCGCCTCCTTTTAGCAAAAAAGCTGATAAGATGATTTTATACTTTTTACTATCGTCTAGTTCATCGAACTGAACAGAACGACATTCAGCACATTGAACTAAGATTTTAGTCGCTCTCTGGCCCAAAGGTTTGGATACATCTAAAATAACTCTGACTCCAGCCATCTGCAGGAAGCCGCCATTAAGATCAGTCCTATCATAATTCTCAGCAGACAATTCTAAGGCAGATCGGATTACTGACCCTGGGACTCTTATAACGTAAAGCGTGTTATTAAATGGCAGAACGTTGAGAACGTCATTCCTTGTTATGGCACCATCTTCCTTTTTTTCAATAGATGCCCTAATGCCTACGAACATTTTGATGAAAATTTATAAAAGTTAATTGCTTAAATTTTTTTACCTCCTCCTTGAACAAAAGCTATGACGGCATCATTTTTGTTCTGTCCTTCGGAAGATTTTCTCAATTGCTTTTGCCGCGCATAAACCATGGAATCTGCTATAACATTTCCTAAGTTGCATTCACCTTTCCTGCATGCGATCTTGGTTCCATCAAGCTTTACTTCTGTTTTTCCAATAACTGAGTCTTCTATAGAAGATATATTGGGACGGTATATGCTGAGAGCTCTAAGTACGTCCTCATCTTGAGGTATGGAAGAATCCAAAAGAATTGGATTTCCTGACCATTCTACAAGGTCTCCATTTCGATTAAACTACAGAAAATTTTAATAAAAAAATGAAGCTAATGTCGCTAATTAATTACCTTTAGCTTTATGTTACCTAAGTACTTGGTATAAGCATAAGCTTGAACTACTGGCACTCGTTTTCCACTGCGTTGAGTTACAATAACCGGATAGACACCTTCTGGCTTTTCGATGTCCGGAACTTCTCCGTTATACAAAAAAGTGTTGGTATGTCCTCCAATTACAAAATCTACGTCTGGGCAACTAGCAGCAATGTCTTTGTCGGTTTCATGTCCTGAATGTCCTAAACCGATGATAATATTAACCCCGGAATCCTTGAGTCTTTTAGATTCGGCACTGAAAAATATTATCTTAGAAATTCAATTATTCGTTCAACAAAAGTCAAAGCCTTACTTCACGAATTCAACTTCCGGATAGATGTCCACATCATCAGCTGAAGACATTCTCTTTGTATCTGGAGTCAGGTATCCAACAATACCAACTTTAGTTCCTTTGATAAGAATCACTGTTGAATTTTTCAAATTTTTTACAGCTTTTAATTTTGGAGATCGTTCTAAGCCCAGATTAGCTGCTACTACGGGGAAATTGACATCATTCAAGAATGGAATTAACCCCTTCGTACTCTTGTCAAATTCATGGTTGCCCAAGCTCTGAAAGAGAGATTTTATAATTTTTTAAACGTCTTTTCTGAGGAGTACTGCTTACCATTGCTTCTGGTGCTAGGAAATTCATCATCTCACTTGAGATCTTGTCTTTGAAAATTGAAAACCAAACAGTTCCGGAATAAGTATCTCCAGCGTTAAGATAAATTACGGGAGTACCTCCGGGTTTCTTAGCTTCTTCCCGAAATCTTCGTATTCTGTAAAAGAAGCAATAATTTTGTTGTTGTTGAAAATTTATAAAAATTGTAACTTACTCGTGAGCTGTTCTTGCTATTCCTCCATAGCACCGTTTATTTGCAGCATCCTGTTGGGAGCACTTGTTACTGTGTTTATCTGTTTCTTCGAATCGGGCATGAATATCGTTGTTATGTAGTACAGTGAACTCCAAATTAGAATCTTCTACTGGAGCGGCTGTTATGAAATTCATGTAGCATAGCAGAGCTAGAAGGGCTTGTAATTTTAACGTGACGTGGAGGTTCATTTTTGGAGTACTGAAAAGAAAATCCAAGTAAGTAGCGAATATTGAAATTAATGTATCAAATTGATTGATACATTTTGGAAATGGTCTCTGACGTGAGTGGAGCCTAATTCGATTAGCTCTTCAAAGAAGGGGGAGCCCAAAAACCGGTTCCTGCGGTTGGGTAGGGCCGGAGAGTTGCCGAGGAGATGAAGTATGTTTTCCTCTTCGTCATGGCAACTCCTACAGAAGTCGTTTGAAGGTGCGCCCAGTCTATCGAAGTGTCTACCTATGAGGCAGTAGCCCGTAATAACGGCTACGGTACTGCTAATTGCTTTGCGTCCAAGTAGGATGAGGCAGGTGTGTTCCTCCTGCCAATTAATATTTGCAATCCTGTAAGAGTTTTAGTGTGCAAGTGGCCAGCGGTTTTACCAGCTGGTGCTTAATGTCCGAATCAGGACGAGTGGTATCGATTCTCGCTAGTTCGGCTCTACAGTTACCCGGAATATTACTATGTCCAGGCACCCAGATGAGCCGTACTTTCAGATGCTCAGCTAAGTCATTTAGTGCTGAACGACATGCTACAACCGTTTTGGAGGTGGTGTATTCTCCCCTGAATGATATAATAGCGGCCTGACCATCTGTGAAAATACACATGTTGTCTCTAGGTAGCGTTAAATGATTCAAGCAGTCCGCGGCTACTTTTATAGCCATTATTTCCACCTGAAACACGCTGCAGTAGTCAGGTAAGCGGAATGAGATATCGAGGTCCAACTGTTCCGAGAATATTCCTCCACCCACTTTGCCTTCTAATTTGGAGCTGTCAGTGTAGATATTAGGGCTTCACGGCACCGAGACAAGAATGAGACTTTGGCAGATCTCGGTCTTGGTCTCGTCAAGGTGAAGACGATCTCGCTCTCGTCGCAATCTCGGCGAGATAAAGGCCAGTCTCGGTGCGATCTCGCTCTCGGCAAGATAAAAAAAGGGTATTTCGGTGGGATAACGGGGAGCGAGAACAAGTGATATATCTATGAATATATGCATTTTCTTCATATTCCCATCGCCAAAATCAGGTAGCAAAGACTGTTGTCTGCGATTGAGGAGAGCAGTGTATAATTATATGCCCCATAAATCACACAATTGAAATTTTTCGGAGCGACATAAAAGCTGAAACAACTAAAAAGAATTGTCCACAATAAAATGATAAAAACTAATATCTCGTCCATTCTCGTCGCCTCAATCTCGCTCTCGGTATCGCACTGTTAACAATGATATTGGTCTCGCTGCCTATCGGTCTCGTGTCGAGACCGATACCGGCAGCGAGAATTATCTCGAGTATCGTGAAGCCCTAGTAGATATGCACTGACTCCCCCCACTGAAAAGGACCTTCCTCTAATTTCGATCTGGTGGGAAAGAAGGAGTCGAATTTAGTTTTAAAGAAAGGCTTGGACGTATAGTCGAACTTGCTGGCAGTTCTTCTGTCCAGGAATTTGGAGTGACCGAAGTCGGATCGTTTCCAGGTCTGGATTGAGTTAAGCATAATGTCGGCTGATGATGCGGTTTGCTTACCAAAGAGATCTTACGGTAGAAGGTAGAGAATAGTGTTCAGGGCTTTAGTAGGTGTGGTTCTAAGGCACCTGTTATCAGCAGTGTTGCCATCCTATGAACTTTATCCATTGCTTTGTGATGGGTCGATATATTTAGTGCCGACCACCTGACAATCACCCCACACGTAAGTATAGGTCATATGACACTTGTGTAGAGCCAATGCATAATGCGTGACTCCATACCCCATCTTTTCCCTATTGCCTTCTTTTACGAGTACAGCGCTACTGTAGCCTTCCGAACTCTTTCCTGGATGTTAGGCTTCCAGGTAATTTTTCTATCTAGGACTAGACCTAGATATTTAACCTGATTACACAGTTTCAGCCTTACCCCGTCTAGTATAGGGCAAATCATAGGAGGTGTTTTATGTCTCTGAGAGAAGAGTATTAACTCTGTTTTGTTCGGGCTTATACCCAGACCACACCCATCACTCCATGATAATATCATGGAGAGGGCGATATTAAATATTTGCTTTGCTCAATTCTATGTCTGCTATTCTATTATTCAACATGCTATTCATTATCAATTTCAGCTCATCAATAGGTATACACGTCAAAAAACTTTTTACATAAAACGAAATCAAACTAGAACCTACTGGCACACGTTATAACCCAAACTTTATATGCAGGTGCGTTAACATATGAAACTATCGGTCTGTATGGTGTATTTTTACTAACCCATACAAAGCAAGTGCTCTGGCGTTCATGTCAGAGTAACGAAAATAATTATCACCGAAAATGTTCTTTCTTTTTGTAAAGTGGGGGTTGAATCTTGTTTAGGAACCTGCGCATCACTGTCATGAATAATTTCCTGTATTTTAGCATTATAATCGCTATTTCTACATAAGACCACCCCTTAACTAGAAATATCAATTACCAGCCTGTGCCACGAATAGGTCGTCATTTTTCAACTTACTCTTCAAGTTGCCCAGAATTCGTCTATGACTTTCTCCTACAGGGAGTTGGATCAATTCGTTGAGCGGGTCCCGGGTTTGAGACCAGGTCTCCCCGTGAGCTTTTATTAAGAAGTTAAAATAATCCACTCCGTCTCTGGGCTGTTGTCTAGCTCGCAGCAATGCCTACCCCATTTCACTTCCGGTCAAAACCATGCTAACGCATCAAAGGGTTGTCCCCTAGGCTTTTGCCACATCGTATAAAAAAATAGGTGCGCCGCAGTTACCTTTTGTCAAAATATTTACACTTAATGCCTCTACATCTAGTGGTGTAACTGCAAGAGCGACTTCCAGATACAAATCTTGATCCACCATATCACTCTTGTTTCTACATTATAAAACTTCAGTCTACTGCCCAATAGTTTCTCCTTCTTAGCATATAGCAAAACATCTGTTAAATTGATAACCCTTGGATGACATTTAGTTAGTATATTCGCAGCGTTTATCTTGCGGTCGTCATTTGCCTCAGTTGTATTTATAGAATTATTAGTGTTTATGTTATTGTTGACACTTCTGTTCGTAACACTGCCTGATAGTGCGTTCAACTTCTTGTGTTTGATTTTATATATCTGCTCCGCCAGTACAGCGGAATCCTCTCTTAATTCTCTGCCCAGTAGATCAAATGCGATGGAATGGAGTTGGATGGTTAACTCTGTAAGCATAACAAAATTGCAGTCCAGTATCATTATATATTTATATTTGTTATTGTACTTTAGTTTTAATCAGAAACTCCTCGAGAATGGCCTCATAAGCCGAAATATCGGAAAATAAATAAATAAATTTTAAAACATGCATGCCTCGGTGGAGGTAAATTCCAGTAAGTAAGTAGTCGTTGATCTACCGGGCAAGAACCCGTGCTGATTGGGAGAGATCAAGCCAATACAACGCTCCATAAGCTGCAAATACACAATTGATTCAAATAGTTTAGGTATGTATTTACCCGCTATAAGGGACTTGTCGAAGAGAACTGCTAATGGAGTAAGAAGGGCATCGGAACAGAACTTAGTGAAGACTGGGGGGATACTGTCCGGACCAGAGGAAAAGTCCGATTTGAGTTCATTGATTTTCTCCATAATAAGATCCCGATATATGAACGACATAAAATCGGATGAAGCGGGACGATCAAGAATATGATCAAAATTATTTTCACAAGGCTCAAAGTTATCCGAAGAAAAGGCACTCTCGAAAAATGAAGCAAAATTGTTAGCTATGTCGGATACGTTATTACTAGAAGACCCCTCATACCACATCGTAGATGGATAGTTACTCGATTTCTTTTTCATATTCACGAATTTAAAGAAATTGCGAGGGTTATTATGCAAATCATTACGAACACTAACAAGGTATTCCTTATAGAGCGAAGAGGATAGTGCCTTAAAGCCTTCATAACAGGTCACAAAGTCAGAATACGCTATTGCGCTATTACAACGCAAGTAATTCTTCCAGAGTCTGGGTATGTAGACCTAATCCGTTTTAATGGAACAAAGGAGTTAAACAAATCATATATCTTATTATAAAACAGGGAGCCGCAGACATCAATATCATTATTGTCCAGCAATGCCAAAAAATCGACTGAAAGGAGATTAGACGATATCTCAGAGAAATTCAATCTCTTAAAGTCAAACGCAAGGTGTTCAAAATTGGGATCCGCAATACTAGTACCATCGTAACAGAAAGAGACAAAGACAGGCGGATGAAAACCACCAACAGCGAATAACTGATCCGATGCTAAGTCGACTATAGTGTTAGTCGAATCAGAAGAAAACACAAGATCCAACTGCTTGCCATAGAGTTTTTTACATTACTCATTTGGTGCAAACCAGAGGAAGTAATGGTGTCAAGAAATTTAGAAACCATAGCTGTGAGATAACATGAGGGAAGGAAGTCATCGTCATCACAGTTAGGTACCCATAGAACATTGGGTAAGTTAAACTCACCAAGAAGAAGAATTTCATTTTCAGGGTTCGTCATATTAAGGATGAAGTCTAAACTAAGGCTTAGAATATCATAGAGACTGCGCCCTTCATTATTAATATCAACGAAGTTTGTCAGGTTAGGCGGAATATAGCAACAGAGCAAAAAGATATTAAGCTTAGGTAGCGATAGCTAAAGAACCAATAGTAAGTGAACTGGAGAAGGCAGGAACATCAACAAAGCTGCAATTAAAGTTTGATCTGCACGCAACCAGCAACTCCTTCACCACGACACAGAGATTCAGAGTGCCTGTCCCTACGAAAAATCTGATAAGAATCATGAAGAATCTCTGCATCACTAAAACCATGATGAAGCCAAGTCTCAGTCAACATGATTACATCGTAATTCCAAATAGTCTTCCTGTAGTCTCTGCCTGATGATGCCAAAACAAGGCGAAACGCATCGGATTAGTGAGTTTTAGAAAACAAAGTGTAAAAATATAATTAAAATAATTTGAAACTTAACAAGTGTTTTAGTGATTCCTTTTAAAAATTGGTTAATATAATATTTTAAATGTACAGACCGATTTAACATTGTTTTAAAGTCGTTGTTTTGCAACCGGAAGTTTTCGTTGACCTTCGCATGCTGTTCACTTATTTTTGGTAACAAGAATTAAAATAAATTAATAAAACTCTGCCAAAAACATGATTTCCAAAATTATGAAGCAGAAAATCCGTTCTCTAGTAGCAAAGCTAATTAATTTTCCTTTTCTTTAAGAATGCACAATTTTACGAAAAAATTAAGTTCCTCTGACAATGAGTAATGCTCCATTTCCATAATTTATGCTGACAGATTAAATACGTAATTGGGGCACATATTTCCGGAGATGCCCTAATGACGATGACTAGCAAGAGACAATATCATATTTTAAGCATTTCAAGAAAGCGTATACAATTGCAGAAACGATTTTGTCGGTAAATGGTTTAACTAAAAAAAATATGAAAATAGATCATCTGTCAGAATGCACTACAACTTAATAAAGTGGTTTTCGATATAAGATGTTTCATTAATGGGCCAACTTGAGTAATCAGCTGATCTGTATAACTGCCTTCTGGTTGTTTTATTTATACCCATAATTCAAAGTGTGATAATTGACCTTCTGAAATTTTTATGCCACTGAATTGCAATGTTAATCTATCTTCCAAAAACCAGTCACCGTGAATGCTCTTTATACACCGAAGGTTCCATATCAAATATAGATAATACCTCAAAGTTTTTAGCAAATCTTTACGTTTCTTTAGTCATATGCAATCTATACATTATGACAGATTTCGGTGCATTTTCTTAGACTTTCGCTTTAATTCCTAGAAATTGGTGTTTTTACACTTTTTCTAAATTTTATTGTATCACACTCTGCAAGCTATCCAAATCTTTTTCTTATAGAAGTGTCGGAATCCCACACTGACTCTTACCATATGGACTTAATTTGTTAAGGAACAAAAGGCTAAAAGAAATAGCAATAAAAAAACTAATGATTGACATTTTCGTCACTTTTAGGGTTCTGTACCTCAAAACAGAGAAAACTACCCTTTTAGGATCACCCTCATATATGATAGACACTCTCAAATAAATCAAAGCCTATAGGGTACTTCCCGTTGACCTAGAATCATGAAATTCGGCAAGAAGCAAGGTCTCACAGCACAAGTAAAGGAAAAAATCCGAAAATCGTTAATTTGTAGTTATATCACATGAAAAAATATTGTCCCCACTTTTTTTTTGAAACTAGAAACTTATTTGTTTTGATACTCTGGTGCACTAGAAAAATCAAGTTCACATTTATTTCGTTCTTAATCAGCAGAAGCATGCTATTATCATTGCTGAAGTGCACAGAGAGCACTTGAGTCTGAGGTCACGCGATGTCATGATGTCAAGAGTATGCCTTATCAACCGCCGAATTTTGGACTAAAGGAACAGGTTTCCGATTTGGTTTCGTTCACTAGACAAATTTTTGATTTTATCTTAATTAATTATATGTTATTAAAAAAATAAAAAAAAAACATAAAATACCACTTTCTTTCCCTTGGATATAATAATTCACGTTTAATTAAATAACTTTTTAATTTATAATTTTGGAAAAAAAAAATAACTCAAAATTTTCCAATGCTAACAAAAGAAACAGATTTTGTTTACACTTTCACTTTTCAACATTCGATTACACAAAACTCGTACTCGTTACTCTGTTTTCAAATGCGGCTACAAACTGGTGAGTTTATTTCTTAATTAGTGTTACTTAGCGTTATGCTAACCAGTGCCGCTGTCTTGCGCTTAGCGCCTTTAAAACGATTGATTAGAGTCCGAGCGTTGATGATCTTTACTACTCCAGAGCCGACTCGGACAGAGTAAACGGAATTACTAGAATTTCTGGGGGAAGAGACCATTCCATTCTCCGCTCCGATGATGCTGTCTTTTAGACTTTTTGAAAACAAGCCGATAATTAGTGGATCTAATCTTCTAAGGTCCACCACGATTTTCTTTTGATTCTATGTTTTTTATGTTGTGCCGCGTCGCATGCTCCCTGATAGCCTACGGGTATCAACTAACAAATCATCTGTCGTGATGTAATTTGAATTAATTTACTTTTAAGCCTGATAAGTTTATTGACTTTATTTTTACGTTTCAGTAGTATGACAAATTGAACGATTTATTGAAATTTGTTTTCTCAATTTTGAGAAAAATACATCGGTTTTTGCGATGTCAGCATTACATTTCCCATCTGATTAATAATTTTATATTAAATGAGTGATTCCCTGTGGAAGGGGATTTATTATCGTTATTATCACTAATGGAAAATGTACACCTCTTCTTGGTTTATTTGCAAATGTCAGTAAATTGTCTTTCAAAACTTTCCTGCATAGCCAAGAGTTACCAGACGTCACATTTGTCAATAATTCAAAACAGATATTTCCCTAATTTGCGATCCAAATCGTCTGTAAATCGTGGTAATTTTTACCGACGCTGAGCTTCCCCCTTAGGCTGTTAAAATCAGCAATCTGTATAATTACGATGAGACTAAAATTACCCGTGATGGAGTAAGTTATAAATAGAGGTCCAAGGATCGAATCCGACCGACGGCGACACATGGTTGTTTTCTGCTGACAACAGATCACGATAAAAAACCATGGGGGTTTGCAGAGAAAATATCAGTATTAAATTGTAGGTCCACTTACAATCGTAGTCTCGAAGCCGGTGAAGTTCTTCTCCCGCTCCAGGCCCCACAAGGGTTTACGGCAGTGATGGGCATTATTCGAATAAATTTTCAGTCAAATAACGATTTTTTTTTAAAATCGAATAAAAACTTATTCGAATTAGTTTTTATTCTATTTTAAATTTATTTTAAGTTATTCGCAAATAATTGTTTGTTATTTGGTGCTCTTTAATCCAATTTCAAATAATTATTTGTTATTCGATCGTTCGTTATTCGATAATCAAATAATTATTCGTTATTTGAGAACTTATTTGGAAATAATTATCAGTTATTTTTTGCTTTTTATTCGAATTTCAAATAATTATTTGTTATTCGATTATCAAATAGTTATTCCATAGTTGATGTCTCTTTATGGAATAATTATTGGTTTTATGGTGTCCATTAGTTCAATTTCAAAAAATTATTTCTTGGTTCACGCATTTCATATCACAAGGTGTTTCGTACTTAGGAAATTAAAACTGCTTTGTTATGTTTCGATGTTTACAGTAAAGATTTTAGTAAATGATACCATAAAACAAATAAGTATTCCATAAAGAGACATGAACTATCGAATAATTATTTAATAATCAAATAACAAATAATTATTTGAAATTCGAATAAAAAGCACCAAATAACAGATAATTATTTGCGAATAAGTCATCAAGTAACAAATAATTTTTGTAATCCAATAAATTTTTATTCGATTTTTCAATTTATTTGAGCTTTTAGCTTTTATCTTTATTCGAATAAAAAATGCCCATCTCTGGTTTACGGGCACTAGAGAGAGTGTCAATATTGGCTGCAAAAAGTTGAGATTCTTAAAATTACAAAAAATGTAAAAGAAATAAATGTGGATGTCCAAGACCGGGAGCTACTTGATAATCGGAAAAAACATTTTTTTTTCCTTTGTGGATGTACATGTTTTTAACTGCCTTAATATTATATAAAAACAATATCAATGAACCTCATCAGGCCCTACGCCTCAAGCAATGGACTTGGTGTAAATTCTGCAAAGTCAAATCTGGTACACTTGACTAGGAAGACGAAAAACTAGAGCTTAGAACAATAATGTACAGGGGGAAAACACTGGCCCTTTCCAGTGAAGCCAAGTATCTTAATGTTTATTCGGAACTCATATGGAAGCGTAACATGACAGAACGAGTAAGCGTGTAAAGGTGGTTTTTTTTGCTTGTTAAAGGTGAAAATCGTGCAAACACACCAAAAGAACCGAATATTTTTGGTAGCGTTAGATTTTAACTTACTTAAATCACCTCCCTAGGAATAAGCGGAAACAGTTCACTTTAATCGGATCCCTTTTCAATACTACTCCTTGTTGTGAAAGTGTCCTGGACTAATCCAGTTTTCCTCCGTCACCTCTGTTGCTCGGGTCAACGCAAGCAACTGCTTATGAGACACCTATTCGAGCCTTTTAGCCCCCATCCAGTGGTATTCCAGCAGCCTACACTATGTGCACCCCGATTTCCTGCTCCTCTAGGCACAGTCTCAATCCTCAAATTCAGCCAAATACAGCGCTCTGCAGCGCTTCCATGTTTTGGTTTTTTTTATGAAAAAAAAATTTTTTTTTCTGTACTTTATGTCCGGAATAAAAAGATGCATAAAGTTTCATAATTCTACCTATCTTATTTTCCCCGAAAAAATCGAGAATTTGGGTATTAAAAAATAGTTTTTAAAAAAAAAGTTGAACCGACTTCACAAAAAGCGTTAAAAAGCATAAAATCCCCTCCCCCTCCCTCCGCCTTCAAAGTGTCGTAAGAGATATAAAATTAAAAATTATTTTATGCTTTTTAGCGATTTTTGTGAAGTCGGTTCAACTTTTTTTTAAAAAACTATTTTATTTGTCACTTTTTAGTGTCTTCTACTTTATACAACGAAGAAAGAACCATCCAATTCGGTCCACGCGTTAAAAGTTACTTTTAATCCCCTACCCCACCCCCATTACACTAAACTTTTTTTCTTATGGTATCAATCAAGGAACATATTCTACCGAACAGAAAAGGAATCATCGAAATCGGTCCACGCGTTACGAAGTTGGACTACTCCTCCCCCTCCCCACCCCCACCTTTCACCTTAGGACCAAATTATTCTCCTATTAGCAATGGGGGATCATACTCTAAACAACAGAAAAAGAACCATCGAAATCGGACCACGCGTTACAAAGTTAGGTTCCACCCCCACCCCCATCCTACCAAAATTTTTTTTCTCGTGGTATCAACCACGGAACATACTCTACCCAACAGAAAAAGAATTATCCAAATCGGTCCACGCGTTACAAAGTAGACTACCCCTCCCCCACCCTATTCCAAATTTTTTCCTCCTATTAGCAATGGGGGATCATACTCTGTACAACAAAAAAAGAATCATCAAAATCGGTCGACGCGTTACGAAGTTATGCCCGGTCAGGCATAAAAAAAAATACGCGTCGAACATAGAACCTCTTTGTTTTTGGGAAGTCGGTTAAAAACGGGCAATCACACTAGAAATCCCCCTTAATGAACTTCAAAGTTATTCTGTACTTTAAACTTTTTTCATATGTTCACCAACCTGTCGAATTAAATTTTGAACAGCTGGACTGGTAGACCTTACCGATGCTCCAATGTGTGCCTCCGAATACCATATAAATTTACCTAAACATTTTAGCTCCCAAAATAATTAGTAAGGACGATTTACACATGTTCTTATAGATAGAATATCCCGACTGGAAATTAGTTCAGGGAACCCGGATTATGATCAGATCCGGAACAGATTTGTACATATATGTACATTTACTTTTTTAAGCAAAGTTAATCTTGAAAAAGTCAAATTAGAGTAATTCGTAAATAGTATGCTTTTCTGATCAGAATTTGATCAGAAAGCCTGATCCCCAGTAGATTTTATGACCTCATCTGTTCCTGAAAATAATTTATGATCAAGATCGGATCTTGAGGTGATCATATAAGACGTGACGTTTTATAGTCACATCCGGATCAGGAAGCCTTATTTATCCCTGATCAATGGCCAGGCAATCCTGATCCGAATCGGACCCTAACCGGAACTAATTTCCAGTCGGGATCTTGTTTTATAGTGGTAGAAAAAAAGGAACCCTTATAGTTTCGGTCTGTCCTGCCATCTGTCTATCTGTATCTAATATTCCTCCCATTCTCTCATTTAAACACCCATTAAATTTCAATTTGGTATACGAACGTAGATTGACGACCCAAAAACAGAAATGATGGGGTTTCTGAATAAAATAATATACCCCTCCCATAGAGTGACACATAGAACACTTTGTAGAATTTTTTTTTTACTTATTCCATTCAGTGGGGGGTCTTTAGGTAGGTCTCCTAAAATGCTACAAAAAATGTCTGAGACCTTTCTCAGTTTAACTCTTCACTCGCAAGATATTTGCTTTCAAATAAGTTATCAAATATTTCTGTTATCTGTTTGAAGTCTAAAGGCGGGTTTCCTAACCTTATGTATCGGCAGAGAAAAGCTTTTCAAAGCCAGGAGTGCAAACAACGAACTTTTTTAGTTCAGTGAGAGTCAAGTTGATAAAATGTTCGTTAAAGTATTAAAAATGGCAACTTGATCTTTTTAATTGCAATGTCGCAGAGGTAAAGTGATGAAGAAAAAATTTAACCTATAGTATTAATAGGAATCAAAAGATCACAGCCGATCAGTGTGCATCGATCTTATCGCGGAAGCGTTCGTAAGATTAAATCGCGAGTGGATCTCAAATTCGTCAATTAACGCAGTATTGTGATTTTATTAAAATCTTTTTGCTATTGTTGCTCTTTTGGATATACTTAAATCTCGCATTTTTTAATTACAACGATCAGCACATTCAAAAGTATTTTTACTCTTTGTTTTATACATTTATTTTTTTAATTTCTTCAAGTATTATTAGTACAATTGATGTCATATACATAAAATAGTTTAAATGAAAATGACTCCATAAAAAGTTATGCCTGCTACGAAAGCATTAGGCAGTGTAAAATTAATGATACAAAAAATTGGTTAAGAGCATATTGGGCATGCACATTACAGAGTTCCTTAGACTTTCTTGTAAATCGTTCATAAACTACTTTTGCTACAGTGTGCGTAATATTTTTCATTGATATTATTAAATAGTGGTTACTTAATATTATATTTTGCATCGATAGTTTAGAAATTAAAGGGTAAACACTTTGACAAATCGGAAGGTCCTAAGAGAAAGAGCCCCACTCAATGAAGTAATTAAAAAAAAAGTTGTTTACTATACTTTTCACTCTATGAGAGGGATACTTTTCTCGAAAATCTCATGTTTTCTGCGACATCCGTATACCAAGTTTCAACTTAATAGGTAAATATATAAATGAGAGGGTGGACAGAGGGACAGGCGGACAGACCGAAACTGTAAGAGTGCCTTTTTTTCTGCGGAACCCCAAAAAGTACTATCTGCTATGAGAGTTATTCTATATAAAGAAACATGTGTAAATCCTCCTTACTAATGATTTTTCGTGGTGAAATTATTTAGTAAATTTGTGTGGTACTCGCAGGAACATCTTAGATCGTCGCTGTTCAAAATTTAATTCGACAGGTTGGTGAACATATGTTTAAAGTGCAGAATACCCTTAAGTTCATTAAGTTTGCACAACACCTATATATCAGCTGATCGACAAATTCTGCTTATAAAACTTTAAGAAAGGGACGTCTTAAAACTTTACGAAGAGACGTCAAAAATTTAAAAAGAATGGGCGACTGTAAGAAATGAACGTTTTGTTATTGGTGATGAGAAAATAATGTTGCTAATACCAAAACTTCAGATACGGTCCTCTATTATAGAAACGCCCTTAACACGTATGGGGCTAATAATCTAACCAACCGCATACAACGGTCTGCATGAGGACAACAATTTTGCTTCTTTAAGAAAATTGATTGAAATTTGCTTCTATTCACTCAGCTATGCTTTGTTCTTAGCGACAATGAACATTCATGGAGATGAAGGGAGTTAGCAAGGCAGCTTAATTTACACTCGAGTCATTTAAACCGCGTCTTATTCTTACAAAATTTTTAACCAATCAACATCAACCTGTTAACAGCTTAATAAACTAAGCCGTGGCTAGGAACATGTCTCTTTTTTAGACGAAGCTGAACGAGTTTTGCCTTAATTCTTGTGTTTACAATGGAAGTGATGGAAGTTGATTGTGTTACAGAGTTAATTTAGGTTTTTTCTTTTATATTTATACTTTGGATATTTTTATATTTTTTTCCACGTACTATTATTATTAAAAAAATCGAATAAAAACATGTGCAACTTGCATAAAATGTCAAACTTAAAATGAGACTTCAACTGTAAGAAACTTCAAGCTCCGGTATTATTTAGCCATGTCTAAAAAGACTCAAGTGAAAGTTAAGCTTAAGCCTGTGTATTATTTTTTACATCACCAAAAATTTCATTATTACAAAATCAGTGGCAGTTCTTTTCGGCGTTGACCGTTGCGTAATTTTTATAAGCAAGAAAAAAGTCATCGGGCCAAAGAAATAAGAAAAATAAATAAAACATATTTTTCCAATTTTTTTGTCACTCTTATTAGTGAAATTTTTTATAAAAACCTGTGACATTTCGAATTTGCAAACAATCACTGACGCTGTTCCACAGGGCTAGATGTCGGGTCCAATACCTTTCTCACTATACATCAATAATATTCAAAAAAATTTCAAACACTGTTCCTTTCACATGTACGCTGAAGATATGCCGCTTTATCAGTATAGACGTCAAGGACAAATTGAAGACGCTATAGCCTGAATGAACGAGGATCTGGCTAGTGTTCATCTGTGGACTGTAAGAAACGGTCTAACTCTAAACTTACGGAAACACTGTAGCATTGTTATTTCTGAGCAAAGCATTGTTAATCTAATCTTAATTCTATTATACTTGATTCTCTTATTATTCCTTACGAGGAAAAAATTAAAAATTTGGGCATAATTATGAATAAAACATTTAACTGGTCTAACCATCTGAACTCTGTAATACAAAAAAAATTCATGCTGGGCTGCGTAGGCTGGGATTGGTAAATTTGAGACTACTCCAAACTCTTCTCACCAACGGATGTCGTACGGGGAGGTAATTTATACTGGTCTAGACTCTGTAAGTCTCCGCAAGTTGACGGTGGCATTTAATCAGTGATGCCAAATCAGTGACTTTGTCACCAAATCTCGTGTTTTCGAAATTCTCCTTTGTGACAGAATTTTTTTTCTCAGATACTTCTAAAAGTTGGTAATATTTAACGTTCACTTCTGGTGACTTTTAGCTTTTTTAACGTTTTAATGTAAGTATATCTCATTGTTCAAAATATTTCTACACTTTTGCTGGACTACCATTTAATTCAGTTACAAGGGGTTTTGTATGACATATTCAAGCGGGCCCATTTACTACTTTTGTTGCTAAGCTAAAGCATGTGTAATACAACTCGAACAATTTCCTATGAAACTTCATGATTTTCTAGAGGGACGCTGAAACTTTTAACGATACTCATTTTCTGTCGCTTAGGATAAAAGGATCGCTCAAAAAATTTATAGAATTTTATCACAGTTTCTCCTCCCCGCACCAATTAGAGGTAAATACTAAATACACGTGCAATTCAGGTAAAAACCGTCTTTTATTGAGAAGTAGTATTTACATTTTTGTTATGTTCAAATTTCTATATCATATTGAAAGCAATTTTGTAAAAAATGTATTATTTTGTTTTTGGAAAAAGGTGTCTTTTTCAGTTCCTATCTAGTGACACGCTTGATCGACGACTTGGCAACACTGCATTTAATGCCTGTACGTGGCATGTGTTTTTTCTGCGACGGTACGATCATGTGTCGATGCGTTCGTGTCGTGTCCTTGGAATGTCCTTAGAATCGTACTTTAAGTAATATGTCTGTGTCTCCATCAATAGGTAGGCCGCAAGCCAGATTATTTGTATGAAAAATTGCAAGTCGTGCGCTCATCTTGAAGATCAGGTAATCTTATACTTTCGCGTTATACTTTATTAATTACAGGAAGATCATTTTTTGTGCGTGGCGTTAAAATTTACAATAATACAAACGCAAGTAGAGTTCGAAGACTCTCGACAGCGCGAGCATTTGTGCAACAACCTACCTCAATCTTATCATATTCGTCATCTTTCTTTTTTTTCTTCTTTCTGCCTTAAAACATATTCCTTGGCTTTAGCTTTAGTTTAGTGTTAGTTTATTTAATTTTTTATAATATTTGTTTGATCTTTTCATATAATTTTCTTTCTTAACCTAATTTCTTACTATGGTGAAACAATTATGTACTTATATAGCTCTTTTGCTACCCTTAGCTAGGTCTCGTACACTATTATATTATATAACTTGAATCTTTGACTTGCTTTACTTTTCATCATTTTTCTTTAAAGTATTACTCGTGCTAGTACAAATTAATGTCTTATTTGGTACATTGTGTCAATAAACATGAATTTGAAATATCTGTGAATTTCACCAACGAATTCAAAATCTACATTAAAACGACTTTTGTAAGTGCCTGGAGATGTACCTTCCCGGTTAAAAGTTTGGAGCATCCTACGGTTTTTACGAAAAAAACAACTGCAAATTTGTTTTTGTTTTGTTTCCAATTTAAATTCGTTATTAATAAAAATAATTTTTCCCTTTGAAATAGCAGCTAAATATTTAACCACATACAAGCATTAAAAATACGTGAAACAATGTAAACGTAATGAATGAAAAACTTGGAATTTGGTGTAGGTGCTCCAAAATTTTGACCGCGTCAAAGTATCAGCATGCATGCATGTTAAACAAATTACTGCTAAGGTAAGAAAAATTTGGAAGGTGCAAAAAGCACACATTTTCATAGAATTTGTCATGTAAAATTCGAATACCTTAATAAATATTTTTGGTTTTGAACATATGTTATCCTCAAAATGCACACTATTGCGTATTGCCGTGGTAAATAATATCTATGACCAGATTTCGAATAAGCACAAAGGTAAGACAATACTATTTTTTCTACGACAGCTTTCTAAAACCTTTACTTTGTAGGTCTAGGTAATAGAAAAACTTTATTTCGTTCACATTTCAATAAGATTTTGCAGAGAAGTACAATAGACATCTTAAAACCCCTCTGCCAATTAAAAAAAAGACCCGGCCAAGTTCGTGTCGTACCGAGGGTTCCGTAAGGTGGACGGTTGCTAATTTCTAAAAATTATGCTAGTAAGAGATATCGCTTTATTTTCCTGTAATATTTATCTAAACCTCTATCAACTCTAATGATTTCAGAGTTTTCGCTTTTGAAAACATTGTAAGTGTGAGGGGCAGGGGGGGGGGGTTGGTCTAGTATTTTTTAAAAACATTTCTTATCATTAGTCGAAAACTATGCGGTATGAAAGGAAATGAAAATGTACTTTACAATGTGCAAATGACGCCCTTTCATATGATACCCCACTTCACAATTTTGATCTACCCCCCCCCCCCCCGACCCCCTCCCCCCTTAACACTATTCCGAAATCTTAAATTTCTTAATTTCCATGAAAGATAGAAAAACATAATTGAAAACAATTCTAAATTTTAAGTCCATAGCATTAGTAGTAACTGAACTAAGCAGCTGTAACAGACAGAAAGACGATGTGGCACTATAGGGGTTTCTTTTTTCCAATTTGGTTGGGAACACTTAAAAAAGAAGCTTGGTCTGAACCTGAAAAATCACTGTCATATGCTGCCATGAGAAATTCTTACCATTATTATCACCGCGATGGTGCTATTATTAAGGTGTTTCAAGAAATCTGTTTATGACAGCCTGTGTAATTGAAACAGCGTTTATTAGGCATACTTATGAGATTGAGTAAGATTAGCCTTATCAAATACAATTAAAGATGCTTCTTATCAGTATAAAGATTTGCTATCTTCGCGTTATATTGCATAAAGTCGAAATTGCATACCATATTTGCAAGTAGCTTAACTTCTGGTTGTTTAAACACTTTTATAATTACATCATTTTTTATTGAGGAAACACGAGCAATTACGTCGTCAGGTGGAGAAAATTACTTTGGAAAACAGATGGCTTAAAATTTCAGAAATTACGTCTTAGATAGTTTAAGAAGGAGCTGGTCATTGACACTTTTCAATTATTGTATATTTTGAAGCTGTATTTGAATTTTAAATAATTTTAGAAATAGTGTACTAACTTTACTTGCTTTTTTGAATTTTTGAATTATGTTTCCTGTTTCTTTCTTGAATTGTATTTGTAATATTGCTGATATGAAAGATTTAATATTTTTCAAGGAATTCGTGCCAGGCGCTCTTATATCTGATGATGATGTTTCGTTCAGGTTGAGCATTTCAATTATGAGATCCTTAGGTTATTTGATTTAATTGCTTCCTTGAAATCTAGAAATTAGTGAGAGTACACCTTGGATGAATAATACTATTAAAGCATTTGTTAGCGAGATGAATCATGCGTACAGGCTTTGAAAAGCTCACAAAACTGAGATTTTGCTTTACAATTATAGAAGACTTTGTAATCAAACAACTAAGGCTATTCGAGATGCTAAGAAATCGTTCTGTATTCGAAAGCTTGATCCGTCCTTGCCAACACTAACCCTATGGAGGAACATCACTTGCCTTTGTTTCAATCAATCAGAAACTTCTTGCGATATTCAGCCTGACGAACTAAACGACTACTTCGTAGAAGCTTCTAATCTAGTTGATGTAAATAGTGAAAGTGATGATAATAACACTTTTGATAATGGAATTCGATTTGATGGCTTTTCGTTTTGTAATATCACTCCTGATGATGTTATCTTACCCATTAAATCAATTAAATCTAATTCAGTTGGCAGTGATGCAATCGATCCCCGATTTCTGCGCATAATATTACCCTACATTGTATTGCATTTAACTTATATATTTAATACTTGTATTGTAACATCTCGATTCCATGCTAAGTGGAAATATACTAGAGTTTTTCCCATCAATAAAAAGCTCAAACCTCAGAATAAACACGATTATCGTTCAATAAGTATTCTTCCTTACTGCTCCAGGATCCTTGAGAGACTTCTTTGTAATCAAATCAATCAATCATTCACTATTATATGAATATCAGTCGCGGTATCGCAGTCGTCACAGTACAACGTCTCTTCTATATATTACTGACAGCAAAAGAAGTAATTTTGATGACCATTTAGCTTCTATATTAGATCTTCTTGACTTCAGAAAAGCCTTTGATAGTGTAAATTTTAATATCTTGTGTAATAAACTGAAAACTAAATTTAACTTTAGCAGTTCAGCAACGAAATTGATATATTCTTATCTATCGGCCAGGTAGCAAAAAGTTTGGAGTCACTCTTCGCATTCGAAATATAGGCAGCTTTTTCAGGAGTTCCACAGTGTTTGATTCTGGGCCCACTGTTATTTCTGATGTACTTAAATGATTTAACTGAGGTATTGAAGAATTATAGTATCCAAAATTTACGGCGGTTGATAATGCTTTATCGTATCTGGTAAAAATAGCGTCTGTGGTTTGGACGGCCAGCACCTTGCCTATTATTACCATCTTTGCTTTGTAAAATATGATGGATATTCAACTAACTGAATTCGGCAAACCAATTTCTAACTACCCGATCGGTTATTAGTCCTTCACCGTATACACTGGATATTTTTCAGCCGGCGCCTTAGCGCTATTGCTTTGTTTAAATTCCCAAAAGCATCATATTAATATGCACTTCCATTTTAGAGGTTAGGAACAACACTTTAATGTAAAGTGAACCGCACAAAAATTTTTGCCAGAAGTCTAACAAAACACTGAAATTAAACCAAGAACATGCTAAAATCATAATTACTAAAAACAAAAATTAAAAATTCATAAAAATTAATAGTTCAGGATTGAATCTAAAAAAATACTAAGCAAACTGTGATTTCTATGTGATATTGAAATTGTAAAAGTATTAACCAAAATTGATGCTTCTTTTTGTAATAGTAGGGCTATGTGCAATTACTTTTAACTGAATTTCTAAAAAATACGTCAACAGCAATTATTCTTTCAGAAAAACTAAGGATGCTTTTACAAAAACCACAGCAAACATTTCTCTTCTTTTTCATTCTGTGCATGCCAGCCGGTTGGAGTTTAGCTACACCTACCGCAAAAGGTGATCTTGAAATCATAACCCTCCATAATAGTGATATGCAAGCTCGTGTTGAACAGCCTGGAGTTGTTGCCATTAGCAAGTGCACACAGGAGGATGCTGCAAAAAATAAGTGCTTTGAAGGATTCGCAAGAACAGCTAAAGAGTAAATAGTCTTTCCAGTTTTAATAAACTTATTTTATTAAATTTTTTTTATTTATTTGTATATTCGAAGTATAACAGCAAAATCTGAAAATCTTAATGATTCTAATGAGCTATGCGTTGACTGCAGCAGTCCTGGAAATTCATCTATAGGAGATACCGACTCTAATATGATCATATCTCCTGAGTTTCCTTTAAGTGATGATAATGGCCATAATTGGACTGGTAGGAAGTGGAAAATAAAATATAAGGGAGATAAAATAAGAATCAAAATCAAGTGTTAATTTTATTTTGTTAAAAAATTGTTTTCAAGTTAAAATAAAATTTTTATGTAAGAGCGAGGAAGATATAACAATGATTTCTGCCACGGATGGTGCTTAAGCAGGTGGCGGCTCACTGGCTAGGTAACGTGCTGGTCTTGAATCATGATCAACAATAATTTCATTCCTCTATTGAACATTCATGGTTATTTTCCACTAACAATATGTTATATGTCGAGGTTCATCTACAGTCTACACCATAGCAATATTTGATAACCTACGTTGTTCAAATCTTGTGCTTTGTTGCCTTAATGTTAACACAACGTTGCTCCAATGGACGTCAACGTTGCTCCAACCTTGTCAAAACAATTTCGTTGATTTTTCACTTTTATAATTATAATTACGAAAAAGTGAATAATAAAATGGATTAAAAAAAATGATAGGTACCGAAATCGAAAGGTACTTGGCTGAAAAGTACAATACAGTTTCAAAAATTACATACAGTTTCATTAGTCAATAAGAAGACTTTTACTTGTACATAATTAAATTTTTAAATTTTACATGATTCCACTGATTAATTTTGAAGAGTTTGACCCAATAGCTCAGGATGTCTTAAGTCTGTGTAAAATGGTGGTATTTGTTGTTGAGTATTTTTGATGGTCCTAGTTGATGAGGTTGAGCTGGTAGAATCAGTTCAATCCTTTATTTCAGTATCGAAAAAAGGCATACTATGCTTTATGTCACAATTTTTCCTTCCCTTCATAATTTTCCCATTTTTCTGCGTGTTCATCTCGTGTCCGTGTTTCAGTATATGCCTTCGACATAATTTTTTATGCTTCATTTAATCTTCGGTCTTCTGTAGTTGTATTTCGCTTCGCCCTTACGTGTTAAAAATCGCCATCCTTTTGATGTTGACTGATTGATAGTCACGCTCAGTATCAAGGAAGTCACCAGGACTTGGCCACAAATCTTCACGGCACAGAACCCTTCACTACCGTGGGTAGAGGAAGGGTGTCGGTCATGATTAAAACATGTACCAATGAGGAACTCTGAGGATGATGGGACAACATGGGTTTCTGCAGACAGGATAAGATGTTAGCAGTAACCCACGAATCGAAATTAGGAGCGACAGCAGGAATTGGCCCCTGCTGAGAGAGATTTTGAGCTAATCCCGAGGTATTTTTAGCAAGTAGGAATCGCACACTACCGAATGCCACGGGCTGTCCAGTGTCTTATAGTAGATTTTCACCTCTACCGCTAAAACAAAAAAAAAAATACTCTGACTAGGAAGAGTACTAACCAAGCTCACCCGCTGATAACTACTGGGCTGTTCACTAATATCTGACCGATGTTATCATCGCCAGATTCTGAATTTTTAAATATAATGCATTGACCGTGCAATTGGATATAACAACCAAGGAGGCCTTCTACCAGGTTTTTGACGCCATCTTTGATACGGCTCCTAAAGGAGATATAAAAGTTTTTTGTTGAAGTTTGTAACTTTCAGCAACTTGTCTTCGCTGGATCCTTATTTAAACACAAAAAATGTCAGAACTGGCAGAACTGAGAATCAGGTTGACCATACTGCTATTTCAAAAAGCTGACAAAAATGTCTTCTCGACATATGGTTTAAATGTGGTAATGATATTGGCTGGGATCATCATTTTGTAACAGCTAAGTTTTCCTAATGCACTGTAGCAGTGTGCCCACGTAACGCAACATCTAATAACATCGGCTGAAATGCAAAGGCTTAAAACACCGATCATCCGCAGCGCATATACCACCGAACTGCGCCAAAAAATCTGGTACACTGCGTCATAACACCAAACCAAAAATGGGAAAGGTCGAAGAAGTGCTGTCTACAGATCACTTGGGACGATTACAAAGCGGAAGGGGACCATGGATTAGTGACGCTGTATTTTTACAAGAACGAAACCAGATTAAAGATCGCATCAATTCTGCTATCGACGTTGCACTTAAACAACATCTCAGAACTGCATTCTGATCTCTACAGAAAGGTGTCCTAAGAAGTGCAAGACTAAACAATCGCAACTACATCAATGCGCTAACAAAAAAGGCAGAAAAACAGCCTACCGCAGTGACAGAAACTGGCAAGAAAGACTCTTTCAACTAAACATCTTGTGAGAGATACCAACGGATTCCTTCTCATCACGGAGGAACATCAACTACGGAGATGGAGAGAATATTTTCTTAAAGTCAAGAACACTTTGGGACCGTCGAAGACCTCTTCGTCCAAGCCTGAACATAGATCGGCTATCTCCAACATTAGCATCAGAACTCTGACAGACAGACTCTGGCAGACGCAATAAAGTCAATAGACCTTGGTAAGGACCCAGGGATTGATGAAATACCATTGGAATCACTTAAGGTTGATCTCACTGCTGCTTGATGGTAAAAATCATCCTAATGCGAATCAAGTAAATAATCGAGCGCAATCTTAATGATGAAGAGGCAGGCTTTTGTGAGGGTTTCTCCTGGAGCGATCACATCAATACCTTCCGAATCGAGCAATCGGCCGAATAAAGATCCGCTTTACATCGAATGTCCGTCGATTTTGGGAAGGCGTTTGACAGCTTTACGTAGAAGAGGTATCGCAGAAAAAATTTTCACCATCATGAAGGAGTCCTACCCTAATGTCACGTCCTACACAAGAGAAAACTTTCAGAGGTCTTCCAAGTGCTGAATGGAGTGAGACAAGGATGCACACTGTCACCTTTGCTTTTCCTGGTCGTCATTACTGACGTATTGTACAGCGCCCAACGACGACTACCCATAGCTAGGGATTAGATGGAAACTTTCTAACCACCTTACGCACCTGGACTATATGTCTTCTATCCAACAAACAGAGTTAGGTTGCTCTAATGTCCGATGCCTTGAGCAAAAATGTTGCAAAACAAGCTTTAAGATGAATGCTGCTAAATCCAAACATTAGAGTTTGGACTCCAGGAGACATGAAATTTATCTGAACGTAAAATCTGTTCTGTTCAACATGGAATCTGACCTGTGAAATATTATCTAAGCTACAAGCTTTTGTCAACTGGTACCTCCTGCGCATCCTTAACATACATTGGTCGGAGTTCATTATCAATGAAGACCTACCAGACTTACAGGCCAAGACGGGATAGACACTAGTGTTCGCATGTGAAAGTGGCAATGGATAGGCCACACACTAAGAAAAAAGCCAAACAACATCGCACTACAGGCTCCAGATTGGAACTCGTACGAGATCCAGGGAAGACGCAGAGAAGATGTAGAGACATAGAAAAGAAAAGTACCTAGATCAACAAATCGTGGTCGCAGTTCTAGGCGATGGCGCAGAACTGGACCAAACAAGGTGTTAAAGGAACCAGAGAGAGCTTCCTTGATTATGGTAAACATTTTTGCTGGGATTTGAGAGATAAGAGAACACCGAACAATTTGATGAGTTTCGGAGACTGTTGATGTGGTGCTTCGCGAAAACCTCTTACGAATGCTCACATGTTCGTCGCTGAAAGAGAGATTTACACTGAGATGAATTTTGCCACTAATTTAAAAACTGTAATTGGAAGACAGACACTACGTCAATTGCTCTTCCTCGTACATAAAAGTAAAACATTTTTAAAAATTGAAAACAGTTTTTTTTAACAAAATAAAATTAGATCAATAAAATTTTGACAAAAATATAGTGACTATCGAAATAATAAATAACTGTGACTGGCTACTACCAATGCTATGAGCCGAATTTGTTTGCATTGGTTGACGGGATCCTATAATTGTTATTCTCCACTCCACTGCTGTATATATTGGAGTTCTCGAACTAATATAATCCACAACAGCTTGGACATCATCAGCTTTCATCGGTATTTTATCCTTAACTGGTTCATTACTTAAGGTCCAATTATGTCCATCACCACCGCTTAAAAGAAAATCAGGAAGAATGATTTTATAAGACTTTGCATCTTCTAATGGTGAATATCTAGGACTGTCACATTCAGCGCATAAAACATTAGCACTTAACACTCGTTGTCCGATTGGTTTCGACCAATTATAGACAACCTGGACTCCAGACATTTGCAAGAAACCTCCGTTGGAGTTCACATCATCCAGTTTTGCGGCTGATGTTTCAAGAGCTTTGCGGATTATCTTTCCAGTAACTGTTATTACGCTCAAGTTGTTTTTGAATGGCAACACTGTTAAGATGTCATTTTTAGTAATAGATCCATCTGATTTCTTGTCTATTGCTGCTCGAATTCCTATGGAAAAATATTAGAGTTTTTTAACATTTCAATTAAAAAACATTCTTACCTCCGCCTTGAATAAATGCAATGGCAGCATCTGTCCAGAATCCTTTAGTTGTCTCTTTAAACTCCATAGCACGTGCAAACACCATAGAATCCGCTAATAAGTTGCCCAAATTGCACTCCTTGCGTCTACATACTTCTGAACCTCCATCAAGCTGAACCTTAGTGTAACCAACAACAGAACGTTCTAGGTCTGTGATATTCGGACGATAGAGTTCCAAAAGTTGAAGAACATCTTCATCTTGTTGTACTGAAGAATCTAGTACGATGGGCTGGCCATCAAATTCCAATAAAGTTCCTACACTATCAAACTATTGAAAAAAAATTTATATTTAGTGACGAAATTATTTATTGCTTTGAACTATTCTCACTTTTGCTCGGAGCTTTCCTAAGTACTTGGTATAGGCGTACGCCTGAACAACAGGAACTTTTTTACCACTTGGCTGTTTTATAACAACCGGATATGGTCCTTCTGGCACCTCTATGCTAGGTTGTTTTCCATTGTACAAAAATGTGTTTGTGTGTCCACCAATTACAATATCTACAAGTGGACAATTTCTGGCTATTTCTTGATCTGTACCAAAGCCAGAGTGACCAAGTGCAATGAAAATGTTAACGCCTTGGTTTTTAAGTCTTTCGGCCTCTTTACTGAAATAAGGTTCAGGTGAAAAATAATATAATTAATATTTTTCAGTGTTTCTTACTTGATTGCTGGGATTTCAGGATTAATTTCGACATCATTTGGTTTAGCTAGTTTTTTGGTGTCTGGCGTGAGGTATCCGATTACACCAATCTTAACACCATTTATTGTGAATATTGTTGAATTTGTTAAAGCTTTTGTGCTTGCGAGTTCTGGAGTTTTACGTAAATCCAGATTTGACGCTAAAACTGGAAAATTTACTTTATTTAGGAACGGAACTAATCCTTCTACTCCTTCATCAAATTCATGGTTGCCAAGTGACTGAAAGAAAAGAAAAATTATTTTTAACTCAAATCAATTAAAAATTAGTCGATTTTGCAGTTTCGGTTATTGAATCACACTGTAGCTCTTTTGGGTCCCTATTACTTTACAGATAGATTTATTAAAATTCAAGCAAGTACATAACTATCAGTGATGTAATCCTTCCAGCTCTACTGCAACAGGGCTTGTAGAAATTACTGTCAACACCAGTAAAGGTCTTTAGAATGTTACAGTGTGAGATATATTCCTAATCTGTGGAGGAATGTAGTAGTGGCAAGGCGGAGGGTGGAAAATTGCCCAATCTAACAGTTATCGCCCCAATAGTTTTACCTATTTCCTACTCCAAACAACGTAAAGGTAATTGAAAATCGCCTCAGATATGAGTTACTGAAAACAATACCACTGCATGAACATTAGCAAGCATTGCAACTACATCAACTGACTAACAGACAAGAAAGGGAGTTTGTGGAGAAAGAAACAGCTCTCTGTGCCTTCACATTGAGGGTTCCTTTAAACGCCTCCTTTGAATCCATTGAAGAGGCAGGCGTTAAAAGCGGAATAGAACCGTCAATGTTGATGTGGATCAAATCAATGCTCAGCTGCCGGAAAATTGCGGCTAGCCTAGTAGGAGAGTCAGCAACTATCAATGCTACCAAGGGCCCAAGGAGGGTTTCTATCCCCTCCACCCCTTTTATGGTCACTAGTTGTTGACGACCTCTTAGCTAACCTAATAGACGCCGTGTTTGATAACGATTCCGTTATTATAATCAATAGCAAGCATGATCAGACAATCTCTGAACGAATATAAAAGGCCCTAGATTGAGTCCATTCCGGTGCCGGTAGAAGGGACTTCGTGTCAACCCCGCAAAACAGTTATTGCTACATTCACGCTTAAAACGAAGCTAAAACTGAAGGTTCCTAGAGAATTAGAATTTTCCAGAGAAGTGGCGACGGAGTTAGATCAATCGGTTTAGTGCCACGACTACCATGCTATAGTTACCGGGTTCGAGACCAGATCTCTCGTGGGTTTTTAAAATTGAATTCAAAAATCCATTCCGTTTCTGGAATGTTGTTTAGCTTGCAGCAATGCAAAAAAACAAGACATTCAAGTTTCCTCACTCCTCTTACCATAACTCCTTTCCGGCCAAAGCCACGCTGACGCATCAAAGAGTTGTCCCCTAGACTTTGGTCAAATCGTAATAAAAAAAATAAAAAAACAAAAAGCTTAGTTTCTAGGTGTAACTCTAAACCATCAACACACCTGGAATCCTCAGCTGTCTTATGGACGTGCCGGCAGATTTTTAGAAAAACGTGGGGTTTCAAGCCTAAACTGAATATGTTCACCTATCAAACGATTATAAAACCCTTTGTCACATATTCAACGTTAGTATTGTGGCCAAAAAATCGGAGAAAAAGATAGCACATAAACCTTAAAAGCCAAGTTAGAGCTCCTCCTTATGCATGAGCATGTAAGGAAAGGGGCAGTTCTTAGTGCAATTAGGCTGCACAGAACGGGTCTCCTGAAATTATACAATTTAGCTGGTCATGAAAGTATTCTAAGAGAATTGATTTATGACCCAGCGGTCAACTCGAAATGGGATATAATCCCAAAAATATATAACTTCGAAATACCATTCATACTTCTTCGAAAGAGGATCCCTTATATGGTACACAGATGGATCCAAAATGAAGGCAGGCGTGTGAATATATGGACGAAAACTTAGGCTCAAAGAAGCTCTTGCATTTGTGACAACCATTTTTCAAGCGGTGATAGATGCTTTTGAACTCCGCATGCTGGCGGTCTTCCCAATATGTATCCAAGAGGAAAATAAATACCTTTTCTTATACTGATCAACAGATGCTCCTGAGCTTACTCCAAGTCTTGCAAGTTCAGATGTTTTCCTTTTTTCCGGGAATATCGCTGTGTCGCAGTGGTCAAAGAATCAGTTCGGTTTTGTGGTGAAGCTGCTCAACAATACTAGTACTCCAATTATCGAAGCGTGAAAACTGTGCCAAAATCAGCCCGAGGAGTTAGGGAATCCGGCTAACTCCCTAATCTTTACTTCTTGAGGGAATACATCAGAGAGTGTACAACTCCTGTTCTGAAGCATTAGAGGGCAGATTCATTTCTCGTAAGTTCATCTCTCATTCCCTGATATGTTCCTTTGACTGGGAATCCAAAGGAGGGTTATATCAAATCCCCCTATTGAGGGGTTTTTCTTTATAGTCTCTCACTAGCTTCGCGGAGGAGGTTACTGAGTAAATCGACCAACGTTCATCATCGACATTTCACTAAGTCCCAGCAGGGAGCATGTCGTCAGAACTACACGCACGTATGGAGGTAATTTAAGAAAATCACGGTTTCTCCAGAAGCCACGCGGAATCGATATATTAAACGAGGAATGTAAGACCGGAGAGTCGATATTGCCTTGAAGGCAGTCAAAAGCCAAAACAGTTTTGAAGTTTTTTCGTCTAGCTTCGAGAGATTATTTTAAGCCTATCTAAGTAAGGGGGCAGAGTGAGAGGGTTGGTCCATGCAAGCCCTCGGAGCGCAAAACGAACGAAGCAGCGCTGGACCACGGTCAATGTGGTCGCAATAATAAGGCGACCAAACACAGCTAGCATACTCCAAAATTGGCCTATCGAAGGTTATTGTACCTTCGTTAGGCCAATTTATTAATTTTTAAGCCGCGTTATATAAGGATCATGGAATTCTTTAACCCATCGTTTAATAAAGCCTAATGTCGAATTAGCTTTAGTAACATTCGTATCAATATGGTCGTCGAAGGTAAAACGGCTGTTAAGCCAGACTCCCAAGTCCTCAGTCTTATTTAGTTTTTCCAGTAAACAACCATGTATTGTGTAACTGAAGTCAAGAGGTCTTTTTTTACGGGTAAACGACATAGTAGTACACTTACTAATATTAAGGGGAAGACAATTAATACAACACCATTTGTAAAAGGCATCTAAGTCAGAATTTAAAATTTCACAGTCGTCAACAGAGGAAACAATACGAAAAATGTTGGCATCGTCAGCGTAACAGAGAATATTGGAAAAGAACAAAGATACATCCTTGATATAAACAATAAATAAAATCGGACCCAGATGGCTTCCTTGAGGCACACCGGAAGTATTGTAAATTAACCTGGATAGGGATTCACGGAACGACACGCGTTGGGTTTGGCATAATAAGTATAAACGAACCCAGTCAACAAACAAGGATAGAAACCCTAGGGCAGCTAACATGTGAATCCAAATTTGGTGATTAATTCTGTCAAATGTCTTGCTAAAATCTGTGAAAACACAGTGGACCTGCTTACCAGCTTCAATTTCAGATAAGCCGAAATTAGAAAATTCAATAAGGTTAGTCGTAGTTGACCTTCCTTTCATAAAGCAAGTTAAGGAGTAACATGTCGTCGTGTTGCAGAGTAATGAAGGTGATTCGGAATCTACCTTAAGTTGCAAGTCAGTCGTGTGCAATTTTTCTTAATTTTTGTTTTCCATGCTCCGTAAAGGTTTGCAATAACAAGAGAATAGAAGGACTTACACAAACTGATTTAAACCTTGTTAGGTATTTTCATAGAGTAAGGTTCGATTACATTCGATACCGCATTCTTTGTTACATTTCTAAATGCTAATTACATTGGTTAATTCAACTTTGAATTCAATTTATAATTTGAACGATTGGATATCGGATCTAAACCAACTACATCGAATTAACATTTCCCATAAAGTTTCTCTCAAAATACGATTCTGTTATCTAAGCCTGATATTCCGTGGGGCTACAAATAAAATTAATAAACAAAATTTGTAGATATCGTGGTTTACTTACAATGGCATCCGGTTGAAGCACATTCAAAAACGCTGCGGTTATATTATCTCGAAATATTGCAAACCATGGGGTACCCGTATACGTATCACCCGCATTTAAGTACAAAACTGGGGTTCCCCCGGGTTTTTTAGCTTCTGCTCTCATTCTTCGAATTCTATAATGTAAAAAAAATTTACCAAATTTTTTACCAAAAATTGATTCGACATTTACTCATGAGCTGTTCTTGCGAATCCTCCAAAGCACTTATTTTTTGCAGCATCGTCCTCTGTGCATTTGTTGCTATTAACTCCAGTCTGTTCAAAACGACCATGCATATCATTGTTATGGAGAATTATGAATTCCAAATCACCTTTCGAGGTAGGTGCAGCTAAAATCCATCCGGCTGGCATGCAAACAATGAAAAAGAGAAATGTCTGCTGCAGTTCTTGTGAAAGCATCTTTGGTTTTTCTGAAAGAATAAATTTCTATTTAATCACGAGTTGGTCATTCTTTTGTGGTGTTGACGCATGTTTATTTAGAAATTAAATTAATTATAATTGCGCCGCTAATAACCCTGCTATTACGCAAAGAAGCATAAAGTTTACTTAATCGTTTTACTATCTCAATATCATCTGGAATTCACTGATTTTCCGCTATTTTTTCTATTAGGCTTACTCGTGGCTTATTAATTTTGATAATTTTTTGATTTTCGTGGTCAGTCGTTATGAAATTTAATGGATAAAAAGTCATTTTAGCACGCTTTTGGTTAACTTACACAACAAACTATTACTCAGTGAGGCATAGATACATATGTAGAATTTTTGTGCAGATCATAATAGTTTTCTTTAAAATTATTCTTCGTATTAACAGCGAGTAATTATCACTAGATAAAAAACTATTATCGTCAACTGAAACGAAAGGGACAGAAAGACCTCGTGGGAGTGGAACCAATCGAAAAACGTTCCACTTATGCTAAATTTAAAATCATAAGCGATTAAGTAGTTTGAGTGCTTTGTCAGCAGATTATGATTATGGACATGGTATCAGGTGTCAAGGTAAAAGATAATCAAATTTGCACATCTACCAAAATAAATAAATCATTTTTTGGTAGCACATAATATTGCTCGCTGAGGAGTCCATACAGAAAATGTGGTGATATGATTGTATAATCACACTACTAATCTATAGATGTTACTCTACGATAATAAATATACCTTTAGAAATCCAATATACAGGGTGATTTTGATCTGACATGTCAAAATGGAGACGGAGTTGGATCAATTCGTTGAGCGTCACGGCCAACATGCCATGGGTCCCGAGTTCGAGACCATATGACCCCGTGAGCTTTTATTTAGAAATTAAAATTATCCACTCCGTCTCTGGGCTGTTGTCTCGGTCGCAACAATGCAAAAACAAGACTCAAGTTTCCTCACTGCCCTTACCCTGCTTCCCTTCCTGACAAAACTATGCTAACGCATCAAAGGGTTGTCCCCTAGGATTTGCCCACATCGTAAAAACAAAACAAAAATGAGTGGGGAGTTACAGGCTGAACCATAAATTCCACTTTTTCATGGTATGCACATGATTCTTTTATTTTTATCTTTTGATCTACTCAACTCAGGGACATCGAACAAACGCCAAAATACTATTACGCCAATGACTTATTTTTGTACGATGTTGCCAAAGCCTAGCTTTTGATGCGTTAGCATGTCTTTGTCCGAAAGGGAATTAGGGTAAGGGGAGTAAGGAAACGTTACAGTCTTGTTTTGCATTGCTTGGATCTACGAGGAAAAAAACTAATGGAGATGTCCTAAGCGCGAAAAATCTTTGCAACTTTAATAGTGTGCGGTAATCTTTCCCACACTACGTAAAACTGCATTGCAGGCGGCGCAAAATTGTTTTCTTTGAGAGGGTTCTTGGCGCGTTTTTCAAACAATCTAGATACGTTCAATTAAACAACATATAAATACAAATTTTACCATATAAAATTGGAAGTTCGTCTTCTCAATCTCAGCATTATTTAAAAGAATAATCAGGATAGCCATTTTGGAATACGACTTTAGTTAAATTTGATGTATTTTATTCGGCGAATGATTGCAATGTTTTTCCTCACACATTTACTTTGTGCGGATTTCTTCGGAAAAGATAAGCTTAAATACAAAAAGTATTGCCAGTTATTGAAAATATTTAATTTAATTTGTATCACTGCCTAGTCTCGTACCAAAGATAGACTAGACTAGATAACCGGCTCCCTAAATTACCCAGCTAATTTGAAAAACTACCACTGGCACCAAGTAAAACGAAATATCCAGCTTTTAAGGTCATAAGATAATCCATGCAAATTAAGAGTACAGGTAGTGTGCAGTCATTTACTTCTGTGAAAATTATTTGAGAGAATCACTTACTCCTGTCAAAATGCTGTTCCCATTCGGAGAGAATCCCAGCCTTCTCTCAAAAAAGTACCGCCAAATCTTGTCGAAGAGAAAAATGTACCAAAAAGTACCACCAATAAAAAGAATTCATGTAAATCACATGGCTGAGATAGTCACTTGTGTGCTTATGAAACTTTCAAACTGTCAATGTATTCTGATTTTTTGAAGAGTGAAGTACCTTTGACATTTGTAAATGCACATAAGAAAAGTATACTTGTCTCCTACCCACAAACTCTCCCGGAAAACAAATTTTTAGTTCTGACTGCAGGGTTGCGCGATGCGAGAAATATATAAAAGCAACTAACAAATTTTCACAACTTTGTTCGAAGCCGTTTATTAACCGACTTCCCAAAAAAAAAGAGGTTCTAAGTTCGACGCGTTTTTTTTTTTTCTAGTAATAGTAATCTTTGCTCGTACGCTGAGTTGAAATCACATTTCAAGAATTTTTTCCACTGAAAACAGCATTTTCATTTATTGAAAATATTCAGTGCTAATTTAATTTGTAGGATTGTATCACTGCCTAGTCTCGGTTCGCTGCTCTCATTGAAATAGGTCTTGAAAACCCATTTTCAAAAACTTTAAGCTACTTTTGGCGTTGGGAATTTAAAGTATAAGAATAATAATCAGTGTCAATATTTTTATTTTATTAACCCCCTAATTCATAGTTACATAAATAGAAAATTTAACGATCAAATAATCTATAAATATTGATATAATAAAACTTTTCTCCATCTGCCAGTGTAGAATATTCGCAGAACAGCAAAAAAAGAATCATCAAAATCGGTCGACTCGTTACGAAGTTATGCCCGGTCAGACATAAAAAATAAAAATAAAAAATAAAAAAAAATAAACGTCGATCTTAGAAGCTCTTTGTTTTTGGGAAGTCGGTTAAAAAAGCCGATTGTCCATTTTCAAAAATTTCATAATCCTCGCCATCACTGATTTTCAACCTTTTCGAGTTGTAGTATCAATTGAGTTTATCTAAATAAATTTTCATTACTCACTTAATTGAGTTTTAATTTTTCAATAATTATCTAAATAACTCGTAAATTGTTACTCTTCATTTCAGTTACGTAATTTTCTAGTGACATTATTTAGCATACAAACGTAATTATCGTAAAAGTCCCATTTTCACGTTGGCGTGTCATGTAATCATCGCGGTCAATTGCGTTTTAAATCGGCATTTCGATAAAATTTTGTGAAGAGAGTTAGGAACAAGTATGCTTTCCACCTTTTATCTTACGGTTGTCAAAAGAAAGCCTTAATTGAGATGTTATGATGATATCTTATCTTTCCTTTATGACACCACTTATCTTTTTATTTAATGTTGAAGTATAACGTGTGCACAATAGCACCTATAACCGCTTCGCCGACGTTGATTAAATTGAGATTTTGAAATCGTGCAAGATGTTAACTATACTTTGACAAATTACTGATTTTAATTTGAATGAACTTTCACAAAATTTCAAATAAATTTGTTTTTTTTTCGTGTGTTGTGTATACGTCAATGAAATTTTTTAAGGGGAAACTTATAATTTTGACATTATCGTCATTTTTGCACTTCAAACTCAGATACCTCGGTAATTCGTTATCTAAATATTATCTAATTTAGGTACACAAATAGAAGATAGATCGAATGATTTAGTTTAATACTTCAATAATTTTTATTTTATTGTATTTTATTCGTATTTATTATTTTATTATTTTTTTGCTTGCTTAATAACTATTTTGAACTTATTGTTTTTCAATTGTCTACAACTCAAATTAGGGATTAGCTTGGTTAAGTAAAAACTAAATTTTATTTTCTTGTTATTTTATTTTATTTTTTATTTCTATTTTTTTTATCTTAGTACTTACTGGGAATTGATGAACTTTAAATAAATAAATAAAAGTTCAATAAATTAAAATTAATGGCCTTTATACATCATTAATATTGACGTATTTAAGTAATATACAGTGCCGGCTATAGGGCAATGTAATTTTTAATTTCTTTCTCTATATTTGTCAATATGGTAACAGAGACGGAGTTGGATCAATGCGTTGAGCGGCAGGACCAACATGCCATGGGTCCCGGGTTCGAGACCAGATCTCCCCGTGGGTTTTTATTAAGAAATTAAAATAATCCACTCCGTCTCTGGGCTGTTGTCTAGCTCGCAGTAATGCAAACAAGACATTCAAGTTTCCTCACTTCCTTTATTCTAATTCACTTCCGGCCAAAACCATGCTAACGCATTAAAGGGTTGTCCCCTAGGATTTGGCCACATCGTATAAAAAAAATACAGAAAAAAAGTTATGGTTATAGTATTATTGAAAGATCTTTATTTATATCGAAATAAATGTATATTAAGTAAACATTTCGGTCGGTATATAGCAATGAGTGATAGAGCGAATTCGAGTACATTCCGCGGTGTTCACCTTTTTATATCCCTATCATTATTTAAAAGAATATTTATATGACCGAGAGGCCATTTTAGGACATTTATATTTTGCCTCTAAAAATTGCTTAACACTACGAGATGTCTGCTTCAGATAGTTGTCAGCCTGAAATATCTAATCACCTTGCATAATATTTTCAGGGTAAGATAGCAGTGTGATTTTCAAAATATTAACGTAAACGAATTGATTCATTATTCCGTATATCTAGATAATAGGGCTAGTACTATGTACAGTCATGCTTCCCCAAATTATTGCTGAACCGCAGCCCCTAGTCATCAGGGCTAGTGCGCACACACGTCGTCAAATATTCGGTCTGCTCTTAAATCCAAACCTCTGAAAGTTTGAACTCCTCAGTAAATACAACTTTGGACCATTGAACATCTATCCAATCTAAATGCTCTTTCCAAAAATTAAAATGGTCCTTTTTATTTTTTGGGAAAATCAGTGGTTTTCGTCGAGCAACTCGTCCCATTAATCTAAACTAATTGAGGCGGGGCAGCGTCTTACAGTCCACACACTTATGTCAACATTACTGTTTGAAGTTATGTTATTGTATGTAAACATTAACAGCTGTGAGCCTGCGGTTAGCTTCCGATAAACGATATATTAGTCAGTCAACGCGATCAGTCGTTTTCATTGATTCACTTAAATTTTATTTTTCCTGTTTTCCTTAAGTTTTATTTTTCGTGTTTTCCCCTTTTTTATGGATACGAGAGGGGAGGGAGCAATAGTAGAATTGCGATTAGCGCATCAGCGTATGGTGGCCATCGAACCAACCTCCGCTAAACCGACTTAATATACGATTGATATGTAAGCCACTCAGAAGTCAAATCGATTAAGTACCTGGAACTTAGTGTATAGTATCTTAAATTATGGAGTGTACGATATTAAGATACTTGTTTTATTTTCTAAAAGAATTTTACAATAAAAGAATTTATAACCCGACGGTAGGAAAAAATTTAGAATGCAGGTAATCGATTTGGCTTGTAAGAGGCATATTCCAAAACAGGACTGATGCAAATACAGTGGATAAACTTGGTCGTTTAGGGGTTATTAAATTTGTTTGTCTATCCCTTGATTAAACCCAAGGTCGCACTGGCCTTATTAATTACATCATTATGATGATGCTGGTTCTTTCAAGCGACGTTAAGGGGACGCGATCTATGGTTAAGTTGAACTTTATAGGATTCCTGTTTGGAGAAAAGGATATAGATGTGCACTTACTGATGGTTAGAGGGAGGCGGTTGAAGGAACATGAGCTGTGAAGGGCTTCCAAATTTAAAAAAAATGCAGTCAGAAACGTCCAAGGCAATACGAAAAATCTTGAAGTTATTAGCATAACAAAGAATGAGATAATAATGGAGGTAATAAAAACCAATGGTCCGATATGGCTGCCTTGTGGCACCCCGGAAGTGTTAAGATTTGGCTCAGACAGAGCTCCTCGAAACGAAATTCGGTGATTATGATTTTACACGTACAACTCACAAAATCAGAACGAATTTCATTGAAGAACAGAAATTTCCCACCCGCCCCCCCTCTCCCCTGAAAACCTAGATTTGTGACTGGATGGCAAGTATTTGTGGAAATTTGTAAATAAAACCTAATCTTCCAAAGCTTTTACCTTCATTGCGTAATTTGAGAATTTTGTCTCGTTTCTGCGTTGTTATATGATAAAATATTTCAATATTTCACAGAACATAGAGAAATAGCTGAAGGAAATAAAAAATTGTCAGACATAACAGTGAAAAGCAACTAAAATTTCCACTTAATTACAAAAGTATCACTTTTACCTATAACTACGACCGCTGAAAAATTACACCTTATCATTTTTATATCCTTATCACAGCAAAGGATGAATGCTACTACGTAAGTAATCCATTTATACTTTGGAGAGGCTGACTATTGTGATTAAAATGCATTAAAAGAATTCATAGTTAAACAGGTGATGAAGATATCAGAACACTTTATTTTACATGAACAATTCTTCTCTATTTCTATGACCACCGCTATAAATTAATCATAACACAGGCCTACAAGATTCTGTTGTTCGGCAGCTGGGGGTCATTTCCAAAGTTATTTGCTGGATAGAATCTGAACTGACCGCCCACTTACGATTTTTTTTTTGCAAAGAGGAATTAACCAGTAGAAACATGTATGCCTCATAGGGTTAACGTGAAAGCTCCTGAATATATTTCATAACTTACAATACTGGTAATCGTAGAAGACCGCTCAATAGCTTATTTTGAAGGGTAGGGATAGTATTAAATGATGCAACTAGAAAAAAGACCAAAAAAATGTGTACATCCTGTACATAATCTCAAAAGTAGTTAAAAAACCATTTTTCGAGTACATAACCTCAAATATCTCAAAATCCTGACATGATGATTGATTCGGATTCGGATTTTACGCAGCTAATTACTTCGGAAATGACCCCTACCTGCTCAAAAAACAATCATGACCCTATTTTTTGTACAGCTGTGAATCGTTGATCAGGTATTAGGGTTGTTCCTTCAACAGAAATTGTAATACCGCGTGAGCACGAACTTATCCAAACTTTTCAGTTTATGCATGAGCGGCCATGTTCCTTGCAAAATTACTACAGCCTGTTGAATAAGTATTCGTTGTTTTTTTAGAAATTCTCTTTCTTTTCTCTCGCTATAACCAATTGTCTTTTTAAAGTTTCAATTTCGGTGATGGGACGTATAGCTAAGCCAAAAATGAAAAAAAAAACTTCAATAGCGATCGGCTTGCAAACTTAACCTCAATTTCAAAATGTCAGAATTTTATTCTTATTATATCGCAGAATTTTGCGTGAAACATGTTCCCTTACTTTTCTGGGTTTTGGAAAATATTCCCCCCCAATATGAGTAAGGTCTTGCAAGGAAAGTTTATACCCGACAAACGATGGAACAAACCTATTATCTTAGAACATAAAACTACAGGAATGGTAGTATCGTCTAGCAGCTTCGCTTTTCTAACTACATTAAATTAATAATATCTGCTCTAAAATATTCTCCTTGAAAAGCATTGGATGACCACCATGCCATGGGCCCCGGATTCGAGACCAGATCTCCCCGTGAGCTTTTATTAAGAAATTAAAATAATCCACTCTGTCTCTGGGCTGTTGTCTAGCTCGCAGCAATGTAAGAAAAAGACTCAAGTTTCCTCACTCCCCTTGCCCTAATTCCCTTCCGGACAAAACCATGCTAACGCATCAAAGGGTTGTCCCCTAGGATTTGGCCACATGGTATAAATAAAACACACTTTTTTAAGAAATTTATGACTGGGCTAACTCTTTGTAACTGTGGGTGTGTAGTCTGTGCTGCAGGTGTAATCATCCACTTAATGAATTAGAGAAATGAGAAAGTGGGGAAAGAGTTAAGAGTTTGTCCCCTCATTTGTCATTTTAACTGTCAGAGTTACACATATTTTGCCATCAGGTTGAAAGTACTAATTAATTATTTTTTGTAGACTATTAGATGTAAAAATTCTTGTATTTTAGTGGAATTTATTGTCGTATGTAATACCTAAACCACACAGCGCTATCTAATTAATAATTAGCTTAATGATGGTTCAATCCAAATATATGATTAGAAAAATTGTGACAGTTAGCCACAACTTTAATTATAAGAGTAAAATGTTTTTCTTTTGATGGCTGACAGTTTTAAAGGCAACCAGATCAACTGTAATTAGGATTAAATGCTAAATGCTACGTGACAGACGATCGACAGGAATGATCATTGATTGATTATCATTGATTTAATGCTGTCATTCGCCCGATGATAATTCGTCCTTTGTCACAGCAATTTCTTCTTTTACTTAAAGTTTGACATTTTGATTTTTAGAATTATACAATAAGTAGGCATTTCTCAAGTAGGGGCTTTATTCGTGGAATGACGATAGGAATGATATTTGTGCCTATGATTCCATGATACATAGATTATGCAATAACTAATTTTATTGTTCACGTGCCTAGGTTATAACGCTCCTGCAAGCTCATTCAATGTAATTATCATTTCTACTTGAGAAATGCCTGCTAATTGGAATAATTCGAAAAATCTAAGTGTCAGACTTTAAGTAAAACAGGAAATTGCCGTGCCGAATGACGAATTATCGTCGGTCGAATGTCTAGCATTTAATGACAATTACAAAATTTGCTGACTTTTAGGTCATTTTATATTCATTAAGTGCTAATGATCAAGAAAATTTGCTCGTTAGTCCAAGTCGTTAATTATGCATGTTTTGGTAATTAGGTGGCCGTAATTATGATTAGTACAATACACCTGGCGCCTAAATTACTAATAACTTTTGAATTTTTATTTAGAAGTTCAGTCTGTCTAGGGTAAAAGTTTATAAAAAAAAACATACAAATTAAGTGATAGGGTGTGCTATGCACTTCTGCAAGAATATTCGCCGCATTGAAACTCTAGAAACACAGCCCTCCTAAACTCAAAGCTTAAACAGATTATTAATTAAGGCGCTGTATATCACATATTAATCATAATTAGAGCTAGATTACCTAGGTTTTAGATTACTGATCACATTTTCTTGATCATTTAGCTAAATGATGACAAAAGGACAGAGAATTCAGCAAGTTATGAAATTGTCATTAGTCTAGAAGATCAACCGTGTCACTCGAGAGAAGAAGAAGAAAAAGGACCAACATTTTTATTCTCTTTTCTTTCCTTTAAAATATGTGTCGGCCCAGAGTTTAAAGAATTTTATTTAATATATATTAATTCAACTTTTGGTGCTGAGAAATTAAATTCATAAAACGCATTTTCAACTGTCAAAACGTCAAAGGCAAACAGCTGATTGTAATAATTAAAAATGTGGCTGTATGTCGCTAGTTACCGTGTCATTAATTAGTGTTTAATAATCGCTTAGTTAATTAATAATAATTTGTATTGCTGTGTGTCTAAGGTGTAAGTCTATTAAAAACACAAATTAAGTGGTGAAGTGTACTGCTGCAAAAATAATCGCTGCAGAACGCGAGGTAAATTCTTTTTTTTTTTTGGAAAGTACATATATATGCTATATTTACAATCTTTAAGGTATCTTCGTTTAAAATACCAAGAGTATATTAAGCGAGAGTCATTTATAATAACAATTGTTCAATATTTTGTTGTCCCCTATATTCTTTTTACTCATTTTCAATCTATGCAATTTAATGTGTCCCCTCGTTTCCATTGTCGGCTCGGGAAAAAGTTTTTAGAAGGACATCAAATATTTTTCGATTAATTAATGAACTAAAAATACTTGCAATTATACAGATTTCTCAAAAATGCGGAATTGTGCACAAAGTAGATTGAGACAATTGGTTGTTTTGACAACCTTCCATCTGAAAGCTTGAATGCTTACGAAGAAATATCTCACCCCTCTTTAAAAATCTCAAATTAGGCTACTGACATAGCCTACAACCATAAAAAGCCCACAGAAAAAAAATGTCAAGGTTTTCAAACTTACTGCCATTCCTGATTAGGTTTATGTACCAAGGCCCATATCACACGTGTCATAAGTATTCCCGATTTTCCTGAAAAGATTCCTTAGAGATAGGAAAAGAAGTTCAATGAAAACTATTCCTAATTTGCGGCATAATACTACTCACACATTTAAATATGTAAGTAACATTAAAGGCTGAGACACAAAGTCAAAAGGTAAAAATATGAAAATTAATGATAGCGGCTCAATGTGTAGCTGGCGCTGTAGCCGAGTTTTGAAAAATTTTAACTTTTGGCGAGTGTCAAATTTGACATTTCCGTGTTAGCTACAGCGCCAGCTACGTATTGTGGTCCAGACTTAATGTGTTACGTCACGACAGGTGTGGGAGCCTTGGGTGTGGAATGGGGCTAAGGGCATTATGGTGCCTTTTTGGTTGCATTCTTAAAATAAAGAAAAAGAGGAAAGGCTATCTCAAGTAAAAGCCATGTACGTGTGATAAGCAATTTGCTTCTGGGCAAAGTAGCGACGGGGTTAAGGGAAGTGTCATCAACGATTGTCAAATTGGACAAAGCTGTCCAATCGGCTTGCTCAAGTTGAAATATTTGGGGGCATAAGTTGTTTTTAAATAGTAAAATTAATTCAATTAATAAAATAAGGTAGGGCAAAATTATATTATATTAAAAACTTTATTAAAATATATTTTTAAAACAGCATATTTAAAATATAATCAAAATGAGTGAGCCCCTCTCGTATGCAAGCAAAATTTTACTACTTTCATGTTTGAGACGCACACATCGCTTAGGCTCTACTACATATAGAAAAATGCTTAAATTTTCCGGAGTGATGTTCTTTCCGCAAGTTCTTTATTCTAAGGTTGCATTCAAGGATTGAAATAATTAAAAAGGGATAGATCTTTACCTTCTTTTTCTTTTTACTTTGCAACAACTCACACAACAGTCAGTCACAATTTTAAAAACAACTGAACGCTGCATGGCATGTCAATTATTTGATTATCGACATCAAGAGGGGTCTTGCAACCAAGCCATGCATCCCGGCCAACTTTGATTCTCAAAATTAATATTGAGCAGAGTTAGAATTATTATTACTTTCAAAACCAAATTTTGGGAAATATTGACATTTCTTTCTCATTAATTTAAACCAATGAAAATTAGTCTGAACAGACTAGTAGAAAATATAGGGAGAACGGAATTATTGTTATTAATAATTTATTTAACATATAGGCAGTACAACAATATCTTACAATAGTAATATTTTATAAGTACCGAATAGCTACAGGTTATAAATAAGTTCAATAAAAACACAAAACAAAAGAAGAAATATACTACAATTCAATAATTATTACAATGGAGTCGAGCAAATACACGCTTCCAGAACACTCCAACCGAGCCCAAAAGTTGAACATCCAAGGAGAGGGAGTTCTATAATCGAAAAACCTGGACAAAATAGGAATGCTCACCAGTCAAGCCATTAAAACGCGGCAGCAATAAAACTAAGCGCCTCGCTGAGCGTAAAAGCATATACATGGAATTAACCGTTCTAACACAGAAGGCGCACTTCTTTGGCAGGAGCCCAGAATCAATTCACCTATTCCATCAAATTGATGAAATGAGGCTCCCACACCAGCATGCAGAGGAAGAAATAACAAAAAAAAGGAACAGGAAGAAAACAAGCAAGGAAACCCCGCATGCAACATGCAAACAGAGAGTCACGGGAGCACAGAAAATAGATAGTTCTTAAACAACATCTTACTAAGAGTTAAATCAAAATTAGAACTTGCATTAACAGCCCTACATAAACGGTTAATCATGCATGCCATAATTTGATCTCGATGGTTCAACATGCAGTAAAGGCAGTCTTGGAAGGTTATGTTGGGAGCAAACCTGAGTCAATATTGAAGTTCAAGAGCTGGTGAATAAAGACCAAGTCAGCAATCCTGCGCCTTTTATCAAGCGAGTCCTTTTGAATAAGGGCGGCATCACCACTGTCTTTAACATAGGAGAAGATCTTCATGTCATCAGCGTAGATTAGAACATTAGAGTACGAGATCAGATGGACAATGTCATCAATGGCAAGAACGAATAATAAAGGGCCAAGATGACTGCCCTGCGGTACACCAGATAAGGCCCTGAAGATTCTAGAGGAAGCGCCACAGAGTGATACTCGATATGACCTGCCTCTTAGATAGGAAGAGATCCAGTCGAGAAGAACAGGGGGGAAACCCAGCCTCCCGATGGAGTGAGGGAGTTTATCAACGGCTTTACTGAAATCCGTGTATATGCAGTCAGTTTGTATGCCACGCTGGAAGCCAGAAATAACGTTTGAGGTAAATTCAAGTAAGTTAGTGGTCGTTGATCTACCGATGATACAACGCTCTATAAGCTGCGAATACGCTAATGGAGTAAGAAGGGCAGCGGAACAGGATTTAAACTGATAAAGATACGGAGGCTCCTTTGTGTTGATTATCTTACGAAGGAAACACAGTAATTTAAAACTAAGGTACATATAAGTTTAATGAACATTCCAGTATAGAAGAACGGTAAAGGGATATGTGATAATGCCGACGAAAGGCGCAAGCCGAAAACAAACCAAATACATTGTCATTCTATGCAACGTTGACTTGCGGGAACAGGTAGCATCCATGAAGGGGTAGATTGAATTACCAAAATTAAAAAGATAAAATAAGATGTTATCATTGAGCCAAATATCCCGATTTGTAGTCCTAGAAAGGCGAGCCAATGACATCGGATCCAGTGTTATAGAGGGTAAATCCGAAACATTTGTCGTGCGCGGCGGTCGATTCAGTACGAAAGCATTTACCACGTCAGTGCTAGGTAGTAGAGAGACGACTGAAACGCTCTCGTGCTGCATCCAACAATTCGTTTAATAGTGTGGTGCGGGGTGTATCAGTGTCAGAAATGTCAGCGAATCTACTAACGTAGGGTTCAACCTGATCGGAATTGATGATAATTCCCCGTATCCACGTTCATTCCATCGCAAATGGAATATTGGTCTTATTTCTTATTCTTTCCCATGTCGAATTCGTGGAGATCAGATCCTGGGACAAGTCATGAGAATATGGTGAATTATCAACTATTGGGAGTAACAAAGAGATTTTAGAAAAATTTTAGCCAATAAATTTTAAATATTTACGTATATTGATCGATTTCAGGTTAAGAAGATTGGCGGCGCATTTGATACATTAAGTATGACGGTAGTATGCGTGCGGTACAAGTAGCAATCTTAATTTTTGAATCACTGTTGACAGCTGTCATATAAACTTTAACAGCTAACATCGTTCCAAAACCTCTGTCAGTTGTAATTAACTACATCCAATTTGACATAACTTTTTCAATAACTGCGACAAACTGTTGCAGTCAATGCAATGGCGTTTTGAAACACGCTCCTGTTATAATCTAGCCTAGAAGGCGTCGTTAGTGTAGGTAAAGTGTGGGGATCGGAAGGGCGAGTTTATTCCTTACGTTATACGACAAACTCAAAGTAAACCGAACAACAACAAACAGTTTCAACTGAGATCGCAATAGTTTCTGATTACATGTCAGTTCGAAAAGTGAAAAGTGTGTTCAGTTGCAACTCAATTTGTCATGCAACTTTGCTACAAGTTCGTCAACAAGAAGAAGATACTTGAACTGTCATTTGCAATGTAAACAAGTGCTGGAAAAATTTAACTTTTCGTTAAATCAATTTAACGAGGGTTAATTTAAAACTTAAACATAAAAGTAGTCAAAGTTGTTTCAAGTGCAAGATACAAATAATTAAATGTCGGACATTGTTCAGACTTGTGGAAATCGAGTCCATCGCCGATTACCCGGAATATCTATTCACAAGTAAGTTTCTTCAAAATATTTGGCTTTAGATAGATAGAAATAAGCTCTAAACTTGTAAATAAAATTAATTACTAAGCAATTTAAATTAAAAGTAGTAAGAAAAATACATTTTCGTCATTTGGCTGGATTTTTATATTCAGCTTGAGCTTGGTTTAAATTGACGCAGAGACGTCATTAACATAACATTATTGGGGGGCTATTATACTTAACTAGAAAAAAATTTACTACCCGAAGTCAAATCATGATCAAATTGTGTTTGTAGTGGAAATTCCTTTAGTTCGTTGGTGTAAGTAAGAATGAAGTTTATTTACATTTTTTTTTAAATTTTTATTGCCTGATTTATATTCGATTAATTTAATTAGGCGAGTAATATTTTTTTGGATACGCTATTTCCTCTGAAAATGTTGTAACGCAAATATTTACTTTTCTTTGAATACAGAAGTTTATTGCCTGGAGTCAGATATCAATTTTGTTACTATTGCGTGCTGCGATTTTTTCTTATCTGCTCAAACGAAAAAGAGGCAAAACCCAAGTCTATCACTCAATTTATTCATAGTTTTGGATATGGTAATCCGTTTACCTTGAAATATCTATTAATCCATAATTTTACACTCAATGTTGTCACCATCCAATAAAAGCAAAATAATAAAATTGCAAATTCAAACTTTTATTCAAAGATCTTTTTGTTTGGGTTATCGCTTCTGATATGAACTGAAAGCAATCGCAAAACGAGCAGCACGATGTCAATTGTCAAGTATATTAGAATTCATAAAAATAAACAAGATTTACTTTTAGATAGGAATAATGTGTTTATACAGAAACGAAACTATAAATATGGCTATCAATTGTACATTCAAATGTACATGATGTAGGTTAATTATGACCACGACAACAATAATAAGGCAGTAGTCTGTAAAAAAATAAAGGATAATAAAACTTTTCGCAGATTGTCGCTAATTGAAGCTTTATGACTGCGCTTATAGGAGCTTTGAACTCTTTTTGCCTCGTCTATTTGCTTTAGGCCTGGAGAAGAAAACAATCTGTAGTTTCCACTGTTGCGATCTTCTTTTATAACCATTAATCAACTTATTTTTCTTATTTGACACTATAAATAAAATGGCCTTTGTATGGTCTATTCTATTCTTCGATAAAGAACTTACTCAAAACTGTGTACACTATCCTTGAAAAAAATTCTTGCAGAATTAAAATAAGGCATAATAGTGGGTTAAAAAATAGGCAATTGATAAAGGCGCAGGGTGACATGCTATACAGTCATCCACCAAAATTGCGATTTAAAGTATTATCGAAAATCTGTGATTCACGGCGTTTTTTGCACCAGAAAGTCTCAAAGCTTCTAAGTAATTATTGACTCACTGTCTAGTTCCCGTAACCGCTTGTGGGGCATAGAACTTTACTAGATTCGAGGCAACGACTGCAAGTGGACTAACAATTTCAAGAGGACTTCGAACCACTGGCCTTTGTATCGTAATCTGTTGTGAGCAGAAAACAACCATGGGTCGCTGCCGGTGGGATTCGAACTGGAACCTTCGGATTGGTAGGCCTGACGTTATTACGTACTCCACCGATGACGTTTGATGGTCTGGTGCCTTCTATCTCGGCTGCCCCTCAGCATGTTTCATCCTTTATCTATATCTGTGCCTCGGCGAGCTTGGCGCAATGCAATACCATCATGGACGACTTCATAAGGCTTTTGGATCTCGTTTTTTTCGATCCTCGTGGCACGCAGAAAAGGAGGTGTTGACTCCTTGGTTCCAGAGTCCCGTCATCATCCTACGCTTCTGGTTATCTTGTGTTTTGACGGCGCTGTTGCTTTTTCCTTTCAGCTTGGGGACTAGATTGGCTGTCATCTTACGACTCATCATGCGTACTTCGTGGCATTAATCATACTGTTGGTGCATTCTATGACTTTTTTCAGGCGTGCTTTACTAGGCATATTCCAATCTCCTCGTTTTTTCTTTCCTCTCAATCCTGGTTGCATGACCATTCCAAACACCTAAATAACTTGAAGGACAAGGACTGGAAGAAATTCTGTATCTCGATGAGCGACGTCGATTACCTTGCCGACTCCAATTTCTGTCATCAGCAAATTCATCGACGTTGAACAAACTCAATGCGATTAATATCAGTGGAGTAGTAAAGCGACCATACTGGGGAGGGGTACTCAAAATACATTGCTAGTTGCATTCCTTGGACCACCTTTTCACTAAACCTAAACTGTATTGGATATGGTCAGAAAATAAAAAGTGCAAACAAAGTCGTTGGTTTTTTCAAGCCTAGATAATAAACAACTGTCAATAAAGTAATTAGAATTAAACGGCGATTTCTTTTGCGAAAACGACATAGCAGTGCAAGTGACAATACTCTAAAAAATGCGATCGTTAGAACACCATCTGTGGAAGACGTTCACGTCAGAATTTAAAAGAGCACGATCGTCATCAACCGAGATAGAACGAAATATTTTAGCGTCGTCAGCATAACACAGTATTTTCGAATTTGTCAAAACAGGCAGAACAGCACGCTTGAAAATTCCAAGATCATGTTTTAAAATGAAAGTATATGGCAAGCTAATACCTGCAAAACTTGGATCAGTTGGTTAAGTGACACGATCTCCATGCCATGGTTGCAGGGTCAAGCCTCGGCCTTCCTGCAAGATATTTTTCCACTCCGTATCTAACTGTTGTATAGCCCGCAGAAATGCATTAAACAAGACGTTAGATTTTCATAATTCTTCTTACCCTAATCAATCCCCTTCCAACCATAGCCGTTCTAAACGTATCATACTCTCGTACCACAGGACTTTTACTCATAATAAAAAAATGCAACACAAGTTAGCAATGGGTCTATAGTTAGAAATATCACAGCTCTGGCCCTTCTTATGAAGAGGATGATATCCAAGATTTAGGTAAGACACCACAAGAAATAAATAAATTAATATGTAAATAACGAAAAATAGAAAGCGGAGAAGAAGAACAGGAAGACCATCAGTACCACACGAGAAAATATCAGCCAAACTATTGTTGTGTTTCAACTATGTCATCATCAAATATAAGATCCTTCATTGCCCATGAGGAAGAAGTAACTTAAAGTAACTCACGAGTAACGATAAGTAATTTAAATCCTTAGCGCTAGTATCACAATTAGTATCAAGGAAGGCAGTCATAAAAAAGTCGCTAAATAGATTCGCAGTTTTCAAAAGGTCACTACTCTTGTCATCACAAAGCCTCAATAATGTAAGGTATCCATCAGTGCAATGCTCCTCAAGCTCCTTCAAGCCTCTTTTAGCGCAGCCCAAAGTCGCGTCAGCTTTATTTATGACAGCGTCAATGCGGTCACCACCAGCACTAAAGGTGTCAGAATTTAAAATGATATTACAAATGTTGGCGTCGTCAACATAACAAAGAATTCTCGAGTTAGTCATAATCGCAAATATATCATTGGTGTAAATAGTGATAAGCAAAGGTGCCAGATGGCTGCCCTGAGGTATTATTTTTTTTTTTAGAAAGTTAAATAAAACACGTTGCCTGCGACCTGACAGATAAGAGCATATCAAGTTTGTGAAGGCAGGAGGGAACTCAAAAACAGATAGCTTATGAATGAAAAGTCTATGAATAATTCTGTCGAAAGCCTAATATCGTCGACCTGTTTACCAGCTTCAATGGAAGAAACACGGAAGTACCTTTCATAAAACGATGTTTGAAGGAGCCCAAAAAAGGTTTGCAGTGAAAGTACAGAGGATCGAAAACCAAAGCTTTAACTAGTAATTCTCTTGATACTATTTTTCACCTCCTGCCGGTCGATCTTTTCGATAAGTAAACCGTTTCCTCAACTGCCATCAAGCTCAGTTCAGTCCAAACGGACACTCCGAAATTCGGGACCAGGATTATTAGTAGCGTAACTTATGCATTGACTATACCACCCCGAAGCGGTTTTTAGCGCTAAATTTGACTCATATATACCTACCAGATGGGTGTAGGTGAATGCCACCCTTGTCCCTCAAGGGAGAGTCTGTGCACTTTACACTGATAATTCCAAGCTAGAAGGTAAGGTGAGTGGAGTTATCTAATCGGATCACCTGGACCTAAGCATTTCGTTTCGCTTTCCAGATAACTGCAGTGTTTTTGAGGCAGAAATTATGGCTATAAAGGTAGCTTTGGACTGCCTGAGGAGCAAAACACTGTCTACGGGAGATATATGTATCTTCTCAGATAGTCAGACTACTATTAAAGCTGTTACAGGGGTGTTTATGACCTCCAATAACACCTGAACGATACGGCTGAGCGTCGTAACGTACGTTTCAATTTCGGGTTACTGTAGAGCCGATAAGCTGGAGAGACCCGGTACTACTCTACCTAACTCGGATATAAATTACTAGCTTGGATGGAGAGCTGCTAGCCTCTGTAAGTAAGTAAGCTGGAAATTAAACAAGTTTTCCTTAGGATTGCAAATGATAATTGGTAAAGAGAACATGATTGCCTAAATAAACGGCAGATCTGGCCGAGCTTCGAATTGAAGCGGTCAAGAGAGCGTATCTCGCTTAAGCCAAATATCATAAGCGTTGTCGTAGCTGTCATCTCGGGTCATTACCTTATAGGGGACACGCTGACTTGTAGGAGTTTCCAAGATGAGGAAGAAGGGGAAACCATCCCTCATTTAATTTGTAACTGCCCGGCTCTAGCCAATCGCAGGAGATGGTATATAGGCTCTCCGTTGTTTAAGGAGTTAGCCGAACTAGGTTCTGCTGATATCAGATCGGATTCGGATCATCATTGATATCATAATGGGTCATTATGGCCCACTTCCACTCTAAAGAAGTCACCAAAGAGGTTGACATTCGTCAGAGGATTATTACTTTTGGTGCTTACCCGGTCTCAATATTGAGAGGTATCCGTTGTAATCACGCTTAGAACTAATAAATCTGGACACGTGTCAAAGGCAATAGAGTAATCCACACATGCGCGATTGGGATCATCAACACCATACGCGTTAAAGACCTTTCTATAGACCCACGGAGTACAATATTTTATCTAATATGCAGATAGATAGAAAAATCTTAATTAATTCCGCGTATCGATGACCTGGTAGTAGCATTATTATTTTGTCGTTACCAAATACAAAAAGCAACATTGATGTGCAAATTTGATGAAATTCGCAGGTGTTCCGCACTATGAACTTTTTTCATATATTTACCAACCTGTCGAACTTGATTTTGAATTGCTGGACCGTAACCAAGGTCCATTTCTGCACTTTTATAGTTGCTGAATATCGTAGGCATAATTCAACAAAGCAAAAATCTAGATAATAAAAGCACTTCAAAATGCACTCGATGATCACATTTCTAATCAAACTCTTAAGTTCAAATAATTCAAAGGCTTGACTTGACACATCTGGATTGATGCCACTGCGCAACTATACTTGCAAAATCTGGATTAATGCCATACAAACGATACTATCTCAGTTTAATGGAAAAATTGCTAAGTAAAATATTTTTTTAGGAAAGTTAATAGGCACTGAATGCAGCACAGGTTTTAACATCAAAAGACATGAGTCAGTTTTCTCGCAATGCAAATTGAAATGCATATGAGATGAGTTATAGCTCTTTTGGTTGCCATAAATCAAGTAGATAATTGCTTGTTGATTTTCTAAATGGGAATACTGACTTAGCATAATTCACAATTTTACTTTTCAATTTCTCTGTTTTAAATCAACTTTTTTGTTTGTTTTAAGCGCCGCTTGGGAATTAATTAACGCACTCTGAAAGTTACGTACATTTCAGGTGATCTTAACTAGTAGATATGCCATTGATGAAAACATGACACAGTTTAGACTACACGATGATAAATCACCTGATCTGCATATAGAAGAAATTACAACACATTTATTTTCCCTAAATTGTAGTCTACAGAAAAGGTGATTGCAACAAAACTCGTTAAACCGGGTCCGCGTTTTTTTTTATGGCACACAACAAAACCAGATTTCACTACACTTAATTTTTGGACAAATGCCTCAATGATCGCTAATAAAAACGATCTAAACATTTCCATTGTTAGTCAATTTCCGTATGTGTGTCCACAACCAAATTATTATCAGTTCCCATAAATGTGTAACAAAAAATTTGCAAAACGTCGACAGTTTTTTTGTTTTTGCTGAAACACTATAAAATATCCCCTTTTTATGAGGATCTGTGCCACGATCGTTGAATTTGGCATATTTGAAGTATTATTCATCAAAAATGGATTGTACTAAATGTCTATTGTGCTTAAAAAGTATCTGCAGGTTGTTATTGATTCGTGTCAATACCTTAATTAGTAAGTGATCATGCCAAGTGATCGTCGCTTTTGGAAATAATGAAACAAGAGAAAATATGCCTTTTGTACACGACATCCATTGTTTAAACGACACTTGAACAAATTAAAATATAAAAATTATAAAACGAAAAGTAAACATACTTTTGAGTGTGAGTTCGCTGATCGACGTAATTAAAAAGTGCGAGATCTAATTATATCCGAAAAGGCAATAACAGAAAAAAGTTCTTAAGAAACTCAGAACACTACGTTAAATGACTAGGCCGCAAAGTCTTAAACGAGTAACTTGCACGTGCGATTTGAGTTCCACCCGCGATTTTACCTTACGCGCGCTCTCGTGTCAAGTACGGTGCAGACTGATCGGCGGTGATCTTTTTGATTCCTGTCAATACTATCTGTGTGCCGCCGTGACTGATTATTTGTTTCAGGTTTCTTTTGGCGCTTTACCTCTGCGGCACTGACAAAAGTTCCAATGAAACGAACTGCTTGCCATTTTTGATACTTCGACGAACATTTTATCAGCTTGACTCGTACTTGAATTGGAAAAGTTCGTTCTTCACTTGACTGTGAAAAGCTTTTCCTTTCCCTGCGAATACATTGGGTTGGGAGATCCGCTTTCAGACTGGAAATACTCTGCGGAAGAAAGACTGAAAAGTCTATAAAAATAAACTAAGAGGGCATAGAAAGAATATCTCTTGTTTTCATTTTCTTGGAATTTCGATCGAGGAACTGGTTTTAGCGGAACCCCATCCCATGATCCATAGTGAAATCATATGTGGTTATTTCCCAAGAGATGTTGATTGTGCAGGTTTGTGCTAACTATTCCTCACTTGATGGCTAAACTAGAATCCATAATTACTCATTCTTGTCCAATAACAAATGATTAATATTTAATTTGTTATACTACTACATGTTTGTGTCATATTTCAGAACAGATAGATAATCGAAAGTCTCCGGTACTTTGTAATAGTCTCTTAAAATGTTTAACGTTTGTTAGTGAAAGGCCTTTGTGACGTCAAGTCATAACGAACGTGTTCTGATGATTGTACGTTTCCATGTTTCTACTGCGGAAAGGGGGGGGGGCAGCTATGGGTGCTTAAAAGATGTAACTCATTTTATTTTTACTTTAAATTTATAGATTTATTTGCACACTTAAAGTCGTTCTAATCTTCTTCCTTCAGACATGTACAGCTTTCGTGAATTCGAAGGTGACAAGTAAGACATTATATTCATCCATCTCTTTTTCTGGTTGCTAAACACGGCTCTTTAGTTATTTATTCAATGTTCATCTGATTACTAAAAAAAAAAGAAAAAAAAAGCAACATACTATCAAAACAAGATAAAAAACAAAACAAAAACAAAGTAACAATAGAAAAATAGTAATTCTTACCAAACTTATTCCTAATTAGAGTTAAAGACAAATAGAACTCAATAAATTTATAATCGTAGTTATACAAGAAAAAGCAATAAAAACAAATAATAAGCAAACAAATCAATACAATACAATATAATAACAAGAGATGAAGAAAAAAAAAGAGAAAATATAAAGAAAAGAAAACAACTCTAAGCAAGCCGATCCCTAATCTGTGTTTTAGGCAAACGAAAATCAATAGAATTAGAACGACTATTAAACAAGCGAGACATTGAAGCTATAGGCTCGTTCATAAAAGATCTGAGTCCTCAAGGAGCGAGACGGAACCGATAAATTCAAATCATCTAACAAGCAAAAAGCAAAAATAGTTCTAAATCTGTCACGTCTAGCCTCAAGAGGCTCCAAAGAAAGAAACAGAAGTCGATCAGCATATAGAGGCAGATGAAGAGAATCAGCCCAGGGAAGGCCACAAAGGGCGAATCCCAAAAATGTCCGCTGGACAGTCTCAATGTAATCAATCTGAGCCACATAGAAACGAGACTTAACCGGTGAAGAAAATTCTAAGATTGGTCGAAGCAGCTTACTTACATATACAGGGTGTAACGTTTCTAGAAGTCACTACGAATACTAATGATAGCTCTCACCTAGCCAATCAAAAAATTGTATGGCAGGGGGCTGGGCAATCTCAACCGTTTGGCAATCTCAACCGTTTTGAGTAGATCAAAAGATAAAAATAAAAGAGTAACGTGCATACCATGGAAAACTGATATTTATGAATCACCCTGTAACTGCCAACCGGTTGAGATTGCCCCGCCCCCTGCCATACAATTTTTTGATTGGCTAGGTGAGAGCTATCATTAGTATTCGTGTTGACGTCTAGAAACGTTACACCCTGTATATGGGACATCAAACTACTTTGACCATCTTTTAACGAAGCCCAGGATTACATTAGCCTTAATAGCGCGAAAATTTGGTATATCTAATGACAACGACCAAATCTCTGGTTTTGTCAAGTCTGTTCAATGATCTATCGCTAATATTAAATTTCCAAAGGATTTCTTTTACGAGAAAAGGAAGGAAATTAATTACGGAATTACAGAAGGCCTCTAAGTCAGAGTTTAACTCATTTGAAACAACCCGAACAATTTTGGCATTCTCAGCATAACAGAGGATTTTCGAATAATATAGAATCAAAGATACATCATTGATATTCATGATTAAAAGCAAAGGTACCAAATGGCTACCTTGAGGCACCCCAGAAAAGTTACTCATTTCGTCAGAAAGTGAACCACGAAATACTTTTGTTTGGAGTCCATACAGAATCCGATGCTAATCTCATCAAAATGTGTAGAATCGAGTTACTCATACAAGACTAAAAAGTAGAAAATAATTATTTAAATTAAAACTTTTTTTTTAATATACCACGTTTTTAAAACGGACTAAAAAGTATCAAATAATTTCTTCTAGCCCTATACAGATCCCTAACCTACTACAGATTATCCTGAAAATGTGTGATTGTGAATTTTTAATAGCTGTGAAAATACTTTTTTTTTCTTACTCGATGTGGCCAAATCCTAGGGGACAACCCTTTGATGCGTTAGCATGGTTTTGGCCGAAAGGAAATTAGGGTAAGGGAAGTGAGGAAACTTGAGTCTTGTTTTTGCATTGCTGCGAGCTAGACAACAGCCCAGAGACGAAGTGGATTATTTTAATTTCTTAATAAAAGCTCACGGGGTCATCTGGTCTCGAAGCCGGGACCCATGCCATGTTGGTCTTGCCGCTCAACGTATTGATCCAACTCCGTCTCCCCTTGTAAGATTTAAAACGTGAGACGCATGCAAAACCACCGTAGTAAACTACAAGGCAGTGGTTCAGATGTATTAAAATGGAGTGACTTATAGCTTATGTATCTCAGGGGAGGAAAACCATTTTTAATTTTCAATGTTTACTGCGACTTTGCAGCTGTTGCGAGCAGTACAAAGAAACCAAATATACACTAAATTACATATTTAATTTTAATCCCTTAATGTTGTAAGGAAGATGTACAAACCATTTAAATTAAAATTACAAAAAAAGGTTGATATAATCTGTAAAATGCTTACCTAGAAAGAGATATAAAATGATTGTGAATATTGTCATCTATTTCTATCGCACTCATTAAATATATTAAATTAATTTATTATTTACAGAATTAATCAAAAAAAAAAAACATTGCAGAACTCGACTCAACTCGACTTCAAAACAAGAATATGAATTGAACTTCTTGGTGATGAATGTAAATCTTTATCTTGGGATCAACTTTATTTATGCACATCGGTGGATACTAAACTGAAACTCTCGATATTCTATATCATTTACATGACTGGTATGCCCCACTTTGCAGTCGTAAAATCAGATATGATGGGTGCCCGTGGTTTACAAATGAAATAAGATCACATAGTTGAACGTGACTTTTTACATAGAAGATTTTTACGTGTCAGAACCAGTGAAGGTCGGTATCGTTTCAAGCTTATACGAAATAAAGTAAACTCTAAAATTCGTACTACAAAAAGACGATATTTTTCCGCTTAATTCAATTCAGATTTACACGCAAAAAACGTATAGTCGAGGATTCGTGTGTATGGTGACGATAAACACCGGTTTGATCTTGATACTGATTTATTAAACTCTCATTTTTAATCTTTGCATTCCAATTTAGTTACCAATGCAACAACAATCAGTGCAATTAACTTAATCAATCTATGCTGTGGAGTTTTGTAAAAATCCTACTACCGTAGTTATAAAGTCCGCTTTTGCATATTTATAATTCGTGCCGGACTACCTCTATTTTCCCTCCCACCTGGAAAATTACAACTTCTCCCTGTGCCTACAATCTAAAAAGCGATAAGTCCAGGAGATTTTTGTCCGATTGGTATTTTAAGTTTTCTAGCCAAAGTATTAAAAAAAACTAATGTCCCAACAATTAGTCAGAGTTTCGTAAATCACATAGTTGTGAGACGGCACTGATCGACGTTACGTCCAATATTCGGAAGTCCCTTGATCAGAACCACTTGGGCGTCTTATCTTTTCTCGATTTTTCAAAAGCGTTCGATTCAGTGGACCACTCTAATCTCCTTACGAAGTTGAAATCCAATTTTAATTTTTCGTCCTCATCTGTTTCGCTCACTTGTAGTTTTTTGTCTTATAGATTCCAGTAGGTAAGGGTAGACGACGTTTTCTCTGGCATGCTTCCTCTTAGTTGCGGCGTGCCGCAGGGCTCTATCTTGGGTCCTCTATTATTTAACATATATATGAATGATCTGCCTGAAGCAATTGAAGATTGTTATATTAACCTGTATGCCGATGATGTGCATCTTCCACCTTAGTAGACCCATTGGCCTGTCCGATGATTGTATTGTTCGGGTTAGCTCAGACTTAGCGAGGATCTCTTCATAAGCTGCCGAAAATAAAATAAAATATGAGGTAATGACGTCGGGATTTTTTTTTGCATTATAATTAGTTTTACTGATTTTTTTTAAAGAAAAATTCGTTTTTTTGACTTCTAATTGATGCCAAAAACTGAAAAATTGTCAAAAAAAAACAGCGGAAGATTTATTCGAACGGATTCTCTTAAAGCATCGACATCGTACAGTTTTTCGCGTTGCAACTTTTGATTTAAAGCGTCGTGCATCGGGCGATTGGGCGCGGCCATGCCTAATTGAGATATGGAGTGAGTAAGGCATCAGAACAGGAGCTCAAGAATGCAGGTGGAACACCATCAGGACCAGAAGAAAAGTCCAGTTTCAGCTCCTTAATACCATTCATGAAAATAAGCGAACTCAGAATAAGTTGACGCGCTTCTACAGCGTAAGTAGGTTTTCCGTAACCTATTTTTCTTTATTCTTAAGGCTCCGTAGTTCCCTAGTATACCACGGGGGAGAGTGACAGGGTGATCTGGTCCGCTTGAGTGGTACACACGAATTAAACAGATCATAAATCCAATCCTATCATAAAACACAGAAACACAATCCTCGATATCGCTATCATAAAAAAGGGATGGGAAATCGATTAAGAGGATCCTGTTTGAAAGATCAGAGAAGTCCGCCCTTTTAAAATCAAGAACGTACTGATCTACGTTGGGGTCAACAATATTAGAACCATCGTAGCAAAAAGAGATGGAAATGGGTGGATGTAAACTGTCGATAGCGGATAAGTTACGAGAAGTTGGTTCGATTATAGTGTTACTCGAATCAGAAGAAAAGATAAGATCTAACTGTCTTCCCATAGAGTTCTTTACATCACTCATTTGGTGTAAACCAGAGGAGGAGATGGTGTCAAGAAAATGGGAGTCTTTAGTAGTAAGACAATTTGCAGAAGGAATGTAGTCATCGTCATCAGCGTTGAATACTCATTGAACATTGGGTAAGTTAAAGTCACCAAGAAGGATGATTTCGTCCTCTGGGTTTGTCATATTATTAATAAAATCTAGACTAAGAATTAAAATATCGTACAGACTTCGACCATCTGCATCAGCATAGTTTGTCAAGTTTGGAGGGATATAACAACATAGCAGGAAAATATTCATCTTCCCTAGAGATATCTTAAGAGCTAAAAGCTCGATTGTGAGCGTGTCGGAAAAAGTAGGTATACCAACTAAGCAGCAAATCAAATGAGTTTTGTATGCAACCAACACGCCGCCCCCACGAACCGTGGAGTCAGAGTATCTATCCTTACGAAAAATTTGATAGGACCCGTCAAGAATTTCAGCATCATTAAAACCGTTATGAAGCCAGGTTTCGGTCAAAGCGATGACGTCGTAACTACAGGCAAGAGAAGCCTGAAATAACTGCCTTGTTCTTAAATTCCTTTGCTTCCAAAGGAATGTTAATTGACCTGTAGACCATACTATGAAAGGCCGACTTCTTTGTGTCAGAGTGGAAGGAATCATTAGTTATATAGAAATGGTATCTTGTTATTTATTTCCTTTTCGAAAGTAAAAGAAATAGTGTCAACTTGAGAATTCAATATTGATAGTAAAGGTGTTATGTTTTTCTCTTCTATAACTAGGAAAGAGTTCATGTTCTTTTAGGTTTTCCTCTAGATCACTGAAGAAACCATTAACAAGGTAAGGTGACAACTTGGAACCCATGCTGAAGCCAACATTTTGTTTAAAGAACTTCCCTCGAAATTGGAAAAAATTTTGATGCATACAAGTTGTTGCAATTTTAACACATGCCTCTAACGTCTTCTGGAGCTCCTTTTCGGTATAAATGGTTTTAAATCTGGACGTGAAGATGAAATAAACATATTTCGAAACCGGTCTCCAGTAAACAATTTTCTGTTTTATTTTTGAAACCTTACAAAGCTAATAGTGTGATACGACTCGTAATTCTATTTATCTGGCTTTGTGTCCTCAATTTAACAATGAATAACCCGACATTGTTTTGTTTATTTAGATTATCGCATCTCTAAAGATCCGGATTCTGCATATCTATACAGATATTTAGTTGTGATTCCGTGTTAAAGCATGATCTGGATCTTTAGACCTATATAGATCGTGCATAAAAAAACACGGCTTATGTTTTGCCTTGGTACTTAAAATCCTTTAAAAAGTTATCGTTTCTTAACGTTGGTAGTGTCATCTTGCGTACAAATTTCTTACCGATCATATCAGAAGCATACCTTTAGGCTGATATTCTCGACAAAAAACTAAACACATGTTCGGTATTATTAGAATTTTATAACTTTTTGTTCTGATTGAATTAAGCAGCGCAGAGATACATTTTAAGGATGTGTTGATAATGGAATCTTTAATTGAATGGTTAAAATGTCTGCCAAATGTAACCAAAGATTTAACTGTCAACGACGCACATCATCATGAGAAAACAAAGAATTGATCGTGTTGAGCTGAAAAACGAATAAAACGATCTGCATTACCGCTCCACAATTAATTAAAATAATCGGATAAAGCTGATACGGGCATTCGTCGCTTGGACTCGACGTACAAAGATGGATATGTGATGCTTCGCTTTATCATCCACAGAAATCGTTTTCAATTAAAAATTCACACACAGCTGCGTGCCATATGGACGGAACTCCCTGTCGTAAATAGATTCGTTAACTCACACATGTACGGCCTTGAAGTTAATTCCTTTAATAAATGCGGGGTACCAGGGTGAAAGGCACTGCATCCAGGCGGCAAGTTAGGCGATCCCGAAGAATGGAGGAAAACGTACAGTCACGCGGCATTGCATTGACACAGAAACACTTCGCGTCGATCAGTCCGTCGGAGAATTACCCCGTCATAACGCACGTGTGAGAATATTTGCGATTCAATCGAGGGTTCGAACTCTTCTAAAGGAGAAATTCAACTTTTTCGGTTTCCTCGCAATTCCGAGTGTTGAGTGAGTCCTGCGTGTTTGGCCGATGAACCCTCGGGAAGGGTAGTTCTTGCTGCCTGAATTCAGTTTGTCGCGATCTGTTTTGTTTTTGTTTCACTTCCGGACATTTGTTCAAAATCTGTGCAGTTGCGGTCGACTGTCGTTAGTGGGAGTTCGTTCGCATACAAGAGCAGTGATAAAATCGTGCGCAAATCAATACTGTCGGAAACGCCTTTGGATATTCTTTGCAGTTTGACGATAAAATAGTTTTGACAAGGTAAGTCCTAACATAAACTTGAAATTCATTAACAAGAAAATAGTCGAAATAGTGCTCGCTTGCATTTTTATTTATATTACATTTTCTCTGAAATCAAATCATATAAAAGGAGACATTTTATTACGGCGATTGTTACTTAGTCCTTAACTTAATCCAAAATTAATTCTGTGTTGTGAGTGCCCATAACGTAACATTTTTAAGGACGAGCAATCACGTTACATCTGTGCACAAAAATCTGGGCCAAATCCTGTAATTCGATACCATCAAATCGACGGTCGAGCATATGACTGAATTTGTATGGGAATAAGTAGAAAATTCCAATTAGAATTTCAATACTGATTCCGCCATAAAATCGATAATTGATTTACATGATTTGGACTCTGTTTGATATCAAAAATTGCTGACTGTACTGTACTATACTGTCAGCTTATACTGTACACTAATTAGTGCTGTGTTGAAAGAATATTTCACTGCGAACAAGTTTCAATTCAAATCTTAAAAATGGCAAAGGAAACTAAAAATATTCCGATTTGTTTATTAAAGCTTATCGATTCTTTGATTAAGCGTAGGCAATTTGGGAATGTATTTTAATCTATTTGAGTAGACACTTAGTAAACAGCACCTTTCACGCTTGATCAGCGTTTTTTTTTAACTACAAACTGGATGTTAAAATAAATATCCTATGGCGTAGGTACTAAAAACAGAGTATCTTGAACTAAATTGCATTAGATCTGTTTCTATTTCCCCTAGGTTGTCATGATACAAGTTGTAAAACAAATTTTTATAAAATAAAACTCTTATAACCTCTACAATTATAAAAGGTAAAGTCTCTCTGTTTGTCTGACTGTCCGTTAGTACCCTTATAACTCATGAACCACTAATCCGATTTGCATGCTCCTTTGTTTTTAGTTAATAAATATGTTCTCTGGCTAGGTTTTAGTACCGTCAAACGGGGCGACTTCGTAAAATTTCTTCAGCTTTTTCATATTTAAGTTGTTTATTATAAAAAGGTATTGATAGTAGTTTATTGCTCATGAATTCTCTGTAAAATAACCCAAAAACTTTAAAGTTGATTTATGTAATACTTGATGCCCAAGAATGCTTCGTGAATTATGGCACTTGACTTGTTATCAGCAAGAAAAAAGTGGAATTAAAGAATAATAACTCAAATTATAGGCCGACTTTTATTACTAAAAGGTGAGACTTAAAATTAAAAAAACATTTTGTCCTATAACTAAATTTCTACATAATTGTATGATAAACTAAACCAGGAAGGGAAAACTTTAAATACATTATCTTTAGCCTTGCATGATTATTATTTATTATTATTAGAGAGCGGATCAAGGATTAACAACATCCTTTAGTCACTGCGACAATGATGATCTTTTGTGACTTGACCCATGTCAAGATCTAAGCTACCCAGTCAAGCTTTAGTTCTTTAATTAAAACTAAGATCTGTTTGGGGGCTGCCTTAGCTATGTCTGGTGTCTTAACCCTGGTGTATTTGTCCAGTGTGAGCGCTTGCGTTCGTCCTCCCATGACCTGATGCGCATTGCTTGTCGGGTTTTCGAGTAGCCGCAGAATGGCTCGGGTCCAATAAACTGAGAGTCCGCACCTTTTTTCGCCAGGTGATCCGCCTTCTCATTGCCTTCAATGCCCTGGTACCCATACCAGCCTAATGCTGTTGCTCTGAGCGAGTTCTTTAAGATCAGTTAGACATTCCCAGACGATTTTATACTCAAAGGTGTAGGACCACAGAGCCTTGAGTGCCGCCTGACTGTCGGACATGATATATACTTTAACACCGCGTATACCTCTATTAGTAATTTCACGTGCGCAGAGTTCGATGGCATGTATCTCTGCTTGAAAGATCGTTGGTGCAAAACGGAGCGGTTTGTGCAGCCTTATTCTAGGTCCGTAGATCCCGATGTCCGTTCTGTCTTCCATCTTGGATCCATCCGTGTACTAAACCAGACATCCCTTCTCAAAGACTTCATCCATAATATGACGAACCCTGAAGATGAAATTCTTCTTCTTGGTGACTTTAATTTACCCAATATTTCATGGGTACCTAACTGTGAGGACGATGACTTCCTTCCCTCTTGTTATCCCATACCTATGGATTCTAAATTTCTTGACACCATTTCTTCCTCTGGTTTGCACCAAATGAGTGATGTTAAGAACACTATGGGAAGGCAGTTGGATCTTGTGTTTTCTTCTGAGTCGACTAACACTATAGTCGAATTAGTTTCTGATCAATTATCTCCTATTGATAATTTTCATCCCCCCATCTTTGTCTCTTTCTGTTACGATGGTACTAGTATCGTGGATCCCAATTTTGAACATCATGCTTATGACTATAGGAGATCGAACTTCTCTGAGTTAACGCCTAATCTCCTTTCGGTCGATTTTTCGGCATTACTTGACAATAATGATATTGATGTGTGCGCCTCCCTATTCTATAACAAGATATATGATTTGTTTGACTCCTTTGTTCCATTAAAAAGGATTAGGTCTACATACTCCTCTCCCCCGTGGTACAATGCCGAACTGCTTAGTCTTAGGAACAGGAAAAACCAACTCTGGAAGAATTACTTGCGTTGTAATAGCGCAATAGCGTATTCTAACTTTGTGTCCTGTTATGACAGCTTTAAGGCACTATCCTCCTCGCTCTATAAGGAATACCTTGTTAGTGTTCGCGATAATTTCTTTAAATTGGTCAATATGAAAAAGAACTCATGCAACTATCCATCTACGATGTGGTATGAGGGGTCTTCTAGTAATAACGTGTCCGACATAGCAAACAATTTTGCTTCATTTTTTGAGAGTGCCTTTTCTTCGGATAACTTTGAGACTTGTGTGAGTAATTTTGATCATATTCTGTATCGTCCCACTTCATCAGATTTCTTGCCGTTTATATCAATGGATCTTATTTTGGAAAAGATCAATGAACTTAAATCGGACTTTTCCTCTGGTCCTGAAGGTATCCCTCCAGCCTTCGTCAAGTCCTGTTCCGATGCCCTTCTTACTCCAATAGCGATTCTCTTCAATAGGTCCCTTCAAGCTGATAAATTTCCTGCATTGTGGAAGTGCTCTTTTATAGTCCCTGTTCATAAAAAGAGCCATAAGAATATTATAATAAATTATAGACCAAACGCGAAGTTATCTTGCATACCTAAATTATTTGATTCAATAGTAGTGTATTCGCAGCTTATAGAGCGTTGTATTGGCTTAATCTCTCCCAATCAGCATGGGTTTTTGCCCGATAGATCAAGGACTACCAACTTACTTGAATTTACCTCCCACGTTATTTCTGGCTTCCAGCGAGGCATGCAAACTGACTGCATATACACGGATTTCAGTAAAGCCTTTGATAAACTCCCTTACTCTGTAATTTTATTTAAACTCGGGAGGCTGGGTTTCCCCCTGTTCTTCTTGACTGGATCTCTTCCTATCTAAGAGACAGGTCATATCGAGTATCACTCTGTGGCGCTTCCTCTAGAATCTTCAGGGCCTTATCTGGTGTACCGCAGGGCAGTCATCTTGGCCCTTTATTATTCGTTCTTGCCATTGACGACATTGTTCATCTGATCTTGTACTCTAATGTTCTAATCTACGCTGATGACATGAAGATCTTCTCTTATGTTAAAGATGGTGGTGATGCCGCCCTTATTCAAAAGGACTTAGATACGTTTCTGGAGTGGTGCGAGCGCCATTATGCTCGCACCTCAATTTTGAGAAATGTGAGGCTATGACTTTTTCCAGGAGCCCAAATCCATAAGTTTCGGATTACAACTTTGCGGGGAATGATTTCGTCGTGTGCTGTCCTTGGGGTAAAACTCGATAGGAGACTTGACTTTACTCTGCATATTAACTATGCCGTGTCTAGAGGCAGTTTAATCTTGGGCTTTGTTAAGTGTTGGTCTAGAGAGTTCTCGGATATACCAACCTTGATTCATTTATATTGCTCCTTAGTTAGACCTATTCTTGAGTATGCATCTCAGGTATGGTCGCCTTATTATGCTGTTCATTCCAAGCGTATCGAATCGGTGCAGCGTAATTTTCTTAGATTTGCGCTTAGAGGGCTCCCATGGGACGATTCATTTAGACTCCCGCCCTACACCGACCGCCTACAGTTGCTCGGTTTGCCCTCGCTTGAGAAAAGGCGCAAAGTCGCTGACTTGGTCTTTATTCACCAGCTCTGGAACTCTAATATAGACTCAGGCTCGCTTGTTAGCAGGGTTCCTTTCAGACAGTCCCAACATAACCTTCGAAGACCGCCTTTGTTGCATGTTGAACCATCCAGATCAAATTATGGCATGCATGAACCAATTAATCGATTATGTAGGGCTGTTAATTCTTGTCCTAATTTTGATCTTACTTGATGTTTAAGAGCTATCTATTTTCTGTGCTCCCGTGACTCTCTGTTTGTATGGTGTGTTGCTGATTTTCCTTGCTTGTTTTTTTTTCTGTTGCTTCCTTTTTGTTTGTTTTTGTTTTCCTCTGCATGCTGGTGTGGGAGCCTCATTTCATCTTTTTGATGGAATAGTTGAAGTGTTTCTTGGCTCCTTGCCGAAGAAGAGCGCCTTCTGTGTTAGAAGGGTTAATTCTATCTTCCCTATTTGCAGGCAATAGTAATTTTTCATATTGGTTGTTTTTTTTGCAACTGAACCGCTTGCGAATATGTAAATGGAAAACTTTTATGTCCGGATGCAAAAATACCTAGTTTCTGCGTAGTTAACACATTAAAGGTGTGTGTTCAATTCTAATGGTTAATAATAGATTATAGTTTTAAATTTGAAGCAGAGTTTAAATTTAATAATTACAGAAGCCAATTAGATAGACCGTTCACAGTTACCCCAAATCACAGTTACCCCAACTGACCCGACATTTTCCCTACATGAAACGATATTTCTAATGAATACAAAAAATAAAGCGGTCGCCCAAAGTGTCTCTTTTTTATTATTTTTTTATCACAATTTCTATCTTAAACATGAATTATCCTAGTAAAGTGCTTTGCTGAATCGCTGAATCTTCTGAATCAGATTAGAAATGATAAACTTTTGAGTTCATCTTATTTTGGCGAGCGGGCATACATTTCAAAAATTAGAAAAAAATTGCATTATTGTATTATTACAATATTGTTCTCAAAATAATATAGAAATGAACATTTTACGTTTAATTCTTTGTAACAACTTTTCAGATGCTTCCACCAGAGAACACAATCATGGAAATCCCATTCCACAGCAGTAGCTTCAGCAAGTCCCACTCTCCTGCATTCGAACCAAGTAAATCTAATAAACCTCAGATGGCGCACGAAATGTACGAACGATTGCTGAATATAGCCAAGACACATCAGCCAACTCTCAATTCCAAGGAAATTTGGTTAGCTGCGTTTACAGGCTGTAATTTAATCTACCGCCAGGAACCAGCAGGTGTTAACAACAACTGAATCAATCGCGGAGCAATCTCTCTCCAGGTGCAATCGAAATATTTTCAATTTTTTATACGAAAACTATAATTAACGACCTAGTCATATCTTGCCATTGCAAATTATCCAAATACTCAAATAAAACGCAATTACTTTTAAAACTACTTTTGTTTATTTTCCACACAAATCCTTAGAGCTAGTGACTAGAATTGACTTTGAATTGTGCTCACTGAGGCGCACACTCTTACACTTAGTATTTAATGACTAGAACTATGGTTTTATGTTGAATTATGTAAAAAAAAATTGAATTCGTTTTGGTGCTTAAATTGGTATTCCATTAGATTTGCCAATGAGGCGCTGCCTAAGCGTTTGATACATTGGACTGGTAACCGGAACACCTTCCCTCTGCAAAAACAGAAATGTTTCGCGAGCACACATGGCAAAACCTAAAGCCGCTGCATCATTTTGTGTACTATGCTCGTCTCCATCCAGAAATGATTCCTCCGAATCTTCACTGCCTGAATTTTCACTTTCACCATCGAATTCTTCCAATTCGTTTTGTAACTCAACTATTTTTTGAAGTGCTTCTAGTAGAAAATCACTTTTTTCAGGATTAGTATTAGATTTTGCCTGAGATTCACCATTTTCACAATCACAAGACTTTCTACGTTTACTTTCGCTCACAGACTCGCGATTTTCGTTGTTTTGTGGACCACTTCCGGTGCCAGATTCAGTTTCCGATTTCGACTCGTCACGTTTTCGTTTTAAATTATGAATTAACTTTCCGGACATCGTTTGGTGTCCAAATCAGTGCATATTTTATCAATGCGAACCGTAAAAAATCGCCAAATTAATTAAAACTAAAAAATTTACGCGAGCGGATTAAACGAGCGCGAACTGTTCGGGTGCTAAACTTTGTTTGATCCGACTTGTGCCCTCGAAATGTGCCCGTCAACCTCATGATCATGACCCGATGCTCGAAGGGAAGTGGATTTCCCTTGGAAGTAATCGCGGTGTAAATGGGGTCCCTTAACTTATAAATAACGAAAAGGGAAGGAAAGAAGATTGGCTGCTCGGTCGGAACTATCCAGGCAAGGCGGCAGCCGGACAAGTATTTTTTTTTCTTGTTTTTTTTTGTCAAGATGCAGCAGCTCACGCCTTGGTGAACTCCTGTTTCTGTGAGTGTTCATCCACATGATCACTGATCGTCGCCCTATAGACCGTACGTGTGCCGGCTGGACGCCAAAGTTATGTTATACGCATGTGCAGTGCGCTTTGTTTACCTGCTTCCTTTTCCGCTCCAACCCCTATAATTCTATCTATCGTCTGCTGTTTCCACATTATCTTTAGCTTAGGGTGAATATTAGTGAGGAAATGAATCGTCCGAATAAATTGGGTTGGCAGACGGTATCAGTTCCCTTCTGATTGCATGTGGTGTGACAGCTGCAAATTATATTGTCGGTGCGCGCGCACGTTGAAATAAAATTTTTCGGGGTGGAAATGTGTTCGTGTGCCATGCACATGCTCTTTGATAGTCAAGAAAAAATTTATCTAGATAAAAGAGGGACAGATGCACTTTTTTTTGGTGATATTCTAAGGAGGTTTTCCATTTCGTTTAGTTTAATCTCGAAGTAAATCTATCTTTTGATCGTAATTTACAGTAATTTTCATTTAGTTTGCATTCAAATTTCTCATTGTGCATACATTTATTTATTTGTCAAAGCTGACGACTACAATGAGGTAATGGAATAAAGTAAGTCTTAAGCTGCTGAAAATCCAGTCCAGTCCAGCAGTCCCCGAAGTGCGAACCTTAGGAATATACGCTGTATCGCCTTAATGCAATTGATGTGCATCACAAAGCAAACGGCTTACATAGCTAGGGTACTCTAAGATCAGTCCAATGAAGGTGCAATATAGAAGCCTGGTTAATTTGGGGTCGTCAAGTTTCTTGGACCATCGTTTCACGTAGACCAACTCCGCCGTAGTCAATCCAAAGGCCGGTTGAGAAAGGAGGAGGAAAACTCACAGGCCAGTCAGAACATCTCGGCTTAGAGACTACCTAAGCGCTATACGAATACACTCTCGGTGTCTCCAAGGATGTCTTTAGGAGCAGCCCATCTTCTGGTAGGTAGGGTAGGTAGGCTTGTAACCCGCTTATCTGAAAAAAATATACACACGAAATGTCTTAACGCCCTATGCCCCACAGGGGGTTAAATGAACCAGAGGGAGAACATCGAGTGAGCCGTGCGAGCCATAAAGTCTACATGATCCTCGAAGGATAGGCATGTGTTGAGAACCACGCCCAAGTTCTTGGACCTGTCAGGTCTACATAAAATAATACCATCTATAACGTTATCAAAGACGCTTTTTATGGGAGGAGGTCATAACAGTGCACTTACCAGCGTTTAGTGGAAGATGCTTGCTAGAACACCAGTCGTGAAACGTAGTCAGGACAGTCTTTAGAAGAACAGAGTCGGTTTCTCGAGAAATGGTACGAAATAATTTAACGTCATCGGCATAACACAGAATTCTGGAGCTGGCAAGAAACAGCGAGATATCATTAATATATAAAAAAAATAAGAGGAGACCAAGAATGCTACCCTCTGGTACTCCAGAAGAGACTGAAGTATCAGTGGAAAGTTCTTCCCGGAACAGAACAATTAAGTTCAATATTTCCAGTACGCGAACAACCAATCAACGCAACGTAGAGTGGACCCGAACAGTAAAAGCCTTATTAAAGTCAGTGAATACGCAGGCTATTTGTTAACCTGATTTAATAACCGGCATAAAGTGATTAAGGAATTGAAAAAAGTTGCTAGAGTAAAGTTAAAGGTAAAGGTTACGAAGCACGTGAGTTACTGAAGTCTCAAAAATCTTCGCAATATAACACAAGTTTGTGATGGGCTTTTAATTTTTTTTATGCTGTAGCCAAAGCCGAGGGGACAACCCTATGTTGCGTTTAGCATTGCTTTGGCCGGAAGGGAATTACGTAAAGGGAACAAGGGAAATTGAATGTATTGTTTTTGCATTGCTGCGAATACACAACAGCCCATAAACGGAGTGGATTTTTTAATTTCTTATTAAAAGAGGGGAGACCTAGTCGCGAACCCCGGAACCATGGCGTGGTGGTCTTGCCACTCAACCAATTGAGCCAACTCAGTCTCCAAATTGGATATATCATTTTTATTGTCTTTTGTGAAGGATGATTATTACAGAATCTTTTCACGGACGTGAAAAAGAGTCAACAGACAAGAACAAATTAAATAAATAACAAAGAAGGAAGTAGGAATACTGAAGAAGCAATCTGACTGAAACTGATGGCAGAATGATGGAGTCAGTCCCTGAGGCACGGAACCCCCTCCAAGCCTTGCACTTTAAGTTCTTTTCATGCCTCGAACTCCCATCCATCCCGGGTTGATTAAAAAGAGAAGGCTTCGAAAAGCTAACTGGAATACACTGGGAAAAACATGCGTCAAGGGTGTTGTAGAAAGCGTACGAGTACGCTCGACCAGTCGCAGGTTAACAGCCAGTCATTGGGAAGCCAGAAGTCGGTCACTGTACAGTTGAAGTAAGATTTCCCAAGTTGAAGTTGAAAGGAAGAAACAGCAATGCAGTCGAAGCATATGACAACCAGAAGCGCAGGATGCTTGCGGGACTCTGGAACCGATAGGTTTAAGCACCTTCATCAGGGTTAGATGAAAAAATGAGGTCCAGAAGTCTACCACTTCGTTCACAACGTTATTACACTAATCCAAGCCCATCGAGGCACAGGAAGAGTGAGACATGTTGCGGGGCTGCTGAGAAAGAAGGCACCAAACCATCGACCACAGAAGAGTGTTCCTAATCAACAGAAGGAAGGTTGAGGTCACCAAAAATCGCAGTATCATCAGAAGGCAGCAGCGCATCAATTGAATAGTTAATAGCCGCAGCCAGTAAAACAGGTAAATAAAAACAATCTTCTTTGAGGAAACTTCACGACAACACTTACGACCTCCAAGTTATCAGACCCGAAAACATGCACTTCAGGTCAATCATTCACAGTGAATCCTCAGTGCGCGGCTTGGAGAAGCGGAAGCTGAATCAAGCAAGAGCGGTAGAGCGGGCATCAAAAATTCCAACCCACAAGATTACATCTTCTGTGCAGAAGCGGACTTATAACCCTACCCAAAATACCGGACCCGTCCAGGCTGAGGGTATGATATCGGCGGTAGGGCACGGAAGACAAAAGTTCAGCCGGCACGAGCGGAAGGCCCACCTGGCGGCGGCAAATGACCTGAATATGGTTGGTCATGGACGCGCTTTAGGATGGGGGGGGGGGGGGGTAGAACGGGGTAAACTATACACTTTTAAGGAGGCCCAATTGAAGGCTATAGACTCCCCTCCTGAAAACGCCGGGGATATAGGGTAAATTCGGTGACCTTAGAGGATGGTCTGATAGCACTGAGTTATGTTAACCAGTAGTTCAAAATCTGGGTATGCGAAACCATCAAGAAGCTTGAGGGTGGACCGCTTGAATGTTGTTAAAGGTGGTTAATCCGAAACAACCGGAGAAACCTTCTGGTAGAGTGACTGGCAGTTAAGGTCAGCAATGAGGAAGGCACTGGGACTTAGTCACAAATCTTCATGGCCTGGAATCCTTCACTTACATAGGTAGAAGGGGGATGTAGTTCATGATTAAAAGCATGTATCAAAGAGGAATACTGGAGACGGTGCGACAACATAGATTCCTGCAGACGGGCTAAGATGTTAGCTGAGCGAGGTTAGGGAGGACAGCAAGAGTTGCCTCTCCGCTGAGAGAGACTGGGAGGGGACGAAATGGGACCCGATTTTAGATGGTATGATTCAGGTTATCCGCGCGGAGAGGTGTTTTTACCAAGGGGTAAGGGCTGTTCGGTGTCTTATGGAAGGGTTTCACCTCTCCGGCTAAAAAAAAACAGGTTTAAATCTTAATTTGTGTCTAAAGGGGTAATAACACAATTTCAAACTGTTATTTAAAAAATAAGGGAACCTACCTATTTACTAACTCATTTTATTTCTCGACGCTTTTCTGAAAATCCTATACAGAATTTTTAATAATTGAATTCATAAAATTCTGAAGCTTAATAAGTGTTTGCACTAAGCCACTAACAAAGTTTCCAAGAAATCTGGGCTGTAGTTAAGGTGCTTAAAACTTATTCTATTTAATATAAATGCTTTTTTGAATCAGCCTTAACAGCTAAGTAAGAATAAAAGTTTCAGGGCGATAGCTTGTCTACGTGCTCTGCTTTAGATATGGGTTTGTTCTGGATCTACTGACTCTCGGCAGAGATTAAAATAGCTGCAAGATTGCAATAATCCCTGTCTGTGGAAAAGTTAAATTAATTTTAAAAGTAAGAGAAAAGTGGATCAGAGCAAAGCAGATATGCTTTAGAGAGTGCTATTAAATTAACAGAAGTGAATAAATGCTCATTTTCAATTTTCGCTAAGAGATGGAATGTGCAGATGTACATTAAATAATTTTATCGATTAGAAAAGGTGTCCATCGACTCAGTCGAATATCATGAAAGAAATTTCGCAAAGCTATAAATTCCAATAAAAACCTGCTCTGATTTCGAAATAAGGTCCACGTTGAAAAGGTTCCCCTGGTTCTGCGGACTGTTTTGACTAATAAATTTGATATAAAAGAAATCATATGTGAGATGACTGCTCTCTTGAATTTTATTGTTAAGGCACTGGGTTCACGGCTTGAAGGTCGTTTTATAAGACGAACCTACTTATGTGGAATTATTCTTTTTATAGTCTCGGAGAAAAGCAGTAAAATAATAGCCCCGCCTCACTTGAGTAGCTGGTCAATGTCAGCTTATTTATTTTAGAGGCACTTTTGTGTCAGTCTGGATTTCTACTAAATGCCAGCTGTCAACAGTATTGGCAATGATTTTATAATGGATGGTTTTTGGGATGAAGAGAAAACTTGGCTGTCTGTTTGGTTCGATATAACTAGGTGCAGCTTTTGAGGATTTTCTTACTCCGGGCGTTTAGTCTTCTTGAATTCCTAAGCAGAAGGTCAAACAAGGTATTAAAGTTAGTATGCGGATTGGTTAATACTTTGTTTTCTATACATTTACAGCATAGCTTTAACAAAAACAGAAAATTGAGGAGGAAAATTAAGATTACTGGCTTGAGTGAAGAATAATTCGACCAAACTATTTTATTTTTTTAGGTTGTGCCGTGGACTTTTCCGTGAAACCATCTTCATCAAACCATGGAAACATGATGAGAATAGTTTGAAATTAAGGATAATATAACAAGTGTAGTTTTATTTATTTCATAAAATTGCTAAAATGCAAGTATGTCTTAGAGCCCCCTCTCCTCTAATTTTTTAACTATTAATTCTTAACTAATTTTTTTATTACATTATATGGTAGCGAAGGAGCCTTGTTCCACCGATACTGTACATGCCCGACCTTGTGCGATATGTGCGAGCTTAACCAGGTGAATTGCCAGGACATATAACCAGGTGAATTGCTTGATAAGCTTTACCCTCACGCTTGCTAAATCGACAATTCATCTGAGGAGGCGATTAAGTCTAGAGTTCCTGGCAACGGAGGCCGACACATTCAACTGCAGCTGGCAACCTTTATCGTCGGTGCGAAACGGAAGTCCCGTCTTTCACTGGGAATACCAGACGTGCAGCAGCTTGTCCACGAAGCTTCTCTTCGTTTTGGTATTCATGCAAGTGCTGCGGCAAGGACAAGTCACACGTTGGAATCGTAGGACTGGGAGGATGATGAGAGCAGTTTGCAGATGTCAATGACTCTGCAGACTGGTCCCGCGGGACTCTAATCGGTTCGAAATTTGTGTGTGGTTGTTTAGAACATGTTTGGATGAGTGCTCACTAGGCGAACTAGAGAAGTGGCGAACGGCTCTACAGTGAGGATATTTGCTTGGGAGCAGTGGTTCCCGAAGTTTAGAACTTCGCCCGGTGCTACATCTATCCTCTGGGAACTTTCAGACAATCATATTTGAGTTTGATTTTTTCTCGGTTTCCGTTCATTTTGTTCGTTCGTTTTAGGTTTAGTTCTGGAATTTCTTCAAAATTTGTTGAGAAGTTTTCTTAGAGCTGCCACTCACTTGAAGGCATTTCAAAATTTCTTTGTATCTTTTTTCTACAGGTTTTTTCTTTAAAGTTGTGGAGTGCGTTTTACTTAATCCTTTTGAGTAATGTAACATTTTGTGTCATGTTTGTATGTTTTCTTTAATTGTAACTATGTATGTGTCTTCTTAGAATTTATGATATTTTTAAAGCAGCTAAAGTATTATAGGATTTTTACATACATAACGACGAGTCAGTTAACACAGCGCCAATGTCCAATGCTAAAACTAAACTGTTGTTCTGTTTAGGAACAGTTCGAGAAATTTGACAAAATTTGTCCAAATTTGCCTTTGGACTTTGCCTAATGTGCAATGTGAGTAACAATATGGGGAGACAGTTTGATTTGATGTTCTCTATGAACTCCACGCTAACTAACTTTTTTTTTTTTATACGATGTGGCCAAATCCTAAAGGACAACCCTTTGATGCGTTAGCATGGTTTTGGACTGAAGGGAATTAAGGTAAGAGAAGTGAGGAAACTTGAGTCTTGTTTTTGCATTGCTGCGAGCTAGAAAACAGCCCAGAGACGGAGTGGATTATTTTAATTTCTTAATAAAAGCTCACGGGGTCATCTGGTCTCGAACCCGGGGTCCATGGCATGTTTGTCTTGCCGCTCAACGTATTGATCCAACTCCTTCTCCGTTTTGTTGAACCCAGCCTCCTTTTTAACCGACTTCCCAAAAACACAGAGGTTCTAAGTTCGACGCGTATTTTATTTTTTTTATTTTTTATTTATTTTTTTATGTCTGACCGGGCATAACTTCGTAACGCGTCGACCGATTTTGATGATTCTTTTTTTGTTCGAAAGAGTATGTTCACCGATTGGTACCATGTCAAAAAAATTTTTGGTTGGGTGGGGGTGGGGGGTGGGGGTGAAACCTAACTTTGTAACGCGTAGTCCGATTTGGATGGTTTTTTGTTGTACAGAGTATGATCCCTCATTGCTAATAGGAGAGAAAAAATTGGCCTAGGGCGGGGGGGGGGGGGGGGTAGTCTAACTTTGTAACGCGTGGACCGATTTGGATGGTTCTTTTGCTGTTGTAGAGAGTGTGATTCTCCATTGCTAACAGGAAAATAATTTGGTCCTATGGTGAAAGGTTTTGGTGGGAGGGGGGGGGGGGGAGGGATTGTCTAACTTCGTAACGCGTGAACCGATTTGGATAATTCTTTTTCTATTGGGTAGAATATGATGCTTGGTTGATACTACGAGAAAACAAATGTTGCTGGGGTGGGGGGGGGGGGAGGGTGGAACCTAACTTTGTAACACGTGGACCGATTTGGATGGTTCTTCTGCTGTTGTATAGAGTGTGATCACCCATTGCTAATAGAAGAATAATTTGGCCCATGGTGGGGGGTTGGACGAGGGGAGGAGTAGTCTAACTTCGTAACGCGTGGAACGATTTGGATATTTCTTTTTCTTTTGGGTAGAGTATGCTCCCTGGTTGATACCACGAGAAAAAAAAAATTTTGGTGAGGTAGGGGTGGGAGAAGGGGGGTGGAACCTAACTTTGTAACGCGTGGACCGATTTGGATGGTTCTTCTGCTGTTGTATGGAGTGTGATCCCCCATTGCTAATAGGAGAATAATTTGGTCGTATGGTAGTAGTGGGGGAGGGGTAGGGGTAGTAACTTCGTAATGCGTGGACCGATTTCGATGATTCCTTTTCTGTTCGGAAGAGTATGTTCCTTGATTGATACCATGAGAAAAAAAGTTTAGTGGAATGTTGGTTTTTTAAAAAAAAGTTGAACCGACTTCATAAAAAGCGCTAAAAAGCATAAAATAATTTTTAATTTTATATCTATTACGACATTTTGAAGTCGGTGCAAATTTAACAAATAAAACAACTACAGAACCACAATTGAAAATTTACGTAATTCTACCTGAACATTTCAGCTCACGGGATCAAAAGGAAGGACGATTAAATACTTTTGTATAGTGATTTTCGCCATAACTTTTCTTATACCGGTCTTTCCCCTATAAAAAAAAAGTTCTGTTGTGGCTCAGGGGGGGGGGGGGGGGGAATTTGCACCCCTCGGATCCGCGCCTGGAATAATTATAATCAATATTTTGCAGAGTTTACAACACCATACAATATATATTTTAACGTGTAAAAAATTACTGAACGTCATAAAGTATTTTCGTTTTAAGGTTAGATTGCTTTTGAAGTATGCAGGTGCAAACAGTTTGTTCCCCATAAAAGTTTACTTAGCGTGACTTATCAAATTAATGTCAGTCACTTTCTAAAGCTTCGCCAGTTTGACAACAAATTAGAGGCTAAAACCCGAAAGTGATTTGCATGAGGCACGCTTAGCTTCCTTGACTTGACTGCAAAATGCGGTGCCAACCACATATTGACTATATTCCCTGTGACAAGCGTTACAGTTCAATTCTTTTGTCGAATAGAAATTTTATTGTCCTGCCAAGATTCTCCAGGCTCGTTCAACTTAATTGCAAACTAAGATTTTATTAGCAATCCCTTAATGAATGACACTCTCAATACTTACTGTTCTCTTGGTTACAAAAGCCCTTATTGATTGCTACTATTCATCAGTGCGATCCAGCATAGGTGAATGCGAATCAAACCATCAAACTGCTGTAATTAATTAATGTCAGCTCTTACCACCTCCATCACTTTGGGGAAGCATGTTTGTATCCTGTCATTTAATTATGGCCCAGGACATACTTTAAGGGTTCGTAAAAATGTTTACGGAGTTTTGAGTGGAGCATCTACCTGTCTGTCTACGAACATTTGTAGTTATTACTGCTTATTTCGTAAGTAGAGAAATGTTAAATTCATGTCACGTTGGATTATATGGATAAATACCAGGCTGTGCAAAAGGTTGTGGTAATAGCGTTTGCTTTTTATTATAGTTAAGCAATCTACTTCGTCACTAACAACAGATTCTCTTTAACGAGTCGTGTAAGGATGTGCCCTTTTTCAGAAATTGTCAGGTTATCAAAATATTGGAGTGTAATGAGCGCAAGAAGAAGATCCGGCTGTAATTAGTAAAAACGTGACCGGGATTAATCATAGCTTCTAGGAGGAAGCTGCTCGAAAGGTAATTGTTGAGCGGAAGTATATGGAAACGTTTTGGGGTTGGCAGTAATTACCTTAATAACTATCACGAAAATTTATGACTTTCGTACGAAATATTCCAACAAGCATGCTCTTATTAAGATTGAAGGAGTTATTAAAACTGAAATAAAAATTCAACGTCATTTGATACGAGGAAGGTTAGTTAGGTTACGGTGCCGGCGAAAAAGTCTCGCTTAGATCACATCGTATCCATAGCACTCATAGTCTTCTTTTTCCCAGAACTGCATGTCCGGTATTACTACCGCAAACAGTGGTAGTTAGTGCTGCAATTCTACCCTAAGCTACTATGACCGTACCCCCCGCGACTTGAGGAACTTTGACTCTTTGACACGCAACATTGACCCCATCGCGGCGTTTTTTGCATACAAATTGACAGTTGGCAGATGTAGAAATGCGCGAAGAGCATGGGAGAGAGTAGTTTTGAATGCACCACTGACTCTCATTTCCGCTATTCTTTACGTACTCCAACCTGGAGAGATAAGTTTTCTTGTTCACAGTTGTGCACCAAAATATGGTGGTGTTACCATGTATACCGATTGCATAATGCTGGGTTTCATCCCCCCTACTTTTTCCCGAAAGAGCTTTGTTTGTTTCTTTCTTCTAAGGTTAGTACCTTATACGTAGGTTGCTACTTAAATTTTGAGATATGGCAACACCAATGTGAATATGTCAAATCTAACATTGTCATCGAAAAATTTGACATTCTTAATGGTAATCGTACTCCGAACGTTTAGCACTCGTATGACAAAACTTATGACAATGTCATATTTGACATATTCACACTGGTGTTGCCATATCTCAAAACTTAAGTACCAACCTGCGTACTTCCTAGTGAAGAGTGGCATATCGGTCTTGGGTGAATTGATGACAAGTCTCTGGTTTTCGCCCATGAACTTAGCTTCTTTTGTGCTTCCGTGATTTCGCTAATCGTGTTCATTCTCAAGTGTCAATTGGGGATCGTTCATAGGACACCTCTCTGTAGTGTGCTTCAGTCAACAAGTTTGCTAAGAGTGCAGTCGCCCCAATCCGAGCTTATAAAACAGCTCTTTAGCAACGTGCCATCTACCATCTACCAATGACTTCGTCCCCTTTTACTGTCTCCAGATCGTCTACAAACGCTGCTTCGGGGGCTACGTTGTTGAAAGCCCCTTCTATTTTTGTTCCCGAGGAGTATTCTTTGTAGTGCAGGGACTTTGCGATTTCGAACACCATCATATATAGGGCAGTGTCTACCAACTTGTCCTTCGTTTATGTATGTTGGGTTCTAGATAGTAGATTGCCGTTGAGATTTTCCCTAATGTCCAGATCCAGAACACTTTCTAGAAATTTTAGTAGGAACGAGGTTAGATTGATCGGTCTGTAGTGGCTGGGATTGGAGTGACCGCACTTGCACGCTTGCGCGATAAAGACGATGCAGATGAGAGGTGTTAGGATTTGGGTACATGGTTCAGCTGTAAACAACCTCTGAACATCATCGTTAACCAAGGAGTAACTAGCTGAAGGACCTTCTGCAACATGACTGGCATTTTTTGATTATGTCAATATGAGGAGAAGGGTAGGTAACTATCCATCGACTATGGAATTCGGGTTAAGTTCCAGTAATGATTCTAAGATTATTTGTAATTTATTTGCTGAATATTTTAGGGGCGCATTTTAATCATCCGATTTTTATCCAGATAGTAGCCACTTTTCACACATTAATATTAGAAATACATCACCGGTACCTATTCCATCTATCACGGAGGAAATTTTGTCCAAACATATTGTAGATCTTCCGGGTGACTTTTCTTATGGTCCTGACGGGGTTCCTGCTGTTGTCTTAAAGAAGTGCTCTTCGGCGTTATTACGTCCCTTACATTTACTCTTCCGGCGGTCTTTCTCGGTGGGCCGTTTCCCTGAACTCTTGAAGACATCATTTTTAATCCCCATTTTTAAGAGTGGCAATCGGAAAGAGATTGCTATCTACAGACCTATTGCTAAATTATCCTACATTCCAAAACTCTTTGAACAGATAGATCCCATCTCAATTGTCCATGGAGTGTAGGGGTTTAATTTCTAGCCGGTAGCATGGGTTCCTTCTGGGTAGGTCCACGGTATTTAACTTGTTGGACTTTGTTTCTGGTAATGCGGGTGGATTTTTTTAATGGCTGCCAAACTAACTGCGTTTATACTGATTTTAGTAAGGCCTCTGATAAGCTCACTCTATTATAGTTTTCAAATTGGCCAGGTTGGGTTTCCCGCCCCCACTCATTGCATGTATTAAGTCGTATTTATCCAGTAGGACTTATATAGTGCGTTTTCGTGGTGTGCTCTCTGATGCTTTTGTGGTCCCTTCTGGCGTTCCCCAGGGTAGTGATCTTGGTCCTTTGTTATTCATCTTACCTATTGATGATATTACTTATTTACTTCAAAGAAATAAAATTTTTATTTATGCGGACGATATCAAGATATTTCTCCCAATCAAATCTTTTGTGGATTGCGAGATCTTGCAGTCGGACCTACACATATTTTATAGCTGGTGTAGCACTAATAATCTTAAATTAAATGGAAAATGTCAGGTTATGCTTCTCGAGGTCCCGCAACTTCTGTACTTTTTAGTACAAGTTTGAAGGTACTTGTATTCAACGGGTGGAAGGAGTGAAGGACTTGGGTGTGTACCTTTGAAAGACAACTTAACTTCATCCCCCACATTAATAATATCGCTTCCAGGGCCAACTCTATGCTGGGATTTATCCTTCGTTGGTCCAGGGGATTTCCTAGCCCTCACATAAGACTTCATCTGTATACATCCCTTGTTAGACCACTGCTGGACTATGCTAGTCCGGTTTGGTCTCCATTTTATAGATCTCACAATGAACGTATTGAATCCGTACAGTATAGATTTGTGAGATCGGCCCTTCGTGCTTTGCCCTGGAGTGACCCTCTTATTTTGCCTCCATATGAACAGTGATTGGGACTGCTATAACTTGCTACTCTCGAGAAGCGTCGTTGGGTTGCTGATATAATTTTTCTACACTAGCTTCTGCAGGGGAGAATTGACAGTGAAGAACTTTCTTCCATAATTTTACCTAGAGAACTGTCCTATTCCTTCGAAACTGTTCTGGATTACGGATAGCTTACTCGCGCACCAGGTACGGTATGTTTGAGCCAGTTAACCGCATGTGTAGGTTTGCTAATGATGTTGGTGATGTTTTCAGCACTGACGTGGACTAGGTTACATTCAGGAGGAGTCGTATAACTTGTAGCCATCCTGTTGCACTCACTTGTTTTTGTAAGGCTTTTGTAAGGTTTTTTATGTTGGTCTGTGTATGTATTGTATCGGTTTCGCTCAAGCGATCTCTATTGCCTGTGCATCCCTGATTGCTGTATTTGGATGCGTTTTGTGCTTTTGGGTACAATTTTTTTGCATGCTGGTGTGGGAGCCTCATTCATCTCAATATTTTGTTATATTCTGCTGGGTAGGTCAATTGATTCCTGGCTTCTGCGTGTGAAGCGCACCTTCTGAGTTTGAATGGTTAATTCAGTATTAATATAACGCCTGGTCCCTGTGACTTTTCCGGATCAAAGGAGTTGATTGCATATCCGACCCTGTCCTGGAAATTATCTCCCAGCACCTCCAGCTTGGAATAATGTTTTCCCTGGAGATGTCACTGCATTTTTACAAGCAGCGAAGAGAGTATTCAATACGGTCCTCAAGTGTTTTCTTGCTGTTATTTTTTCAGATACCTTTATTAGTACGAAGGAGCATATATTGTGAAATACTTTTAGATATTACTTTTTTCAAACTAGATGTTTTTGAGGTTTTTTTGGATTTGTTCTGATTTGCTTCTTAAATCCTTTAGAGCAGCCCTATAGTTTGTACACGCTGACTATTTACTGGACAGTTTTGCCAGTCTGAATTGGGCGCGTTCTCTTTGGTGAGTTTCAGTTAGAGACACGTCACGAGGAAGAAATTTATTCAAACAATCCTTGAATTAAAAGCAAACAAAGTTGATGCTAAAATTATCGAACATTTCAAACGAACTTCTGGAAAAGTCATCACCTGAGTTCGATATCAAACTGGATGCTGCTCAGTTTTGTTTCAGAACCAAATGTATAAGATACCCGTGCAAACGGAGCACATTTGATAAGAAACATAAAAGTTTGAGTGGTAAAATACTCTTTTATCACAGAACTTAACCCCTTAAGGACTCAGGTAGCTAAATTACGTCCAATTTCAATATTAGAGTTCATCCACCTTTGTAAACTTATCTCGTAAAGTTTATTAAGATTTTATAGCTTTGAAGTCAACAAATTGCTCTTTGCAACGAGTTTTTAATCTATGACATTTTATCACTTAGCAAGTGGTCGTAACTATTTACCTTGATTAGTTTTGCGTAGGGCATAGAGCAATCAGCTGCATTCGAATCCATTTCATAAAAACATTCTATACAACATTTCAGAAATAATAATAATTTTTGTTTTTTGTTTTTCCATTTCAGTTTTAAGAGCTTCGAAGTATTAATAAAAGTATTACTAAATGTTTTTGTCCACCTGAGGTCCAAAGCGGTGTCAGTAAACGTAATGCAGCTAAATAAAGGAGACCGGGACAAATGGAAAAGAGTTCTGTTTTGCTGTGGAAAAGTAAAGGTAATTTCTTTAAGACACTGAACTATTTTATTGCTTCTGAGAATACTGAGCTCATCATATAAATTGCTTCCTATTTGCAAATACATGAAATTATGACGTGAAAATGAAAACGCTCGAGTAAAAATAAGACTCGCCTATTCCTAGCCTGAAACAGGCAGTACGTATGAGTAAAAATTATTCTTTTTGAAATGCCAGCCCACTGCGCGCACAAATCAATAAAAGAGGCATGAAATAGTCCAAATCAAGCACGGTACGCTCAAACTTTTCTAGACTAAAATTAAAAATGAAAACAATAAAATTATTTTTGTAGATTAACTCATTCGAGACCGACACGTCTTAAAAGAAAACTATCTCTAGTAGCCGGAAATGTTAGCGCAGTTGGGTCTTATTTTTTTTATTTTTTTATTTTTTGCGACGAAATAAAACACTATGCCACAATTATGTATTCAACATAGATTCGTCAATACTGACTACTGCACAAAAAATAATTGACTTAAAATTAGGTACACTTAGATAATATGGCGATTAATAGCGCTCATTAAAGAGACGAGACATTAAAGTAATAGGCTCGTGGTGGCGAGGAACGTGAATGAAATCGAGACTCCTAAGGGAACGGGCGGACAGAGATGCTCACAGCCATCAGTAACTCGGATGAAATTATCGTTCAATGCAATAAATCAAAGATAAATGGTATTTTGGAAATATTGCGTCTCTTTTTAAGAGAGTCCAGAGAGATGAGCATCAAGACCATAGAGTGCAAACCTTAGAAATTTGCGCTGCACCGCCTCAATGAGGTTGATGTGTGCAGCAAAGTACGGAGGCCAGACAAGGCTGGCGTATTCCAAGATTGGTCTAATAAAAGTGCACTACAGAAGTTTGTTTAAGTTGAAGTCTTCAAGCTCCGTGGACCATCTTTTCACAAAGCCTAGCATTGAGTTAGTTCTAGGAACGATCGATGCCACGTGGTCCTTAAAAGAAGTTCTCTAGCCTTGTCAACGCTGCTCAAGACAATTCCATCCACAGAGTACTCAAATAATAAAGGAATCTACTACGGGAGAAAGTCATAGTAGTGTACTTACTAGCATTAACGAGAAGGCGATTGCGAGCATACCATTCAAAAAACGCAGTCAAATCAGTGTTATGCAGACCACAACCGGAGTCCTAAAAAATTGTGCCAACTATTTTGGCATCGTCCGCATAATACAAAAATTTAGCGTTGGATAAGTGAAACATCATCAATATACAGAATAAAAAGGAGCAGACCGAGGATGCTGCTCTAAGGCACCCCTTAGGTGACAGAGATTTGGTCTGAACGAGTTCCCCGAAACAGAACACGCTGCGTACGACCAGACAAATAAGAAGACAACCAATCGACGAAACCGGAAGGAAACCCAGGCAGAAGTAGCTTGTGAACAGGGATTCCATGGTCAATCTTACTAAAGGCCTTACTAAAATCCGTGAATATAAAGTATATCTGTTTTCCTGATTCAATGACTGGCAAAGAGTAATTCAGGAATTCAAGGATTTTGGTGGTAGTAGTTGATTTAATCTTTAGGAAGCCGTCTTGGAAGGAACGCACGAAAGGCTTGCAGTCTAAGTTGAGTATGCCACTAACCTGAGCGACATGACATAGACCAGCAATCCGTCGATAATAAGATATATTGGACTTACCGCCATTCTTGTGAAGTGCAGTAATTAAAGAGTTCTTCTAAAGCATAGGGAAACGACCGGTACACAAGGACAAATTGAATAAATAACAAAGGACACGGACAAAAGACGACTGAAAGTTTTTAAAGAAGGTAGCATTAATGCCATCGGTGCCCCCCGAGAAGCCGTCTGATAGTCCAGATAAGTGTTCAGCAACATATCGTCAAATACTCAGTCCATGGGCTCAAAAGAAGTAGGCGGAAGCCTTATTCGAATGGGTAAAAGAAGTTAAAATCACAAGAGGCAGTACATAAAAAATCCGCAGAGAAATTGGTGATATTAGGGATAGGCATTACAGTTCCGCTTTGAGTTAATTAACCTGCGGAATTGTTAGGGCCAAATAAGAGCGTGGATCTCATGCTGGTCAAAAATTCGGCATATAAATCCTTCAGGTAAGAGGAAAACCAATGAGAAGATCAGAATAATACAGATAATCATGGTCATTCTCCGAATCTCAGAACCTCTTCAAGGCGTTGCCCCTCAAGTTCCTGAGATGTCTCGAGGTACAGTCAAGCCAGGAACGAAACAAATAAGATCTCCACCTAGAAGTACAAATAGGAATATACCGGACAAAACATGAGAAAAGAACATGATAAAAGGCGACTGCGACCAAATAAATATCATAAAAGTCGCCTACGGTCAAATCACGCCTGACCGGTCACAGGTCACAAGCCAGTCGTTGACGATCCCGAAGTCAGTCCGTTTGAAATTGAAAAATCAGTCACCAAGTATAGAATAAGATGTGTCGACAGCATCAATACACATAACAACTAAGAGCGCGGGATTATGAAAAGATTCCGCAACGAAGGGAGAAGACATCTCCTAACCAGCGTACCTTCGGTATCGGATGAAAACACAAGATCCAAAAACTTATCCGCTTCATTAACAATATCACAACATTGAAGCAGACGTAGCCACAGAGCCACAAAACATGATAAGGGGCGAACAGAATGAGAACGTCAAGCCGTCAGCGTCGGAAGGCTCCCAGCCAATGGCAAGAAGATTGAAATCACCAAAAATCACGATATTGTCCGTAGGAAGCAAATCATGGCACAAATTTTCAATGGACGTAGTGAGTCGTTCATATACTATGGGAAGTGAATAAGGGGGAATATATACAGTAAAAGTAATCAACCTTCTACTAAGGGATCTCAGGGGTTGCTGGAGAGTGGACGGACGAGTTGAAGCTTTCTAGGATACGGCGATCCTCATCTGGGCAATGCATCCTAGAACGTAGCCAAGTAACTAATGCGGCTGGAGATAACCTCCCGAAAAATCCCTCAACTCCAATGTTGTAGTAAGCAATGCCAAGAGAGTCTGTAGTGGTGTCCTCCTATCGACAGGGCCAAGGGGTAATTATGTCGCAAATGACGTCTCATCAGGCACTTCTATAGGTGGGGAAGTGGAGGGTATGGTAGACCCTAACAGGTTGGCTATACCCACGGTACCCACAACACAATAGAAGCAGCTTTGAGAAAATTACCTTTCGAAGGTTCTGCGGCGGATTGGAGGCTGAAAGTGCTGTAGAAGTCCTGTAAGAAGGTGCCATTGGCAAAATAATAACTAGCAATTCCTCATGTGCGACGGTGGCAGAGATGGCAGACTCTAACGAATTGGTCATCTCCGCGGTACACGCACCAGTAGAAGATGCAGAACTGCCTTCCAAAGGGTTAGCTGCGGTTAATCCGGAGGGGTTTAGTTGTCCTGGCTCTGGACTAAAGCTTTATGGCCTGGAATCCTTCAATTCCGTAGGTAGAGAATGGGTGAAGGTCGTAATTAACGCCTGGACCAAGAAGGAATACTGGAAACTATCGGACAACATGGATTCCTGCAGATAGCCTAGGATTCTAGCAGTGACCAAGGAAGCCGAGGTTAGTGGCGACAGTGGGATAACTGGATACTCAGTTGCCCCCACTAAGGGAGACTGGGAGGGGACGAAAAAGGACCCGATTCTATGTGGTCTGTTTCGGCTAATCCCCAGAGAAGTGTTTTTAGTGAGTAAAAATCTCAAACTACCGGAGGGCACGGGCTGTCCGGTGTTTTTTGGAGGATTTTCAACTCCCCCGCTAAAAAAGAACCTCAGGACTACGCACAATAGCTCCAGATCATTGGTGCAAGCAACGTGCACGACCGAGCACGAGAAACTCACCCTGACGGCGGACAGAACACCACCAACGACAGGGAAACACAACTCAGACAGGTGGCGTTCACGGCGAAAAACCTGAACCTCATGACCAAAAAGTTCGGAGTTAGAAATCGCACGTTGTCATATGAGAAGGAGAGGTGGCTGGTAAATTTTTTTGCCGAAAGGTAGGTTCTGCTCCGGCCTTGGAAATGTACTCTCGGACAATAGATCCGGATGGCCATATGTCCGGAGAAACGGTGTTATCAAAAGCATATTCAGGAATAAAGATCTTAAAAGAAGAAATGTATGTATGTCCATTACGGCCATGTACAGGGACAATATTCATATATGAAATCATACTTCTGGGGGTGCCAGGCTTTGAGGGAATACGATCAGAAATATCGGCCTCAGAAGTATCGGCGTAAATTCTTAAAACAAATACACATTTAGGCCGCTGATCTCAGAACAAAGGCACACGGGTGAGAAGGGAGGTTGCTCGGTACAGCCAGCACCGCATCCGAGGTGCGTCCAGTAGGGCAGTCAGGAAGATCACCGCCCGGTTGCACGCCAAGCAAGGATGATCCGTGTAGAGCTCCTGTTATATGCAAAGTCCTAAATTACACGAGAGGGATTTTACCCCATGAGTGATGAAAACCTGTTTTTTTCATGGTGAGAGAATTGCAGTAGGAAGAGGGTCATCAGTGAGTGTCAATCACGAATCGTAGGGTTTTTGCTTTAGTTTTTCCTGATTTTCTTTTGTCCATTTTCGTAACTTCCTCATTAGGGTTCAACAAATTTTTGGCATCAGGTCTCTAACAGGATGTTTTCTAGTCTATCAACTCTTCACTGGTGTCTTTATTCAATGTTGTTAAGGACGAAAATTTATTTAAAACTTAAACCCTCGTGGGGCATGGGGTGGGAGAAGAACTTCACCCGGTTCGAGAAAGCGATTGCAAGTGGATTCCGAACCATTGGCTTTTTCTCTACAACCCCCAAGGCCTTTTTATCGCAATCTGTTGTCAGCAGAATATAACCATGGGTCGCCGTCGGCGGGACACGTAATCACTTACTCTAATTAAATCCTTCTTGTGTGGGTAAACAATAGAAGTTGTAAGTACTGAATTCTCAGTACAGCTAACATCTTGTACACTCAAATAACAGTCTTTAATCCTTGCTACCCGACTGCCAATATTTGTCCTATTGTTTCACATTGAATTACTACTTGACCGAATTTCGTAGTCAGTGATCTCTTAATTTCCTCTACCTTTATATTGATTAGTGGATTAGTATGTCTTTTTCTACACTGAAATAAAATTTTACAATAGTATTATCTGGAATTTTTTAACAAGACTTTTAGCCATTATATCTTCTCTATTTTGCTTAGCAGCGACAATAGATAAATTACCTGTTAAATGGGCAGATAAGCCTGTTTCCAAAACAACTCATATTAGGAGTTAGGACTGCCTACTCCAAGAGACAAAATTAATATCAAAATAAAAGCCATTCCCAGAAAACTTATCATTGGACACTTCCTCACACCAACAAACTTATTATATGTACATGAACAACAAATTCCAAAAAATATTTCCTATAGACGTTACAAGAAATTGCAGGACTCAAGAAAAGCAACGAATCAAAGCTCCACTAAATTTGTGTTGTCTCTTCCAGCTGGTTACGAATAAATACCGATTAATCAAGCAGAGATATTACCTTTTCTTGGATTGATTTTCGCAAATTTTTTTAAAAACCGCTACTACCTGGCCATTAATTTCAGTCAAGTACAATTTATTATTTGTGTCTATCACGGTTGTGCTTGGCTCTATCTATTGTTATCGCTTTTTATTTAAGTCAAGTTTAATTTTATGCTATTCAAAGGATTGGTGTATGAAAAATGATTCCGAGTTTTGCTTGAAGTAGACATTGGCCTATTCAATCTCACCTCACATTAAAACAAAACTTTTATTCATTCCAAGATTAATGGAAAAAGAACGCAATCAATCGCAGACTACATAAAATGAAGAATGGATATACTGTGGCTAACAAAAGTCTACGTACACCCTATGAAATATCGATATTTTGCAAATTAAAACCTTTATCCAAAAGTTAAATATTACAATTCAATGGTAAGGCTATAACCGAGAATTGGTAGACCTTGTAAACGTAACGTGAACAAAGATTTGGATGATTCCACAGCCTACTCTAGATACAAGGCCGGAAAGCATGACAGTTTGGCCATTTCACAACCAAGCATTTCGTCAATATTTCATTTTTGTTGTACCTCAGATAAATCAATCCTTGCACACACAAAAAAAAGTGCACGCTCTCGTAACCAAAACCAAAGAGAAACGCTGATGTCATTGACGCATTTTAAGCTCAATACTTTAACAAAACGAGTACAACAGAGTTTTTCCTTTAAAACACAGGAAAATTTTATAAGAGAGACACTTTTTATCGTGTTCACATGTTCAATACATTTGTAGGTTAACCTCAAGTAAAAGCAAATTTGAGACTTTAAAAATATTGCGAGAAATAGTACGAGAAAGTATAATTCCCCAAACCTTTCCTAATGTTTACTGTGGAAAGTTTCGATTTGTTTACACCACCAATGCTCAGCTGTTATTGTCAGCTTCCGGATTTTTATCTAGAGTAGGCTGTGATAATTTCCTCTTTGATTTATGTAGGATGTTTGCCATTATGTTCGCGGTGGGGTGGAACTAAACTTTGTAACCAGAAGACCCATTTGAATGATTCTTATGTTATATTGCTACGGTGAGATAAAGTTTGGTTCCTGTGCGTGGTGGGGGAGATGGTAGTTTAGGTAGCCACAATTTGTATCGCGTGGACCGATTTTGATGATTATGCTTTTGATATATAGATTGATATATAGGATATGACCCCCCATTGTAGTCATGTTAAAAATTTTTGGGTCGGAAGAGAGAGAGAGAGAGAACCAAGTTCGTAACGCATATACCGATTTGGATAATTCCTTTTTGTTGTATACAGTATGATTCCCAATTGCCACTATAAAAAAAATTTAAACCTTGAAGCGAAGGGAGTGTGGTAACTTTTTAGTGTGTGGACCGATTTGTATGATTCTATTTTTGAAGTATTGAATATGTTCCCCATTGGTATCATAACAACAATTTTATGATTTAATGGAGTCTGACTTCATTTCGCATTGACTGATTTGGATAATTCGTTTATTGCTGATTAGAGTATCTTGCTCCAATTGTATTATGACAAAAATTGTGGCTTAGAGAAGAGTGGGAGGATAGGCGGCCACTGTTCTAGCAAGGCGTAGAGCGATTTTGATAATGTTGATTCTGATGTGCAGAATACGTTTTCTCATTGGTAAATGATAAAAAATGTTACATTTAGACTGACTACGGGAAGAGGAGTGAGTAGTCCCCTTACTTCGTAATGCGTACCGTGATTTTGATGATTCTCTTTTACTGAATAAAACGTTATCGTATTAGGACCATGGGAAGAATTTTGTATCTAAGGTGAGGGTATGAAAAGGTGACTGTGAAGTTAATCGTAACGTGTTGCCAGATTTGGATGGTTCTGTTTCCTTTCTATAAAGTGCAGTACCACTGCAACCATTGAAATTGCTTTGTAATACGAGCGGCGCTTTTCGAGTAGCATATCTGAAGGACACAACAAGTGAAAAATAAAATAGTTTCTTAAAAAAAGTTTAACCAATGCCGTAACAGATATAAACATAAATATTATTTTATGTATTTAGCGCTTTTTGTGAACTCGGTTAACCTGTTTTATAATAAACTATTTTCTTAAATAGGCTGCAAATATTTTCCCTTCATTAGAAAGATTATTTTGTTTACTTCAAGCAGACCCGGGTAAAAATAAGACTCGCCCATTACTATCCTGAAACAGGCACGCACAGCGTAAAAACGACTGAATGGCACTTAAATGAGGCACGGTACGTGTGAGTAAAAATTATACTTTTCCAAATGCCACCCCGCTAAGGGCACGTATCAATAAAAGACGCACGAAATAGTCCAAACCAAGCACGGTACGCTCACACATTTTAAACGACTTCCCAAGAACAACAAGGTTCTAAATTCGACATGTATTTTTTTTTGTATGACCGGGCATAATTTCGTAACGCGTGGACCAATTTTTATGATTCTCTTTTTGTTGGGTATATTCCCCGATTGGTACAATCGCAAAAAAGTTGTTGATGTGGTGGGGGTAAAACCTAAGTTTGTTATGCTTTAGATAATTATTTTTTTGTTGTATAGAGTATGATCCCCCATTGCTAATAATGAAAAGATATGTTCCTAAAGTCGGGTGGGAAGAGGGAGGGGTAGTCTTATTTCGCAACGCATGGACAGAGTTGGATAATTCTTTTGCTGATGTATAGAATATATTCCCCCGTTGGTACCGCGACACAATTTTTAACGGTTGAGTTGTAGTAGGGGAGGGGTTGTATGTCAACTTGTTAATATGTAGACCGATTTGTATGATTATTTTTATGTCATATAGAGTATAATCCCCCATTGCTAATATGAGGATAAATTTTTCACTAGTGGGCGGGGGGAGATGTAGGCTAACTTCGTAACGTGTGGACCGATTTGGATGATTCTTCTTTTGATGTGTAGAATATGTTGCTCCATTGGTACCACATCAAAAAGTAATGGAGTGGGGTCGTGTGCGGAGGGGACACCACCCAATTTCCCAATTTCTTAATTCACACACCTATTTGGAAGATTATTTTTTGTTGTGTACAGTATGATCCCCCATTGCTACTATATGGAAAAATGTTGACCTACGGTTGGGGTGGGGGTGGGGTAACCTAAGCTTGTAACGCGTGGCCTGATTTAGATGATTCTGAATGTATCTATTTGTATTTTGACAAAACTTTTGGCTTGTTGTGAGAGTTGTAGGATGGGCTGCGCTTAGCTTCATAAAGTAAAGACCGATTTTGGTTATTTTGATTCGGTTCTACAGGATACGTTTTCTGATTGATAAATGATAACAGTTTTGTAACTAGAGCAGCTACGATGATTCTCTGACAACGATAATTCTCTCTTTTGCTGTATAGAGTACGGTGCCGTACTAGGGCCATGTTAAGAATTTTCTAATGTGATTTAGGTAATTTAGTAGTATGTAGCCGGATTTAGAAAATTCTGTTACCATTCTTTAGAAAGCACTACCTTTGCAACTTTTGAAATTGTTTTGTTCGTACGAGCAGCATTATTCGAGTCGTCTATATGAAGACACTGAAAAATGAAAAATAAAATATTTCTTACAAATAAAGTTGAGCGCGGACTTCACAAAAAGCACTAAAAAGGATTAAATAATTTTTAATTTTATATCTATTGCGACATTTTGAAGTCAGTGCAAATTAAACAAACAAAATAACTACCCAATCACAATTGAAGATACTATTTAAAACTACTTGATCGTTTCAGCTCACGGGATCAATTGGAAGGACGATTAAATACTTTTGTTGTATGCAACGTATGTGCAGTTGAGTCTTATTTTTACTCGTGTTAATAAGATTGTAACTGAAACTGGAAAACATAAGAATAAAAATAACAAATTATAGGTAATTGCTATCATTATTATTGTCATGACTCACCTTGTGAGTCATCGGATATTGGGAATAACTTTAATATCAGATGGCCGATGGCCGATGATTACATGACCCACGCGGTAAGGCACCCGTATCGAATGTGTTAAAGCCAGAACGCAGTTACAGAAGCACGGATTTATGATGGATGTATTTTTAGATTTTTGTACCTGTAGCAGGAGTGTGCAAACTTTTGTGGCGGGTGTATGTTTCAAATTTTGGGCCTGTAGCGGGAGCGCTCATAATACTGCCAGGCATATTTATTGGCTCGCAACGGGTGTACATTTACTTTTAAAAATATTAACGTATGTACTTGTTTTGGGCGTAAATATACCAATTCAATTATTTTTGCTCGGGAAACAAAATAATTTTTTCATAGAAGCAATAGTTTAGGTCTCAGGAAGAGTTGAAAGGAAAATCACCTGCCGGCTGCCATAAGAATCAATATAGTAAATTTTTCAAAAATTCAGCCCGATTGGGCCCTAATGTGTGTACGTAAAATATCTTACTTTACAGCTTGCAGTTTAGGGTGGTTTTCACTCTTGTAGGGAATAGACTAAAGAATTAATTTATCTATTTCTTTAATATTTTAAACTTATTTGAATTTTATTTTACTTATATTTTTTTGTATTTTGTTCGGATTTATTACGTTTTGAATGATTGCTTCGCTCCTCAATTAAAAAACTTTACTGGAAGCAAATAGTTTCGCTTTTCCCATTTTTATAGCTCTTCTTTGAGTTTAATTGAAAAAACTATGTACGAAGCAAATGTTTGTTTTTCTAAGCTCTTGCTTTTGTAATTCTATAAAGTTTTGCAAATGAAAACTTTAGTTCCGAAGTTTAGCGAGTAAAGAAAGGAAATTGCCATTACATAAATCCGTGAAAACTTTTCCATTGCGTTTGAGTTTTTTTTGGTGTAGTTAAATAAATTTATAAAGGAAATGAAAAATTTTAGTCTAAAATGTAAATAATCCCAAAGAAGCTGTTGCCTGGCTAAATTCCAACAAATATTATATAAACGAAGGTCGAAGTTGTGCTCGTATAGAAATAAAAGCATTTGAGCCACGGGCATTTGCAGAAATAGAACAATCTCCCTTAAAGTAAGTACAACAAAAGTCATTTAGAAAGCTGGAAAAAGTACTCTTAAACAATTCTTCTCGTTTGCTTGATGATGAAGTGAATCATGGACTCCATCACACAATTCCAGATTTTAAAAGGAAAAGGATTACTATGCTTCGGCCGACTTTCCTTCTCGTCCCCGCGAGAATGGACGTCTGCAAAAGCTAATCTCCTGAAATGGTGCACACTGAAACGATAACCAAACACAATTTTATTCTATTGAAACTCATAAAGATAATTATTTACACTTGAGGAAACTTTCCAGGCTTTTCGAGAATTCTTTCCCAATTAGTAAGGAGTACAAATCGATTTGGATTAAAATTTTGCCAGGAAACAACAAGAAAATGTTTTATTTACGGCGTTTTAACGAGGAATCAATAAAACACTGCTCCAGTTTAAAAGATTATGAAAACTTAAGATATTTCGGGAATATTATCAGTAAACTTTTATCATTATTTGCTCCGTTTGTATTCTCTAGGAGTTTGCTTGACGATGGTTTGTTATAGGCTCTAATAATTAAAAGTTCTGCTGCTGCACAACACTGGAAAATTCGTAAAGTAAATTTACGCTGTTTTGTTGCAATATATATTAATTTTCACTTCCTCTTTTCTGGGTAAAAGTCCATTAAAGGTCACCAATTAAGGGCTTTGATGCAAGAAGGGGGTAAGTGAAAATATATATTTTTTTCAAGAGCGTAAATTTTTGTTTAGTTTTTTATTTATAGCTTCCACGGTGTGTTGATCTTATTTCTACATTAGACTAAGCAATTTCTATGGATAGAAAATACTGCTGCTGATATTCTTCTTCCCGTAATCCAGGAATGCTAGGAAACCGAGACCTATCCGACTGAATGGAAAACAGGCGTAATTGTAAAGATTTCCAAAAAAGGTGACCTGAGGAGTTGTAGCATTTCCGCAGTATCTGCCTTTTAACTGCAGTCTCCAAATTGATGGCAAAAATCATCTTAATGCGAATCAAGCAAACAATCGAGAGAATGAAGATCTCCTTTACATCTAATGCTCGTCGATTTTGAGATGGTTTTTAACATCGTTGATTGCGAGTATATATGGAACGGCATCCCAGAAAAAATTATCATCATCATAAAAAAATTATATTACTATACCTCATTTCTTCAACACATACTTCATGATGTCTACCTTTCCATCTCCTTGGAAGTATTCCCTTGTTATTCCCGTTCCAAAAAATTCTTTTAAATTTAGACCTATCAGTATCGTCAGTTACTTGTCAAAAATAATGGAAAAACTCATAGCTAGTCAGATGTCCCATTATATATCGTGTCACGAATTACTTAACTCTGGGCAATCTGGATACCGAGCTTCACATAGCTGCACTACAGCATTGCTGAAGATTACTGAGGATATACATACGTGTTGAAATGGATAAGAATAATTTCTCTTTTTAACCTTACTAGATTTTTCGAAAGCTTTCGACACAGTAGACCACTGGATTCTCTGCAAAAAGCTTGTCAATAATTTAAGATTTTCATATTGTGCAACGAAATTAATCATAAACTAATTAAGGCATATCTACCAATCAGTCAAAAGTAATGGAATAATATCTACACCATTACAAGTGAATGCTGGTGTTCCGAAAGGCTCCATTCTAAGACCTCTACTATTCTCTCTATTTATTAATGATATATTCACTTGCGGTATCTAGGCCCATTGGACTTTGTGAAGATGCGGTTGCGTGTTTAAACGATGACTTAAAAGCTATAAATCAGTGGGCAACCAATAACAGTTTACGTTTAGATCCTTATAAATCCAAATGTTTCGCAATATATAAATACATATAGAATATCTCCACTCTCTCACCTGTTCTCTTAAATTGACTTCCCTTGTCGCCTGTGGAATCTGTACGCAGCCTGGGTATAGTGTTAAATCGAACTCTATCATGGAATGATCACGTTAACAAGGTTATTGGAAGGATTTATTTAGGCCTTCGTTCACTATGGATGAAAAGTGAGTTCACACCAACTCCTACACTGCTGTATCTGTACAGATCACTTCTGCTACCTATAATAACTTATGGATGTGAACTTGATGAAGCTATCGGTTGCTTTTAATTTAACTATCCGTTACATATATAGACTTCGTCGCTTCGATCATGTCTCACCATATGTTGATTCTATTTTAGAATGTAAATTGGATACCTACCTTACTTATAGAGTGATTTTACTTTTGGCAAAATTTTTTAAGTTTTGTAAACCACTTTATCTGTACAATTGCTTAATTTTTGCACGATCAACTAGAAGTATAACCTTAATTCAGCCTACATTCTCTTGTCTAGTAACTGAGGCTCAGTTCTTCGTCGATTCGCTAGAGTCGAATACGTTTACTGAATTTTCTTTCAAGTTATTTGAATAAATGAAAAATAATTGCTACTCAGGAGATCGATCTCACGTCCTACTCAAGGAAAAACTGTCGGAGCCCTTCCAAGTGCTGAACGGAGTGAGACAAGGATGCATACTGTCACCTTTACCTATTCGTTATTAACGACGTATTGTACAGCACCCTAGACGACCACCCATGACGAGGGATTAGATGGAAATTTGTTAACCACCTTAAGCACCTGGACGATGACGATGATGTTTGAGCCAGGTGTGGATCCAATCCCCCCTCCCCAGCCCCCCAAAAATCTTGACTGAACTTTTTACTATTTACAAGATTTTGAAGAAACTAATGACAAATTAAACCAATTAGTCACGGAATCACCCGCATAGACAAAATGACAGTGTACAAGTTACTATACTGAACTGGAGCGATGGGACTTATTTTGAGGAATAAACCTGTAGTTTTTACGGTACAGTAAAAAACTAAACATTTCCATTAAGAAAATTTTTCTGAATAGTAAGGTATTGTTATTATTATGATATTAAATGTTTACAAAAGAATTCGATATTAATTCTTAACTCAACCATCATATATTTTCTGTCGCTTGACTTGGGTCTTATACTGAGACCCTCCTTCTCACTTGGTGCAATATTAATAGGGAAATACTTCACTCTTAGGCCCAATATCATAAATATAAATTTAATCCTTGCCTACACACCACAAGACTGTGAAATAACTTGTCAACAATTGGCACATATAAGACAATTTGTTCGAATAGGATTTTCACGAAACTTCTAACGCGAATTCGTACACAATACTGACCCATCCGCAGGCTTTTTATCAGGATGCAAACTTCCAATAGATACAAAAAGCGGTGCAGAAAATTTCATTTGGGATACTTTCCAGTGAAACCTTCCAAAGCAATTGTTTTCGACGTGCTCTTTCCAATGATACCACTTTTATTTGGTTTCGTTACAAAAACATTTTTTCACCAAAAAAAGACAGATGTTCAGTCTCGGGTAAAGAGATAGAAAATATATTCTCTCCACCTCTTCAGTTGATGTTCTTCCGTGACTGACTAGAAGGAATCCATTGGTATCTCTCACAGGATGTTCAGTTGCAAGAGTCTTTCCAGTCATTTTCTTGGCAATATATGTAAAGATCTCCATTTTCTCCGCGGTAGGCCGCTATTTCTGCCATATGGCGTCACTGATCCATTTTCGTCTTCCACTTTCTAATCGTTCCACGTGTTCTGGACCACAGCTTATGAAGCATTCCTTTGCTCTTACCCATTTTTTTTGGTCGATGGAGTCGTCGGTATTATGACGCGGTGTATCAGCTTTTTGGCGCAATGCGGTGGTATATGTTCTGCGGATGTTTGGCGCTTTAAGGCTCTTTCGCATTGAGCCGTGGCATATTAGATGTTGTGTTACATTGTCATATTGCTGCCGTGCATAAGCGAAACTTAGCTGTGTACTCTTAATCATATCCAAATAGGCTCTAGGACTCCTTCTCCTGTTGCAGAAGTCAATGGGCAGTACGTTAGCTAGAACATCTAATTAAAAGCGATACTCTTCAGTATATTGCTCAAAGAATGCGTTTACGTTAATTTCAGGATGTTATTCTTACCCAATTGGAGTTGTAAATTTATATCCTAGAAGAAAATATTGAAAACCATCTTATTTAAGGAAGTCGAGAAACAATAATTGCCAATTGTTTGAAATTTTGTCCTTTTTCAAGACATAATCCTTGCCAAAATTGAGAACTCACTTCATATCCTGGTGCAGAAGACATCGTAAAATATATTCAAAAAAATCCGGTCGAGGAAGGCCTCAACATAAAGAAAATAAAATTTAGTCCTTTTACGTTAATATCATGATAATCCTTGCCTAATTGTGTGTCTTACTATATATCCTGGTAGGGAAGACATCGATAACCATCCTATTCAAGAAAAACAGCAAATAAAATTATACCGCCCCGTTATTTGGTAGAATTTGCGTCCTTTTTCAGTAATTTGAGGACGTTATCCTTGTCCAAATTGTGATCTGAGTTTACGGCCTGGTAGAGAAAACATCTTAAAATACATTACGGAAAGATGATGAAAACTTGACTATGCAGTAGACAAATAGAAATTAAATTAGGTATGCTCTTGCAAGAAAACTGTAGAAGTTTATGATGAGTTATTTGATCGCATTTTTAAAATTCTTTTACTTTTATTACAGAGAATACTTGATGCCACTTCTAAGAGCATAATCTAGTTTTCTCTTCGTAGAACCAACAATCCTGGTAAACAGTGAAAAGATTTAATGTGATTTCAACTCGTTGCGACATTGGTGAACACTGAAAACCCCTCCATCAGAAGAAATTTTTAAAACGCCTAAGCAATAACTGCCACAACGAAAAAAATTCAAGGTATTAGAGAAAATATGCGTTTATTTTCTGAGGAAACAAGATAGAAGGGCCTAGTCCTTTGGGCACACTGAAGGCATTTAAGGTAGTGTACTTTTTCGCAGACGAGGATATATTTGTATCACGGGAATATATTGCTGGGAATTGTTATAAAATCTCATTTTCTTAAAGTAAAGTTAGCAAAAGGAAAGCAACTAAGCCAAGGCCTTGGTTACATACATCTTATGTAGGTCAAAAAATCTAAAAGAACGACGTTTTTACACAGGGAACCCTAGAGCATTTATTTTATAAATTTGAAAGGGTTAATTGTTGTTGTTAATATTTCGAATGTTGCAGCAATATTAGTAATATACAAAAGGTTATCATAAGTATGGCCGGAATAACTTTAACGAGGGCCTGTAGGCCGAGTCAGGGTCGGACTGGCCATAGAGTCAGGGTGGCGATTGTCACCCGGGCCCCAGCATTTGCGGGCTCCCAGGCTTATTACGTACACGAAAAATATTTATATATCATAAAAATGAATAGCTTAACAAAAACGTTCTGTTGATCTCACATTCAGAATCAGATGTAAACAAAAAGTTCACCTAAACTATGAGCTTATTTTATTGACTATTCTATTTCAAAGCAAAATACATTTCTAGGCAAGACTGTGCTGCGTTCCAGATCAGAAAACTTAAAAAAAGAGTGAGTAGTAGCAAATTCAAATTCAACTTCGGCTTTGAGAAATTTCAATTTTGCTCAAATTTTACATTACTGACAACCTAGGTAAAAAAGGCCTTAAAATTAGGAAAATAAGCCAAAAAACGATTTTCAAATCGAAAAATTTGCTTGCTACAGGTTATGGTGGCCTGGTATCTGACTAAAATTGGCTCAAATAGTTTTGGACCAAAATGGGGCTTTTCCTTCGAAAAATCGATTTTTGACTTATTTTCCATGTTTTAAGGGCTTTTTGGACTAGATTTTTTTTGTAATGTGTTCTAGTGTATTTTCTCTACCATAGTGAATTTTGATCGCAAGGATCCTGAAGTTATCAAAAAACGACGAAGTTTTAATAGAAAAGACGATTAAAAACGATATTTGTATGGAAAAGGGTCCTATTTCGACCGGATTTTCTCTGTACCGCATTCTAGGATGTTTTCTCTACTAAGATCTGAAGTCCGATTCCCATTCAAACAAGGATAACGACCTAAAATTAATGGAAAAGGACGAAAACTTCAACATGTACATGCACGTACAGAAATCGTTTTATGGGCAATTTTCTATTTTTACCAAGTTTTATTTATAAACCCATTGGTGCTGCTGTTGATAACGAGCCAAGGGAGCTTAACTTTTCTTCATTAGAAACGCCGATCGTGTTAAGAAATTCTTATATTTCTTACGTTGCTCGAGTTTAGCAAGAGTTGTTTTGATTTTAAGTTTTTATTTATAATCTACTCTCCAATTGATGGGCGGCATTTGATCCGATTCGGGCAAGGATAATTGGGATCAGAAAGGATATTGAAAGTGGTTTCGTAAAGTTAAAGAGTTCAAATATTTCAAATAAATTTAATGAAGAAAATATGAAAAATATCTGCACTACATACTAATTCTTCATATCTCTATCTTCAACAGAATAGTATCAACTTGTCATGCGGAAAAAGAATTTGTTAAATTTAATTAAAATAAAATGTTTATCAAAGAAGCTTAAGTTAATTTGTAAATTCATTTTATATAATACGTGGCTTTGCTTAACTATATCTACTAAATCTAACTTCCTAATCTAAACATGTTATGCTTAAAGTAATTACCGGACGGATTTCTTCTTCCTGGGTAAACCTCAGATTCAGTGAAGATGCAGCATGAATAATAAGGTGGCAACATCCAATTCATCGCCATCAATGGAAGCATCCTAAAACGAGATACAGAAAATTACTTTATTACATAGGTTTACAAAAAAAAAGTGATGGCTATTTCACTAGACTATGTTATTTTTATGTATGTATTTTGGTGCGCTGAATCCGAATCCGGCCTCCGATTTCACGGGTCACGTCCGAATTTTGAGATAAATCTGTTTTTCCAATATGGCCATAGAATATCCTTTTCCTCACCACCCACTTGAATGGGTATCAAATGAACGGTTTCCAAGCGTAGAATACGATAAAATACATGACGTCATTCTAAATTCAATATGGCGGACGCCCCAAGATGGCGGATTACCTTTTCCTTAACAACCCCCTTGACATGGGTATCAATTCAAGGACTGCATGAGTAGAATACGATCAGTTACGTGACGTCATTCTAAATCCAATACGATGAACGCCCCAAGATGACTCAGTAGCTATAAATGTGAAATTACTCTTTTTTTTACAATTCTAAGGCACATTTTCTATGGCAAAATAATGAAACCGTAAAATTTATTGCTGCGAGTCAGGCCCGTAGAGACAAAATTCGGGCCCGGGGGGTACCACATGCGGGCCGCCGCGAAAGGAATTTCGGGCTCGGGGCTAAGCCTTTACGGGCCCATATACAATCGAATGAGTGACTTTCAATTTAAAATCTGTTTAGTATATTACACTTTTTCGATCGTGAAAATTTTGTTTATATATATAATTAAAATGGAAAAAAATTTCTGTTGATGACTTAGATGACCGGGCCCCTTTTGAAAGCCCGGGCCCGGGGGGTTTACCCCCTTCGCCCCCCCCCCCCCTTTCGACGGCCCTGCTGCGAGTAACGAAGATCAGCGGTTGCTGGAGAATGGACGGACGATTTGAAGCCTTCTAGGATACGGTGATCCTCATCTGGATATTCTCAAGTGTTAGTTACACCTCCAAGTGGTAGCAACCGGGCAATGCATCCTAGAATGTAGCCAAGTAACTAATGCGGGAGGAGATAACCTCTTGAAAAATCCCCCTAACTCCAAGGGAGTCTGCAGTGTTGCGTCCCCTCTGCAGGACCCAGGGGTTATTGGGTCGCGAATGGCGTTTCCTCGGGCGCTTCTGTGGGAGTGGAGGTGGATTTTATGGTAGACCCCAACAGGTTGGCTTTACCCACGATACCCACAACACAACAGTAGCAGCTTTGGGAAAATTACCTTTCGAAGGAACTGTGGCGGCTATGGAGGCTTCCTTCCGGCTGAAATTGCTGTAGCAGTCCTGGAAGAGGGTGCCATTGGCAAAATAATAACTAGCACTTCCCCAGGTGCGGCGGTGCAGAGACGGGAGACTCTTACGAGTTGGCTATCTCCGCGATACGCACACCAGTAGAAGATGCAAATTTGCCTTCCGAAGGGTTAGCTGTGGTTAATCCGGAGAGGGTTCCTTGTCCTGGCTGAGGACTAAAGCGTTACGGCCTGGAACCCTTCAATGCCGTAGGCAGAGAAGGGGTGAAGGTTGTAATTAACGCATGGACCAAGAAGGAACACTGGAGACGTTGGGAAAACATGGATTTATGCAGATCTGCCTTCCGTAGAGTTAGCTGCGGTTAATCCGGAGGGGGTTCCTTGTCCTGGCTCAGGACTAAAGCGTTACGGCCTGCAACCCCTCAATGTCGTAGACAGTGAAGAGGTGATGGTTGTAATTAACGCATGGACCAAGAAGGAACACTGGAGACGGTGGGATAACATGGATTTATGCAGATAGGCTAGGATTCTAGCAGTGACCCAGGAAACCGAGGTAAGTGGCGACAGTGGGATAACTGGATACTCAGTTGCCCCCACTAAGGGAGACTCGGAGGGGTCGAAAAGGGACCCGGTTATGCGGTCTGTTTCGGCTAATCCCCAGAGAGGTGTTTTTAGTGAGTAAGAATCTCACACTACCGGAGGGCACGGGCTGTCTGGTGTCTTTAAGAAGATTTTCACGTCTCCCGCAAAAAAAAAAAACAAAAAAAACGAAGATCAGCATGGTGATTTTGGTATAAGCGGTTACTCCAAAACCGCTTCAAAGTTTAAGCAAGCATCGGAATTTTAGGCCTCACGGCTTAAGGAGAAAAGATGTCTGGAAAAAGGAACAAAAGTCACGCATTATAGAAATAGGGATAAGCCTTTTCGAAAATACTTCTCCCAAGACAAAGCTTTGGTATATTCCAATGATATAGAGGATCTCTTTAGCGAATTTGGAGTGGAACATCATCTTCAAAGAGCCTTAAAGCTGTTTTATTGATCAACGGGAATAATCTAGCTTCTGTTCCAATAGCACACTCAACAACATTGGATGGGAATTACTTAAGTATGGAGTATTTGCTTTGTAAAATAAAGTACGAGACAAGTGTTGACCATCATATTAGGGCAACAAAGTGATTTTATGAAATACCCTTGTTTTTTATGTGACTGAGGAAGCCATTGTAAGTTAGTACGTTAGCGATTTCTCAATTATTTCGTACACTATCTTAAGAAGTTCTTTATACGAATATTTGTTTTTTACACATTTTATGATCCAATATTTTGTTATATTGAGACGGCAAAACAACTTACGACTGGTGATTCCGCAGAGTGAGAGGCAAGGGGACTCACGTTAAACAAGCAAGCGTCGCTCCTGAGTAACGCTAACTAATAGCAACAATAAATTTTACGATTTCATCATTTTGCCATAGAAATTGTAAAAAAAGATTAATTTCACACTTATAGCTACTGCGTCATCTTGGGGCGTTACTACTAGATTTAGAATAACGTCACGTAGCTGATCGTATTCTACTCATTCAGTCCTTAAATTTGATACCCATGTCAAGGGTGTTGTTAAGGAAAAGGTAATCCGCCACCTTGGGGCGTCCGCCACCACGGGGCGTCCGCCATATTGGAAAAAGGAATTTATCTCAACATTCTGACGTGACCCGTGACCGTTGCGAATGGTAATTGAGAGGTGATTGTCTAGAAGATGCAATTCCAATGTCCTCACGAAAGTTTTGTTCATAGGCATTTAGTCGTGTGAAGTGCTTTTAACTTAATGTCACCTAATAGTCCCTGATACACCTGAAAATACTAAATAAAGATTTATTTCACTTTCAGAGAGCCCTGCATATAAAACATACACATATAAATACTGCTCCGGAAAGTTATTGGGATGAGTATTCCCCTGCCCCAAAGGGTGTCCCATTTGGCTCAATTCCAAATATTATCCAAACCAGCTACCGAAAGGTTTACGAGCCAATCTGATGCATGCCGGAGGGGTTCAATCAATTTGATTTTTGATTAATGACTGAAATCCGTATGTTAACAGACTTTCCAAATTCATGTCACAAATTGTCAATATGTTTGGATTTTTAGTTTAATCTTGATAAGATGAAAGCCAGGTTTACAGCGTTATTACTCGACTCCGTCTTAAAAGTTCATTACTTCCGTATATTTATGTACACAAACGATAACTTAATGCAAGCTATGCTGTCCTTCAGTTTTGAATTCTATCATGAAAATTCCTTACATTTGAAAGGATGAAAATTTCCAGAGAGAATTTACGAAATTTATTAAAGGACTGCACAGTATACACGTGCTGCCCTTAATTTTATGCTATTGTGGTAGCAGAATTTAGTTTTATTAGAAATAATTTAGGAATTCTGAGTTAACTTGGAATCTTGAGGAATGTGGTACTCTACGTTATTGGATCCAAGATTGACTATCGCATTTTTCATAGATTCTTCATCGTTATCTCTTACTATATTGACAATCTGAGTGTAATAAGTATTTTATAAAGTCAGTTCTATGAAATGTACGTATCAATCTTCCAATTTTACACCTGGTACACCTGTCATTAACACCTACGAACTCAAGGACCTTGCCCTTCAATACGTGGACATTTTATTCTCTATTTTCTCAATAGCAGCCAATTTTCGAACCTAAATAAATAAAAAAAATGCCAAAATATCAACTTTCAACGTTTGAGATTGAAATATTTTCCAGGCATTTGCTGACTCGAAAGAGTGTTAAATGTATGACGTCCTTCATGAATAATTTATGAGGGAAGTCAACAGAATTAACGTCGAGTTAACAAATCATATCGTTTCCTTATTTGGAAGGGTTCTTTATAAGCTTTTCTTTATGAGTTTACTTCCACAAAGGGATAAAGGTGTACGTTCACTTTGCTCACTTGGTCCTTTTTCGCAAGGTTGGAATTTTTTGCATAAACTCCACAAAATAAGAACTGAGTGACAGGAGCCAAAGGGTATTTTGTTTACAAAATTCTGGGTGGTTACTAGGAAGAACGGGTAGACAAATTTTTCCGATAACTCAGTTTAGATAAAGTTTGAAGGATTCTTCAAATATGCGAGTGTGTTTTTCGCCTTTGCGAATTCTTGTTTGATACCTTTATTTTATAAATTTTTCATTCAATTGGGAAAAGGTACTTCTAAATCAGATTCAGCTGTTGCATTTGTAATGACACAATGAGAAAGGACCTGTTTATATTTATGAAGGTACCCAAATGTACTATAGTTTACCTACTGACTTAAGAAGTTTGAGTACAAGCCAGGGAAATAATGTGCAAATTCGTTGAAGAAAGGTTACCGTCTACTACACTTTTTTCTGTCTGAAAATTTTTTGATATGTTGATTGTACATGGTGGGTAACCAGGATCTGGTAACTGGGCATAGCCAATTATCCCATTCTGAAATATCGGACCATGACTTGTTGTTTTTGGGCTACGGATTGCGTTGTTCCCGGGAACGGACGGGCTCTTCTTTTCAGTTTAGGGAATATAAAAGAGTTAACATGCCTGCATTACTGAATGAAGCTTTTTCTCTTGGCTGGGATCACATATATTCCCTACCTGAAGTTGACTGCAAGGTAAATTACTTTAACACACTTGTGCACTATCTTTTGGAGAGGTACGTCCCGCTTCAAACTGTCAAAGCAAAGCAAACTAAATGTCCTTGGTTCTCTCATGCAGGTGAAAAGCTAATTAAAAAAACGAGACAAAGCCTATAAACATTGATCTTGGCGCTAAACAGCTATGGAAAAATCTGCATACAATCGGCATTGATAAGGAACGTGATTCTTGTCCGGATGTGGATCTGCATAGTCTTAATCAAAGCTTCATATCTTCAACCAACTCCAGCCTTATGGTTGATGACATTGAGTTAATCGGTGGGGCAGGCAGCAGTTTCGCGTTTCGTAATATAACTCAACTGGAAGTTCTATCAGCTATCAACTCAATTAAATCTGATTCCATCGGGTCTGACAATATCTCTCTAAAATTCATCAAAATTCTTCTTCCATGTCTCCTTTCGGTCGTTACGCATATCTTTAACTTTAGCATTATGACATCGAAATTTCATTCGAAATGGAAAAAATGCACTTGTGGTTCCTATTGCGAAGAAGCTGAATCCTGCTCAGTACTCTGACTACAGACCTATAAGTATACTAGTATGCCTTAGTAAGGCTCTTGAAAAGTTAATGGCAGCTAACATTATTGAGTTTATTGATAAGCGAGGACTGCTGTCTAAATGGCAGAATGGATTCAGATCAAACCATAGTTGCACCACTGCTCTTCTGAAATAAGTCGATGATGTTCGACTGGAAATTGATAGGGAGAGGCTTACTATTCTTTCTCTTCTTGATTTTTCTAAGGCGTTTGATACTGTCAATCACAAGCGTCTTCTTCGTAAGTTAGCGAATCTCTTTTGTTTTGAAACGTCTGCGGTAAAATTGATCAGCAGTTTTCTAGAAGGTCGCAAACAGAAAATAGCACTCGGCTCTAAGTCTTCTAGCTTCTTTTCAGTGTTGGCTGGGGTTCTTCAGGGCTCAATTCTTGGGCCGCTCCTGTTTAGCCTTTACATAAATGACCTTCCCAAGGTACTCAAATTCTCTAAAATCTTAATTTATGCTGATGATGTTCAGATATATCTAAGCTGCCCTCTTGGGTTGACCGAGGACTGTATCTGGCGCATGAATCAGGACCTTCGTGCTGTCTCCAATTGGGCATCTATTAACGATTAAAAACTTAATCCCTCCAAATCTCAAGCTATAGTTTTCTTCAAAGGGTCAATAAACACAGACTCCTTCTCATCTCTACTGATTGGTTCTACATAAATTCCATGAATTTAAGAAACTTGGGAGTTATCATGTCTAATTCTCTCTCATGGGCGGATCATGTCAACACTATTATTTTCAGGGTATATGGTGGTCTTCGAAGGTTGTGGTATGGTGCCTCGTTCGTTCATGTGAGTGTGCGCTTTGTCTTGGCAAAATCCCTGCTCCTTCCCCCGATTACACAGGGCGACATTGTTTGCGGTTTAAATAGGTCGTTTAACTCTAACCTAGTCCTAATCTAATCTTGTCTCTCTTGGTTTTCTTGCTCTAGTTTTCTAAAACTTTTTTTTCTTGTTAATTTGTAAGTAGTCAGCTTAATAAAAAAAAAATTGGTACGAAAAGTACGAAAAACTGAATTTTTTATAATATTGATGCAGCAGCTGTTAAAAAACTTTGAACCCAAACAAGACTGGACATTTCAATTTAGTGAGCCTTTAGGTTAGGTTAGGTTAGGGTGGCGGCTATCAGCCCTACAGCCGATCAGCCTCACATAGACCTATAAATGGTCCGTTGTGCTACCACATCCGTGGAACCGTGCCTGATTGCCGGGTTTAACTAAAACCAGCCGCAGCTGTTAATAAACCTTAATAGCTGCTTCAGCCCGATGCCGGCTATATCGCCCATGCCATCTAAGAAGTACACGCCCATTGCATTGTACCTTCTTTTTGCTCGGGCCGGGCATTCCCAGAGTAAGTGCTGAATGCTTTCCACCTCTTCCTCGTCCATACAACTCCGGCAGAAGTCATTTGTGGGAACGCGCAGACGTTCTGCATGTCTACCGAAAAGACAGTGGCCAGTTATAACTGCCACAATGTTTCGGAGGTTTATCCGGCTTCCATCTCTGTTTAGCGAGCTGAGTAGCCTTAAGGTCAATCTCTCTCTTTACTGATTCTAGCGGCCAGCCAATCGATCTGTCAATAGAGGAATCATCCAGTTGTGATCCCTCCTTTGCCAGCTCATCAGCTGCCTCATTTCCTTGAACACCACTGTGACCAGGGACCCAGCAGAGAGTTACCTTGTGTCTCGCCCCTAACTTCCGGAGACCCGCCAGACACCTGCCGACCAGCTGTGACCTGACTAAGTTTGAGTCCAGCGCCTTGATAGCTGCTTGGCTGTCGATGTACAAGTATATCTCGCTACCCACTGGTAGGTTTGGGCGCCCGCGTATTAGTGTTACCGCCCTTTCTATGGCCAAGATCTCCGCTTGGAATACACTGCAGTGGTCCGGAGCCTTTAGTCAGTACGGCAATACGTGCCATTTGTCCAGACAGATGTGGCCTAAGCTGGATCTTAGGAGCTCCAAGTGTCTGATTTCGAGGGGCATATCTGACCTTGCTATAATTACTGGGGTTATCACAGGCCAATGCCCTATTGGCTTACACGCGAAGAGACTGGGGATCTTCTCAAACGACTTCTGTAGAATCTGTGTAGGACCAGGAGGAGGAGCAAACTATTTTCCACTTCCTTTGCCGGTGCCCTGTACTGGCACGCAGGCGAAAGTCTTTTTTGGGTGACTATTTCCTCGATAGTCTCGGCGATCTGCAGGTGACTGACGTTGCAGATTTCTGGCGCTTCATCGATAGCTCCGGATGGTTCCAATGAGGAAGTGGTGAGAATTCTTGGATTACCGTGGCTTCACAATGGGCCTAGTGAGGTCTAAGTATGTCCTTCAGGACGGCCACAAGAACCTAATCTAACCTTAATCAGTATTCGGCTTTATTTTAAAAATTTTCAATTCAACTATATAAAGGAATAGAAATGAGAACTTACCGCTTAAGGCAGGACGCTTTGGCATTTTCATAAGCTGACTCTTTGTTGTTGTCAATGACGGCTCGAGAATTGGTTGCAAGCCTCGCCACAACACACAGCGTAATAGTTAGCGGTCAAACAATTAGGAATAGATTGCATGAGTACAGCCTTCATTCTCGTCGCCCCTTCAGATGTCCAGCCCTTCGACTTAGGATTGAAGCCCGGTGTGTTCAGTGGTGTGAGCTGCATCAAAATTGGGATTTGGAACAATGGTCCAACGTTTTTTTCACCGATGAATCTGGATTTGGATTTCACTCAGATTCAAGACGCGACTATGGAGACGACCATTGCAAAATGTAAAGGATATAAAATCCTCCCGTCCTGCTTTAATTGAAAAATAGAAACAGAAAAGTTTAATGAAGTTTTCTTTTAAAAGAATGGATTTAATCAATGCTGTGTAAACGATGCCTTGTTAGGAAACGAAATCAATTAATGGAAGTTCCTTTAAGAGAGTTTCAGGTAACATCCCCCCCCCCCATATTGTATTCACTGGTCACATTTAATGATTACCTCTTGAGACGTTATGTGTGTCTGTCACTGATTCGATATAATTAATTGAAAATGCACCTACCATCGTCTAAGCCAAGAAGTTCAGACTTACCTCAGAGAATAATACGTATTTGTTGCACCACATAACACGTGCCGGTGCTTTAGACATCTTGTATATTAAATGTATCCTTTTCTACTTTATCATTCATTAATGTAAAGTGGAGTGATAAAGGGATAAGATATTGGGAAGGGAAAGGTAAATGTATAGATAGACCTGAAATATGAATAGCAAGCTTACCAAAACGACAGAGATTTATCAGATTTCTTTTTAATTTGATCACATTGATTCATATTTTACGTCCTCAGTCTTACTTAAGTACTTACGTGATATTTTCTTCTACTTAAGTACATTCAGAAAGAGCTACTTAACTAACGATAAATTAGGAGTATTACATGAGAATTCACCTTGGAATTGGATTCCTTTTACATAATTTTTCGCGGAAAGAGGATCTTAATTTATTTCTTTATACATTTGATGAGATGCTTCAGAAGCGACCTTCTTACAGGTCTTTATCAATTTCATATTTATGTACAATCACATCATAACTACATTTATTATTTTTTAACAGTTATAAAACCACTTACTTATATTTTGCTTCAATATTAAATTCTTCTTCTTAATTGAACAAAAATGCAACTAAAACGAAACAAAATAAACAATTAGTAGTCTTTTCAAAGCGATGCCAATAGCAGAAGCTGGAAGGATTAGGAAATGTTTTTCAAAGCTCATTTCGACAAACTCCAATTCAAAACGAGACTGTGAATAGAATATTCCTGGAAAAAGATTTCTGTTACATCATTATTAATCCCCTTACAGTCAACTCGTGCAAAATACGAAAGCATAGAACTATGGAACTGGAAAATTAATCCGGAAATTACCAAACAAATCTATTCAGGCAAAGTAATCTTCATCACGTTGCTGGTATCGTTGCGCTGAAGGCGTCTGTAGAGTAATAGGAGCAAAAGAGCTGAATCTAATAAGAATTTTTACTCGTCATAGGAGTTGGATGATAGCTGGCTTAGTTTCATTAAGAGCAACTATTTTCCTGTACGAGAAAATATGGTTAACATATTCCCATGATAATGAGAACGACCCTTACTATATTAAATTTTATAATCAGAACCCATTGCGCTGCATTAAAAAGTTTTTCCAGTATGCTATCCTAAGAAAACCAATGTGGCTGTAACTAAATACAAATCTGAGAGCGTTATAGAGGCGGAAATGGCAAACTTCAGATAATAGGTCAACTTTGGGAAAACCAATTTTTACTTACCAAGCCTTTGGGGAGAGAACCTAATATATAAAACTTATTATTTGTCTAATGTATGAGTCACTCAGGAATTAGAGGCATCTCGAGCAGTTTTCTCAAGATGGAGTATCTTGCCCCAAAATTATACAAAAAGAAACTCAGGAAGGTCCTGGCTTACTTACTTTAATTCGCAATCAGATGTCGTGGTCACTTAGTTGAAAATACTCAAGGTTGCAATAGTGTAATTTAAGTTTTGTTTAGCTAGCTGACTTCCCAGAATGTGAGAGGTTCGACGCGTATTTTTTTAATAACTAAGAAGAAGTCATTGATGCTTTCAAGTACAAAAAATAAATACAACGAGGGTTCCACACGATAATACAAAAAGCATGTAAAAGATTTGGAGACGGAGTTGGATCAAGTAGTAATCCACTCCGTCTCTGGGCTGTTGTCTAGCTCGCAGCAATGCAGAAACAAGACTCAAGCTTTCTCACTTCCCTTACCCTAATTCCCTTCCATCCAAAACCATGCTAACGCATCAAAGGGTTGTCCCCAAGGCTTTGGCTTGTTTTTTTGGAAATAATGAGGAGATGGAGGTCTATCAGTGGTTGATTGACACGATAACCACGCCATGGATGCAGATTCAGCCTTGGTTTGCTTACGAATTGTTCTTTCATAAAGACATCCAGATTTTTGTCTAACTCAAGATCCACTTTGCTCAATAATACCAGGCAGTTTTGGACGTTCATCAATTCTAAGCGACGCAGCGACGGATGCAATTCCTCATTTGATCTGGGCGACCGCGAGAGCCATGACCCTCTTGAGGTGGCAAACTGGTTTGCTGACTTCTTTAGTGCCACTTTCTGTGATCCTTACTTTGACCTCGATTCTCTCGATTTCTCTCACTTACCAAGGCTCCCGCCCACATCCCTTGAATCTAAGGATCTGGTACTTGACGACACAATAATCTTCGATTAGCTGTCGAATCTGCCCGACATATTTTCATGTGGTTCTGACGGTGTCTCGGCCTCGTTGTTGAGAAGGTGCTGCTCAACGATCACTCCTATCCTCTTCCATTTGTTTAGCCTGTCCCTGCGTTGTGGTCGTTTCCCGAAGCTTTGGAAAGACTCTGTGATAATCCCTCCTCACAGATCCATCGCCAATTTCTCACACGTTGCATAGGCCTTTGAAACCCTGATTAGTTATGTGCTCTGATTTCATTGTTCTTTCCAGCACGGCTTCACGAAGGGTAATACAACCACCAGCAATATACTCGAATTTCTGCATTACTGTTTACCCATGATCGAATCGGGTATGCAGGTCAACTGCATATTCACCGACTTCAGCAAGGATTTTGATAGGATTAACCATGGCATTCTCGTTCATAAGTTCTGCCTGATCGGCTTTCCGCCGCTCTTTGTGGAGTGGCTGTCATCCTACCTGTTTGGTCATTGCCAGTGCGTCCTGCTCCGTTGCGCCCTGTCCACCGAAATGTCGGTCACCTCTGATGTGCCCCAGGGAAGCATCCTTGGCCCGCTGCTCTTCATAATTTACATCAATGAGGTCTCGCTACTCCTGATCAGATCCAGAATCCTGTTCCGCGAGGTCTCCTGCGACGATGACTGTGCTCTGTTGAGCTCCGATATGCGCATTTTTGAGACTTGGTGCTCCAATAAAATCGTCTTCCACTAAATGCCAGCAAATGCACCGTTAGGTCTTTTTCACGTAGGGTTCGTTCTTTTTCCTTCAACTAATCCATGGGCGGTTGCACCTTGAGCAGGATTAACTTGATTAAGGACCTGGGGGTGCTTCTTAACTCCCGTTTCTTCTTTGAGGCCCACGTGGACTTCCTGGTTGTCGGAGCCAATTTCACGCTTTTGTAAAAAGATGGTCTCGGGAGCATGACGATCCCTATTTGACGAGGCTTCTCCACTGCACTTTCGTCAGACCTATCCTGGAGTACGCTAGTCCGGTAAAGGATCCTCATTTCGCCATGCATATTAACCGAATCGAGTCAATCCAGCGAAGATTCCTTAGGTTCGCTCTTCGCGGCCTCCTCTGTCGGAAGACTTAATCTGATTTCACTTGGCACCCTTGAAAAAAGACGCAAGGTCCCCAAAATTGTTTTTTATATGCTCTGTTGGAGGGTTCCATCGACTCTGGCATATTACTCAATGACGTGAGCATCTCCGTCCCGGCCCGGACCTTGAGGAACCATGACTTCCTCCATGTGCCTCACCACCGAATCTTGTATGGAATACACAAGCCTACAATTGTCGAACTTTGATTATTTTTATCTCAGCTAAAGTTGTAAATATGTTTCACAATTGTAGTAGCCAGCCTTAGCAAATTTTTTTTTTAAATAAATAAAAGATATAGTCATAGGCACACAATAGAGCATGAAGCCGCGTATCGTGTATTCGCTCTATATCAGCATTATTAGGCTTGTACTTACGTACGTCGTCTTGGCCTGCACTAGAAAAAGCGATCCACCAGAAAATACTGGGCAAAGTTCAGATGATAGTAGCAGCACAACTAATCACACCTGAATTATAGCATTTCTTTTCATTGGCTAGATTACTGTTTTTCGTAGACGGAGTTGGAACAATTGGTTGAGTGACACGATCACCACGCCATGATTGTTTTTTGAGCCTCGGTCTCCCCGTGAGTCTTTAATAAATTAAATCCACTCCGTCTCTGGGCTGTTGTCTAGAATATACAAAAAAAATTATATCCAAGTTCCCTCATTTATCTTAACCCCCCCCCCCCCCCCCCATTCCATGCCAAATACCATACCTTCCGTATCGAATTTGCACTACATTACTAGCTACAGTTGGAAATTAAACAAGCATTCATCAAGATTGCTAGTGATAAATGGCAAAGGAAACATCTCTCTCTCTAGTTTCCGTAAGAAGAACTTCAACCGATTCGGAGCAACGATTGCAAGTGAAATTCAAAGTGGATTCCGAATCACCGACATTTTTTCTGCAACCCCAATATCGTAATCTGTTGTCAGCAGAAAACATCCATGGGCGCTGCCGGAAGGATTCGAGTCTGAGAGCTCCGGGCTGGATATCCGACGAGTTATCACGTACTCCAGCGACAACTTAACCAACCGAATTGCTAATTAACAGGCGGATCTGGTCGTCTTTCAACCAGAAGCGGTTAAAAGAGCATATCTCGCTCTAGTGACCTGTCTTTTTTTATATATATAATGTTGCCAAAGCTCAGGGGATGCCCTATGATGCTTAAGCACAGCCTTGGCAGGTAGGAAAGGAGGTACGGATGAGATAAATAGGAATCTTCTGCCACGCTGACACACTCGGCGAATGGCTGTTGTATGAGATTCCTAGATTAGGAAAAAGAAGAAACCATCCCTCATTTCCTATGCAACAGGCCGGCTCTAGCCAACCACAGGAGCCGACTTCCAGTCTTTTCTTTTAAATGGAGCTAGTTCGGTTCAGGGACCTAGTTCAGTTCAGGGACCTAGTTCGGTTCATTAGGAAGCTACAAATGGTTTGAAGTATTTTTATGGGAATGGAAATCTAGCCATTATGGTGTAAATGTGCCTTCGCCTTGGGGAGGCTGGCACTCTAACCTAACCTGATCTAGCCTCACCTTTAATCCATCAGTTTTTGAGGTCCGGTGCAATAATTAAATGAAAAAGGCAAAGCCACGTCTTAGTTCACTAAGATAAACACATCGCTTAACATTCTACGCGCTCACTCTTATCATTTGAACGATAGTTTATAACAATTGGAACAGTATCGAAAGTAAAGTTATATTTTCCCCGTCTCGAGACAATCGTTACAGCTGCTGTGAGTAGATTTAAACTTATAGAATAAAATTTGTTCCGTAGAATTAGAAAAAAACGTTATTCTCTTTCTATACACGTAATACCATCAGTTGCAGTTGCCCTGTAAAATTTTACAGGTAGTCATAAGGACTTATTTGTTCGGAAAGACTCTAAGTACGTATCTTAAGTGGATTCGCTTTGAAGATTCACTTCACCATCCGCGCTTTTACACCGAACGTTTCTGATGGTACTCCAGAAAATCCTATAACTTTTAATGAAGCGCGATTATAGCTTGAGTCCGTCCTTCAGGAACACAATATTTGCCATAGCGGGGAGACGTCTATTACATTAAAGGTGGCAGTGATCTCCATTTGCAAACAAACGTTCATGGATGTTGTGTGTATCAGGGATGAGAAAAAACGACAACGTGAAAAAAATATGTAAATCCACCCTGATAGCGACAAATGAAACAACACGAGGCGTTGACATCAGAAAATTTAATCCTGGACTGATGGAGCTAGAATTGCCCGCTTCACAGATGTTTATTTTCGACATGATTTTAATTGTGAAGCTCCTGATAACCACAGCCTGCACTGGACACAGTAATTAACTAGCAGGACACTGTCAACTTCTTGGATGAAAGGATTTAAAATACAAACAATTTGTATGAATAAAAACGGACAAAGGATGAGATCGTGGCACAGAAAAGGTTAGTTGTTCCAAAACATTGTAATGAAAGTGTCAGGGATGATGGGCACTTATCATATGGTTCACGAAGGACAGTCAGGGAACAGAGTACAGCACCCAATGTATTCTAACCTCAATTTTCATATTCAAATGGATTTTATTTGAAATGACTGTTTGCAAGGAATTTTCCAGAAATTACACACGAATTACAATCGAGCCAACTCTGCTCCATTTGTTGGGATGGTCAGGTCAACCACAGTTCCTGAACAAACGAAAACCAATTTTTCAATTCATACATCCAACCTCAAGGTAAATAGAAAAAACTTACAGAACTTGACCCTTTCCACAAAGGGTGTGGACTATTGAAAAGGGAAAATCACGAAAGTAGAACCTTTTCAGGACCTTAATAGCTTTCTAAAGGCAGTTTACCTTGTAATCAAACAATTTTTACAGAAAAGTTTTTGACATGCTGTCAACTGTTTTTGCAGCTATTGTGTTGACGGATGTCCATCATTTCAATGTGAATGTCATTTTTTGCCTGACCAGAGAAAGTATGGCAAATTAAATTTGTCAGTTTTGATGGAAATCAATTATTTACGAGGACTCCACGACAAAATTACTAATTAAGTCTGGGTGCAGTTGAAAATTAATATTTCTAGGTACATTAAATTGCCATTTAAATTTATGACTGGGCCAAAGCAGTACCATAATGGGAAACATGAAGAAAAACATTTTTTTTTTCAATCGTGGTTTCATGATTCCGTGATGTGTTGCTATGTTAAATGACAAATACGACCATCATCATAGGTTTTAATTGAATTTGTATCGTTCGCCTATAAATTGAATTTTTGGTATCAGATTTTTCACTTCATACTCGTGCTAGCACTTACCAGAGTGCACCAAATTTAATTAAACATAAATACGTTTCACTTACGTAATTGGTCGAGGGTTACAGTCAATGATGACAGGTGAATGTGATGTTCTACCTTAGAGTAATGGAAATAATATTTTACGGGAACTTTTATGCTTAAAGAATGGTTGAGCAAATATATATTATTTCTGAGCAACATTTCTTTGATAACCACTGTCTCTTCCTGATTATTTAAGGTCTTACAAATGGTGTCGTATGCTAAGGTAAAATTTGAGTAGGTTCATGGTTTTCCAGTACGAGAAAGAGGCAGGGAAGACTCTACTTTGCAATTGCTCAAACAGTGTAAGACGAACTGCTTAGGACCTGGCGACGACAAAGCTGTGGAGGATGTGGATAGTAAAAACGATGACGCTATAAAACCTACTTATTTGAGTGGAGCTAGAACAAGAAACCTTTTGGTGCTTCTCGTTAAGGACGGTAGAAACGTGATACTTATCCAGGAACAGGGTTCAAGGTTTAGGGTCACGGCAGCATAGGCTATTTGATAGTCAAACAACTGATAAATTAAGAATCTGTGTGACCGTCAGCAAAAACAAAATTTATGAAAGTATGTTCCCTAATTTTAGTTCTACCGAGCATTTATGGACTTTATTAAGTCCATAGTCAACGACAAAACAACAGAATGGGCATTAAATTCGTCAGCCTGGTGCTGGAAGATAGTGAAAATAACCTTCATTCCCAAGGCTGGCGAGTAAACCACGTTATACCGAAAGATTTCCTCTTTTCAGTGCTCTCTAGAATTTCATTCGATTTAAGATAACCATTTAAACAGGATGCGAACTGTCGAAATTACTCTTCAACCCCCCCAACAGTCTTTTTATGGGTTTCCGACGATGGGGTGCGAGCCTGAGACTTTCGGAATGGAAGGCCGACCCGTTATCAGTCACTCTACCAACGATATACAGCGAAGGATTACATACCACTAATTTTTTCTTCTTAATGCTAAAAGTGTTTGACAGGTTACTGCTTACATGATAGGGCTTGGTAGAGTTATTTCTAAATTCTAACCTAACTTACAGTGTTTTTTATAATTTTCATTAATAATGCTAAGATGCCGTTTAAGTATTACGCAGTAAGGGGGGTCTTGTGAAACGTCAAGCAACGCGTTACGTAACATTTTGTTTAAAAAAAAATAACGCGAAACGTTACAAAGGGGGGGGGGGCAGATGTTTGCAAAAACTGCGTTACGGAATACTTGAACGGCCCCTAACCAAAGGCTATAATGAGGAGAAGATGCTTTTATAATGCCTCTGAAAGCAAATATCTCGTGATTAAAGGGCTAAAATAAAAAACTGATAATTACACTTTTTGTTGTATTTTAGAAGACTAATCTAAAGGCACCCCAATGGGAGATGTGGTAGTTCCAGAAATCCAGTATGCCTAAGTAGTGACGGATATTGAAAAGTCACTAGAATTTAAAAAAAATACATCATGGTTGCCTTTTTCGGCGTGGAAGGAGACTGAGGAAGGTTATGTGGTCAAGCAGAGTGTATGTTCAGTAGGAGGAGGGTGGGGGGGGGGGTGCTGAAAGCCTAATAATTATAAACGAGGGTATCGCAGCTGAAACCTTTGCGTATGATCTGCCTTTTGATAGTCTGGCTTGCTGCCCTTTTAACCAAACTTCAAGTATTTGGTCTGCGCCCTCATAGTTACACCATACATGCCAATGTACCTCAGGGTTCTCTTCTTTCACCAACCTTATTAAATTTTTTTTATTAATGACACTTTATCTCTCACTCTTAGTTCTATTCATAGTTTTGCCGACGACAACACCTTTGATTTTATGTACTCTTTTGAGTCTGTAAAGAATTCGCGTGGGAACTCTACAGAAATCAACCGGAAACGCGTTTTTGAATCATGAAACAACGACATTTCCATGATCTTCGCTTGAGGTAATGCAAATCGAGCAATAGTTTATTGAAGCCAAAACTCAATGCTGTTTCAATTAAAAAATTCCCAGCCCATTCGAAAATTGCATTCGACGGAGTGAACTCACTACTGGATTAGTCCAGGTCTCTCTCGCTGAGATCGCAAGGGGTAGAGACGAAAAGGGAACAGGATAAAGTGGTCTCCTTCGACAGATCCTTAGAGGGGTGTATTTAGTGTGTAAAACTCTCACACTACCAGAGACAATCGGGTCTCCTGGTGCCTTTTAAAGATTTTCACCTCTCACGTAAAAAAATCGGAGAAATATTTCTCAAACAGTCTAAGACGAACTGCTTAGGACCTAGCGACGACAAAGCTGTGGAGGAGGTGGATAGCAAAAATGATGACGCTACAAAAACTCCTTATCTGAGTGGAACTAGAACAAGAAACCACTAGATGCTTCTCGTTAAGGATGGTAGAAACGTGATACTTATCCAAAAACAGTGAATTCATTAAAACAGGGCTCAAGGTTGAGGGTCCGAACGTATATTTGTATAGAATTAACCCTTTTAACACAGAAGGCGCACTTCTTGGTGGGAGCCAAGACCATCAATTCCATCAAAACGCACACAAATGCGCAAAATGCCTCCCACACCAACACACATATGAAAAAAAAAACAAGTAAAATGAAGGAGTAGGAAAAAAGCAAGTAAGGAAACCAAGCATACAACATGCACAACAAATAGTCATGTTAGGACAGAGAATAGATAGTACTTCCTTGCTAAGAGTTAATTTGATCTGGATGGTTCAAGATGCAATAAAGGCAATCTTCAAATGTTATGTTGGGACTGTTTGAAGGAAACCGAGCAAACGGAGGTAGTCGGAGTAGGGCGGGAGTCTGAGTGGATCGTCCCAAGGGAGCCCTCTTCGCGAAAATCTGACGAAATTACATTGCACCAATTTGATCCGCTTTGAATAGCGTAGTAGGGAGACCAAATCTGAGATGCATATTCTATAAAAGGTCTAAATAACGAGCATGACAAATGAATCTAAATCCGAGAACTCTCTAGACCAACGCTAACAACAGAGTGAGCATTAAAATCTCTGGGGCTGGATGTATTGAGGCTTAGTTCTGAAAGCCTAATAATTATAAAAGGATTTTAGCGGATGACCTTATGCGACAGGTTTCTATCATCACTTAGAAACCCGATTTTAAATTTGTGAAAATTATTAACTGGCCCTGGAAAAGCGAACTAAGCTGGTGCCTTTCACCAGATAAAGATACTACATGGTAATCTCCAATGCTAGGAGAAAAGAATTTAATTCCTTTTAGTAAAGCCAATTTAACTGGAAGAGCAGCTTCAAAGAAAGTCAGTATATGGTCTTGTGATTAAGGAAAAACGGGAACTAAAGCTTAAGGTTGCGATATACATTGCAGGTATATACTCTACTCCAGATCGGTACATACATTATAAAGTTAGGTAACCCACCCAACAACACCACCACCAATAGTTCTTCTCGTGGTACAAATAAAGGAACCACTCTATCCAACAGTAAAAGAATCATCCCTAGTTGGTTCACGCCTTACGATGTTAAACTACCATTTCCCCCTCCCCTTACTCAGGAATAAAGTTTTTCTCCTATTAGCAATGGGGGATCATAATCTATTCAACAGAAAAATAAACAATCCAAATCGGTCAACACGTTACAAGGTTAAGTTCAACCCCCCACCCCTAATCCCACCACCGCCAACCCCCCCCACCATCTAAAATAACTTTTGACATGGCACCAATCGAGAAACATACTCTATCGGCAAAAAAAAACAAGAACCATCAAAATCGGTTAACGCGTTACGAAATTATGCCCGGTCAGACATAACAAAAAAAAAAATACATGTCGAACTTAGAACCTCTTTGTTTTTTCGAAGTCGGTTGAAAATACTAGTAATGATTGGCTTTTCTACAGAGTTGTAAGAAATACTTCACTCGGTCTGTCTTGGCACTGATCTACAAGTCGCACATCAGGCCTAAACTCCATAATTCCAATAATTGTGTAGGGGCCGGACACACCGCATTGTCTGCATCAGACCAAGTTCAAAGAAAAGCTAAAGGGGAATTTCGAGTATGTTGGCTTAAAAAAATCTATTTGTTTTCTTTTTGGTTTTTTTCAATATTCTGAAGCCCTATGTAAACCTTTTTATCATATCTGCTCTGAAAATAAGTTGTACGCAATTTCATGATGACCGGTCGGTACACTCTAAAGCAATTTCAAAATTTTAAACGCATTTTTCAAGAAACCATGTATTTCGAGCTGGTGTGGAGTACTTCGGTATCTAAATGTGATTCTCGCCCTGACTACATTCAGATTTTTCACGATATTAAAAGGCAAAGTTATGGCTCCTTAGAGACGAAAATTTGAATTTCGCGCCAATTCCATAGTTTTTGAAATTTGAATATGGTCAGAAATATAACCACAAACCTCTACTTTGGTTTCAGATTACTGGAAGAACTGGAACTATGCACAACGTGGAGCTGCGCTTTTTTGGAGGGAACAAATTCAGAGCCCCCCCCCCCCCCCCCCCTCCCAACAAACAAAATCATTTAAAGTTGATTTGACCAGAGTCACTAGAATAAAGATCAGAACCTATCGCCACGAGTTGAACAGCCGCAAAGGTCGTGGTCTTCCAATATCAGTTATTGGAACACAGCATGGCTGTATGAGAGATCAGCATTGCTTAAACAATAAGTCATGACACTATTTGTACAGTCCATCCAATTCGTAAATTATGGGGACTTGAAGAGCTTGTAAGAAACAAAGAACTTGTAAAATGTCCTTAAAAATATTACATTGCCCCCTTTACAAACTTATTTAGAAGACAAAAAATAAATAAAATCAAATAAGTTAAAAAAATATTAAAAAGCAAATAAAAAAATTTAAAACTATTATCCTTTGAACTCCCTGTCTGTTACTAACATTTACATATTTACAAAACTTGTGAGTGCTGTTGAAGTTCCCAAAGACTAGACAAATAAATCTTCATCGCTGGTCCCTTTTAGGAACTCCCAACTTACATTAACAACCAAAAACTTCTTAACTCTAATATTCTTCAATAAATACTTACATTAAAGTCATGTCCTCAATTACGTCAATATCTTACGTTCAATAAAATGATACATTTCAATTGGGAGCCTACAGAAAGTTGTTCGGCAACTTCGTGACTTGTTCTCACCTCTTCTTTTCACTTAATATAATACTTTGCGTGGGTGACGAGCCGCCATTATTATTGACAATGCTATGCTGGAGCTGCAACGACTGATGTCTTTGCAAATTATTGTGATAATTTGAGGTTAGAGTTGAATTGTTATTTCCGTGGATTGAGTGATTGTAATAATGAGCGGATGTGGCACGTCGTATGGACATAAAGCTAGTATCGCACGCTCCTGTTGCAGATGAATGATGACTTAATCGATGAACTTGACCAACTTGTCGACAGCATAAGTAGTGATGGAAATGTTGCCGAAATACTCCAGACACACAGTAAAGGGCTACTGGATTGACGCACGAATTTAGGAAACTGAAAATTTCGAGAAAAAGGATTTTTTTAAAGAAATTTTATATGACAAATTATCCGAACATAAATGAAACATGAAACTGTTAAAAATTATTAATGTACAAAGAGGGATTAGGGAAAAACGTGATTCTTCCATTAAATTTATAAATGGCAGCTTTTTTAGGGTAGTGAACACGCTTCTGACAAGAAAAATTTTTCGCATTATGTTGGTGATCCTTAAGCGAATATACATCTGTTGTATCCTTGAAAATTTATGTGAACCCGACTCTCCAGCAGGACTGTGCTGGAAACTGTAAGGATTCCTCTATAGCAATTAGGAGTATTCGTGTTCATGATGTGGGTTTAGAATGTTTGATAGAAACCCTAAATTTGTTTACTTCCATAATGATGAATTTAAACCCCCCGACTCATGGTTTGTCTGCTGTAAACAGGAAACCCGACGAGGAAAAAGAAACCTACACACATTTATTTGCATAAATTCTTGAAAGGATATAAAAACGAAAAACATCTTCGTCGTTCGTTTCCATGTTTGTTTAGTAAGGGGTAAATACTTGATAACAAATTATATCCAAAAAAAAATTGTTAAAGCAGAATCAAACTCACCTTGAGCAGAATCCAATGATCCGAACAACGTGCCAAAAGGAGTCGTACTCCTCGTCCGCATTCGGATAGAGATGAAACCACAGCATGAAAACATGATGAGGGAAAAAGCACGCAAAAAACACTGCAAATATTATATACTTAATTTTTGAAATAAAACAAGAAATCTGTCAAAAATACTCACCAACAACGAAGGTTACGACCATTCGAGCAACATGACGTCTGGCACGTGCCTGAGTTCTACTCTGTGGCCCGGGTATTTCTCCCGGCATCTCTCTGGCACTTAAATGTAACCTCTTTGCCATTAGAATGTAAAGGGCCCCAATAATTGAAAGTGGCAGCAAATAGTAGATGAATGCTTTTCCAATCACAGTATATCTAAAAATAGAAATGAAGGATCTATGTTGAATCAAAAGAAGGATTAAAACTGGTGGAATGGTTCCGACAATGTAATTTCGAGCAATCCTCGAAAGTTTCCATTTGCCGGCTTCAATATTGACCTTTTGTTAGTCTATCAACAAGTGGACATAGCAGTGCCCTAGACTTCGAACAGGGATGGAGATACCAGATTGGAAATACAATTCTCTTGCAAAAAAAAAAGAAAAACAAAATGAATTCGAATTACACGGCAGTTCTGCCATCATAATCTAGAGGACATCATTGAGTGGCTTGTTTTCCCCGAGAGGAAACTAAAAAGGTCAGTAGTGATTAGGTCCCAAACTAAGGTCAACGTTAGATATTTAAAAAGCTTTTAACAAGCAACAAAACCTTCGACGCAAAACCTTTATTAGCTTAATGAGTACCCTATCAAACAAACGAGGCACTGATGTCTTCCCCTGGGTAAATTTCATTGGATACGGTCCGGATAGGGATCATAAAGTTGACAACTATTTACCATCAGTTAATATTTGGAATAATTTAGTTATGTCTCTGGAGCAGGTTGTCCTGTCTATCTTTATCCATATTGTACAGATATAATGATACCTATACGCAAAACATTAAAGTTTTAAAATTTTAACGGGAGCAAGGATCTTGTTGAAGGGCCTTGAGAAATTTGTACGTTGCTTTCATTAAATGCTTAATGATTTTGAAAATGGAAAAGGATAATTTTTTAAAAGCTTGGAAACTTGTGCGACGTGGATATTTGGACTGAAACTTTTCTTTGATGAATTACCACCAACTGAGTGGTTGACTCTTGTGGTCCGGTCCAGAGTGCACATTACTTACTACTCTGTAGTAGTTTCAGGTAAATTCAAGTGAAGGTCAAGATAAGTTTATTTAGAGACTAAGAGGCTAATTTAGAGGCATCGTTCGAAATCTTTTATCGCCTTTATAAATAACACTGTGCGACAAAAAATTGTTACTGGGTAGCCGGGGGTCATTTTTAAAGTAATTTCCTGCGTAGAATCCGAATCCGAAATCAGAATTGGCCGAAAAGGTCACGATTTTGAGATATTTCAGGTTATGTACTCGAAAAATGGTTTTTTTTTGCTACTTTTGATGTTATGTACAGGATGCACAACTTTTTTTGATCTCTTTTTCTAGTTGCATCATTTAATGCTACGCTTATCATTCAAAATAAGCTATTGAGCGATCTCCTACGATTTTTTCTTGAAAAGTTACGATTTTTTTAAGTTATGAAGATCATATTTCATATGAACATAATACTGTGAAACCTCCCTACAGCGGACACTGTTCGTTCCTAAAAAAATGTCCGCTGTTAAGAGGTGTCCACTTTTCAGAGGTGGAAGTTTGAGATAAATCGATGCTTGGGACTGGAAAAAGTGTCCGCTTTTAAGAGGTGTCCGCTTTTCGGAGGTGTCCGAGTGAGGTTTCACTGCATATCTATTTATATGAAATATAAACTTCATAACTTAAAAAAGAGCAAACAAATGTTATGAATCCTGTACATAACCTCAAAAGTAGCAAAAACAAAAAACCATTTTTCAAGTACATAACCTCAAATATCTCGTGATCTGATTGGCCAATTCTGACGTCGGATTCGGATTCTATGCAGCAAATTACGTTAAAAATGATCCCCAGCTGACCAGTAACAATCATGACCCAATTTTTTGTCGCACAGTGAATTAATAAATATAAATTCCTTTTTTTATGATTCCGTATCAACTAGGACCCATAATATTTTCATTCTGTCTTTCTGTATATCACAGTATTTCCATCCTCTTATTTCTATGCATAGTAAGATGAAATTTAGTTTACGGATTGAGATTGATGTCCCAAGAACAGAAGATATGAGACTTTTGGAAAAAGAATTTTTTTGGACCCTCTCCTATGGAGTGAAAATTATTGTGAGACATATAAGCCTTTAATAAGTACTAGTTTTAGTGGAGAGGACGCCATTTTTTTTTAAAAAAAAATCATAAGCATAGTCTACTTTTAGGGAGATGCACTTATAGAAATTGGCAAGTTTTCAAAAAAACGCCTTTGTATTGACGATGACCTTCTCACTTTACCTGCGAGCCATTCCTACATGTTTCGAAACAACGACGTTTAAATTTGTTGAACCAATATACAGGGTGTTTCTTAGGTCGTGTGCAAAAATGAAGGAATTGGTAGCACGAAACAAAATTGAGGTGGAGTCTATCTTCCCAGGAATCAGAGAGAAACTCCGCGCAAAAAATCAAAATTTTTTTTCGAATTATATAGCGCTGCGCTGGTAAAAAGAATATGAAAAAAAGTTTCTTATCCGACATTTTGAAAGCGGAGTAAGGGATGGGGAGGAAGGGCGGGGGAGTGTGTGTGGGCCAAGCTATTCTATTCTCCCCCTCCACATTCACATACCTCCCCTACCACTATTCTGGAAAAGGCAAATTATACGGGTTGAGTGGAAAGATCACCACGCCATGGTTCCAGGATTTGAGACTCGGTCTCCTAGTGAGTTTTTAATAAATTAAATCCACTCCGTCTCTGGGCTGTTGTCTACCTCGCAGCAATGCAAAAATAAGATATGCAATTTACCTCATTCCCCTTACCTTAATTCTATCATCATAGGTTTGTCCCCTGGGCTTTGGCTGCAACGTAAAAAAAATTCAAAAAGACAAAAGAAAAAAACTTTATGTAGCTTTGAGCGCGCTCTATATACAGGGTGTTCTATTTATCTGAAGACACTGAAATATATCGATAACTACACGTCGGATCAAAAAAATTTTAAATTAAAATTTTTCTGTCTCGGTGGGGGACATCCAGTGATACCAAACTAATCAAATGAATGAACAGCGTAGTAGGGCGACCAGTTCTGAGATGCATACTCTAGAATATACCTATTCTAAGGAGCAGTACAAACAAAGACCAAGATTAAACTGCCTCTAGACACGATATAGTTAATATGCAGAGTAAAGTCAAGTTTCCTATCAAGTTTTACCCCAAGGTCAGTTACGGACAACACACGACGAAAACCATTCCCCGCAAAGTTGTAATCTCAAGCTTGTATATTAGGTAGGGCTCCTGGAATAGTTCATAATTTCACATTTCTCAAAATTTAGGTGTAAGTCATAATGCTCACACCATTCCAGAAACGTATCTAAGTCCTTTTGAATAAGGGCGGCGTCACCACCATCCTTAATATAAGAGAAGATCTTCATGTCATTAGCATAGATTAGAACATTAGAGAACGAGATCAGATGGACAATGTCGTCAATGGCAATAATGAATAATAGAGGGCCGAAATGACTGCCTTGTGGTACACTTGATGAAGCTCTGAAGGTAGAGGTAGAGCTACGGAGCGACACACGAGAAGACCTGTCTCTTAGATAGGAAGAAATCCAGTCGAGAAGAACAGGGGGAAACCCAGCCTCCCGAGTTTAAGGCTTTACTGAAATCCATTTATGTATATGCAATGCAGTCAGTTTGCATACCTCGTTGGAAGCCAGAAATAAAGTGGGAGGTAAATTCAAGTAAGTTAGTAGTCGTTGATCTACCGGGCAAACACCCATGCTGATTGGGAGAGATTAAGTCAGTACAACGCTCTATAAGCTGCGAATACACTACTATTGATTCAAATAATTTAGGTGTGCAAGACAAATTCGCGATTGGTTTATAATTATTTATAATATTCTTATGGCCCTTTTTATGAACAGGGACTATTAAAGAGCACTTCCACAATGCAGGAAATTTACCAGCTTGAAGGAACCTATTGAAGAGAATCGCTATTAAATAGCATTTATCCTTCTAACTCAGAAGGCGCACTTCATAGGCAGAAGCCTAGAATCATTTGACCTATTCGCCACATATAACAATTTATGGAGGCGAATGAGGCTCCCACACCCATGCAAATAATATTAGTAATTAACACACTAAAATACGCCACACATAACAATATGAGGTGCATAGTCAACAGAGATCATTAAAGCAACTCCCAGGCATGAGTCAGGTCAAAAAGAGGATACATATATACGACTCTATACATGCCTTTTACAATAATTATAATAATACTGTTTTCATTCAAAATACAAAAGGATCGACATGCATAACAAACAAAAACGAGAAATTAAAACAAAAAGCAGTGCGAGCAAAAGACTAAATTATAAATTGTAGATACTCCTTTTAAGTGTCACTTTGTCCACACTAGTATCAAAAACATCTCCAATATCATTAGCAGACCTACACATGCGATTAATAGGCTCGAACATGCCGTAATTAGTGCGAGAAAAAGCAATCTGAAAAACTGATCGATTACGTAGGGAATAGGAAAGTTCTCTAGGCAAAACTTTAGAAGCAAGCACAACACTGTCTATCTTTCCCTGCAGAAGCTGATGCAAAAATATCAAATCTGCAACGCAACGACGCCTCTCAAGTGCAACAAGTTGCAGTAACCCTAAACGCTCCTCATAAGGTGGTAGAATAAGAGGGTCATTCCAAGGCAAATAACGCAGGGTCGATCGCACAAATCTTCGCTGGACGGACTCGATACGTTTAATGTGGGATCCGTAAAACGGAGACCAAACCTGACTAGCATATTCAAGCAGGGGTCTAACCAGGGACGTATAAAGATGGAGTCTTATTTGAGGGCTAGGAAATTCCTCGGACCATCGAAGAATAAATCCTAGCATAGAGTTTGCCCTAGCAACGAAGTGAATTATATGGGAGATGAATTTCAACTTAACATCAAGATACACTCCCAGGTCCTTGACCCCATCCACCCGCTTTATAATAGTACCTTCAAACATGTACTGAAAAGTACGGAAGCTGCAAGACCTCGAGAAGGACATAACCTGACATTTCTCCATGTTCAACTTGAGATTGTTGTTGCGGCACCACTTATAAAAAATGTGCAACTCTGATTGCAAAATCTCAAAATCAGCATCAGATTTGATTGGGAGAAAGATCTTAATATCGTCAGCATATATAACAATTTTACATCTTTGAAGCAAATACGAAATATCATCTATAGATATGATGAATAACAATGGACCCAGATTACTGCCTTGGGGAACGCCAGAATGAGCCACAAAATCATCAGAGAGTGCGCCACGAAAGCGTACCATATCCTATTAGATAAATACGACTTAAGGGGGTCCTCTACTCTCGCGGTTTCAAAAAATCGATTTTTTTTTAATTTCAATCTATATGTATCTGAGAATACGCCACAGAAAGGATTTCATGAAAATCACATTCCTTTGCATGTTTCTGGGAACAGAAAGGTACTCGTCTCCGGCCGTTTCCGAAAAACTAAGCGCGGCGCGCCGCGACGGCGCTTGTCCAGTTAAAAATCATTGTCTAAAAAATTTACCGGTACGTTCTTGAGAAGAATGTGGACAACCAAAAACATCAACGTGATGAGGAAGGGCAACTCTACGGCCCCGGTATAGCAGATTAACTCGTAAGTTACTACAATCAAGTTATACACCGTAATTTATCATTAAACGCGTTTTCCCGAAAGTAGTGTTTTTTTAGCTGCCGAGTAAGACTTCTCATAAAAGTATTGGTCCGATTTCAATAATTTATCAATTGTTCAGAAAACATACCGCTATGTTTTCCCGTGTACGATTTGCAAAATTTTATTTTGTTCCATTTTTATAGCCTCTTATAGGTCAAAAATGACGTAAAAATTGGAAATATTTACAAATTGTTCCATAACTTTTACAAATTGCAAAATAAAAAAAATCTGTCTCGGGAAAACATAGCCAACGTTATTATGATTATAAAGAATATAAATTTTCAGATTACATATTACCCAATTGGCCACAACTTTGCTTAAGCGGGACCCATGCAGTTTCAACATCAATGTCATCAATGACGTTTCAAGGTCGCGAGATTTATTTTTTTTCATCTTCAAAAGTAAAATTGAAAAGTCAAAACATGTATCTTCAAAAAAAAAAAAAAATTTTAATGTATTCAGTAGATCCTTCGCAATTCATTCCCCAAAAAACCGCTCAATTTCAGGCCTCGAGAGTAGAGGACCCCCTTAATCCAAACAATAAGCGAGGGCGGGAAACCCAACCACTCTTGCCACTCTTGAAAATAGGAATTAAAAAGGATATCTTCCAAAGTGCTGGGAAATGGCCCCGCGAGAGAGACTTCCTGAATAAAAAGAGCAAAGGCCGCAATAACACCGAAGAACAATTCTTTAAGACTGCAGCAGGAACCCTATCAGGACCACTAGAAAAGTCAGTAGGAAGTGCAGTAATATGCCTCAACAAGATCTCCTCCGTGATAGATGGAACTGAGTAATAAAGTAAGAAAGGAGTAAGAAAGGCATTGGAACAGGACTTGACGAAGGCTGGAGGGATACCGTCATCATGACATTGACAGTTCGAGCGAAATTCTTGAATTGGAACGAAATAAAAATTACGCGTAGATTGTGTTCGTTACGATGTTCGTCGAAACTGGAAATAGAAAATTTTTACTTAACGCCATGTGCCTTTCTTATAACAATAAATATAACATATTTTTATAAAATCGATCATAGTCGTTCCTGCAGAATATCTTTCTCAAGCACTACTGCAAGACTTGATGGCAAACACCAGTTCATACATAGGTTCGGGGGAACCAACTAGCTAAACTAATGAAATCGTCACATATGAAATTTAGCCTGAAAATGTTCAAATCATATATAAATGCAAATTTTTTTCTGTTTTTGCACAAAATACCTTAAAGTGCTTTCTATGCTAGAATAGAGTAATAAAAAAATTTTCAACAAAGTAATGTCTCCACAATATGAAAATTATAAGATATATTATGTAACTTTTCATATGTGGTGAAAAACTAATGTTTCACGCCGTTTTGCCAAAGTTTACCCAGTTACGACTATTGACCCGACCAAAAGTCCTTTAATAATGAATTCACGGTTGAAAAATCATTCTCTTTTTAATGTCTGCTCTTAAATGTATTTGCTTGTCGATTTTGCTCGCAAAATTTCTATTTTCCCAGCAGAAAATGTCCTTCGGTAATTCACAATTATAAAGAGCGTTTTATTCATGCTTTTAAATTCTCCCCGAGCCACTAAAAATTTATTAAAAGTTAAAAATCATTTAAACTGGTTATGATTCTTGAAAGCGTAACGCTTCAAACAGGGTGGCAATTAATCCGTAGTAAAAGCGTGAATGAGTATTGTAATGCCTCCTCTTAAAGGGAACATTAATAAATAAATTTGATCACATTAAACTGTGGGGAATGAATGTTAAAAATATTAAAAGCCTTATAAATCCTGTAAAATTTGCCTCCAACATTTTGGAAAAGATGAAAGGAAAATGCTTTTAATGGCGGGAGCATATTTCTTTCCAGAGGTTGAAATTAAGCTTAATAAGAAATTCATGTATTGAAAAGTTCATGAGTGAAAGTAATGGTAGTCTTTCAAAAGGGAAGCGTTTACTAATTTCATTAAATCCTTAAGCAGGTTTTAATCACTTTGTCAAAGAATCTCAGTACTAATGAATCTAATTAAAATCGATGAAGCAGAAATCCGTTTCAAAATTTTGCGTATGCTTTTGGCTCCATGAAGGGGTTACGCTATGTTTTTCGAGCTTACCAAAGTTCATTAAGTAAAGAGAAGAATATTATTTGTGAAGTTTAATGTCTCAAGTGGTAAAGGTTTTCGTAACTAAACAGATCCCAAATACTAAGAAAATGTATGTTGGTAGTCTTATACTAAAATTATTTATAGGCCTGTAATCACCAGGAAAAACGTAAACTTTTAGGACTTTTAAGTGGTGTCAGGAAAGGCTTAATATTATATTTGTATATGAAGCTGAACACTATATACATGTCAGGTCTATTGTGTTAAGGGCCGCAAAAATTACCTAATTTTGATGCTATTTGTGCATGGTGAAAGGTGTAATAGGCTGCGCAGGCTTTTATGAGTCCAGCTATGTACGTACAGGTCAAATGTATAAATATACAAAAAATTGTATGAAAGGGTTCATTTTCATTATTTGCTAAGGTAATGAGAAACTAGAAATTATTTTGGGTTCACATGTTACTCTTATTCTATAACAACAAAATAACAGAACTTCAATTAAAAATTTAAAAATTACCTTTAAAAATAAGCCGTACAAAAAATATTACTAATAACAAAACCTCATCAGAATTCATGTCTCTAGTTTCTGTAACCCCGCCGCCGGTGGGATTCGAACCTGGGGCCTCCGGATAAGTAGGCCGATATGTTATCACTTACTCCACCGACGACTTATTTATAGTATCCATACATATTCACACTTTCTTGAAAACCCTTTTGCACGTATAACATCCTTAAGTCTGTTTATGGCTTCAGGCCACCATTGGCCATATTTATTTTATTGATGTTTACAGTGAACAGAAGTGGTCCCAATATTGAACCCTGCGGCACCTCCCAAAGGGTCTGAAGGCTCTCTGACATCGTCCAATTTTTTGACGTTCTCTGCGTTCTATTACTCAAATAGGATTTAAACCATTTCAGCTCAATATCTCAAGTTCCATATTTGTTTAACTTTTGAATCACAATCCCTCGGTGAATAGTTTCAACCGCTCTTTTAAGATCCAAAAATACAGCAAATACGGCTGCGAAATTCCTCTTTCCAGTTCACCATTACGTAATTTAATGATGATTCACATGAGTGATGTCTTCTGTAACCGGATTGATTTTCAAGTATTAACTCATTTATATCAAAATACTTTTCAAGTTGCAAATGTACAATCTTTTCAATGACCTTCTCTGCTTGTTTTGCTAATTTTACTTTTTCGATCGATGTCACTATTGACTGTTTCCACTCATCCGGAAAGATTCCCATAGTCGTCGCTCCCACCCCTATACTCTCCAGGTTAAATTTGGACTTACCGTCAAATTTCGGGAATCTTTTCTAAGCAGAATAACACGAATGTGGAACAGTTTACCATCTTCTGTTTTTCCCTCGTATTATGAGCCTGAAACTTTCAACTTTCACTCAACCTCGTAACCCATTTCCCTCATCTTTAATTCCTTTCCTGCCAAGTCTGTGCTATAGCAACATAGGGCATCCCCTGAGCTTTGGCAACATCATATATAAAAAAAACAAAAGTCAGTAATTTATTCACCAAATGATCAAAGGCTGGTCCTGCTGTCTCAAACGCGTCCACAAACATGCTGGGGCTAATAATAATCTGTAATCTCTCTTCTGGTTTAGGCCGTGCAAAATTGCTCTAATATCGGGTAATCCCCCTAACGAAAATTTAAAACGACTTCCCTTTCAATAATACAATTAGCATATGGAGCAACATTTATGCTTTGGCATATATCATCTATACTCATCACAAAATACTTATTGAATTCATTCGCCATCCGCCTCTGATCACCTATAGCTTTACCTTCAAAGATTATGTCGCCTTCAATGTTATTTTTGTTTACTCCCAGAACGTATTTCTTCAATGTTCTCCACATTCCTTTTTGATCTGTATGTCTGAGCAGCCTACTTTTAATAAACTCAGCCTTACTTCTATCTATCTCTCTTTTTGTATTTATTTCGATTCATCTTGTAAATCTTCCAATCACTTCTGGTCTCTGAATAAACTGACCTTTGATAGCTCCGAACTTTTCCCATTTTTAGTATGTGTAATTGATCCGTCTTAGGTATATTCGTCACAGACTTTATATTAACATAACTGTTTATAATACTTAGCAATTCCTCGGATAAAACATTTGCAGAGAAATTAACGTCATTATAATTAACTATCTCAACTATTGCACTTTGATTTACATCACTAATAAACGCGTCCTTATTATATCTAAAACTTTTAACTAATTTTCTTTCCTCACTTGTCCAACTTAACTCTGTTCTGATGTTATTTTCCGGTGTACCGCACGGCTCCCACCTCGGGCCATTGTTATTTATAATTTATATCAATGATGTATCTTCGATTCTGTCTCACTCAAATTTTTTTGTTATGCAGACGACGGTAAGATATTTCGTTCTGTGTCAGACAATGCCGATTGCCTACTTTTAAATTCTGACTTGGACGCCTTTCAGAATTGGTTTTCCATTAACGACCTTCCACTAAATATCGGCAAGTGTACATCTCTGTCTTTCTCACGAAAAAGATCTCCCTTTCAATTTAATTTTACCATAGAGGGTTGTTAGTTAACAAGGGTTACAAGAACTAAGGATCTCGGTGTCTGGCTCAATTCCAAATTTTGTTTCGAGGATCATTTTGATGGCATAGTCACCAAAGCTAATATGACTCTGGGTTTCGTGAAGAGGTGGTCAAAGGAATTTGATGACCCGTATATTAGAAAGCTTTTATATTGCACTTTTGTCAAGCCTATTCTGGAATATGCCTCTCCAGTCTGATCACCGCTCTATGCGACACACATTAATCGCATTGAAGCTGTTCAACGGATTTTCGTTAGGTTCGCTCTTCGAGACCTTCCTTGGAATAACTCCCCTATATTACCACCTTATGTTGATAGACTTGAACTCCTGCACTTGGATACACTTAAAAAGAGGTGCCGTAACTCCAGGATCCTTTTTGCTTTCGATTGCATTCGGGGATCCATAGACTCTTCTGTTCTCTTGGCTTGTTTTGGCATATCGGTTCCGGCTCGCTCTCTGTGGAATCACGACTTTCTTCAGTTCCCATCGCACTAATTATGTAATAAATGAGCCGATCACATCGATGTCGTGAGTTTTTTATTCCTCTTTTGATTGCATTGATTTTTATCTATCTAGAAATCATGTGAGGAGTCAGCTTTGATGAAGTTAGTTTTTATGTTCATTTATTTAAGCTTAATACAAGCTATAACATAATACTAATACTACAAGCTATAATAAATGATGGCATAATAAACAAATAGTAAAAGCTACAATATGAGCTCTAATTAAAGTAGATACGGGCTGGAAGGAAGATGAATTAAGAAAGGCGATCAAGATGGGCGGGATCAAGATTTAAGGCTTTGTGAAGTTATGATTTACTCAGATGGAAGTCAAAGGAGGAAAGGTCGTTGACTTTACATAGCATCCTGGTGATTGGCTCACTTTGACCGTAGTTTGTGCGATGGCGGTCGAGTGGGAAAGAGGGGAGTGGACCTAAGGTTGCGGGCATTGGTATAGATGGGTAAGTCTATCAGTTTCAGACGGTTTTCATAAGGTGGAAGGTTGAATCTTTCTACCCACGGAACATCACGTAGAGCGAAGCGAATGAACCTACGCTGGACAGATTCAATTCTGTTAATGTGGATTGTTTGCGTAGGTGACCATACCTGGCTGGCATATTCAAGGAGAGGTCTAACGAAAGAAATATAGAGAGATTTTGAAACATAAAGATTGGAGAACTCTCTAAACCAGTGCTTCACAAACCCTAGCGCGGAGTTAGCTCTGTTAATTAGGCTTTCAATATGGGAACAGAAATTGAGTTCGCTATTACAGATTATTTTAGGTCACACAAAAAGGTAACGATAGGGACTGGTACGTCGGTTAGCATGTAGACTCTCGGGGTGGTGGTAAGACGTTTGCGGGAATAAGAGATGGACTGGCATTTGGAGACATTGAGTTCAAGAAAGTTTTTCATGCACCATGTGGTGAAGGAAGCGAGATCTTTTTGCAGGAGAAGAGAGTCGGTTGTGGAGGAGATATGTTTAATTATTTTCATGTCATCAGCATAAATGGACAGCTCTGAGTGATTGATGTCACATTCAACATCATTTATTGTAAGGATGAAAATTAATGGACCGAGATGGCTGCCCTGGGGACGCCGGAACGAGTGACAATGGGGTTAGAAATGGATGAGCTGAAAAGAACATTGTACCGACGGTTGTTAAGGAAGGATTGAATCCAGGAGATGAATCGGGAGGGGAAGCCTAGGCGATCAAGTTTGAACAAGATAACATTATGGGAGATCTTGTCGAAGGCTTTACTAAAATCGGTGGCGATAACATCAACATCTTTACGGTTTTCCAGGGCGCATAGTGTTTTGGAGACGAAGTCGTTAAGGTTGGTGGTTGTAGATCTTCCTTTGAGTAAGCCATCCTGGGAGATGGAGAAGATAGATTTACAGTGAAAGAACATGGAATCATAGACCAATTTTTCGAATAATTTAGTTATGGATGATAATTTAGCGATGGGTTTGTAGTTGGACACATCGTTTTTGCAACCTTTTTTGAAGATGGGAATAATATAAATGAGGGAAAACCCCTTGAGTGACCGAGAGGCAGAAAAGCAAGGTAAGAGGTTGAATTAGATGCATGGCACACTTTTTCAGAACGATGGCCGGAATGCCGTCAGGACCTGGGTTGAAGTCGTCCTCAAGCCCGTTAATACTGGCGGCGATTAGTTCGGGATCAGGGTCGAAAGACGTAAACGAAGCTAAAAAGATTTACTGAAGAAGTGTGCAAAGAGGTTGGCGATAACCTTAGGATCAGACGAAGAGGTATTCTCAAGTTTTAGGGTGGAGCGGTAACCATTGGATTTCTTTTTGGAATTAATAAAGTTATTAAAACGCTTGGGGTCGGATATGAGGCTAGTTTCCATCCGTTGGAGGTAGTCATACTAGAGGATATCACAACGTTCAGAAAAAGAGGTATAAGCAGATAGGTAGGAAGAATAGTCGGACTCGGTCTGGGATAGAAGAAAAGTTTGCCAACGTTTATTTCTCCTGTTGCGGAGAGAGCGTAATTCTTTGTCGTACCATACGGGGGATGAGGAGTAGTTTTTACGAGGAGAAAGGGGGATAGATTGTGTAAGACAAGCGTGTATTTCTGAATAGAACGCCTCTAAAGCAACGTCAACTGGAAGATGTTGAGGGATAGTGGCAATGTTAGAGTTGAGGAGTAAGTGATTTAATTTTTTTTAATTCGCCTTTACGAAAATTGAAGGAAAGAGAAAACTCGGAGCTTGAAAGAGCATGAGGGTGTTCGTAGGAGAAAACAAGGAGCAGGGAAGGATGGTGACGATCGCGAGAGGAGAGGAGATGGTTGCTATCCGCTACATCCGAAAGCAGCCAGGCAGCAACGTTTCTTGACGTGACATGACGTCACCACGCAATATTTAATTTTGAAAAAATTGGCAATTACGGTACAAATATAGCTCTACGACATAGAAAAAACCCCGATTTTTTATTTTATTCCTAGTATGAGAAAGAATACATTAAAATTGACCTGATCAGAATTGGGTTCCCCTTAAGAAAGCAGGATCTTTTTGACTCTTGTCGAAAAGTGCAAAACAAAAACCTGCAAAATTATATGAATAGATAAATCATATGTGGGGTGGAACGAGGAAACGTACCTTACAGCACCTTTTAGCTTTTCGAGAAAAACGTGTTTGAAAGGGACGAGTCTGTGGGTCCCATTCAAGCAGAAAACTAACACATATTCAAATAGTTCAACTCTATTTGGAATAAAGTAAAAGTTTTCGATGGAAACGCGAAACCGAAAGGAGAACTCGATAAAAAAATTTTCACGTTTTTCTTTCGATGGTCTATCTCCGGCTGGAGGGAGTGGACCTTTTCCCCTCGCGCGAAGCTCGTATTCTCAAATAGGTTTTACAAAATGCGCTATAGATTTTTCAATTTTTATCGCGCAAACTTGAAGGTATGCTCATTCGATTCTACGTACTTTCTTCATGCAGGTTCATTAAAAACCTGAAATTCGATTTTTGGTGCTGTAAGGTACGTTTCCTCGTTCCACGCCACATATGCTAGAGCCTGAACAGACAAGTCTTTAATGGTACCAAGGAAATTCCCATATCTAACTACTTCCGTGCACACCACTTGTGCGAAATTTCGATTTATTTGTACTGCAAGCAATTCTCTATAATTATTGAAACATATCCAAATTGTTAATTACTGAGATCTAATTGTGGTCCAATTAAAATTAAAGCTTTCATACAATTTATGTTGCTTTTACTTATTATGTATACCTTCTGCAGTGTACATCCTGAAACTGCAGTAATTTGCATTTTGCTTTTAATTAAACAAGGGTTTGAAGTCTATTTCTAAGAAGCATCCAAATCACTCATCAAAACAGAATGCACACCTGAAGTAATTTACAAACTAATGAAATTCCTTCGACACAAAGTCCAAGCAATTAATACAAATTAAGGAAATTATTGCACATACCTGGTATACTGCTCTCGATCTGGTCGTTCGGGTCCAAAAGGTGAACAGGCGATGATTGTATGATTGGTGACATTGTCCAGAACATAAGGAACGGCATCCGACATAATGGCTGACGGCACCGAGCACAGGATAGCTATCACCCAAATTGTCACCGCTGTAAACACTGTCAGTGGGCGGGTCTGTTGGGCGAACAAATTTTTCTTCTTTCATCAATTTGCATTACTCTGTCGTTTTCAAATGAGCAAACAAACCTGCAATTTCCGGAGTGGGTTGACAATAGCACAGTATCGCTCTCCGGACAGGGCTGTCAAGGTGAACACAGAGACCCCAATGGATATGTCCTTAGCGCATTCGGTTACTCGACACAAAGTTCCACCCCACGGCCATGATTCGAACGTGTAAACAATCGATGCAAGCGGTACGCAAATGAAAATTACCAAAAGATCGGCCAGTGCAAGCGACAGTATGTACCTGTAATTTAAAATAGAGTTCCATGTTAATAAGCTCCCCTTCAATTTTGCCATAATAAAGCACTCGCAATGTGCCAGCAAAATGCATTCATTTGGCCTCACTAAAATTTCCATGTATACTCTTAATAACTTCGTGACCGCAGACGTTACGGGCCATTTATGGACATGATTCCATTATAAAACGAGCCCCATTAAGACCACATCCTGTGTAAGCCGCTCACTTCATGTCCTGGAATTTACGTGCTTCCTGTCATAAAGAATTTTTTATGTGGATGGGTCGCATTCTTGCAGAAAATAAGCACAATCTGCCAAGAGTGGTCTACTTTGTGTTTGAATTTTTTTTTTACACTTTATTGTATATTGCGGCAAAGTAGTGGATAATATAGTGGAAGACCTGTTAAATTTCATTATCGATTTTAATCTTGCGCCGTAAAGTCCTAAAAGATCCTATCGCGTATTATGGTCGCTCTTATATTATTAGCAAGCACTTGAAGCTCTTTAAGATTGAACTTTAACTCCTTGAGATAGTTTTGCACAGTGAAAGCTTGGAATAATTTCGCGCAGAAGAGCTCAATAAAAACAATTCAAATTACTCAAAATATCTTTCATGTACGCTGGCTGTAAGAATAATAGTAGCGCTTGCTGCTATCTCCTTGCCTTAAATGAAAAAGTATGTCCAGGGCTGCAATGGGTGTCATCAGTACTGCTCCGCCAATACAGATACAGGCTGACCTCTTAACCTTCCCCTGGAATACTAACATTCGTGGTTTTGTTTAGGGATTGACACTAGACAATTACGCGATTCATCAAGATTCGCCTAATAATCGGCGCATTGAGTCAGTCGGTTAGCTTAGGGTGTAAACCCCATTTCTCAGCAATAGGCCATTTACAAAAGTAAAGAGCTGCCGTGATTTCCTAACGATATCCTTTAGGTCCGGTTTCCAACTTAGCTCAGTATCCAAATACCCACCATCAGCTGTAAACGCCAACTTGAGTGCTATTTAACAACGGAGGGTCTATATGAGGAACTTTATATATCCTAGTAAAAGTGACTAGCTCAGTCTTTTTGGGGTTTTCCTCTGACCCGCGCATGGCCGCCCCCTTATAGAGCTGAGTGCGGGCATTCCAAATGAGGCCCTTGAGCACAGACAAGTACTTTCTGGAGAGAGCTATAGTGATATCATCCATCCAGCATGCGCAATCAGCTCACAGTCGAACACTTCCATGATTAAAAGAAGTGCATTGACCACAAAATTCCAGAGAAGAGGAGATGAAACTTCATTTTGTGGTGTACTTCCTAAACATCAATGGAGACCACTAAAGTATATTCCTTGCATTCAAGAGATTTTTCTATAGTGCATCCCAGGGAATATAGAGCTGTTTTCACAGCTACACTACTTTTCCAGTGCGCGTATGGGAACCCGATAGCAGGTTCGTAGGACCCGCTTTAAAGGCATGCATTCCCAATGCTATTACATTACTGAAAGTCATTTAAACTTTTAGCAGAAGTTAAAAGGCGCTAAAAATTTTATATTCTTCTTTTAAAATTTTGTGGTTATGATACTCTCGCACAACTTTTATAGAAGTTTGGAAAATTCTGTGAAAAACTTGCACACGATAATTATTTTGTAAAAGTAAATAGTGGCAACGATATTGAATTTAGTAGAGAATATCTTTGTTTGCAAATTAGAGAAAAAAGACCGATAATGTGGCGATGAAAATATTTAAATAGTGGAAAGTTTGCTTTTATGATTGTTTTTCACCACTATTGGATGATGCAAAAAACACGACTTTTCTAAGCATTTAAACTAAAAATAACAGATAGTAAAATATATGTAGTAATATCTGTTTTTTTTAATAAAGTGATCAGGAGTCTGGAAAAAAGTTTTTAGGGGTCGTTATCAGAGACTGAACATTTTTTTCCGACAAAATTAAGTAAATCCGCTCGAAATTTTAAAGTCAATAACTTCTACTCCCCCTACCCCCCACACCCCCCTCCGCCTAATTCTACTTTTGCATCCAGGTTGAATAGAAATCTACCGTCTAAAAACTTATGGAGGAATATTAGGAATTTGGATGTATATGAGCGGAACGAACCTTGTGGGGGTTTTGACCCTGACACTCTGTTGGCACTGGAGATGCAGCTTAGTCTAATCATTCGAGTGACGCGCATATCTCCGACACTTTTGATGGTTTTGCTTTTAGATGTGTCAACACTGATAAAGCTTAGCTAACTTTGTACTCCATTAAGTCACAGGTCCAGGACCGGATAATCTTCCTCCCACTTCGTACGGATTGGAAGAAAGCTGTGTTTGTTCCTATTCCAAAGAAGGCCTCTCCTACTTAACCATCAGATTTTAGACCAATCAGATGATTCAGTTTCCTTGCTAAGCTACTGGAAAAATTCATATACAGGCCGATAATGTAATTTATGGAGGAGAGCGGACTGTCGTCTCCTTGGCGGTCAGGTTTTAGAACTAAACGCAGTTACAAGACCGCTCTTTTGGGGCTGACGTCTGATATACATGAAGCTCTTGATAGAAACTATTTGACAATTCTTGTCCTGCTTAACTTTAGCAAGGTATTCGACACTGTTAACCATTCCAAACTTCTTTGTAAATTGTTGATAAGTTCAGTTTCTCATCATCAGGGGTTAGGTTGGTTAGAAGTTTCGGTGTCAATACGTTAAGATTGGAGGCTCAAACTCACAGACAGAGTACCTTTATTCAGGTCTTCCGCAAGGCTCAATACTTGGCCCGGTCTTATTCACCATAACCTTGGCCTGCTTGATCTACCATCTAAAAGTAATACAGCAATTCTTCCATACATCTGTACGCTGATAATGTTAAAATATATCTAAGTAGACCCATAGGTTTGATTGAGGTTGTGACTGTAGAATTAATGAGGACCTCCGTCACATCCACGAATGGTGAGTAAGAAACAATCTATCCATTAATCGAGGTAAGTCGATTTGTTTGGTCGTATATAGAAATTATATTGAGATGTCTGAGCAACCTTCTGTCCTCTTAGGTGATAGTGTCCTGGAATACGTCGACAGAGTCCTAGGTGTCAGTGTTACCTCAAACTGCAGCTGCTGTGATCAGGTCTCTCGCATGTTGAGTAATGTATATGGTGGATTACAATGACTACGGATAACTTCTAAATTTGTTATCATTGAAAATGCGTATAAAACTAACCAAATTGCTTATCTTACCATTTTTTATCTACAAAAGTAATGTAATTCAAAAATTGGACTCGATCTACCGGAGGATGCTGACAGTAGCCTCTAATGACATTATGCGGTATGTTTACGGACTTCCCCGAAATGCTCATGTATCACACCTTACACCACTTCTCGGCACTTTCATTGGAGTATTCCTTGATCATCCGTCAACTAATTTTCTTGTTTAAGGTGTTACCTAAGAAATGTCCTGCATATTTATATGAAAAGCTGCATTTCCTGCGTTCTCTCAGAGGTATCAGGATTCTGGCTCCAAGATGTTTATCACGATATAGAGAGAGGTCTTACTTTGTCCAGGCTATACGTAGATGGAATACTCTTCCGATTAGTGTTCAGAGGGCGGTCTCCATTCGGCTTTTCTTGGAGGGGTTGGAGAAATGTGGTGGTTTTGAATTCTAATAGAGATGCAGCCTGGTCACTCAACCTTCCCTAGGAAATTTAAGTTCGTGGCCTGATTTAGGGATTGCCACCAGACGATCACACCATATAGCAGGATTGGCCTGATTACTGGTACATAGTGCCCATTTCCCACAAATAATCCTCATACAAGAGTACAGTGCTAGCGAAGCTTTCTTAACCCTCTTCTTTATGTTCACTTTCCAGCTTCATTTTTTATCCGGTATAATGCCCAAGTACTTAGCTTCATCTGTAAAGGCGAGCGGATATCGTATAGAAACGAAGAGTCTACATGAGAAATTTTATATTTCCTAGTGAAAATGACTAGCTCAATCTTTTTAGGGTCAACCTCTCGCCAATGACTGCCTATCTAGAGAGCCGAATGATGGCACTTGGTATGAGGTCCCTGAGTACAGAGAAGTATTTTCCCGAGAGCTACAGCAATGTCGTCCGCAACCACCCCGCAGCTTTCTCCTTCACGGATAAGAAGTAATTCATTGATATCCAAATTCGAAAGGAAAGCCATGTGCTGATAGTCCTGCCTTGAAGCATCTGACTAATCATCGACTCAAGGTTGACTTCTACCCCAAGAGGAGTGAGTAATAATGTGATAGCTTCTGGTTGCTCAAAGCTCCTTCAATATCAAGCCAATAAAGTGTATTGCTTGTATTCAAGGGATTTAATACGCAAAAGAGAGTGCAGTGCAGTTTTTACAGATTTCCCTTTACAATAGGCATGTTGGGACACCGATAGTAGGATGGTGTATGATAGTGGTTGGTTGGTTGAAATGGCGACTCAGGCTCCTCGCCCAGGGTCCAATTACCACTAAGTTGTGCCGTTTTATTACCACATCTCGTGACCAGTTAGTCAGTGTATGTCTGTGCGCGATGAGTTAGGAGATCGGTGATGGGGTTTAGCTGACGCTAGACCTAGTCCTTAAAGTTTAGGAAATGGATGATCTCCCCAACTCGTAGCCTTGAGACCTACTGTAGTGTACGATGCCTGGCTGAAGCGAGAGCCGAACACTTGCAAAGGACGTGAACAAGAGTCTTTTTCTCTCTGTCATCCTTGCAGCGGCGGTAATGTGTGTTAAAGGTGATAAGCAGTCTAGTCGTATGAGTTCCCACCGGCCAGTACACCGTTATTGCTGAGACCGTCCTAGCAATGTCTTTGCGGGATATATGAATGAGTTCACTGTTTTTACTCTCGATAAGTTGCTCCACGTGAAGTAAGCCATGGATAAATGGTACGATAAAAAGGCACCCCTTGTAGCTCCCATGGAAATGTGAACAGTTTCGACAGATGAGTCTTGTAGGGCAGTACAATGCACTGCCAGCGCACCGACCCTCTCATTTCCCTCTATGCCCCTGTGATCTGGCACCCAGAGCAAGATGAGTTCAAGATATAGAGAAGGGAAAGTTCATCTCGACAACATTCTACCAGCTTGGAAGGTATGCTAGTCTAGTCGAGTGCATGGATGGCGGCCTGGCTGTCGGAGAAGGTGCCGACCCGTCTACCGAGAATAAGTGTTTGTTTCGCAATCTGACACGCCTTCAGGATCGTGAGTACTTTGGCCTAGATGACTGTCGCATGATAAGAAAGGCGGTAAAACTCCGATATGCAGAGTGTCTTCGAGAAGAAACCCGCACCGACACCGCAGTTTGTTTTTGAGCCGGCGGTGAATACCCTTGTGTCGAAGGCCTTTATTACTCCGCCGTTCTTCCAGTCCGCTCTGATGGGAATCTTTACCGCGAAGTTTTTCCCGAAGTTCAGCTTTGGGGTGATGTAGTCAGTGAGAGGTGTGGCCAGTTCTCTTGGCAGCAGATCCAGGATACTCTCTCAGTCTGACTACCTCACAGCTGTTGGACAGGATCTCATGGCACCGGTGATGCCTATTTCCTGGTGTGGGATAGATGTATATTAACTAACCTCTCTAATGCTTTTAGGAGAAAAATTATAAACTTATGTTTTAGTGGGTGGCATGTGAGCTTTTAGCCGCCTTCGGCATAAAAGCTAATCTAAACCGTATAGGGATGTAGACAAATCTAGGCAGCCCTTATACATTGCGATCAGCCAATCAGTTAGTAAATCGAGGTTGCGTTTAAGCCTCGACAGAAACGATACCATCAGGCTCAGCTGACTTGAATGTTTTAAAATTGTCCCAACGTAGTTTGCTCTCCGTTACAAATTCTGCCAACTGAGGAGAGGAGGAGATAGGAGAAGTTATTCCGACATAGCACACCTTCCTCCTACTAGGAGGCTCCTAAAGCTTCCTGGAAAATGGGTTTTAAAGATAATATCGAGAGACTCTGGCTAAGTACTATCTGCTTTTAGCAGACAGTTGGATATGCTTGAATTTGCTGCGCCTGGAGGCCTCAGAGGTTTCCAAAATTTTATCTCCCAAGCTTTTGCAAGAATGTTTAAACATTATTAATTCCACCGTTTTCGAACACTTTTATTTGCAAAATTTACAGAGCTTTTCGTTCTTATAACAAAACACAAATAAAATAAAATGGCAAACATTTTTGCTTCAATTTAAGCTGCGAGGAGCTTGAAATCGAGTACATCTGTAGTTCTTCAACTAAAAACATGACAGAAATCGATTTTTATGACATGAAAGATTTGCTCATTCTACCGCTGGAAACACATTCCTGTCAAAATGTTTTTCTATCATAAGGTGTTATAATTATAACTACAAAAGCTTCCCCCGCTATAGATACTATGCGACAGCTATTACTGCCATGTTGATATGTGACATTGCATGTGCCAGTTAACTGACAAGAAAATATTGCCAAATATACGAACTAACATCAGATGTCTCTCAAATGAAACCATGCATTAGCGAAGGCGTTTAAAATAGACGAATTATTTCCTGTTCCCATTTGCCGATGATGACTTCCGTCCACTGGATGGATATGTGGACATAGTAGACATACAGTGCGACCATATCTAGTACAGATCCACGCAAATGTCATTAATTATTTGCCAAAGCAAATACACATCCTTGGACATGATACGGTCAACTTAGTTATTGCGCTACATAATTTTGTACAGATTCATGTAGACGGACAGACCATACTGCTGGGAAATTTGTGTCACAGTTTTTCCTCATGTTAAGGATAAGATATAGCAACACAATGGACATAAATAAAAAAGATAATCTGGTGCTGTTGTTATAAAATAAAAAAAAATTTATCGAGATAAGGACTAGCGTAAGTACGAATACGATTTATGGAGCACAGATTCTAACTTTAATTAAATAACAATAAATAATTGCTTTTGCTTTTGAGCAATATTCATTGGCACGCTGCGAATTCCGGTGCTCTACATTAAGTCCCATGAAGTGCTTAATTGATCCTGGAATGGCAAGTATTTTGTACCAATTCAATACCAATTAAAGGAGAAATGTCTGCATTGTGATGACATAATAAATCAAACGCCACCCAATTAAACGAATTAATAGAACAGCACGAGAGCATTTCGGTTCTTTCAATACTAGGAAAGTTATCACGGGGATGTTAAACGCCGACCGCCCCTAATATACATAGTTAGCACACTCAATGCACGTTGGCTGGACGAGGACTAAATCCTACGAATTCAAAAAATCGATTTTTAGATAATCGATCTTCAACATTTTTTCGATTTCGTTAATCGATTTATCGGACTAAATAATCGATTCCTAGTGATCAAATGAATCTATTCAACGAAAAAAATGTTTAACGACGGCGACCGAAAAAAATATGTGAATAAACAAAAATGTTGAATGACACATGTTTTGTAGAAATACATATTTCACGGAGACGGAATTGGATCAATTCGTTGATCCCCTCGACCACCATGCCATGGGTCCCGGGTTCGAGACCAGATCTGCCCGTCAGCTTTTATTAAGAAATTAAAAATAATCCACTCCGTCTCTGGGCTGTTGTCTAGCTCGCAGCAATGCAAACAAGACATTCAAGTTTCCTCACTTCCTTTATCCTAATTCACTTCCGGCCAAAACCATGCTAACGTATCAAAGGGTTGTCCCCTAGGATTTGGCCACATTGTATAAAAAAAAACACTTTTATTTCTCAAAAATTTCGATTTGTTAAGTATATGTAGAGCGATATAATACACAGTAATCACAATTGTCCTAATTATCGTAATAAGACTCAAAGATGAGCTCAAGAAGTCAGGAAACTTATCGAGAAGGCCGACAGACCGTCGAGGCCATCAGGGAAGCCCTCAGCATAGCAGGAGAAGCAATGACGTCGGCAATACGCAAAGAACACCATAGACGTTAAGAACGCCTTCAACAGCGCCTCGTGGCAGATAATATTTGAAGAGCTAAGAGAGCGATCAGTAAACCAAAGCCTGATAGCCGACATTGCATCGTATCTCTCTGAAAGAAAAATAGTGCTAGAAGCATAGGGGCGAACGGCAGAGATGAGTATCAACAGCGGTGTCCCACAAGGATCAATATGGGGCCCAACGCTGTGTAACGTTCTATATAACGACCTACTAGAGATAGAGCAGCCCTAAATAGTAACCCTGATAGGGTTTGCAGATAACGTAGCAATGGTCACCAGTACAACAGACGAAGAGTTGCTCATGACCAGAGTCAGCACTGCGCTGCAGAGGGTGGCAAATTGGATGAACAAGCAGCAACTCCAGATTGCCCCGGAAAAAACAGACTAAGTACTGCTCACTGCTTAGAGGAAAAAAGCGCCGATATACTTTACTATACAAGGTAAAGATGTTAAGACGAGTCCAGCAATCAGGTACCTGAGGCGTCTGGATACACCAAAGGATGACCTTCTCAAGACACATTGACAAACTCCTACTTAAAGCAGGGAGGACAATAACAGAACTGTCCAGTACCATGCCCAATATAGGCGGCCCAAGAACATTAAAGAGAAGGACACTTGCGAGCATTGTGCACTCGGAAATATTGTATGCGGCGCCTATCTGGTACAGCCCAATGAACAAAACAATCAAGAAGATGACTAGCACACAACGGGGGATACTAATCAGAGTCGTTAGCGCATACAGCATGATCTCAGCAGAAGCTGCTGGGGTGAGTAGCAGGAGTACCGCCTATCGACCTTATGGCCCAAGAAAGGACATTAAAATATGAAGGTATGGGCAGAACTGAAGCTGGGGAAAACCTGATGCGGAACTGGCAGACAAGGTGGGCAACACGGAAGATGGACTCATAGACTGGCACCTGACATCAAGAAATGGATCGACAGACCGTATGGAGAGGTGGACTATTTTCTAACACAGGCACTCGCTGATCACGGTTGATTCAGAGACTTCTTGTATAGAATAAATTGGGAAGTTACGGATATATTTCCGTACTGGGGAGAAAAGGACGATGCCGAACACACATTTTTCAAGTGCGAGAAGTGGGTAAAAGTCTGAAGAGAGTATAGTGAGGACACGGCAGAGACATTCTGTGCAGCCACTATGACGAAGAGTGTGACTGCAGAAAGGGAAAAATGGACAATAATGTACAGAACAATGAGGTACATTATTGAAAACAAAGATAAAGATCTAAGGAGGGGATAGTAAAGATTAGAAATAAGTAGAAATTAGCCATTGACGTATAGGCAGGGAATTAATTACCCTATAAAAGTAGGTAGGTAAGGTCGGCAGCCACCACGATGAAGTAATGCGAGAGCGGATACTGGCGTGGTGCGCGTAGACGGGAAGTGGAGGTGGTTATTAGTGGGTAGATATCCCACAGTACCTTCGGGTGTCTTTTAGAAGATTGAAGATTTTTTTCCTCCTAAAAAAACGTGATGACAGGAATATATCTCATAGCAATCACATAAAGTTGCGAGTAACCGGACTTTAACACTTTCCACTGCTGGAAAGGGTCACTATCTCGTGACAGTGTCACGTATATACTTTTGTAAGGTTCACAGAAACATTTATTTTACTTGAACAACAGACATGTAAAAATAAATATTTGCAATCGAAAATGGCTGTGCGTTTGAACCAATTTTCGAAGAACTTTTTTCCACTTCGATTGAGGTACCCCCAAAACATGTCGAAAAACGTTGACCTCGTTTTTTATTTTTGATCTGCGGGAATAAGAAGAAATCATTGTTTGCCAAATCAGGACTGTACGGCGGATGACCTACCAATTCGATGTTCTCAAAGCTCAACAATTCAGTTGTTTGAGCCGATGTGTGAGAGCTTGCGTTGTCGTGATGGAAAATTATTCCTCATGCGAGTTGAACTAATGCCCAAGCATGCCTCAATCTCACGGTATGTCACATGAAGATCTTGCAATATGAGTTCACGACAAGTATCGATTTTTCCGGAATAACAACCCATTTAGGTCGTCCTTCACGAAATTTGTGCTGTAGTGAATTACGATCAGGATTGAATTCGAAAAGTCAGCCAAACACGGTAGTTCGAGATGAGGCTTCATTACCAAAAGTCAAAGCGAGTTGATCGGCACACTGTTGTTGGTTTAATCCACGTCGAAAATCATAGAAAATCATCGCACGAAAATTTTCACGATTTAATTCCGTTTTTTTACCAAGATGAATGTTTCAAGTAGGTACCTGTAAGCAACATAAATAGCACTCGTATGACAAAACGTTCTGAGTACGATTACCATTAAAAATGTCAAGCTTTACGATGACAATGTCAGATTTGACATATTTACACTGGTGAATCTGGCAATAACATTTGGCAATTTGGCACTTATTAGAAATATTTTTTCCAAACAACCTGGTTAAATTACACTCTGGGAGAAATGACCCCGAAGATTGCACCGTCCCATAAAAACCACTTTTAAAACTTTCCTTTTACTGACAGGTAAATAAACTGCAAGCCAAGGTTGTATGGGTGCTATAGATCGCGAAGAAGTACTCGATGTTATTTATTCTTATTAAAACGCCATTATTTTTCGGTTTATTCGTTCGCCATTACGTGAAAAGTAAACTATTGCGTTAATTTAATAGAATTTAAGTAGTTGGCAAGACATAAGAACTCACGAGATGACGCAGCACAGCCTACTCTAGGTACAAGCCCGGAAGTTGACACGAACAGCTGAGCATTGGTGGTGTAAGCAAACCAAAATTTGCTACAGTAAGGAATAGGAAAAGTTTGGGGAATTCTACTTTTCCCTAGTATTTCTCGCAGTATTTTTCAAGTCTCATCTTGGAATTTACTTATTATGAACCTACAAATATTCTGAACATGTGGTCACGATAAAAAAATATCTCAATTACAACAAAGGACCCTGTCATATATTTCTAGTTTGTTAAGGTCTTCTTCTTAATAACAATTAGTTTATGTTCAAGGACAAAATGTGTGTTATTTAGAAAAAGGCAATTATCGGAAAGTGGGTCCATTTTTTCAGAATTTTCAATTTTTTACTTCGTCCGCCATATTTTTTTTCAACATCTTTATATATGTTAGGCTGATAGGGGGATGTCATGTGAATATGAAAAAATAAGGATTTTTCGTTCATTAAAGAAAAAAGATATTGACGAGCACATTCATCTGATATTGTAGGAATTCAGGGACCCCGTTCCTTCACAGCCTAACCTTACGCAACTAAACTAACACATTCTGAGCCTTGACAAAAAAATTGTTGCGGAAATCGAAATGGCTTGCCTCGTTGGTTACGCAACAAAAAATTTTTATTGAATTTCACTTCTTTCATTGAATGTTTCGTTAGAAAACTGATCCGAAATTGGGTTATATTTATAACTTCCTCTTGTTTGTGAAATTGTTCCAGCTGTCCTTGAGCCACATAAGCTAATGTTATGCACGAAAAAAGATTCATCCATACAAATGTGGCATCGCTATTCGATCATCTTGGATTTACCCGAATGACAGAATTCTATAAAATTCATTTCTTGCTTCATTTCGTTTTTATGCCAAAAGTGAGGGGTCAACGTTTCTGGTCGGCATCGAAATCAATAAAGGAGCTTTTTGTTTTCATATATGATACCATAGGCATATATAGGTTAATACTGACGGTAGATGTATTTATGGAGATTATTTCTCAGTATTAATTCGTCCTAGTCATACACAATCCAAAATACCATTTTATGACATAAAAGTAAACAACTATGAAAAGGCATGTGAAATAGAAAGCCCTCGTCTATCTATCCTTATGCCCTTTACCATAGCATAGATTTTTCATTAAATACCTTCTTCAAACAAATGTCAAAAAAATAAACAAGAAACTTCGAAACTAAATGGAATGGATATTTAAAATGTCAGAGAAAGGATTTTATGAGATTCTATGTTGTTTTTCAGTCCTATGTTTTTAATCAGAAAGTTTCCTTTATGATTTTCTATGTTTTTAAATTCAATATTTCTGTAAAACAAGCACTGTGCTCGTTAGGGTCAATAATAGATGTTTTTCTTTATTCATTTCATAGTAGAAATGGAAGGAATAGAATGACAGTTCACGTACGCTGTTTAGAGAATACAAAGTACGTGCACGAAGAAATGTCAAATTGTGTGACGTCAGTTTTAGCAACATTAACGTGTTGCAAGGATGTTATTTATAGTTGTTGCAAAAGGCAAATAATTGTAATTTTCTTCGGAAATGTGACAAATTTTCAAGAAGTCGGAAAAATTTTCAATTCCCTTTACGAGCACACTGATCCTTAAACTTAATTTCAAAATATTAAAAAAAAATTTATTTCACTTTTCACTTCTCACAATGACAAATTATGACAGTAATTACTTGTAGGCAAAATGACAAATTATGACAGTAATGTCGCGCAAAATGGCGTCCATACAGAAATGTTGCACAGACCTTGTATTCTCTAGACCGTGACTAGAGAATAGAAGAATTTTCGGAATAAAAATAACAAAACACAACAGGAGATAGTAAGATAAGTAAAAAGGTGAACGAGAGAAACTCTTGTACACAAAAAATATATCCTCCCACACTGTCTTCTTGGCAAACGATACTGTGATTTAGAGTGCGTGCACATATGAATTAAATGCATCAGCACCTTGTATTTACGATATTCATTTTAAAAATATACTAAATCCAAAAAAAAATTGTTTAAGAGATACACTGCTATTATACCATCTACGTTATGGAAACTAACTGTAGCGCTATACTGGAGAAATACCATGAGCTTCCATTCCGAGTTGTTTTGTCCTTGTTGCAGTTTTTCGGGGCCCGGAAACGTCAGCGTAGTGCTCCTGATGTTTTCCCTGAAGTATCTGGGCCTCTAAATTTTTTCCAAATTTAGGACTCGGTTACACCGTTACCTTTAATAGATGGTATCCTGCGCGCCACGCTATAGTGGCCTGAAGCCTCCCAGGTAGCCTAAGTGTATCTTCTATTCAGTGTTCATTTCGATACTGCCAAGTGGGACATTAGTGACTATATTCCCTTACAGGTCACCATTTCAAATGAAATGGTAGCCTTCCCAGGAATTACCATGATCTCAATGGCTGTGCTTTTGCCGCTTCATTTAAGGTTTGTATTCCAGAAAATGCTGGGATGGTGAAGACAAACAAACTTTTATAGGGAACAAAAACGACGCCTAAGAGGTCCAAGTTCTTGAAATAGTGATACACACAAATGTAACTTGAGTTTGTAATGCGTAGTCCGATTTCGATGGTTCTTTTTCTGTTGTATAGAGTGTTATCCCCCCATTTCTAATAGGAAATTAATTTGGTCCTATAGTGAGGGGTGGGGGTGGAGAAGGGGGGGGGGGTAGTCTAACTTCGTAACGCTTGACCGATTTGGTTAGTTCTTTTTCTGTTAAGTAGAGTATTTTCCCTGGTTGATACCACGAGAAAAAACATGTTAGTGTGTGTGGGGGGGGGGGGGGGAGAGTGGAACCTAACTTTGTAACGCGTGGACCTCGCGTGGTTCTTTTGTTGTTGCATAGAGTGTGATCCCCCATTGCTAATAAGAGAATAATTTGGTCCTATGGTGGTGGTGGGGAAGGGGGAGGAGTAGAAAATTCGTAACGCGTGGACCGATTTCGATGATTCCTTTTCTGTTCCGTAGAGTATGTTTCTTTATTGATACCTCGAGAAAAAATTTTTAGTGAAATGGAGGTGGGGTAGGGAGTTAAACCTAACTTTTTAACGCGTGGACCGACTTGGATGGTTCTTTCTTCGTTGTAGAGAGTAGAAGACACTAAAAAGTGAAAAATAAAATAGTTTTTAAAAAAAAGTTGAACCGACTTCACAAAAAGCGCTAAAAAGCATAAAATAATTTTTAATTTTATATCTATTACGACATTTTGAAGTCGGTGCAAATTAAACAAATAAAACAACTACAGAACCACAATTGAAGATAATACATAAAACTACATGTACGTTTCAGCTTACGGGATCATAAGAAATGACTTAAATATTTTTGTTGTAGTTGTTTGGTTCGTTTGATTTACACCGACTTCAAAATGTCGTAATAGATATAAAATTAAAAATAATTTTATGCTTTTTAGCGCTTTTTGTAAAGTCGGTTCAACTTTTTTTTTTAAAAACTATTTTATTATCAAACTATTCTTAAAAATAAAATTTCGGCGCATACGTAGAAGACCACAGTAATTGTATCAAGTAAATAAATTTAATTTGAATTTGAACTAAACAAATTTTAAACTGTTACGTAAAATTCCAATTACCGGAAGGCAGTTTTTCGCCAATAATCCAAAAATATTAATAAACAACTCGACAATAAAAAATCAAACCCTGTAATAAATTTGGGGAGCAGATTCCTTTCAAAAATTAGCAAACACACTTTTCCCTCACCGAAGCGAAACGTACATTTTCAATTTTAAAATTTTAATTTCCGATTTTAATGCGGGTGTTAAGAGAAAACATTACAATTACAAAATTTAATAAATTTATACTTTTATTTAGTCTACTTACGTATTTGGAATATTCCGCATTGCTCGGTGTCGCAGAAAAATAATAACAAGAGTTCCATTTCCCAAGACTCCAACAACGAAAATTATTGCAAAAAGTACGGGAACAATGTAAGTTTCCGGACGCTCCGCGTAAGGGGTATAAACCTCCTCTTCAGGTCTGTCAATAACTTGGCTGGTCGTAGTTACATTCACTGGCAACCCCATATCGTCTATATTCTATTCCAGGTGATGAGTTTAATTTCGGAGACTTTTTGTATTCATAGGATCACTCGTAATCTGTAATGAGAGAAAAGTAAGAGAACTTGTTACCTTTGATCCTTTGATCAATGTTTAATTTATATGCAAATAAGCTACCCTTGAGAATAATATAAATTTGAAGTGAACAATCTCAAAATTTATGCTCCTTAGAATATAAAGGAACATGCTTGAACTGAAAGCTACTTAGTGCACTTCTTTGCTCTAAAAAAAACTATTATTTACCCAAACCACGTGCGAACTCTAAAAGTGTCGTTTAAGGACTCTGTCACTTTATGACAGTGCACTTTCTCAATCGTTTCAGGAAAAGTGATATGACAGTCCTTAGTTATTGTGGACGTACTTTAACATAAAGGATAAAGTTGGTGGTGGCACGTTCGTAACTAACAAGAAGTGGTGAATAAAAATTTCTCAAGTACCGACTTAAAGAAGATTAAAGCCCCAGAAAGCTTGTCGCATTTTGTCGTTTCAATTAATTAAATCATCTTCCAAAAGTCGTTTTAGAACTTCAAACATTTTAAGTGCCACGTGCTAATACTAAATTGATGTGCTAATGTAGATCTAACAGGAGAACGGACGAAACTTCCGGGAACTTTCAACAAATATCACGTGCATGGCGTTTAAAAAGGAACGTTGTGCAGATTTGAAAGCATGAAAAGTAAATATTCCGCAATATATTTAAAGAGGCCACTTAAAGTCCTTTTAAAACGGGGACCCTCGTCGAAGTAAATTGCTGTCTAAAAAATGTAATTTGCGAAAAGTAAAAGGTAAAGGGATTCACATTAAAATCGTGCACATAGGCTGATATTCGAAGAAGATTTATGTCGGTCTTTTCCTGCAGCAATTTTCTTCCATTTGGCAATAATTTCTTCCCTGGCGTTTTATGGGCATTTTATAGCGCAAGGTTTATCCGGTGTTCAGTTTTGTCTCTTCCTTTATTTCTCAGTCGCTAGGTCATGTTAAGAAAAGTCGATGTATTTAGGCACTATTTTTCTGTAATCTATAATTTATTGGAATAATTAATTTTAGTCAAACAATTTATAATATTTTCCGATTTTTAACATCACTAGCATCACTAGGTTTCCTGACAAAGACCTTAGGTACTATCATTTGGCGAAGAATGGATCTGCTCTTCACTCATCCAGAGCAAAGGACGTTAATTTTCCGCTTAATTGCCTTAAAAGGTAACTATTTCAGCACTTCTTAGCTAAAGCTAACCTTAGATGGAGTGCGTCCTCAACATGTGGAATCTTTAGAACGACATGGCCAAGCTTTAATAAAAAAAATAGAATTTCGGAGCTGCTGGGCACGTCTCGTGCTGTAATAGTGAAATTAGTCGCAATATCCACAGGGCACTGCCTAATTAGCGAACATGCGGCCAGATTTGGCGCTCCTTATAATATACACTGTCGCAGTTGCGGCGATGTTAGTGAAAAAGAAACTGTGCTTCACCTTCTATGCAAGTACCCAGGTCTTGCAAGTGCCAGGAGGAGGACACTGGGAGAAACTTCAGGCAGTTGCAGGAGTAAAGATTAGGGAGTTAGCTAAATTTTTTAGCTTCTCAGGTTGGCTGTAACACAGTAATCTCATGCCCTCTTGGAGTACCAATATTTAACTATCCCTTAGCTAGGACACACAGGTGACTGACTATTGGGTTCCATCAGGTTGTGGCATCAAAACGGCGCGTAACGTACTAACTGCAGTATTTTCGTTGGTGGTTAGCACTCGCAACTTAAACCAACCTACCATCATTGCAAAACAAACACTATAAGTTTCTGACTTTATACTAAAATCAGCACTAATGTAATTAGTGTTTAGTTGGCACCTACACTTACTTTTATCCCCGAGATCTCCCTTAACTCACTGAAACAGTGGCTGCCCAATTTCCAGTACCTCACTCCATCCAGTGCCTTATATTCGCACAAGAAGAAAAATACTATTCCACCCCCTTCATTCTTGCAGCTGCGTCAATGTGCGTTAAAATTAATGTCAAGCCTTGCTGCATAGTTCCCGGTTGCGTAATGTCAAAACTCAGGCAATGCCCTTTTGGGTCCCATTTAGCAGTTCTTTCTATCTTTTCTTGTCAAAGTATGCCAGCAAAGAAGATATTCTTCTTATCGGTCTCAAGCGGAATGTACACCAACTCTGCAAGTGAGCCGAGAAGATCAGAGCCCTGTCTATTTCCCTCGTCAGTCCTTTATGACTGACTCAGATGAAGGTGACAGTGAGCCATCGCCTAAGCGGGGGAGTTCCTCGAAGCATCTCTCTACCAATTGGGAATTAATGGCCCCTATTGTGAGTGTCGACCTTTTTGGACTCGTCTAGCCAAACTCATTTTCAAATTTAAATTGTTAGTAGAATGTGCGTCTTGGGTAGTCCAGTCAATGGAAAATCGACATTCGCAATAGGGCCCATTAATAGCTGATTCAAGAGTCTTAATAGCAGCCGGACTATTCGATAAGATAGCAACGCCACGCCCAGCTGATTCCTGCCTTAAGATCACCTCTGCCTGGCAAACGCTTGCGTAGTTTTGAAGTCGGTTCCACCCATCCTTCCACTCCGCTCTGGTTGTAATCCTGTAGTTTTTGTTAAGATTTAGCTTGGGAAGAATATAGTCTGTTGTTGTGGGTCAATTGCTCCGGTAACATATTTAAAATATTACAGTGACCATATATGTCTATGGTCTACTCCATAAACTCAGTCATAATGGAGGGGAACAGTCCAGCTATAATGATCACTACATCGTACATAAGTCGTCGGTGGATTAAATGATAACGTGTTGGCCTTCCAAACCGGAGGTCGAAGGTTCCAATCCAACTGGCTGCGACCCATAGTTATTTTCTGCTGGCAACGGATTATGATAAATCAGGCCGTGGGGGTTTCAGGTGGTTCGGAATTCACGTTGACTTAATGCGAACTTTGTCGAAAGTTTTTTTCAATACCTAGAAAGGCGACCAGGGTCTCCGTAGATCTACCTTTTAGGTAAGCGGCTGTAATTTAGATAAGTCGAATCCGTAAAGGATCCTACATAAATAGATAACAAGGACGTGTTTCAGGCTCTTAAGCACAAACAAGGTTAGATTGATTGAGCGTTAACATTTAATAACATCTATAATAGGTGGGATACATGTTTTTGGCTAATCACATTTCGGGTTGTTGGTGTTATAGAATAGGTTATATTTCTTGTCTAAGAGTTCTTTTATGGTTAAGTGTTTGACTCAGGGCACTTGGATTAGGCTGACTACAATGGTTTTTCCCTCAGAAAAAGTAGTCGGCCAAGTGCGATTCAGAATTGCGCACCGAGGGTTCCGTACCTCGGAAGGTTACTGATTTTTAAAAAACTGTGCTAGTTAGAGACATCATTTTATTTCTCCTATAATATTTATATAAACTTCTCTCAACTCTAATTATTTAAGATTTTTCGTTTTGCAAGCTTCGTTTTGCAAACTTCGTTGATAGAGGAAGAGGGGAAGGGATTTTTTTAGACATTTTTCATCATAAGTCGAAAACTACGAGGCATAAAAGGAAATGATAATAGATTTTATAATGTGCAAATGAAAGCTTTTCATATGATACCGCACATTAAAATGTTGACCCCCCTTTCGGCTCGGCCCTCCTTTCAATTCAATTCAATTTAATAATTACTGAAGTAAGCAGCTGTGACAGGCAAGCAGACGAAGTCGCACCATAAAGGTTCCTTTTTTTCGTCACTCTTTGAGACGTGCAGGTCAATCTAAACAACCTTAGAGAGCCTAGACTTCTGACGGTCTACTGAGCTGAAAACAGCAGAGAAGCATTTTGTCGTCTATCTTCATAAGTCCCCTAGTCTCCTTGGTATCCCTAGCTGGGAGGAGCTGGAACTTGATACTTTCCCAAGCTGTGGATTAATTACTATACGCCAGAGACTAAGCAACAGTCGAAGAAATATACTTTACGGGACGAATCTACTCCCAAAAAGGAAAAGATTGTCCCATCGACCGAAGTACACGGAAAGTACAAGTACAAATTACACGGACTGCACGGAACTACACGTAAGTACACGATAAGTGCAAATAGTCATTTCCATATTCATATTACTGGATAGTTTATCGCAGCCTGTCCCCCCCCCCTTTTTTTCCAGAAAGTCTAATAAAAATTTGACGGAAGTGACTATTTGCACTTATCGTGTACTTATGTGTAGTTCCGTGTAGTCCGTGAAATTTGTACTTGTACTTTCCGTGTATTTCCGTATATTTTCCGTGCATACACGGAAATTACACGGCAATTTGAGGGTGGTAAATAGAAACTGCCATTATAGAATCTTCTATTAAATGTTTACCTTAAATTTTCTCAACCGACTAACTTTTCTATAACTTAATCTAAATTCGTTCAAAACACCCATGAACATTTCCTTGCCCTAAAAGCAAATAACATTCCAAACAATTTGCCAATTTACAAAGTCCTCTCACCTGCCGTTTAACTCAAGGACGTTCGTCCTTGTGCATGAAAAGGCTCTTCAGGTCATTTATCTCCACCAATTTCCCTGAATGACTTGAAAAAATGTCAGCAAGGTAAGCCACTTTTCAGTGTGGTCTTTCGAGGATGATTTGAATTTTCGAAGTGAAATCATTCTATCAGTGGAAGTCACCCTCAATGAGCACCAGTGCGGACTGAGAGTTTACTTAAAGTTATTTCCGGATTTGATTATATCTTGTTAAGCAATTGAAATTATCTTCCAGGAGAATAGCCCGCACCACACCACAATGGTTGTAAATGTGATTTTCAGAAAAATTGCTACTTTACGACCTTATCAGGAAAAGTAATTGAATTTGTGCGAAGTTAAGATTTTAAGCAAAAGTTGTACATTAAAATTTGAATTCAAATAGCACGAAAGGATCTTTTGACTTCAACATCTTTTGACGGAATGTTAGTGTGATAACTTAAGGGCTTGTACAAAATTTGATTGCAGTGAGCTCGCTCTATGTGCTCGTCTAACAAATTCGTATTTATTTTTCCATTAAAGTTTGAAATTCGAACTCTCTTTTGGGGGAATGGTTTTGAAATGATTGTTATTTAAATAGTAGATTGCATAGCTCTGTAACTGAGTATCGGTGGGTTTGGGAGTCAAAGTGATTATTATTATTTCTCCTTCTTAAATGTACTGTTGGTTGGTTGGTTTAAGTGGTGAGCGTTGCCATCATGGTAACACTCCAATTAGCACTATTATATCGCCATTTTGATTTCACAAGCAGTAAGACTCGGTTTTTTGCTGGACTCGCAACGCTGATTCTTATCTGAAGTCATGGTTGAGGTCGGCTGAGTTTCTTATGGGAAAAAGGAACTAAAGCCAACCGGAGGAATTTACGAAACTGACTAGTTATTTCCTTAATTCTTACCCTCGAGATTGCCTTCAGGTTTTCTAAGTAGTACTCCCCTATATGACTCTGGCAAGAGCCGGACATTTACAGAGAAGATTGACTAATGGGTTCTTTTTTGTTCACGTCGTCACAACCGCAACAGTGTGTATTGTAAGGGTCGCCCAGCCTAGCTGCATGCTTGCCTAAAAGACTGTGGCCCGTGCAGACCGCAGTGATATTTTTACGATAACAGCTCTCGGTTATAACATGGCCAGGTGACCCTTGATATGCTACATGCGCCCTAATGGCCGCCTGACTATCTGTAAAAATGGCGATGTTCTGTTTCGGTGAATGGATATACAGAAGCAGTCAACACGCCTTCATAATCGCAAGCACCTCTGCCTTGAAGATGCTCGATGTGTTCGGTAGACGATAAGACTTTGATATATTCAGTGTCTCAAAGAACACTTCTGCATCAACACCTTGTTCCATCTTAGAACCATCCGTGAATATTACGGTAGTTGCTGTCCGGTTCCGCCATTTTCCGTTCCCTTCTAGTTGGAATTCTTTTTTTGTGGTGAAGAGCATAAGCTAAGTTTTCCTTGGATTCACAGCCAGGCCACAGTTCTTAGACCAACTGCTCACCTTGTTTAGGGCACCCGCCATAATTTCACTGATAACAGAGGAAAATGACCCGGATACCAGGATCACCACATCGTCCGCGTAAGCGACGGCCTTAACACCCCCTTGCTCAAGTCTCAGCAGGACCTTGTTCATGACCATTAGCCATAGCAGGAGAAAGATAACCCCACCTTGGGTGGTACCGCGGGAAACGTTCCTAACAGCCCGACTAATTCCGAATTCGGACTGGTTTATCCTTGCCTTTAATTGCTCTACATTAAGCTTGGCAAGAAATTCTTGGATAGCTTCAATGCGTAGGTACATTGGTAAAGGCTCCTTCTATGTCCAGGAACTGTACAGTACTCTACGCTACATATTCTAGTCACTAATGATGTAATTTGCAGCTCTCTAGATAACAACCAATCGTGAAAGATTAGATGGACTCTTTTGAAAAGTCTTATTCACCTGGATAATCTTTCCGATATTTACTGCCACTCAAAGGTTTTGCGGACAACTGAAGAGCTTTTTTAACCGATTTTGTTTTTGTACGATATGGTAAAATTTCGGGAATCTTTTCTAAGCCAGGAACAGAGTTGGATCAATACGTTGAGCGGCAAGACCAACATGCCACGGGTCCCGGGTTCGAGATCAGATGACCCCGTGAGCTTTTATTAAGAAATTAAAATAATCCACTCCGTCTCTGGGCGGTTGTCTAGCTCGCAGCAATGCAAAAACAAGACTCAAGATTCTTTACTTCCCTTACCCTAAATTTCTTCCGGCAAAAACCATGCTAATGTGTCAAAGGGTTGTCCCCTAGGATTTAGCCATATCGTATAAAAAAAAAAACCGAACAACACGGACGTGGAAAAGTTTACCATCTTCTGTTTTCCCTCGTCATATGAGCCCGAAACTTTCAAACGGGGCGTACATCGACACCTCCTTCACTCAACTTCCTAACCCATTTCCCCCACCCTTAATTCCTTTTCTGCCAAGGTTGTGCTTTAGCATCATAGAGCATTTCCTGAGCTTTGTCAACATCATATATAATTGAAAAAAAAATCAATATTCTTTGTTACGCTGACGCTTACGGCTTTTAAAATTGGTATTCCACTAACCACGCTCTTCTAAATTATCGGCAAGGGCACACCTATTTCTTTCTCCTGAAGGTGATCTTCTTTTTACTTTAATTTCACTATAGATGGCTCTCCTTTAACTAGGCTTACAAAGCCTAAGGATATGACGTCTGGTTTAATTCTCATTTTAATGCCAGTTAGTTAGCATTATTGTACTTTTGTCGGGCCTATTTTGGAATATGCTTGACGGTCGTCCTTCTATGCAACACACATCGATCGCATTAAAGCGGTCCCGCGAAGTTTCATTAGGTTCGCTCTTCAAGGCCTTCCTTGGAGGAATTTATTTATATTACCACCTTATGTCGATAGGCTTCAATTGTTGCACCTGGATACTCTTGAATCCGTAAATCCAGATTCCTTTATGCTTTCAAATACATGACTCTTTTATACTTTTGGGGTGCTTTGATATATCACTTCTAGCTCGCTTCCTGAAAAACCATGGATTATTTCAGGTACCTTTTTATCGCACTAATTAAGGGTTGAATGAGCCTATCACATCCCTGTCACGACTTCTTAATTTCTGTTTTGATCGTATTGATTTAATTCTGTCTCGAAATCATGTCACGAATGGGCATGCATACTGTATTCGTCAGTACCTTGATGAATTATTTTTTTAAATAAATAAATGAATTATTTATTTAGGAGGGTGGTGTGTCTAGGGCATAACCGATTTAATTAAATGTATTTTTTCGTTATATTTTTCACTCAAATAGTATTTCTAAAGTCTTGAAACTTTGACATTTTTTGATATTATCAACTAAAGGTTTTACATTCCGAAGTTTTCAGCCTTTGGGATTTCTTCTATTTTTTACTACTTTGCTATCGTCTTTTTTTTTTTTTTGAGGGAGAGGTGAAAAGCTTCCAAAAGACACCAGACAGCCCGTACCCTCCGGTAGTGTGAGATTCTTTCTCACTAAAAACACCTCTCTGGGGATAAGCCGAAACAAACCACATAACCGGGTCCCTTTTCGTCCCGTCCCAGTCTCCCTTAGTCTGGCAACTGAGTATCCAGATATCCCACTGTCGCCACTAACCTCGGTTTCCTGGGTCACTGCTAGAATCCTATCCTGTCTGCATAAATCCATGTTTTCCTACCATCTCGCCCCCTCCGGATTAACCGCAGCTAACCCTTCGGAAGGCAGAAATCGCCATTCGGGACCCAATTACCCCTGGGTCCTGCAGAGAGGCCGACGACACTGCAGACTCCCTTGGAGTTAGGGGGATTTTTCAAGAGGTTATCACCTCCCGCATTAGTTACTTGGCTTCATTCTAGGATGCATTGCCCGGTTGCCCGTCTAAATTCATTCTACACCAGAAGGTGTATGGTACGGTTTTTAGAGTACCTCTGGGTAACATTCTCGGTCCACTTTTTTTTTTATTATTTCTGGTTTTCTGAAAATATGAACATGACGATGATGCGTCACTATTGAAGCAAATCTATTCCTTCTCGGCACATTTTTTTTTATCTCGTACACAAAATGAAGAAAGTAACCTTTAACATCATAAAATATTAATGGATATCATGTCTCAGAATTACGGCAATAAAATTAACTGTTCAGACTCCTTCTAAAATATTAAATGTGAAATCGATGGTAACCAACATCTTCAAATTCGTTATTAATTGAACGAAGGAATAAATGATTAGAATTAAAAGAAACCTGCGACAATAAATATATTTGACTCCCTTTAAGCCTATTGGTACACGTAAGCATCCATTGAATTGAGTGAATCACGTCATTTAAATAAATCCATTCAAGTAAGCACTTGAAATCCTCGACATTCATGAGTTTTCTTCAATTTTATCACGACGCTGTAAGCTATTAGTTGTCATAAAAATCTCCTACGAATTGGGATTTTATTAAAATGTGTCCTGATGTCGATTTTTATGTTATGTCGTCCTCTAGTCGAAGGATTTACAAGTTTAAAGTGGGATTTATCATCGGAAGGAATTTTGTTGACACCTTCGCAATGAAATTGGAATTCGAGGCATGTTTCATCAAATCGGGCACAAATAGTCATAAACTGGGATAAACGCAAATAAATCCCAAAATTTTCCAGACAGATGCTTGTCTATAATCGAGATGACTTCGTGATAGCATAAACAGGGTCGAACAAATCAATCTCGACCTTCGTAAATAAATACTTAAGGGACGAGGAGACCTTCGAAAATATACTTATGAATTCCACTTAAATGAACTTAAAAAACTATTTAAATCAACGGAAATTAATATTCTACGATGGAGCCATTTACAAGATTTCTATGATTTCTAGAGATAAGGGCGGAGTGTAAGAGAGAACGGCTATTGGAAATAATTTCGTTGATGAAAGCTTCGTAAAAGGCCGAGATAAATTATGTCAGGGGCGGAAGGTTTTACTTCATTTCAGTTGACTATGAAGGAAATAATATTAATGGATTTTGCGTTACATGCCTTCAAAGCAAAAGTGCCACAAGAAATTCCCCCAAAAAGTTATACAACTTAATTATTCGTAATTACAAAAACGAGCAACCTTACGGAAGCGAAACTGTGTCGTAATAATAAGGATCGGCTTACAAAAAAGAGATATAGGAGGAGATTAGTTCCGGATGAAACTTTAACCAAAACTTAACTTTTAAAAAGTGTACACCCGTAAACATACATATCTGTTTTTCCTCAATCTGAAGTAGCACCATAGGAATTTGGGTTTGGTATTCCACCGTACCTTCTTTACTTACCACAAGGATTTGCAATCTATTTTCTACTACATCTTTGGATAGGACAAAGACAATCCAATGAAAATCTCGTTTGAAAAGGGATTTGTGGGGCTTTGCACGCTATTATTTGGTTACGGATAATACAATTTGGTATTTATGTATGTAGACAAATCGTTTTCTGTTGTTTTTTGCTCTTTATTAGTTTCGGATATTTATTCGTGTACAACAACATTTACAACTATTCTCGATGTAGATTTTAAGGAGACTTAGTACTAACTTCCTCTGCACGTAGACTTCACACGCCCATTGTACTTGCCTCAGAAATAAAGTCTGGCATAGTCTCGTCCTCCAAGGCGGCTCACAAGGCGTCTCTAAACGAATCTCACTATTTTAGTTTCCAGCGCTCCGTCCGGGTAAGAGTTAGAGTCCTGACGATATTGCATTTTTCGTTAACATAACAAGGACAGTTATCTAGAAATGCGTTATTGTCTCATTCTCTTCAATGGAAAGTGATTATGTCTTCATTATCTTTGCTAAACCATTCGCTTTTGGCTATGGATATTTAAGGTAGGAGAAGCTTCGCCTGTTTACAGTCCTCTTTGTCATTTCATTTCCGATTGTGTTCTTTTTTGGTCAGTTCTTTTACTTCTTGGATAATAAAGGACGGAGATACACCAACATTCTTCTTTAGCGAGACTGCATGCGCTCTCATTATCTTCTCTATGACCGGGAACCCAGCAGAGTGTAATAGCATCCCGGGTAGAGATTGCGTTTAGTATTTTCTTACATTTCTTTACTAGTTTGGAAGTGGATATGACAGATGAGAGAGCCATTAGTGCTGCCTTACTGTCGTAGAGAATAGTGGCGTTCAACCCGATCGTATCACTGTCTTCAATAAGGTGCGCACACTTTATAATGGCGTATATCTCTGCTTAAACTGTGGTAAAAAGTCGTAATGTAAGGACCTAAGAGTGATTATACCCTAGACCAGTGATGGGCATTATTCGAATAAATTTTCAATCAAATAACGATTTTTTTTTTAAATCGAATAAATTTTTATTCAATTTTCAATTTATTTTAAGTTATTCGCAAATAATTATTTGTTATTTGGTGCTCCAATTTCAAATTATTATTTGTTATTCGATCGTTCGTTATTCGATAATCAAATAATTATTCGTTATTTGATGAATTATTGGAAAATAATGATTTGTTATTTGGTGCTGTTTATTCGAATTTCAAATAATTATTTGTTATTCGATTATTATGTCTAATTATTTGTTATTATTCATGTTTATTCTTTATGAAATATTTATTTGTTCATGGCGTCCATTAGTTCAATTTTAAAAAATTATTTCTTGGTACACGCATTTCATATCACAGGGTGTCTCGTACTTAGGTAATTAAAACTGCCTTGTTATGTTTCGATGTTTACAATAAAGATTTTTTGATACCATAAAACAAATAAGTATTCCATAAAGAGACATCAACTATCGAATAATTACTTGATAATCGAATAACAAATAATTATTTTAAATTCGAATAAAAAGCACCAAATAAAAAATAATTATTTGCGAATAATCCTCCAAATAACAAATAATTTTTGTAATCAAATAAATTTTTATTCGATTTTTCAATTTATTTGAGCTTTTAGCTTTTATTTTTATTCGAATAAAAAATGCCCATCGCTGCCCTAGAGACACACAGCTCTTCTAATAACTAAAACTAATTGTTAATTAAGGAGCTTTTGTGTCAAAATCTGCGTTCGATTCATTTTTTTTTAAACTGTACAAACGTAAAAATCAAACAGCTGATCATCATCATCAAAGATGTGACTGTGTGTCACCAGTTACTAAATTGATAATTTGTAGCACTATATGTCTAGGGTATAAAACAAAGGGTACAGAACTTGCCTATAGGATATCACCCAAGGAGTAAAAACAGCAGGATCTCGCGTCAATGACTCTGTCAAATTAGTGTTCGATTTAGTCGAGCCATGACTCCCATGACTCTGAAGATAATGACATATTGACACGAAAAAGCAGATGAGATTCGTTAAAGAAAATGTTACTCAGAATTTTGGTAAGAAATTTGTTTGGATCATTTCTGGTTAAATATTAAAATAAATGCAGGTGGAGGTAAGAATTTAATAAGAGCAACAATAGCGATACGTGTTTTACAGTTTGACGGTTCTTGACTCTCTCAAACATAGCTTAACACGAATTTTGACTTCCGTAATCAGAAGCCTTAACGGAAGCAAGACGCGATGGTTCTGACATGATCCCAATGAGTCGGGTATTATGCTTCGGAAGGAAACTTTGAAACACCCACTACTGTAAACTGGAGAGTCTTTGCACGTTTCGAAAGGGGCATTGGCGTAGATCGCTGCTCGCGATGGGGGGAGACTTGATGTTGGAATAAAATTTTTCTAAGAATAAAAGACGATTCTAGTAACATAAAAGTATACGACAAACGTGAGTTTTCAATTTTCGCAATTTTAATCGTTTTATTTCATCTAGATTCTCATAAATAAATGGAATAAATTCATGACCCCACTCTTTGAGTAGATTGAGTCTTTTAAAAGTTTTCTGTCATGGTGTTTTTCCGGATTCGTCAATAGTTTCTTTCTGAATAAATTTAAGTTCTTTTATGAGTAGGTCAAATTTGGAAATGGTTTCTATGGTGCTTTGGCAGTCTCTTACAGTCGATTGGTAACTTGCTGGTAATAAATTTAGCCAAACACCATTACATAGAAAAGCATCGATAATTTGATTCAAGAATAATTCTGTTTTAAACGTTTGCTACATCCGAGACTTGTCAATGAGATTCTCAGCGAAGATACTCTTTTCCAATACGCAGAAAATTATCCATAACATTCTCTCTCTAGTTCCCCTAACCCCTTGTGGTGTATGGGGCGGGAAAAGAAATCCACCCGATTCGAGACAACAATTGCAAGTGTACCTAGAAAAATGGATTCCGAACCACTGATATTTTCTCTGCAACCCCCACGAACTTTTTGTCGTGATCTGTTGTCAGCGGAATACAATCATGGGCCGGTCCTGGTGGAATTCGAACCTGAGACTTCACTTACAACACCGATGACTGTATAGTAATATTTTTTTGCTGTTCTTAATAAGCCTGTTGAAAAGGGAAATTGTTGTTGAAATTGTTTGTTGGTTCTTTTAACCATAGTGTCGCAGAGCGTTCACGCGCCATCCAAAACACCTCGACCTAGACAGTACCTACGTGCTATACAAATGCACTCTCGGTGACTCCCAGGACGCCTTACGGAGCATCCCTCCTTCTCGGATACGAAAGATATGCTTGTAACTTTCTTATCTGAAAAAAATCAGCTTATGGACGAACGATCCTTTGTCATATAAAATGGTCAAAAACTTTCTACTGAATATTTTTGAAATAGTTTAGTTTGGCAACCTTCGTGAAAAAACGCACCAAAAATATCTTCGTCCTAGGAAAACAAAAAAATCACTGTGAAAAGTGTGAACTTGTAAACAGTATTGTATGAAGTTGTACTAGTAACTTAGCGAACAAAATTGAAATACCAATAGATGGCAGAGTAATTTATTTTTTAACTAATCAATCTTTAAGAAATATGAATGTATGAAAATAAATGGAGCTTTTATTCTTTTTAACATAGGTATATATTTTGTAAATTTATGGGGCGGGTGATAGATTACCTTGCCACCCCCCCCCCCCCCCACTATGTACGCCACTGGCAAGAGAAAAACTTTTAGAAAACGTCCATAAGAGGAAAATTTGCTGACACTGCGGTACATGTAGGTAGAATTATGAAAGTAATACTTTAACCACGCCAAGTCAATACATGGCGCTCTCGCATCTCACGTCACACCTACACTAAACTGGTGATTGTGAGCTATAGTCAGAGGTATATTGCCACCATTCCTTTAGACTTTATCACTGTACTGTAGTTTATGAGAAAAAACGAGTTAAATTTTCGCTGCGAGCAAAAACGAGTTGGATAAGTAACTCGTTTTCTAAACCACTTTTGCTCTGAACTGTAGTTGTACCGTTTTCCCGCTCAACTATTTCTTTCCCGGTTTTTCGCGCAATGTTTTCTTGACTCACTTTTGCTCTCAGCGTGTCGTTTCTTGCTTAGTCTAGTGAACCATAAAAATCTTATTAAAAATTTAAAGATATGCCTTTTTGGGTATCTCTGGAGCTAATACACCAGTAGCTTCTGCATTTTCCATCTATGGTAAAAGCATAGCTGCACATAGACCCGTAAGACGAGTGAAGAATGAAATTGTTAGAAAAATTTGGATTATGGTCAGGCTGACTAAGGGTTGACCACAAAGAATATTTGCAGATAAAAACTGACTACACTACTCGTGGACTCATCTTAGGAAAAACTCCTCTCTGGGAATCGAAAGTAAATTAATGTGGAATGAGAGCCAAGCTGGCACTGAAGCAGAAATTTCGGTCTTTATAAATAGATCTAAAGCCAAAAGGGGAGGAGGGGCAGATCTTCTGGTCATAGAAACATTGGCAGGACTACAGTTTTCAAGCCCAAATTTATTGATAAGTAACGATATATGTATCTGCATTGGCACTTAATTCAAACATAGTTAAGTCATGGTTGGTAACAGACGCTGCAATAGTCGTTAATCCGTAGGGACATCACTCAACGCAACTCTGCTGTGTTCTGGTGCTTCCACCGTCGACTGATCAGCTGACTCCTTGCAGCACCTCAGGTTGCTAAGGTGCAATTAAGAAAGACTGGCGACGTGTGATAGAAACAGTGTTCTGTTTTGTTTTTTGTTATTTTTGAAACCTAAATAAACAGGTCATTGAAAATTTAAACGATCCACTTAGTTTAGTCACTAAAAACTTGCACAATTACTTTTTCTATTAACCATAAATGCACACAGCGCACGCTAATTGGATTAAAGTCTTATTTCAATATAAAAGAAAATCGATTTCAATTAAAATGGACTTAACTTTCTCATCTAGAAAATACAATAAACTTACTGAAATAAAGTATTAATGGCGCATACCATGTCAGATATAATAAAAACTTATTTTGAGATAACAAACGTACTCAAACCTTTTCCTCATTCAAAGGAAAACGAAATTTATCTCTTGAAATGTGCCAAAAACTTTCGTTACACTTGAATTCACTTAAGGAGAAGGTTTGAACATATTTTCAGAAAACGTGTCTATCTATGTCTCTCGCATGACTAAACGTCCCACAAAAAACTGCCTTATATTTTGCAGTTTCCTAAAAATCCTCTCTATAACTTTGTCAAACAAATTCATTTATGCAATTACTTCAAACTCAAACTAATCTGAAGAAACAACACTCCTAAAAACAAGACAATTTTCCAGAAAACAGATTCGGGCTTGCATCTATCAGCACAATCAATTGAATTGCTTTCTTTCCCTAATAAGTATTAGGTCAGTGGAACTTTCTTCTGATAGTGAAAGCAATACTTACAAGGCATGCTTTCTTAAGGTCTCAAGGTGTCAAGGGGATTAGGCAAACCCAATCAACCACATCTTTCGGCCGGATAACTCTACTACTACAAGTAAGCATTGTCAGAACTTTTCTCTGGTCACATTGGTGTTTAACTGATTCCTATCCTGCGAGTTTATCAGTGTGCCACTTGGCTAGGACAAGCAATACCTATAACCAGCCACTGGTCAATTGAGATAACATGGGCTACAATCAATCCTAACAAGGTCGTAAAATAAATAAAATTGACAACAATAGCTGCCGTTTTGGTCACATTTACTGATGAAGTTATAAGCTTGCTCTCCAGATATCGGAAATTATTGCTTATGAGGTCAGTTTAGAGACTTGACGGGTCAAAAATTCCTTAGAAGTTTTCCGTTTAAAAGATTTTTCTAACCTTGGAATTGTTTGGATATTTTTATCTCGACAGGATGCAGGAAGCTTTCATAGAAGATGATTTGAAGTGGTGATTAAAATTATGACATAAATATCTGACATGAAGGTTATATTTAGTTAAGTTAAGGTAAAGGCACTTTGAGGCTTTATATCAAAACAGATCTTTTTATTTTAACGAACATCAACAGCTGTCTATTTGTCAAAATCTTATAAAATTAACTCTTCGAATTCAGAAGGCGCACTTCTCAGGCGGAAGCCTACAAACAGTTCACCTATTCACCAGAATATAACAATATATTCAGGTGAATGAGGCTCCCACATCTACATGCAAAAGAAAACATAAATAATCAAAACTAGACAACGCATACAGAAAACAATCAGGAGTGCACAGAGACCGTTTCAGCGAATCTTTAGTAAGGGTTAGGTCGAAAACAGCGCACATATTCACGGCACTACACATACGATTTATGGGCTCATGCATATCATAGTTAGACCGAGAGTGAACAACATGTAGTTAAGGCAATCTCCTTAAGCTATAGGGGAGGGGGGGGGGGCCTCAGGCCTTTCTCTTTCGGTTCTTAAGATGTCTCAAGTGGGCGTCCATCCAGAGGGTGAAGGAGACCGGCAAACAGTTGGTAGAACATGAATAGAGGACGTTATTAAAAGTGTGGACAGCCTTATCGTTATCGGACTCCACGAACACATTTGGTCAATCATAGCCCGAGTGCCAGTCGTTGAGGACAGCTACTAAGGGATGGGGATAAACTGTCAAGTACCTCAAAGCACAAGAGAACTTAAAGTGCAGGATGGTGGATGGACTCTGGGACTAGGGGAGTCAAGCAATTTCTCACCAACGAGCCACCCGGGTTGGTGGAGAAAACAAGGTCCAGCAACCTTCCCGAATAATTTGCGACATCGTTACATTGAGCAATACTCGTGAACGCACAGGTGACCATTAAGGTTAGAACATGAGGGGCACACGAGAAGGAGGGAAAAAGCCCTTTAGTCTCGGAGGATTCAGTCCAACCCACTGAGGAAAGGTTAACGTCGCCGAAAATTACAGCCTCGTCAGACGGTAACAAGGAATCGCTCAAGCGATCATAAAACACGTAAACCCATTCAAATACACTTGAGAGTGAGCAAGGGGGAATGTAGACGGTGAAGACGTACAAGCTTTTTCGAGGGAACTTTAGATCAGTGATGTCCAAACCTATGCCCGCGGGCAAGTGAGCTTTTGAGCTTTTAAATTCGCATATGCACTTGTTTGGCTGTATTCGGGTTCTTATTTTTGCGTTTTTTAATTAATAAGGCATACAAAAGTTAAAAAAAAATTTTATTTAAGTAGTTTTGTAAGCCATTATATAATATCTTAAGATATACAACCTTTTGCAAACATTTTAATGCTCTAAATTAAACAAACAGTACAAAATGCTTCGAAAGCTTTCTTCACATTAAGTAGTGTGAGTTTGGCCATCACTGCTTTAGATTGGCAAATAGAAGTTCCAGGTCGACGGGACAAGCAATCTAGTTAACTGAGCACACCAGAGCACACAGATGAGAGTGGCAGTCACGCCGAAAAACCTGGAACGCAGGTCCAAAGAACTCGGCGTCAGAAATGTCGTTGCGCAGCCAGGTCTCAAAAAATTACCCAAAAAGCGTCTGTTAACTTTCTCATTTTCATCCCCTCCACCAGAAGAAAATTTTTACTTGATTTTTATCCACGCTTTTTTACACAGAAGTAAGCAGACAGACCTTATATGAAGTTTTTATTCCTATTTTTATGGTATAAGCCCTTAGTCTTGCATCTCCAGTCACAAGGCCAACAAGAAGTTTCAGTTTAGCTTTGTTAAGTTTAATGATCTTTTCAGCTTCATGTGCATTGAGAGTTCCCCAAAACGCCTTTGTATGTCTGGCGATATCGGATCCCTCCTATTTTTCCTTCTGCCTCCTCGTTACCTATTCCATGGTTTCCTTTGTAATTTCATGGATGGGTATACTTAGGTTGAGCATTATTGGAGTGTCCTCATTTGCTTTTTCATTTCCTGGGATGCCACAATGTCCCGGCACGGACATTAGGGTGACAGCGTTTTGTCTCCCTAGCTTCGTTAGGGTCTGTTAACATTCCTCTATCGTTTTGGATTTTACCTCGGCGTTAGCTAAAGATTTGATGGACGTGCATATTGCAATCCTCGAGGATCTTATCCCCGTTCTGTTAGTTGTTTAGCTCCTATCACTATCGCTGCGATTTCACATTGAAGATCCGAGGAGGAGTCGTTTATCCATCCCCATAAATCCAGGTTAAGTTTCTCGCACGATATTCCAAAGCCACAGCCACGCTCGCATTTTGAGCCGTCTGTGTAAATCGCTGAATCACCCTATTGTTAATCCCTTCACTTTTTGTCGGGAACTGAGTTTTGAAGATTGCCTGTAAATTTGGGTTGCCAGTTTTGAAGTCCCAGCAATCTTCTTCCTCAAATACGTTGTGCCTGGTCCATAATCTTTTACTTTCTACCCACCTACATCGCTTTCCACCGGACTATCGCTCTATGCGTTATCATGGGTCTGATTAAAGATGTGTATATCCATTTTGGACTCATGGACTATAGTTTACTATACATTGTTATAAATAGTCGACTGATGGTTACGCCTTTCTAAAATAGTATCACCATTTGGATGCTCTTTAAAAATTTAATATTCTCCAACATTTGCTCTGATCCCTTTTCAAAAGCATTTTACCATAATCCTCTTCTGTCCACCAAAACTCTTCAAAGAATATCTTTTACCTATGAATACTAATGCCGTACTGAAAGTAAACCGTTTGATATTTGCACCGTCACGTTAAAATTTCTTACCGCAAAATTAAGTTACGTGGGTTAAGTTTTCCCCAAATAAGTTTTGCCACTTCAATGTCTGGATGTCACCTTAATCAGACCAAAATGTAACAAGTTGATAATTTGGCTGGAGCGATAAAGGCGTCCCAAATCTCCGGTATCCACAATATCGGAAAGTGTGCAAAATGCAAGATGTCTCGGGAATAACAATTGTGACAATGTGAACTCATTCATATTTAAACAAGCCCTATACGGATCCTGAACAAAAGGATAATAGAAAAATAGTGCAAAAACTCGATTCGTCCAATATGCACAGTCATTGAAATAAGAACAGATACGAGGAGTTACTCCCTCAGGGAAACGTGACTGGAATTGAGGTCCATATCGAATGTGGTACTCATAATAGAAATAGTCGTAAATGAGTTTGCAAACATGACCAGCGGGGTGGGGGAAAGAATTTCAATTATTTTGCAAACGCGTGTCATTTTCGTGACTAGTTTTGTATAAAGGGCGTAATAGTAAAATTTTCAAAAATCTATAGCTTGTCACATTCAGAAAGGAGATTTGCACTGGGATGACGTCCATATCAAATTTTACTCTTGCCTCATTTTTATGATTCCCTTTTAGAAGACACAGTACAGATAGCCATATTGAAATTAGATCCTCTTGGGAAATGGTACCTAGACGCGACTAAGTATATTGTTTTCTGGCTGCCAGTTTCTGCAAGTAATTGAGTTTATGCAAATGCTATGTCCTTCCAGGACTCGGAAAAAAGGATTGGCAAGTAAAGGTTTAGATATATTTGTTATATGAGAAGTATTTGATTGTTCTAGGGGTTTGCATTTGCATTTATCGATCAACAAATCTCGTAAAACCAAAGAGTTTCACTTAAGGATTTTTAAACTGATTACATTTGAATGCAATTTTTAGTACAACTATTTAAAACTGGGACGATTCAAGGAGTGATATAAAATTGAGGTGGTCAGAATGTTTTACTTTTTGTCGACGTAGTTTGTATCAGAGATGATATTCCACAATCGTGACTTTTGGCATGGTACAACTTAATTCATTATTCAGTTTTTATCGCGACCCAATTACATACAGTGCTGCCGTTTTAAGAATTTCAAATGCAGTAGTTGGTCCAAGGATTTGCAGTAGTTTAAACCAAATTGTTGCAAAATATTAAAGTTACTATGTAGGTTCGGTTCGGTTAGGTTATAGTGGCAGCCTTTCAAGGAGAAGGTACACTTAGGCCATAATAGCCCATTGCGATACCACGTTGGAGCTAGATTCCCGTCCCTATGAAAGTGATATATACAACAACTTGGAGGTCCTATTGAAAACATCTGAGCAGATTGGCTAAATCCTCAGCCATATCATTTTAGCAGCTTTAGAGGTCGTATACATTTTCTTGGGAGATTTAATAATAGCCGGAAATCTGTGAAGATACATATATCGCTTAACGATACCTTTATAGTCACGAGTTCTGCTTGAGAAACAGTCTGGTAAACTAAAAGAAAAGTTCAGGTCGAGGTGTTCCAAGTAGAACCTCCACCCCTTTTACTTCCAAGTTAGAACCAGGGGGCTTCCTTCCATTCTTGTCCGTTGGGAATAGAGGAGACGAGCTCGGCGTTTAAATGAGGCTTGGTATGGTGTAGGCAATAATTTTTGTTATACTTTTATCCAGAATTTTGCAGTTCCCGTAGTTGGTACGTGCTTATGTGCGGACTGAATTTAGCAAAATAGCCGTTGAGGATGCGGTTCGCTGACCGAAGGGTTCCACCATAGAGAATTGTTTTAATTAATTTAATTTTGACTTCGTTTAGTTTTGAGGAGTTAAAGGGAGAAACCTTATGATTCCGTGAGAAAAGTATCAACTTTGTTTTATCCGAGTTTATACAAAGACTACATTTAGTGCTCCAGGAGGATGGTTTTCAGAGGGCATGTTGCTAGATTATTTGGGTGTGTAATCCAGGTTAACAGGGCAACTTCAACGTCAGCGTAGGCTATAACTTTGTGGTTGGAGTGTCCTAGATCTACAAGTATATCTATTTATTCCTTCAGATTCATCATACAAGATTACTGCGGCGAATAATGTAACTTATAACTAAACTTCAAATTAAAAGCCACAAAACAGGCAAAGAATAATCCGCGACCACCGCATCAAACAAGACACAGACAAGACGTACAGGAAGTCGGAATTCTTTAAATAGCGTTGTGTGAAGAGATGTTCACAGCTGCCAGTAAGAATTTATCGTTCCTTGCAATAAATCGAACAAAAATAATAGTATGGTGATGTTGTCCCTCTTTCAAGGAAGTAGAGAGAAATCAGTCCAAACAATCAGTATGAGAAGGCAGTAACCAAGGATCAATTAAGGGAAGTCTACGGAGAGCAAACTCAAGGAATCTGTGCTGCTCTGCCTCGACACGGCCGACGTGAACGGTGAAGTAGGGAACCCACACAGGGCTAGCGTATTTCAAAATCGGTATAATGAAGATGCAGGAACAACCCAGTATCAGTATCTTATCAACTTGTTTTGACTCGGGAGTTAACGCTGAAAAGCTGCTCCAAGATAATTTTTCTTAGGAGTTAACGCTTTTCTTTAAGCTGCTCCAATTCTGTCTTCAGAGTTAAAGCTTTTTAGTAAGCTGCTCCACCGGAGTTAAAGCCTTAGTGGCTGCTCCTATCCTCCCCAAACGCATATTAAACGAGAACTCTTCGCTTAACTTAGAAACTACAAGAGAATACCACACTCAGGTACTAAACCTTATCAATCAAGGTAATACCATCGACGGTGTAGTCAAAGAGGAAGGGATTACGCACGCACCAATCGCAGAATATAGCCAGGTCAGGGTTCAAGGCACTGCACTCTGATTCGTGGGAAACAGTGCGAAAAATTTAAGCATCGTCCGCATAACACAGAATTTTACTGCTGGCTTCTCCTGGCCAAACATCGTTAATATATATGAAAAAGACGAGCGGGCCAAGGTTACTACCTTGAGGCATTGCCACCTCGGGCAAAGCTTTGGTGTGAAAAAGCTGCCCGAAATAGGACGCGCTGTGTACGACCAGACAATTTATAGACCAGGATACCATGGTCAATCCTATTGAAAGTCTTACTTAAATCTGTGAATACACAGTACACCTGTTTGCCCGCTTCGACGGCTGGCAAACAATAATTATTAAATTTAAGAAGGTTGGTGGTCGCAGATTTCTCCGTAAAGAAGCCATGCCGGAAAGACGCCATAAAAGGCCTGCAGTGAAATTGAAGAACGTCACTGACAAGGGACTCAAGAACCTTCGCAGCAGAAGGACATAGCCTCACGTTTCTCATGAGATTTGAGCCATTGTGCTCGCACACCTCCAGTAACATGTCCAAGTCCTTTTGAATGAGGGTGGCGTCATCATCGTCCTTAACAAAGAAGAGGATCTTCATGACGTCAGCGTAGAACAGAACATTAGAGTGCCAGATTAGATAGACAATGTCATCAATGGCAAGAACGAATAGTAAAGGGCCGAGATGACTACCTTGTGGCACATCAGATGAAGCTTTAACGCAAATAACCGCACCACATATTAACTACCAACCTACGATAACCTCATAAAAAATTAAATCCAACCCCATCACTCCAAAATTTATGAACGCAACCCCCATTAACACAATAACCCCATAACCACATGTTCCAATAACGACACAAAGCTCCGTAGTTAATAATTTTTTTTGATTATTAATTTATTATGGCTGTGTGCGTTGGGTATATAGGTTGGAAATAAGGTCCTTTAATAAAATTGTCTAATAATATATTTGAAATAAATGCTTAAGTACTTTTATTGTTGAATGTGTAGATACATACATACATAGCTTCCATTGTTTTATATTTCTATGTATGACTACGTGTGCTCGGCGTTGCTCGTACTTTTGGTAAGTGAGTGTCGTTTCTGATTATTTTTACATGTCACTCCCTTTGCACACACAGACCTCTAGGTGAGCTGGATGTGTCTTATCCGCATAGTATCGAGCGACATTGTCATCTCAGTGATCGACATTAGCAACAGTCGATTTCGATTATTTTCTTCCTGTTTGTTCCTTCCCAACCACACGGCTAGGGGTGTCCAACTACAGCAGTGTCTAGCGGCATCGGAAGTGTCATTGTTTATCTCAGCGACACCGAAAGCTATGGAATCTTACCTTAATATCGGTTCGGTTACTTATACATGTCACCTCCACCTCAGTTCGTAGTAGCTTAGACTATGCCTAAAAAAATACAGAACCTTTCCGTGAAAGTTCCATCGGAATCGGATTAGCCGTTTTCGATTATTTGTACATTTGTACACTCTCTTCGCATCCCCATCTATAGGGATGTCTTACACCAAATTATTTAACGGCATCGGGATTCTCATTATTAATCTAACTGACCACAAAAAGTATGGATTTGACACGGTTGTCGACCGTTTTCCATTATTTTTACATGTCACCTTCTCCTCCCCCACCCCTTCCAAGCCGTAATGGGAAATACTCATCAAGATGTCTGAGCCTGATTTGACTGAGGTCCTCGCAGTGACAGAGTTTGCGTTCCGCTGTCACCTCCTGTTTCAAACAGAATCTTCAGGTGTCTTCCTCAGCTAATCCCATGTTTTTAGGTGATAGCCTCGGGGGTAATGACCAGTTTAAAGTCCTATTAAGGGGCCGATCAAGTATTACGTAACGCAGATTTTGAAGAGTTCAAACCCCCCCTCTCCCCTTGTAACGCGATGTAAATTTTCGCGTGCATCTCTAGTTGAAACATGGTTGGTGCAGATCCGAGCGACTAATATAGCCTTAGTCTGAGCGTATAGAATTCGATGCCCGTTCTGTCACCCGTCTTGGAACCATCCGCATAACAAAATAGAGATCTCTTTTCCAAGATGTGGCTGCGGTTAAGCCAGTATTCTTTGCTTCTTCGAATCAACTGCTCCAATATGTAGCTGTGGTTAAGCCAGTATTCTGTGCTTCTACGGATGAACTTGGATGGTATATCAAAGCTGTGTCTTTTCTGCATGATATCAGAAATTGAGTTGATTACAGAATCATCAGTGAATTCTTCAAGGATTTTCCTGTGACCAGTCAAACTTCTTGTCAGCTTTGAGGAGATTGAAATTATACAGCCTTATTGTTTTCATTGTTACAGATGCAAGAGAGGGAGGTCTAGAAAAGCCTCCGTATTTGCAATAGGGTAGATACGGATGGCAGCCGTATTTCCTAGGTACCCTGTCCTCTACAGTTTTTTGCAGCCTACGCTATCTTTTTTTGCTGTTGACTAGCATATGAGCGCCGCATAGGAAATTAGGTGTGTTATAAAGGCTTAATATGCCGAATGTTTAGTCTGGAGTGAGAAATGTGAGGCTATGTCCTTCTCCAGGAGCCTTAATCAACAAGTTTTTGACTACAGCTCTGCGGGGAATGGCCTCCGTCGCGTGCTGTCCGTAACTGATGTTGGGCTAAAACTTGAAAGGAAACTTGACTTTATTCTGCAGATTAATTATATTGTGTCTAGAGGCAGTTTAATCTTAGGCTCTGAAAGGCGTTGGTCTAGAGAGTTCTCGGATTTACCAACTTTGATTCATTTGTACTGCTCCTTAGTTAGACCTATTCTGGAATATGCATCTCAGGTCTGGTCGCCCTGCTACGCTATTCATTCCAAGTGGATCGAATTGGTGCAACGTAATTTCGTCAGACTTTGACTGAAGCCCTCTTCCTTGGGACGATCTCCTTAGATTCCCGCCCTACACTAATCGCCTCCATTTACTCGGTTTGCCCTCATTTGTGAAAAGACGCAAAGTCGCTGACTTGGTCTTTACTCACCAGCTTGTTAGCAAGGTTTTCTTCAGGAAGGCCCAACATAATCTCCTAAGACTGTCTTAATTGTATGTTGACCCATCCAGATCAAATTATGGCATGCATGAACCAATTAACTGTTTATGTAGGGTTGTTAATGCCTGTACTAATTTCGATTTAACTCTTAGCAAGGAAGCACTTAAGTACTATCTATTCTCTGTCCTGCTGTCCTCTGTCCTCTGTCTGCTGTGTATGTTGTGTGCTGGGTTTCCTTACTTGTTTTCTTCCTACTACTTTCTTTTGCTTGTTTTTTTTTCTTCCTATGTGTGTTGGTGTGGGAGCCTCATTCCACCGTTTTGATGGAATTTATGGTCAATTGATTCTTGGCTCCTACCAAGAAGTGCGCCTTCTGTGTTAAAAGGGTTAATTCTATTAAAAGAAGACTACGTTGAAAATAAAAAAATTATGAAAAACTTGAGCATTTATTCCTAAAATGTGTGGATTCCCCCTTGTAAGTCTTGAAGGGTTTTTTCCCATCAAGGAAAGGAGAAAACTGGAATGTCTTGTCTTGCGAGCTTGACAACACACCAGAGCCGGAGTGGATTATTTTAATTTCTTAATAAAAACCCACGGGGAGATTTGGTCTCGAACCCGAGACCCATGGCATTGTGGTCGTGCGGCTCAACGAATTGCTTCAACTCCGTCTCCAAAGTTATAGGTGTTCATTGAAACACCAATTTTGCAAAAGTGTGATATATATGATAAAAATTAATGTATCAAAATATATCCTGTGCCACCGACTGCGTCTTGCAATGCTCCACGAAATAAATCGGAAGGAGTGTTCCAGTAAAAGATACATATAGAAATAAGATTGCCTTAGGTTTGCAAATAAACGTATTAAAGGAGAATTTAAAAGTCAAATTTCCGACTTGGACTCGGCTTGAACTATGCCAACACTCACTCAATTTTGAAAGGTTTCTACAGCTCTTACCCAAAGAACTGCAGCTGCATTGTTACGACTATAAAAGTGTCTTTTATAGACAATATGTTTTCACTACGGCCATGGTCGGATCCAGGATTTTTTTCTGGGAGGGGGCACAAGGTCCAAACGGGCAAGGAGTGTACTAATAAGATTACACTATATCTTTGGTATTAATTGTAAAATAATGATATAAAACAGTAACTATAAGAAATATACTTGTAATAAAGCTTTAATAATGAAAATAATGAAAAGTTACATGTTTAATAATGATAGTTTTCTTTTATGTTTTCTGCTGAAGATATCAAGTACTTCTGTAGCAATGACTTAATGGATATGCATTAAAGCCAGTCCATTCAAACGATCTTCTTTCATCCTGCTGCGAAGATGTGTCTTTAGTCGGCGAAAGATGGAGAAAGATCGCTCTCCTCGACACTTTACGATTGAGTTGCATCCTTTTTCAACCCTACTATAGGCTACCCATACCGATAGAAGATAATGCAAGGCGTCACCTTACCTTTACTTATTTTTCACATTCCATATGCCGGGATAATCCGGAAATAGTTTAGGCGCTAAGAGGAGTTTAAAGAAAAATTATCCCCCCCCCCCTGCTATAAGAAGCAATGTAAATTTGTCGGAAATTCAGACCACTTGGGCCCTAATGTGTGTGCGTAAAATTTCTTACTTCATGGCTTGTAGTTTGCGGAGGTTTTGCAACTCGCCATAATTTTCGCCTACGTTTGTGTACGCAAAACGCAACAAACCTAATTATAGCGCGACCTAATTATTATCCTTGTGTTTTTTGAGGGGGGGCACGTGCTCTTCCGCCCTTGACTACGGCTATACTGAGAACAAATTTTAAAAATATTCGAAACTAAATCTTGTCGATAGTAGCAGCTGATGGTTAAATCTAATTTGAAGTCACTCTAAGCTCACATCATGTATCAGTTGAATCCTACTTTAATCCCAAGTGTAAATGCCGTAAAACACTTTCATATCTTCCCTTAAGAACAAATGTAGCAAACATTTTTCCTTCTCCTTGTTTAACATTTTCACACCCTTCCAAGATAAATGTACCTATATCCTTCTCAGGTCGAGTTTAAGGAGTTCAAAGTGACAGGAAAAAGTAAGTTGGTTTTCTCAAGTAAGCATTGTAAATGAAAACTGAACTCATCCAAACAGAAAACAGAGTTTCCATGACTGTTGTGCTGCTCGCTGCAACAATTCTCATAAAACCAAATTGCTGTATTAAATCAAATGACATTGCACTTGCTTTTTAGTTTGTATCCTGTTGTAGTACTTTCTCCTTCCCTCATTTCCCAAGTTTACAAAAGGGAATGTTATAAATTTTCATGAATAATTCAAACTGCATGATGACACGTAATTTACCAGAACTACCCAGAAGCGTAAAGTTTGTTTTTACTGCATTTATAGAGAGAAATAGAGGAAATTTGGCATTCCCGGATTCAAGATTTAAATTTATTTCTAATCAAATTTCAAAAATTTCACAGATGTTAATTAGATTTTAATTAAATTTATTTTTGCTTTGATTAACTTTTTCAGACTCAACAGTGAAGGCTATAGGGCTATGCAAAAAACATAAAAAAAATTGCTTCCTTTACAGAATCCATTCAGCTCATCCAATTTGGGCTTTTTGCAATTTTCTGCCGGTGTGTTTGGTGCCATAGCAACATTCCTTTGGCATTTTACTCAGCTAGCAAAAGATTTTGCTATTTTAAAAGAGATTTGCCTCTGTTTCCAAATATTTTGAACATCGGTTTTAATACATAAGAGTTTTTCCATCTTGAATATGTTTTTGATGTCTGAATCAATCATCTTTAAATATAATCCACTATAAAGGAGCCCGCAGATCCTTGAAATTGATTTTTATCTCAGATATTCAAATTTGTTGCCTCACCTGCATTCGATTAAGGACTCTCTAGATGTTATTTGTAAAAACTATGTCGGATTTTTTCCAATGATATCCTTGCCTTCATGAGCATAAATTGGCACAGAACTTATTTATTACTTAAAGGACCTCAACATTTACAGGCTTTTCTAATTTATTATGTATTTTCAATCACTTTAACTTCAACTCTCCAATTCTATAATTCATTTCAGCACACATTTCAAAGCAAGCACATTAGCCCACCAGAAATCATGCCCTTCACATTTTTTATCTATTCCTGGTCTTGGTTTATCCTTGCAGAATGGAACTGACTGAAAAAGTAGTCCGTTCACAATCACCTTTCACTGGATGCAAATCTAAGGATATAACTCATACTAAGTGGTACTAGAAATGAAACTTAAAAGGAGAATGGCAAAAAAATATGTGTCTTGAATGAAAAATGGGGAACACTTGTGAATGAGGTTTTTATTGAAATAAATTTCTTCAGATAAATTTGCCGCATACCGCCCTCAAATTTATTTAAGGGCGTGAAGAGTCCAGGAACTTGAGTGTTAGAAACCAGCAGTTGTGGCACAAAAACAATTTCATGGTCTTAGAAGGATACTTAGTAATTGTTGCTAATTTAATTAATCTTTTTGCCAGATAAGCTTTTGGTGCAAATTTGAACTATTTACAAGAATAATAAACAGGACTTTACCCCCCAGTGAAGCAAAACAGTTAAAAGCAGAATAACAGTTTTGCCCGCTCCTTCCCTATATGTCTTAGTGACGCGAGACACCGACTGCTTTAAGGTGCAAGTTTATGCCGATACTACCCCCACCAGTTTAAAAGGTATAGTATTAACCGAATCACGGGTCTTAGTAGTGGGCAGCCTTTTATCCAAATTTTCTCTTTCTGATTTCTTTACCAAATTGTGGCTCATATGCCGATCACTACACCTACTCTCCACTTTGCCCAGTTATGCGCCAATGCCTTCAATTGCTATGATTTTTCGACCTTGTACCTTCCTTTTTGACGGATCCATGTGTTGCACGTCTTCCAATTCGCCGTCTTCCTTGGGCCCTGTGTGGGTTCCAATTTGGCTGTTAAATGACTTTTTTTGATTCTTTTATCAGTCTGTGGCCTATCAATTAGCACTTTCTTCTTCTTCGAAAACCCACGTCTATCGCGTCTTAGTCTGTATGTGAGTATATGTATACTTAGGTGATAACGTCCGGCAAATAGATGTTAAGGATGCACCGGAGAAACCAGCTATCAAAGCCTTCTAGCTTAGATGTAATCTAACAGGTTACTTTCTATGTTGAAGAACCGTATAATCGTGTGTAAGTTTGGTTTCAGAAGCATTAATCTTAAGCCCTTCTCTGCGATTTTCTCTACTCACAGCTTCTTACATTTCGGCTACATAACTCTATTTATTGGATGTAAAACATATACCTGCGACATAGAAAAGATATGTATAGGTTGATTAAAAAGTTGGATGGCCATCTCGAGCGCTGCAGAATACGTCATTAATAGCGATCGAACGAACGCTGCATTATGCATCCTCGTCTCACTCCGTTCACTTTGGAGAAAACTGTTGAGCACTTGGAAGGGTTTTCCCTAGTGGAAGACGTGCCATTGGGCTCCTGATTAGGACTCCTCTATGATTGTGAAATTTTTTCTGGGATATCTCGCCTACGTAAAGCTGCCCATATGCACTCGCTATCAACGCTGTCAAACGCCTTCTTGAAATATACGAATATTAGATGTAAGATTGACCTCCATTAGGAGGACTATCTTTTTCTTTCTAGTTCGTAACCAGAAGAAGAACTTCAACCGATTTGGGACAACAATTGCAAGTGGAATTTAATGTTAATTCCGAACCACCGACATTTTCTCTGCAACTCGCCCCCCTGAAAGGTCTTTATATCGTAATCTGTTTTCAGCAGAAAAAACCATGGGATTGGAAGTCGATGTGCTTTCACTTACTACACCGATGTACTCCACCGATGATCGCAGTATGTTGATGTGATCGCTGCAGGGAAAACCCTGACGAAACCCTAATCGCTAAGAATGCGTAGGATTGCTTGCTTGCTTCGCATTAAGATGATTATTCCAGCAAGTTGGAGACTGTAGTTAAAAGATAGATGCCATGCCAATTGTTACAACTCTTCAGGTCGTCTTTAATGGGATTATCATGACACTCCGAATAAAAATAATTGAGTTGGTATATTCACGCCAAAAGCAAGTACAGGCGTTAATATTTTTAAAAGTATATACGCGCCCGTTGCGAGCACACACGGCGAACAAATTCGTCCGGATGTATAATGTACGCTCCTGCCCAAAAATTGCAAAATACAACCGCACATGGGTATGTACGCTTCCGCTACAGGCACAAAAATCTAAAAATACGGCCGTTCCTGCTATTGCGTTCTGATCTTAACACTTAATGACTCGTGTTCATCGTGTTCCCAACATTCCTGTATTACAGAAAGAAGAGTGTCAGCGTCAGCAATGGGATCCGCCTTTAGTTGTTTCGCTGGTATTCCATCAATTCCTATGCCTTATAGAAATCCATCGACTAAATTTCGTCAACCACCTCTAATCTTGTCGGAGTTCCAATGTTAATTTTGGCCACACAACCATAGGTGGTTCTTCAGGCTCGAATGAAGAGGTATTTGGCGATCCAATTTGTTGTTTAGGACTTCAACAACATATTCTCTCCACCTCCGCAGTTGATGCTCCTTCGTAACAAATAGGGATCTGTTGGCATCTCTTACAGAATGTTTACTTGTAGGAGTCTCTCTTGCCAGTTTCTTAGCAATCTTGTATAGATCTCCATTGTCACAGTAGTAGACAGCTCCTTTTTAGCTTCTTTTCCGCTAGCATGTTTTGATGTACTGAGTTGCACTTGTAACATCTTGCCCTTTTTTGGACGCCCTTCTGTAGAGATCGGTATGTACTTTTGAGTTGTTGTTTGACTGCGGTCTTCAATCTGCTTCCATTCTTGTACTTTGAACCATTTGCGTCACTGATCCGTGGTCGTCTTCTACTCTTTCACAGCGCTACAGCTCGCAAATCATTCCTTGATCGGTGGAGTCGACGGTGTTAAGACGCGTATCAGCTTTTTGGCGTAATGCGGTAGAATATGCACTGCGAATGTTTGGTGTTTTAAACCTTTGCACGTTGAACGGTGGTCGGAACGGAACATCTAAATGTTGCAATACGTAGGCGTACTGCTGCCGTATATAAGCGAAACGAATCTGTGACAAGATAGTTATCAGTATCATATAAAATTACGTCAGCTTTCGAAAGAGCAATATGGTCAATCTGATTCTCAGTTCTACCGTCTGCGGAAGCCCAGGATGTTAAATGTCATTTTTTACGTTTAAACAAGAAACAACTCCACACTTGCAATCCTGTTTTCGAGTCCAAACTTCCGTATTACATCTCCCAGGCCGATGTTTTGCGTTGATCCCATAATTACTTTTATGTCACTTTCGTGAAAGAGCGTCTTTGATTGTAGCGACCGCTTGCTCGGCCGGTGTATATAGCACTGAATTATTGAGATCTTACGTACCCTGACTAGAACCGGGCGATAATAATTTGGTCGAATATTGGGTGACCAGTCCAGAAGTGATCGGCGGGCAAGTTTACTTGGCAGCAAGCCTACAACTGTTATGCGGCTTATTTCTGATTCTTCCCGGTCAGAGGATAGCCGCACGCTTTCAGATATGGCTGATGTAAACTTAATCTTAATATATTTATGTTATACTGGGCCACTTCCCACAGCACCTTCACGATCTTCATGTATCCACACTCTTCCTATAGAGTTCTCACTTTCCATAGTCCGATCGTAGCCAAAGGTCATCACTACAAAATTAGTCCGATATGTCCGAACCGTGCTTAATGTTTCGCGTGTATTAAGGAGGTTCACATAAGCTAGCTACAAGCCTGCCTATCCCATCCCAGACGGAGGGCTCCTTCTCGAGAAGTCTTGCCTCGAAGTAATGTAGTGGTTAGCAAATATGTTAACAGAGTCAATAATAAGTTTAGGTATAGACCATATGGTTTTGCTTAAATAATTACTACTTCGGACGGGCCTAGGCAGCATAGCGTCCTTTCTTGGTTTTGCATTTCGAATAGCCTGGCTTATAGGTTGCTCCAATTAGTTCTTTATTTTCCTTATAGGCTTGGTAACGCTTCCAAACAGCACGCTATTCTTAGCGATCTTGTTAATATAGCTGGTGTCCTTTGCCGTCATTATGGGGGAATTAATGTGTAATTCACCCGGAAACATCCTTCAATTGGCATATCTGCCATAGCGGCTACATGGATACGTTCATTCATGAGTATCCATAGCTCATTTATGTCTGAAGCATTTGTCTATTAAACACATTTACTCACGTCTATATGCAGAAAATAAGGAGAACTCAAAGCAACCACTAATATTAATTAGGTCCTTTAAAATTTTATGTAAGTATGTGTGGTAAATCACTTTGGTAGCTTAATTAAATTTATTGTACCTCTGTTCATTATATAGCTCTTGACAATGACAGGAGTGTTAAGTAAACTCTGGGAAATTTCGTAAAGGTTTTTAGAGCTGTGCACAAGTTTGAGTAGTAGAACAATATAATTATTTTGTACACACTGTAAAGGACTTATATAAAGCTCGATTTAAAATGTTAAAATTGTCTAACATTCGGGGGGGAATAGAGCTTCTGGTTTTGGCAAACATTTATGTGGGAGTCTATTGTTGTTATGTCACTACAATTAACTCCCACTTGGCACCCATAGAAATATGAAAATGTGAAAATATATTTTCTCGGATGATTGTTGCTGCTTAAATGAATAAAACCTGGCACACTCTCATGAATGGTAGGAATTTAAGTAAAGTCAAGTTAAATTGTGAATATTTTCTTTTTCATTCGATTGCTATATTTAGGTTAAACGGAGCGGAGTTGGATCAATTGGTTGAGCGGCACGAGCATCATGCCATGGTTCCCGGGTTCGAGACCAGGTCTCTCCGTGAGTTTCTAAAATTGAATTTAAAACTCCACTCCGTCTCTGGGCTGTTGTCTAGCTCGCAGCAATGTAAAAACAAGACATTCAAGTTTCCTTTTTTTTATATGATGTGACCAAAGCCTAGGGGACAACCCTTTGATTCGTTAGCATGGTTTTGATCGCAAGGGAATTAGGGTAAGGGAAACGTGAGTGTTTTTTTTTGCATTGCTATAAGCTAGACAACAGCCCAGAGACGGAGTGGATTATTTTTAATTTCTTTTTAGTAAGAACGGGGAGACCTGGTTTCGAACCCGGGGTCCATTGCATGGTGGTCGTGTCGCTCAACGAATTCATCCAACTCCGTTTCGCAGGTCTGCGAATTTTCGTTGTTTTCTGTTAATTAGAATTATATAATGCATTATCGCACCATTGATATATCGAAATTGTTTTTCAAGATAGGCTTCACCTTATACCGGTCGATTTGATAGAGTGCCAACGTGTGTTTTTCTACGAGTAAGAAACTAAGGAAAGGTAAGCGAGTATCCCAGTCAACAACGTAACTTTGAATTTTCTTTCAAATAAATTAGCATCCAAGATGTTATTCGATTAATTTATCTCGTTAATGATTCAGATGTTGGCCGTCTGAGAATTCTCTACATTCCATTCGCCGACACAAACCACTTTGTAACATTCAACGAGACACCATTTTGGTCCTGTAATTACCTTCGTGAATCAGCCCACCCTACCTGTGCCACGACAATTCTGATAAGTGCGAGAAGATACCTGACTCTCCGTTATTTTGCAACCTTTGAAGTACTGAATTAACCGCAGTCACGAATTTCACGCGACCTGTTTTTGTCGGATAAAGTCTAGAAAATTACTTTTCTCCTGCGAAATGATGGGCTAAGGTAAAAATTTGAATTGAGGAATGAAATTTCAGGTCAAAAACGGAAAGTGCCTGTTATCGGTAACAGGACGTGTGAATCCCCTTGGAACGTGGGTGATACCAAATGGTTTGAATTATGACGCATTTTCGATTTTATTATTTTGAAACTGAGTATCTCTTGGGAAATCAGAGAAACGCGATCTGCTCAGTGGAAGGGGGAGGATAATTTTAAATAATCTTTTACGGCCCATAAGACCCCAGGTGCCAATAGGAGTATTAAAAGTATTAAAAATGGCACCTAAAGTGGGGTTGTTAAATTGAAAATGAACATGGACGAGTACTTTCCATGAAAAAAGCGAGTATTGCCATCAGATTCATTTGTTATTAACGTTGTGCTTTCTACCTTGTCACCTGTCGTTGTAGTGGATTTTCCTAAAACCAAAATTCGAATGGTGAACTTACTTTCCCTCCCCTTTTTCTCTTTAGTGACATATCATAAATGCTGCAAGAAGGGTTTTGTCGTCGCTGAGTGGAGATTTATTGAATCGGAAATGAAACAAGCAAAGTGCAAATTTAAAGTGCTTTTGCAGGTGTAAAACGTGAGAGGTTACGTGCTCTTTTTTGTTATGATTGCTTCAGTATGTTGGGTGCAAAGCACTGTCCGCATTTACTTACTTTTAAATAGATGTTTGTTTAAACGTTAAAAAATCCAACAAAAATACATAAAAATGTAAGGATAATTACAATTACTCATCGATGGAGTAAGTGATAAGGTGTTGGCCTTCAATCACAAGGATCCCCGGTTCGAACCCAGTCGGCGGCCACCCATAATTATTCTCCTGACAACAGATTTCTCATTCATTTATTTATTTACAAGAATTTCATCAAGGCCGATTACTAACAATATAAAAAGAATAAAAATAATAAATCACAATACAGAATAATGGCCACCAACTCTTAACGAAGCCCATGAACTAGCCTTGTAACATATTATATTATTTAACTAACGTGATCAACGACAGACAAATAAAGATCAAAAACTACGCGAAGATCCTTCACTCGATCAAGTTTGGATAGCAAGTTGCCAATTACATATTGTTGTAATGCACCTAGAAATAAAAGCGGACTCAAATGACTGTCGTGAGGTACACCAGAAGTAATTGACATTTTACTCGAGAGAGAACCCCGGACTGGAATACGCTGTGTTTGGTCAGAGAGTAAGGAAGATATCCATTGAACGGAAGGAGAAGAAAACCACAACGTGGCAAGTTTGAAAACAAGGAACTTGTGATCTATGCGATCGAAGACCTTATTAAAATCGATTTAAACACAAATAACCTATTTACCGCCTCGATCGCAGAAATATAAAAGTTTGAGAATTCCACAAGATTGCTGGTGATTGATTTGTCTGTGTTGAAACCATGCTGGAACGACTCCAAAAACGTAACTAAGGACATGGCTTTCCATTGTTTCGAAGAGTTTCGGAATGGTAGAGAGATGTACAATAGATCTATAATTAGAGACATCGTCTTTCTTACCCTTTTGGTTGAAGAGGAAAAATGGTAGACGACTTCCATAATTTGGAAAAAATACCGTAGGACTTAAGGGAGTTAAATAAATCACCAAAAACAGCAAAAAAAGACTGGCCTCAATTCTTTAATGCAGACGCAGGGATGTCATCAAGACTGGACCAAAAATTATGAATAATTTAATATTGTACATAATAATCAAAGCATTGTCAAAAAATATATTAAGGAAGTCGCAGGATAGTCCGTCAAAATTTTAAAATCACTTAAACTAAAGCGGCTGCGAAAAAACTGTCAAAGAGACTAGCAGCAGTCAAAGAACCGCCAGTACAGTGGGGTATCCATCACTCTTACGTTTACGATTAACGAAACTGCAAAACCAACACAGACTCACAGACACCAACACAGACTCTACCCAACGCAGTGAAGTGTTCCGGCACGTGAAGATTTGCGACTAAGTTCTGGTACCCTCCTTATTGCTGAGGTTGAGTGTCAATCATTCTACTGAAAGATTTCTCCATCTCAACCCGATTAATCGACTGAAATTTAACGAAGGCCGTTACAAGACCGCAGTTCAATATTTTCCTTGTTTATTGATGATTTCCGTATCCTCGTCGGCCACCATATCGTCAAACTGTTTTCCCCTGAGGTTTCGTCCCAATATCTCTGCATCCCTGGCACTCTCCACTTGGATACGTCTTTGATGCACTGATTTTCGTTTCTTAACCTCCTTATTATGATATACTTATCCACAGGTTCCCTCAGGACAAAGGTTATTATTCCTCTGATGTCTTTAATAACATCCATACGGTCCACCTTCAAGTTAGCTTTTTCCCAAGGGTTGTTCATCGGTGGAGTAAGTGATAACGTATCGGCCTGCAAATCCAGAGTTCCCACGTTTGAATCCCACCGGCGGCGACCCATGGTTGCTTTCTACTAGCAACCGATTACGATAAAAGAAGCCATGGGGGTTGGAGAGAAAATTTCAGTGGTATGGAATCCATTTTAAATTGTAGGTCCACTTGCAATCGTTGTCTTGAATCGGGTGAAGTTCTTCTCCCGCCCCATGCCCCATGACAGGGTTTAAGAGAACTAGAGACAGAAAGGTTGATCAGCGTTTTGAAGATTTCGCATACCCAGACCTTGGATTGCTGGTTAACACATCGTCGTATATGAGTTGAGATGGGGGGATAGAGACGGCTCAACTAGGAACTTTTAAGGAGACCCTACCTTAAAAGTCCCTAAATCCCGTTCATAACCCACAGACACAGGTTATTCCCCGTCGCTAGGGATAAGGTCGACCTACCGCTTGTGCTGTCTGCCGTTCCTTCTTGGAGAACTTTTTTCTTCTGTGCTACCGCAGACACCTTACCCTTAGCCTGGACGGGTCTGGTCTTTTGGATAGGGTTATGAGACCCCTTCTTTTTTCCGCTCTTGCTTGATTCAGCTCCCGCTTCTTCAAGCCGTGTGATGAGGCTTGCATTTTAAACCTCCTGCCGCCTTGATCCACTTTGGACTTTCACCATCCGTTAAGGTTTCCGGTTTATAGTCCTAACAGTTTTGCACCTCGGAACCGTTGCTCCGTGCTCGCACTTCAAATCAGTTGAGAGAGATTTGTTGAACCTCTCGGCCATTTGAATTGACCTCTTGATTCTTCCTGTTCATCTTAGTGGCTCATTGTGGTTTTCTCTTATACTGTCTTCTCTTACGCTTGAGAGCGGATTAACTGTAACTAATCCTTCGAAGGTCAGGTCTATAAGTTCTACTGATGTGTATCGCGGAATAGCCAATTTGCAAGAGTCTACCATATCTTCCACCGCCGAATCTGAGGAAGTGCTAATTATTACATTACTAATGGCACCTTTTTAAGGGACTGCTACAGTACTTTTAGTCGGCAGTAATCCAGTCTCCGCAGCTACGGCAGAACATTTTGAAGGCAATTTTCCAGAGTTGCTTCTAGTCTGAGAACCGTGGAGATAGCCAACCTGCTAGGTTCTGCAATCTCCTCCACCTCCACTTATATAGAAGTGCCTTGATGTCCTGGTATTTTCTACATAAATTTTTCCATAAGTCTTCCCATGATTGTGGCGAGGGGGGGGGGGGTGGAATAGTGGAATAAAAGGACCAGGTGGGCAGAGATCCTATAATACCCACACTACTCAACAGAAGATTGAGCTGCTCTTGCAGAGCCACCATTCACGACCCCTAATTCCTGCACAGAATGAAACTACTGCAGACTGACTACCTCGGCATGGTCTACCAACAACTTTGGAGTTAGGGGATTTTTCAAGAGGTTATCTCCTCCTACATTAGTTACTTGCCTACGTTCTGGAATACATTGCCTGGTTGCTACCGCTTGGAGCAGTAACTAACACTTGAGAATGTACAGATGAGAATCGCCGTATCCAAGAAGGATTCTTATTCTTCCGTCAATCCTCCAACAGCCCCTATAATGAGTTACGGGAACTGGTGAGATTAAAATTAGACTGATGTAATCATTTCTACCGGTGAAAACCCTAAAATTCAAAACACATCCTGCAGCAATAATTAAATTTAAGTAAATTATTAAAAATTTATCTTTACGGACTTTTCGGAGATGAAAGCACTTCAGCATCTTTAAAACCAAATTCGCCTTGATTACCAAACAAACAAGTAACAATATTCTTGGGAAAATTGTCACCCTAACCTGGGTGAAATCACAGGTAATTTATAATCTTAAAATCCTCAAGAAAATGTCAAGTATCGTCGTCTGCGACATGATCCGGTCCATGATCACATTAAGCAGTTTGCTCAAGATTGCTCAAATATGTGCGAAAATTGAAAATTTAATTAGAAATTGTAAAATCACATGATAAGCTGGTTTCATGCAATGTAATTGTTTCTAAGAGGATTCCCTATTAATGGTAATTAAGAGTGAATGTGCCATGTAGAGGTTTACCCGTAAAGGAAACGACTAGGACTTAAAACGTGCGTACAGTAAATTGGCCGGAGCTTTTAATAGGCTTTTTTTTGTAATTACTTTGAACGTTTTCACTCGACATTAAGGTTCTTCGAATTATTTGGTCTAGTGAATGTGCGAAACTTGAACCAGACAAAAGGTTTCAGGGAATGTTGGGAGAGATAAGCTAATTACCTTGCTGGCGAGGACGAACTTAAGGCTTAGACAATTTTAAAGATTTTGTAAGACGGACTCAACTTTTTATCCTTGAATATGCTTATACTAATTCTCTTTAGACGACTTTCAAACAATTAATTTTAAAAATTCCTAAGAATTTAAACCTTTCTCATTATTTCGTTTTAGTTAACTTAATTTAGCTCAAGTTTCAAAAAATATTTTCGCTAACTAAGCGCCGGCAATATGTCGGGACACTTTTCTTGTCAGAAGCAATTACTTCGACAAGAACTTTTTTTATGGAACTACCAAGGTTGAGAAGACTCCTTTAAGGATATCTCTGTTCTCCCGTTTTCTGAAATAATGTTTTTTAAGAATGTCGACAGTATTATATTGGAAGAATTTGCGATCTTCTATCATTAGAAGTTTTTTATGTCTAGTCAATGCAGTATTCTTCCCGCCTTGCAAATTTTCCGGGCAAACAAACTAATTATCGCTTTGGTTCCTCATATGAATGGGCACAGAATTTTATTTGGTAATTAAAAAGGTATTAGGGCTGTCTGAGCCTTGAAGGCCCTTTACTGTAACATTGTGAAGTGGTTCTGTTCATCAATGAATTTTCAATTTAAATTGGTTTTTGTTTTCATTCAGTTTTTATTACTGTGTTTGTTGTTTGTTGGAAAAAGGGCCAAAAAGGCAATTTATATAGGTCAATCAATATATCATTATTATCGAGTTAGGATTTGTTCTCGATTCATTATTTCCTGGAGTCTGAATCAACAATTCCAATCTATCTAAAAGGATATGTTAACATTCAATTTCCTTTAGCCTTCCTGACAGATGCGCCCTTACCTTGCCTTTTCCATTCAACAGGAGTCTAATGTTTAATTTACTCAATTGTGGAAATGGAAAGTAGTTCTGTAATGGAAGGTGAGTGACTCGATTTCAAATTTATTTGTGGCTGTCGTATACATGTCACGACAACTGTTGCAGACGAAACACTTTGAAATATTAAGCGATTTAGTTTATTTAAAATGTTAGAACTTCACAATTTGCCAGATGCCATGTGAAGCAACTTTGGCAACTTGGCAGTCGAGATCCTTTGCAAAGTATCTATTTTAAAATGGTGTCATGTTACTCCTTCCAATAAAATACATTCATCAAAATTCTGTGGCATGTGGGAACGTGTCAAGAATTTAATAATTTCCATAATTAAAACCGATGCGAAAAGGCAGAATTAATCTGAGTTAATCCCCTTTACTGACAAGGTAGGCTTTCATTAGATGACAGTTGGGCCTATAATAAACAAGCTAACAAGTTAGTTTTAATGCACTCATTACACAAGCTATGGTAATTTCTGTAACACGAAAGAATCCTTAACACTTGTTGTAAATTTAAATAGTCCCTGAAATGGCGGTCGAGTCGGAAAAGGGGAGTGGACCTAAGGTTACGGGGATTGGTATAGATGGGTAAAGATTGCAGGATTGAGGGGCAGTCTATGGCACCACTTAACAGCTGATGAATGAAGAGAATGTCGGAAACATCACGACGTTTACTTAAAGGTTGTAAGTCTATCAGTTTCAGACGGTTTTCATAAGGTGGAAGGTTGAATCTGTCTACCCACGGAAGATCACGTAGAGCGAAGCAAGCGAATAAACCTACGCTGGACAGATTCAATCCTATTAATGTGAGTTGTTTGTGTAGGTGACCATACCTGGCTGGCATATTCAAGGAGTGGTCTAACAAGGATACGTAGAGAGATTTGGAAACATAAGGATTGGAGAACTCTCTAGACCAGCGCTTCACAAACCCTAGCGCGGAGTTAGCTCTGTTAATTATGCTGTCAATGTGGGAACGGAAATTGAGTTCACTATCACAGATTATTCCTAAGTCACACAAAGAGGTAACGATAGGGACTGGTACGTCGATTAACATACAGACTCTCGGGGTGGGGGTAAGACGCTTGCGGGAATAAGAGATGGCCTGGCATTTGGAGACATTGAGCTCTAGAAAGTTTTTCATGCACCATGTGGTGAAGGAATCGAGATATTTTTGCAGGAGAAGAGAGTCGGTTGTGGAGGAGATATGTTTGATTATTTTCATGTCATCAGCATAAATGGACAGCTCTGAGTGTTTGATGACACAATCAACATCATTTATTGTAAGGATAAAAATCAATGGGCCGAGGTGGCTGCCCTGAGGGACGCCGGAACGAGCGACAATAGGATTAGAAATGGATGAGCTGAAAAGAATATTGTACTGACGGTTGTTGAGGTAGGATTGAATCCAGGAGATAAATCTGGGGGGGAAGCCTATGCAATCAAGTTTGAACAAGATAACGATATGGGAGATCTTGTCGAAGGCTTTACTAAAATCGGTGGCGATAACATCAACATCTTTACCGTTTTCCAGGGCACATGGTGTTTTAGAGACGAAGTCAGTAAGGTTGGTGGTTGTAGATCTACCTTTGAGGAAGCCATGCTGGGAGAATGAGAAGATAGACTTACAGTGGAAGAACATGGAATCATAGACCAATTTTTCGAATAGTTGAGATATGGATGATAATTTAGCGATGGGTCTGTAGTTGGACACATCGTGCTTGCAACCTTTTTTGAAGAATATACGAGTTTTTCCATAAATGAGGGAAAACCCCTTGAGTGACCGAGAGGCGGAAAAGCAAGGTAAGGGGTTGAATTAGATGCATGGCACACTTTTTCAGAACGATGGCCGGAATGCCGTCAGGAACTGGGTTGAGGTCGTCCTCAAGTTAGCGAGTCTACAATTCATAGATGGGCTTTTGCAATAAAGTTGAGGCGTATAAGAACGTCTCAACAATGCCAAGCGCTCTAGTAGTCAAGCAAGGCGCACGCTTAATCTTGTCATCCTAGAAACCCTGGTGCTACTCTTTGACGCCTACTTATTTTTCGAGCAGTTGAACTGCAGTTGTTCGAGCAGTAGTGTCTACAGTAGATTAACAGGAAACTGTGAGGACTAAGACGAAATTGTGAAGAGTGAGATTCAAACCTTTCAAATCACCGACCTTGAACAGTATAATCCCTGCCGACCTGCGAGTTTCTAATTTTTGAAGCCTGCTTAAGCCTCATATACAATTCAGATTCATGAACAGAGGTTAAGGTGGTTTTTATTCCCATAGGCCTCCTCGTTACTTTCTAAAACCCTAGAGAGACTTATGTCTGTCTATCTTAAAGAATTCTCTAAGCTGTCTCACCCTCTTTTTCGACATGAAACTAATAAGCTTAAGTTCGTTGAGACATGAACTGATCGACGAGTTAGAAAGATCAATCATCTTCGTAGAAAACGTATGAGAAAGTTGCGGCAATAGCGTTGAAATCGTAGGAGGTGTAGGAGGTGGAAAAAAGATATAGTTGTCACACTATTTTCACCAGAGATCAAAGGAAATAAGGAGAGAGAAGGAAGCTACACGTGATGCTGTTCCTAAATCTCTCGTCGTATTCGATATCGTAAAGTAAAGCTTTCCGTACCTGGGTTGAACGACCGTACAACGTAGCGATAAAATATGTAGAGAAGGAAGTTAACCAAATACAGAAGTGATAGCAGGAGTATAAGGTGCTAACATCGAACCGGGCTGAGTGAGGGCTCGGTGTAGAAGACATTTGCCCCCAAGGAAATAGGTAAGGAAACAGAGAAGATAAGGGAAAGAGATACTTTTCCAAAAACTTAGTTTCCCCTAGTTTGGATAATGTTCCCTTAAAAAAGGAAATGAGATTACTACCGGAGCAGTGCTTTAAAGTAGGACCAGTGCAGACAATTTTTAGCTGCCAAAAAAGATGCCGTAATGTCTGCTCAAGTAGCTCGTGCTTTGCCTATACATTATTTTTTGCTATTTTGCACACGCCACCACTAAAAAAACGGGCAATTTTCACTTAATAGAAATTGCCCTCTTATCCTTATCGTTCTCATTACATAATCGTCGCTTTTGTAAAGAGTACTCCTGGAATTAAATGGACTGTGTCATGAGTTCAGGAATTACAATCAATTTATCTCTTCAGCGCTTGTCATTTGTTCATCTTCGAAACTTTTCTTTTGTGCTTCCGTGGACTTAATTGGAATTACACCGAGACGAAGGACTAAATGAGTGTCACCGTAATTAGAAGGGACCTTTTTGTTTCCTTCAAGTTTATTTGCTGAGTTCCTAATCAAACAATTTTTTTTTCTTCTTATTCATTTTTGACACAGCTTCACAAAATCTATCTCGGTATCTGTTAACAGATGTTTTCGCAAAACTTCTGTTGCAACTTGACAACATTTGCTCCCTTTTTATCCTTTAAACAAGATTAAAAGTTTGTCGTTCTTTATTGTCATAAAAAGTTGTGTTACACTGACATATTTCCGGACGTTATCGAAAAATTAAAGGATCTTAGGGTGTTTTAAGTTACGAAAGCAATGTACCAGGAAGTTTGACAAAGTTTTTTGATCTTTTGTGAAGATTATTTTGGTTAATACGTACTCGTATTCTCTTAGCTATTTTTGTTATAATCAATGAAATAATTCGTGCGAACTTACATTAATAATTTCTTCAATTATCATTATTTCATTTAGTTTTGATATCTTAAATTAGAAGTTGTATGTATAACGTCACGTCCACTTTAAAGTACATACACTTTGAATATTTTCTTTTGAATAAGGAAATTTATTTATTTAAGCTTAATGCAAGCTATAACATAATAATACAAAGTAAAAAATAAATAATACAAGCTATAACATAATACTAATAATACAAGCTATAATAAATAAATAATAAGTCATAACAGATAGTGTAAGCTACAATATGAGCTATGATTATGCAGAAAGGCGATCAAGATTGGCGGGATCAAGATATAAGGCTTTGTGAAGGGATGATTTGCTCAGATGGAAATCAAAGGAGGAAAGGTCGTTGACTTTTCGTAGCATCCTGGTAATTTGTTCGCGTTCACCGTAGTTTGTGAACTCGCTATAGATTCATGCTGACCATATCTAGTCCTATGACTATGAACATAAAGTAAATTTCTATACCGTAGATAAATACATGGTGCTTAAATAGTAAACAGAGCAACAAAGTCAAAGGAGAAAAAATTCTATAGCATAAGCAATCCCGAACAAACAATATTGAAGACGTACGATTGTCTACAGGATAGGGATGGTAAACCAAGCAATTTACACTTGGCGGCATAGGAAGGACCATTCGTCCAATTTAACTTACGAATAGCACCACACCGGGTCAATGATTGCTGAATGGACTCGAGAAATGTGATGTAGTGTATGGGTTCCAAACTACAAAAGCATATTCTAGTACTGAACGAACAAACGTTATATACAATGATTTCAGAGTGAGAGGGTCAGAGAAATCATGTGTGAAATGTGCACATTGGAAGTGGATTTGCTATCAAAATACACACCGAGATCGCAAATGTTATACGGTCGACTTATGATAATATTATTGACCATGTAAGCAAAGCAATAAGGTGAACGCATTATCAGGACAAAGTTCAAGGCCATTGTTTATACAAGATTCAACAAGCCTATCAATATCCTCCTGAAGTCTATAACAATCTAATAACTCATTGATGATACAATACAGCTTAAGTTCATCAGCATAAAGCAAAACCGAGACAAAAGAAATCATCTTGATCACATCATTTAAAAAAATAATAAAAAGAAGGGGACCAAGATGGCTTTCCTGTGGAACACCGGATAAAGCTGCAAATACTTTGGATTCGATAAAACCAATCTTCACACACTACCGACGACCCATTAAGTAGGAACAAATTGGCAATACCCATATAACTATTAATCATATGTCGTGAACCAGCCTTATTTAAGGGAGTTACATAAGAAAATTTCCAAGCCTCAATACAATTACAGAAACTTAGGTCGAATAAGTAACTTGGGTACTTAGCTAAAGTTTATTTTTAAAACTTTCCCTAATCGTTTTTTTAATGTTCCATGGACCAGTTATTTAAGAAAACAACCAATGCAATATTTTACTTACAAATATCCTTCACTTAGAGGAAATACAATACAATTGTGAAATTTTTAGTAAAATTCCTAAAGTACATTTGTTTCTTCTCAATTTTTCCAAGCACTTGACAGTGTAGGTATCCCAAAGAAATAATTATTCTCAAAAGGAAACCATTAAATCACATATATGATGAAAAGGTCAAAAATCAATTTAAAATTGATTGAAAACGCAAAAATCGTGATGACTGTAAAAGGCTCTCGAAGTGATTTGAAGCTAAAAGTTGTAAATTTGAGTGTTCTGTAAGGGCAGCGAAACGTGCTTCTATAAGAAATCAGGCTCCTCTGTTTTATTCAATTCACGAAATTATTTACGGTTGACGTACTGGGTGATTTCCAGTCGGAGGGACTGGATAGGCGGCCTATAAGAGTTTCGATTTATATTCTCATCACTTGGAAGGCCAGAAATTGTGTAATTTCTGGTTCCGTAAATCTTAGAATATTTAATACGGAAAAGTATAAAATTAATTTTATTCATTTAAGCGTAAATTATTGTATCGATTTTACATGAAACAATTTAATAATAAAACTCAAAAACTCTTGATTAAATCTAATCTCTTGACTTTAAGAGATTTTAATTTTTTTGCCTTATACTTTATTTAGGTTTTGATTTTAATTCCACTGTTTTTGCAGTACTAATATTCACAATTTCTAGTCCCTTTTACCCCTCTATAGATATATATATATATATATATATATATATATATATATATATATATATATATATATATATATATATATATACTGTCCATTAAGGGGAAAGAGAGAACATGAATATCTTGTTTTTGCATTGCTGCGAGCTAGACAACAGCCAGGCTCGAAATAAAGCTACCCTTCCCATTCGGTCTGCTAAACGTCAGTAGGTACATTGGCGCTAAAATTGGATCAAAAGCTTTGGGGAGGTTTGTTCCCTTAGTTCGGGTTAGAGGTAGAGACTCCGATCCACCCTGGTTTGACAGAGAATTGAAGACTCTTAGGAATAAGAAGAATAGACTTTGGAAAAGTACCTTCGTGTTGACAGTGTCAACTCCTTGCAAGAATTTAGTGTTTGCCATGAACATTTTATAAGCCGTTCTCGTTCTCCATATGAAGAATACCTTCAAAGTTTAAAGAACTTCTCTGACCCCTGTGTATTTTTCGAATATGTCAACTTAAAGAAAAAGATTGATAACTAACTATCCATCGACTATGGAATTGGGGGAAATTTCCAGCAATGATTCTAATATTATTTGTAATTTATTTACTGAATCTTTTAAGGGTACATTTGAATCATTTGATTTCATCAGTTCCATCTATCACGGAGGAGATCTTGTTGAAGCATAGTACTGCACTTCCAACTGACTTTTCTAGTGGTCCTGACCGCGTTCCTGCTGCAGTCATAAAGAAATTTTCTTCGGTGTTCTTATGGTCTTTGCTATTTCTATTCAGGAAGTCTCTTGCGCGTGGACATTTCCCAGCATTCTGAAAGATTTCCTATTTAATTCCTATTTTCAAGAGTGGCAATAGGAGAGACATTTCTAATTACAGGCCCATTGCTAAATTGTCCTGTATTCTAAAGCTCTTCGAACAATTAATTCAATCTCAATTTTATCCGAATAATCCCCACTCGGCAGCATGGTTTTTCTTCAGGGTAGGTCCACGGTTTCAAACTTGGTTGAGTTTGTTTCTTGCACTGTGGGCGGATTCATGGATGGTTGCCCAACTGACCGTATTTAGTCTGATTTTAGTAAGTAAGCCTTTGATAAGTTACCTCACTCTATCATTGCTTTAAAATTGTCTAAGTTGGGCTTCCCGCCCTCGCTTATTGTTTGGATTAAGTCATATTTATCTAATAAGACTTATAGAGTGCGTTTTCGTAGCGCACTCTTTGAGGATTTTGTAGGTCATTCTGGCGTTCCCCAGGGCAGTCATCTGGGTCCATTGTTATTCATCTTATCTATTGATGATATTTCGTATTTGCTTCAAAGATGTAAAATTCTTATATATGCGGACGATATTAAGATTTTTCTCCCAATCAAAGCTATTGTTGATTGTGAGATTTTGCAATCAGAGTTGCACATTTTCTATGAGTGGTGCTGCAACAACAATCTTAAGCTGAATATTGAAAAATGTCAGGTTGTGTCCTTCTCGAGGTCTCGCAGCTTCCGTACTTTTCAGTACATGTTTGAGGGTATAAAACGGGTAGAAGGGTGCTTGGGATTATATCTTGATGTTAAATTGCCATTACTGAGTATTTTTACTTTGCTCTTGCCTTCGCCAAGCACTACTTGGAGCATTCGGTTGTTAAGCATGTTGTCAATCGGCCGGACCAAGGTGTTGTACTGAATGATATTAAGCAATTTCGATGTCATGCCGTGTCTCCACGCTGTGTTATATGCGACTGTTAGGTCAACAAAACCGACTGACGTTTTCAAGCAGTTCTGATAGTCAGCTTCAGTAAATGTAGTCAAGGCCAAAACCTGGTCTGCACAGCTCCTGTTTGGTCTGAACCCCGCCTGCTCAACTGGAACACGCTCGAGAATGGCACTTGATATTCTGTTGTATAATAGCCTCTCCAGGAGCTTATAACTCATGCTCAGTACGTCCTTAAGTGCGCTGTCTACTTCAGTTGGTGTAAAAGGTTGGGAGTAAGGGGACGAGCTGGGACTGAAACGTTTCAATACTCTCAGGAAGCGCTTAACCGTCACAGGCGCTTCTTCTTGAACGTTTAAAGTTTAGACTTTCAACTGTACTGGTCCACTTATCCCGTCTTGCAGCATCGAGGCTATTTAGGAGGTCGTCGGCAATTTCCAAAAATTCTTGATAAAGGCGGTAGCTGTTTTCGCTCTAATCGGGAATATACTTTTTTCTGTAGCCCGATTTTGTGGCTGATGATATGAACGCTCCTACAAATCTTTTATAGTTGTCAGCTTTTGGTGGAATCCAGCGGATACACATGTCGAGAGCCTTTGAGTAGCCTTACTTAAATTCCAGCGCGGGAGAGGTGAAGATATTAAAGGGGAAATTTGCATTTCTACTTCCAGTAGGTCTATGTTGGCTGTTTGGGAAATCCTCCATAATTAGGCGAGAGATTGCCAGCGGTTGCCGTTATTGTCTGTTGATACGACGGAGAGCTCTGGATTATATTCGTTGCCCCGCCTAGCGGATTTGAATGATCCCCTGTCTTTGGCGTCAAAAACGAGGTGTATATTATTGGATTCCGCCCATTCTGCCAATTTTTCGCCGCATGGGTTGGTTCTGTGATATTTCCAGACGGTGTGTGGTGACTATTAAAATCGCCTACGTAGACTGAGGGATGAGGCAGGAGTGGCAATGTTTGAGTGGGCCTGAGTTAAGCTGGTGGTTTGTAGATATTTGCTATATTTAGTTCGCCGAGTTTAATAATATCCGTATGTATGTCGTTATTGGAGTTCGAGAAGACCAAGCTAATATCCCCGAGGTCTTTACGGACGTATACGGCTGTCCCATACGATTGGTGATATGTGGCCGTAATCAGTGTGTATCCGTATATTGTTGTCGAAATGAATTCTGGAGAGGAACTGGCTTTTAGGTCGACTTATTCCCTCTATGTTAAGTTGGCCAGACCCTTATTGTTGGCCCCAGGGTCCTTGTCGAATATCACTGAAAAAGGTGCGCTCGCAGAGGAACAAAGGGCAAAATAAAAAATAAATCCAAAAACCAAGAAAAAAGAAGAAGAAACAACAAACTAAGAAGACATTCCTGCAACAATACAGTTCTGAAGAAGAACAGGAGTGGTATTGCCTTGTGTGTTTGGGAGCTTTTAGTGATAGGTTGCCAAACGAAGAATGGTTACAGTGCCATAGCTGCAGACAGTGGGCTCACACAAGGTGCGCGACTAATTGTGCTTTACTATAATTTTGCGTTATTTGCGACAGTGATTAGCTATTTTTTTTTTTAAGTTTTATAGTCTGACTGACGGATCTCAGTTGTACAGTGAATACAAATTTTTTATCAGGTCTCAAACCGAAAGGAAGTAAGCTAGCCCCGCCCTACCCTATAACTATTTATTTTACTTTTTGTTACTGTTTTTGGTCTGTAGATTTATTATTTTAGACTTAAGCGTCTAGATCCGCTGATAAAAGGATACTTTTCTTGTGTACGATATATCTCAATATATTAAATTTGATTTTTAATAAGAAGTGATTCATGTACTAATAAAGAATATTTTACCTTCGTTGACAATTTGTGTCTATAGACTATAGTGTAACGTTAGACAAAATGTCCGATGACATATGACATATTTTACGTTATTAAAATTTCGTAAGTTCCAGTTTTATCTTCTTTCTTTAAAATGACACTAAATTTACAAGAGGAACGTAACAACTACTCCAAGAATCTTCCGACATTTTGGGTCACAGAAATAATTTGATCGAAAAACCTCTGCTATTGTATTTTCTCGTCTATTCATAAAACCGAAAGTTGAACTGCTTTTTCACCAGCAATCTTAAGTCTTGAAAAGAAAATTTTTCAAATAAAATAAAAGGAAGGGGAAATACGTCTGAACTTTTCAAGAAAGAAAAAGTTTTCGAGGACACAGAATCTGTGCTAAAGATTTTTAACAGTTGTAAGAAAGCCAAAGAAAGCAATGATGTCCTGATTCCAAGCTTTTACAATTCCGCGCTATAACTTTTGTTAAAAATAAATAAACAGAATATCTAAGCAGACATTTCGCCTTCGCCTGCAGAATGTATGCTTTTCGCTTCCTGCGAAAGTTAATCAAGTTTTCTTTGTGTCTTAAATATTAAAACCAATTTTAAGTTAAAGAACATCATACCATGCACCACCATTCCTTGTATTGTGCCACGGTAAGATGTTTTAAACCTTCGGACCTAATCCAGGTTTTGTAAACATTAACTTACTCTAATCTGTTTATCAGCAGTCTGGATTTTATCGTAAATGCAATAAGCTGTGTTTACAAAATCTTCTCAAAGTATAAAACAGGACTTTCACCCCGAAACTTCGGGCGCCACTGCTCGTAAAATTTTTTAATTTTTAAAGGGAAACAACAAATCCATTTTCACTGACTTAATTTTCCCGAGTTCATCAAAGTTTCAATGTGGGCTTTACGTTGATTTTCCAGACCTTATGAATAAGGGAGGGGATGCGATGCAGATGTGTGTAATTGAATGCGCAGCCTTCATGAAGCTCTCTTTGCATTTGTCGGATTAGTGTTGCTTTCATTTGTTTTTCCACGTTATTTTTGTTCGGAAAGATTAATTTTTTAGCGGCCAAAGCTCCCATCTTTAATAATAAATAATCTGAGTAATCTTATTATTTCCAAGTTAATGAAAAAATAACGATAAAATCCTCTTTTGCAAGCGAGTTATTGTTCTCAATTTGCAAATTAAGATTTAATTACATTCGCGTTTGTTGTTTATCGTTTCATTAATCCTTGATGAAATCAGGTTCAATCGGGTTGAGTATGACTAATCTTTGAAGAAAATGAAATGGAAATTTTCCTATGAATAATGCTTTATGGGATCGATATACATAATTCAGTTGGACAAAATTAATTAACCTCCTGATTTGGTCTAGTAGTTTTGGAATTACTGGATCACATTTACAAATGGCTGAACCTATCTAAGGTGGAAATGCGAGAAAAATTCTGAGAATTGTGTTTCAGGGTTTATTTATTTAATTTATTTAAGCTTAATACAAGCTATTACGTAAAAAATACAAAAATAAAAAATAAAATACAAGCTATAACTTAATACTAATTCAGCAGACTATAATAAATGAATAATAAGAATAAATACATAAAAGGTATAAGCTACAATATGAGCTATATATATATTGATTAATGGCAGAGGGCGTAAGGAAGAAGAATTAAAGTAGGCGATCAGGATAAAGATGGGCGGGGTCAAGATATAGGGCTTTGTGGAGTGATGATTTACTCATATGGAAGTCAAAAGAGGAAAGGACTTTTCGTAACATCCTGGTAATTGTATATGTGATTTTTACGTAACGAAAATGAGCGCTCAACAATTTTTCTAAAATCCAGCACCATGTCGAGAATTCTTGTGATGCTTTCTTCGCAGCCACTACTTTAAATTGTAAATTTCAATACTTAATTCCTACGTAAAAGAAATAGAAGGGTTATCCAGCGAGCGTGCTTCAATTTTAAAATGAAACAAAAAAATATATAATAATTGGATTTTGGTATTTATGATGGAGTATAACTTCAGGAAAAAGTCGTTGGTCGAATAAGTAATAACGTATCGGCCTACCAATCCGGAGGTCCCAGGTTCGAATCCCACCGACAGTGAATCATAGTTGTTTTCTGCGGACAACTGATTACGATAAAAAGTCCTTGTTGGTTGCAGAGTAAATGTTAGTGGTTCGAAATCCTCTTTACATTGTAAATCCACCGTTTTCTCAAATCGGATGAAGTCCCCCCCCCCCATGCCACACAAGGGGTTACGGGAACTAAAGAGAGATAACTACAGGTAAGTGGCACCGCAGCTATATTTTTACACAGTGGATTCTTTGAGTTCAATATTAACTTTCACACAAATGTGGTCCAGTTTCACCAATAAGACGAGTTATAATGGTTTTGTTCAATTGTTTTTGGTTTATTAACATAAACAAGCGGCATTGTGTATCATCACAGAATATAATCCAGCAGTGTTGTATCAAAAGATCTATGTAGGTGCCCTATTGATAGACCATTTCTGTAAATGATAAAATCGTTAATTGTTGTCAATTGCCGCAGTTGCAGAATAACACGAAGCCTTATTCGTTATGTAAGTTCCGAAATCTGTAGAAGATGCCCCCCCCCCCGGCAAAATCCTAGATCCGCCACTGAATAATCTAGCATGGACAAGGTAGGAACTTTGATAAAGATATTATGCAATCGTAATGCGAAAAGTTTCCGCAATAAGAAATTTTGCTCCAAATGGAAGGAGAGGAACAGTGGACTAGATGCTCAAACTGCAATTCCAACGAGCACTCGGTAGCGCTACAGGGGATGCGCAAGCTATACAAATTATATTGTCGCCAGAAAACTAAGATCGTCCCAACATATACAAGTCTTTACAGCGAGTATTCAAGGGACCGAACATAAAGACTACATGAGGAAAAAAGTCATTAACTATAGAGACGCCTGCATTGGAAGAGTACTCAAAAAGTAATAGGGAAATAAAGCCCAAGCAAATTAATTTTCGATCTGCAGTCAACCCAAATGGAGGCCTCAACGAACTGAATAAGTGCATTTCAGAACACTTCCGACTATCCATGGAGGGCCTCTTCGGAGAGATTAATAATGTTATGGCATCACTACACAGATACGAGTCCACACCAAAAAAACAGCAGGCTATTTTACTATTTATGCTTAATGTTTCCTATGGAGAAGCATAAAATTACCCTACTAGAACTAAACGTTCGCTACTTAATAGACAAAGGAAGAAGAGCCCAACTAAACCACCTACTTGAGATACACACACTGGACTTCGTAATGATATCAGAAACTATACTCAGACAGGACAAACATATACTAAAACTCCCCGGATACAACAACCTTAGAGATGACAATGGCCAAGGGATAGCTCTCCTAATCAAGAGCAGTATCGAATTCACAAGAATTTACAAAAATTCTTTACATATCCCATTAGTACTAGCATCAGCCAAAATACAGGACTCGTTAATAGTCCGAAATTTACTATTGGGAGCATATATTTTTCCAAAAACCTCCCTTCATCCATAATGGAGAATTTCCTAAACCAAATATTTACTTTGGTGTCCAACTTTGACATGGTCTTCTTGGGGGGGGAGACTGGAATGCGAGGCAAGAGGACATCCATAAATGGATGGATGATCACGGGCATATATATAATTTCATTCCGTTCTCTCCAAATTTCGTCAGGAGCGCATCCATCTCAGATTTCTTCATATCTACTGAAAGCCAAAGCAGACTAATCACTGAACACGGCATCTGCGAAACAACGCCCTTTTTTCAGACCACCTGGCAGTCAAACTAACAATATATTTTGAGGATAAGTCTATCATTCTCCGCACAGAAACACTGATAGAAGACTGGAACTCAGTCAATTGGCCAGAATTTAACGAAGATCTAACAACTCTCCTGGACAGACTCCCACCGATTGACGCGAACGTCACCAACACTGAAATTGACAACTGAATAGACGAACTTACCAACAAAATTCAAGAACGACGAACACACACGTTAAAAAGCTCTCCCCTGGTAGCCAAACTAAACATTTAAAAATCTCCGATTCCATTAAAAACCTAATCAAATGTCAATAGGTAAAACAATTAAAGAAGTTGTATATCAGAACAGATTCTCACTAATATAAAGCTCTACTGTCACGCATCAACTGCCCCAAAAAAATAATAAACGAAAAAATTAATCAACATCTCAACGAACAATTTCCAGGCAGACTCAAACGAATCAAACCTGGATCCAATGCGTTCAAAAAAATATATAGCATAATTGGCAAACACAAACCTTCAGGAACGGAGACCATATCCATTCAGAACCAAATAACATCGAATCCGAATGGGATTCTTTCAGCCTTCCAATCTTTTTACAGTCAGCTATATTGGGAAAAGTCACCCATATACAAGGAACAAATACTTTGAATACGTCTGCGACACAGATAGGGCCATTTCAGCTAACACCAATTCGGATTTAGGAGGGAACACTTCACAAACCATGCCTTAATCAAACTCCACAGCGACGCCGCAAATAAATTAAAAACTAAAGAAAGTACAGTAGTAGACTTAATAATTTAACCAATAGCATATGGAACCTACCAGACTCACCAAGCTGTTTATCGACATCCTAAAGAACAGAGAGCTATTCGCAGCAGTATGAGAGATGTCGACCGATGACATTTTATTAATATCACTACAGGGCTTGGTTAAAACCTAAGCAGATTTACTCATCAATTGTTTAGCCAATTGAATTATTGTGCGTTGCCCTCCAAATAGTTTTGATTGTGACAATGCCAATGAATTCGAATTTCATATTAGCCTATGTAGACGAGAGAGCTCAGCACATAATTTCTTGCATTTTCTTCAGTCCTTTAACCTCAGCGTAGTCAACTACTATCCTACATATTAAAATTCATCTTCTCGAATTAATTTATGTTTCAAACCCGCGATGGACTCTTATCCGACTCCACCTAGTACAATTGATCACGATCTGCGTTCATTAGCTTATGACCTTATCGTATAGCCCATCTCCTATTAGCTTTACGTATAGTGATTATAATAACATAGACCTGCCTTGCATGTTTGACGATTGTATGGTTCTGCCTTGTGAAACCTTAGTCGGTTTTACTTCAGTTGACGACCAGGCCGCTTTCTTTACACCATCGACGTTGTATTTATTTGACAAGAATTGTCCTGTAAGAATAAAATGAAAGAATACACACATGTACCCAATATAACCGATTGCAGTTTAACCCTTGGAAATCACAACAGCGCAATTGATCAGTCTGATGTTCGTTTAGTAGTGTTAAACGACTTTTCACTACCAATGCTAAGAAAGGTTGCAAATCTTGGAACTACGCACAATCAGCAAATGAAATGTTGCTACAATAAAAATAGAAAGCTTTGTATGATTAATGGTGGCATGCGCAGGCTGTGGTTCCCAGCGAACATTTTACCTGTTAGAACTCGCTTAAGATTACTTAAAGTTCAAATTTCAAATCACTTACTCACTTCTAAATACTTTACAACGTCTTTCTACATGTCGGGATTTTCTCTGTAAAATTTGTAAATTAATTTTTGGCATCACATTAGAGCCTTGTTCACGCGTTTAGTCAAGTGCAAGTCTTTAATCGACTCGAAGCAATTTAGTGGGCTTTCTAGAGCTGTAAACAATTCCACTTATCCATTTAGTTAATGTACACGTTCTGCTACATATTAGCTTTTCATAAAATCGCGTAATTACACGTTTCCGTTGTTTAGTCGCCTGGAAAGTGGGGCACGTGAGGGATGCCAATTCAACCGAAAAATTTTAAACTACTCTACTGTCGAAATTGCTACTTAAAAGCCAGTGAATTTAGCGAATAGTGCTAGACTAGATCCATTGTTTTCACGTATACAGTATCCAAAATTAAGTCACAAAGATTTGCACTCGACTAAACACTGAAAACGAGTAAACAAATCTTATCACTTTCAGAAACATATTTTTTTGGTACATGCACTGTTTGACTTGTTTTTCCCCAGGCTTATAGAAACGCCTACGATCAGCTGTGGCTTGGTAAAGTTAAAAAAACGCCCCTCTCAGTCTCATAGTAGACCCTTAGAATGGATTTAGATATTCTTTTTTCTTGTAATAGTTTTTTGGATATTATTTAACTCTCAACTTGAAATGGTCCGAATTTTGAGTCACGATAAAACGTTTCTATAAAATTTGTTGGTACTTTTAACCGACTTCTAATGTTCTAAGTTCGACATGTATCTTTGTCGGTGAACATACGGATTGGTACCATGTAAAAAAAAAATTTGGCCTAGGGTGGGGGGAGGATGGAGGGGTAGTCTAACTTTGTAACGCGTGAACCGATTTGGATAATTCTTTTTCTGTTGGGTAGAGTATATTCCCTGATTGATACAACGAAAAAAAATTGGGGGGGGGGGGGGTGGAACCTAACTTTGTAATGTGTAGACCGATTTGGATGGTTCTTCGGTTGTTGTATAGAGTGTGATTCCCCTTTCCAAATAGGGGAATAATTAGATCCTAAGGTAAGGAAGTCTAACCTCGTAACGCGTGGACCGATTTTGATGATTATTTTCCTGTTGGGTAGAGTATGTTCCCTGATTGATACCACGAGAAACATTTTTTTAGTGGGATGGGGGTAGTTTTGTAATAGATATAAAATTAAAAATTATTTTATGCTTTTTAGCGCTTTTTGTGAAGTCGGTCCACGTGTTTTTTTTAAACTATTTTTTCTACGAGGAAGTTGGCTTTTTTCCTGGGCCCCGGGTCTATGCTTGCATTTGAGGTTCCAGCTGTTTCCGTACATTCTGCGGCACGAAAAATTGCCACAATTGAAATTATATATATATACATTTACCTAAGAAGCAAAAGGGCCAGGGACCATATACCTAAGAAATAAGAAACCAATGAGGGAAAACCATCTCATCTTTTGTTTTGAGATATTATAGACCAGGGAAATTGGACATGTAAATAATTAATTAAGTTTGTCATAATTTTTCTTAATTTTCCTATGTTTTTGTGTAAATCCGCTGTTAAAAAGAGTGTTCAAAGTGTGAGATTGAAAACGTTATAAATACTATGAAAGTAAGCCAAACTGTAGGACACAAATTGCATACAATACAAAATTTTATGAAAAAAAGTGAAAATGGTCTTTTACTCTTAATTGTGATAGGAGCTGGTGGAAAGGCTCCAAATTCTGTTCTCTTGTCTGTCCAATCCTTCACCAAAATAGAAGGTTTTTCCCTTTTTATTTTGCCATAATTAATTTAGAATAATTACGGCAGCTGCGAACTTTTTCTTTAGAAGCCCCGTAGCGTCTACTTCAAAAATTACATTAAATTTCTAACAGAAGTCTCTAGACACTTTGTGTCACATCAAAACACTTTTGACACTTACCTCCAGGCAATGTTTCGATACTTCTATAAATTAGAGTCTAAGAGAAAAGTCTCAAGACTTTTATGTCCAAGTGAGAACTCTTATAGGATATTTCTGTCAGAGACCTCCGACACATGTTTGAGAGTACCTAGTGTGCACCCGTCTTTAGGCAATGCAAAAGTAGAAACGACACGATAAGTCAATTTCAGATCAACCATAGCCTACTCTAGATAAAAGCCCGGAAGCTGACATTAACAGCTGAGTATTGGTGGTGTTAACAAACCGAAACCTGCCACAGTAAACATAAGGAAAAATTTGAGAAATTATACTTTCTCGTAGTATTTCTCGCAATATATTCAAAGTCTCAAATTGGATTTTACTTGAGGTTAACCGACAAATGTTCTGAACATGTGAAGACGATAAAAAGTGTCTCTTTTATACAATTTTAAGTGTTTTAAAGGGAAAATTCTCTTGTGCTCGTTTTGTTGAAGTATTGAGCTTAAAATGCGTCAATGACATCAGCGTTTCTCTTTGGTTTTGGTTACGAGAGGGTGCAATTTGATTGGTGTGCAAGGATTGGTTAATCTGTGGTACAACAAAACTGAAATAACATGTTTTCCGGGCTTGTATCTAGAGTAGACTGTGGATCGACACGACAATCGCAATAGGGACCAGTATTTAGTTAAAAAAGTATAAATTATTTGAATACAGATAACCCGTAAGAAATTACATGTAGTTGACTATTCCATAATTACCCTATTTAATCGGAGTGCACTTTCTTTAAATGGCTTTTATCTAACATTAAGAAATAAGTAAAAATATCATAAAACTTTAGTTAACAGTATGATTCCAGGAGTTCACCTTGCTGTCTGAATGATGCCAAATTCCTCTGCTCAGAATTTCAAAGAATATTGAAGTAAATTTGAAAAGGAAATTCTCTCTTGTATTTTAAATCTACACGCATACACCATAAGTATTTGCGGAACAATTGAGAATTCTTAAAATAAACATAAAATTCTATGACAAAAACCAATTTCCCACACTGAAGTACGTGAGCAACGAACATGTTTGAAGTAATGTAAAACACATGTGTAGGCAATTTCAAATGAATTTTTTTCAATTATTCAAATTTAATCCGAATTCACCATGTTCTAATGTAAATCGTAAAATTTTATAGTCAACGAATTGAATTGGTTAAAGAAAATTCAACATCAACATCGGAGTCAAAATTAAAATTAGAATTTTGAAGTCTCATAATTATTTCATTTATTTTTGTATCACAGATTAACCAATCCTTGCACACACATAAAACTTCACACTCGGTTAACCAATACTAAAGAGATATCCTGATGTCATTGACGCATTCTGACCTCAATACTTCAACAAGACGAACACAAGTTAGAGTCTTCCCATTAAAACACATGAAAATTGTAAATGAGAAATTTTTTATCGTGACCACAAAAGATCAGAACGTTTATAGGTTTACGTCAAGTAAATTCCAAGTTGAGACTTTAAAATTACTGCGAGAAATACTACGAGAAAGTACAATTCCCCAAATGTTTTCTTATGTTTACTGTGGCAAGTTTCAGTTTGTTTACACCACCAATGCTCAGCTGTTCGTCTCAACTTTCGAGCTTGTAGAGTAGGCTTGTATAGTAGGCTGTGACATTCGTGATATTTTTAAGGGAAATATTTAAAATTCGCTTAAGCTGAACAGTGAGATACCAAATTTATTCAGCATTTTGTTTGGTGGAGATCTTGATAGCTGTGCATAAAAACAAGGCTAATAAATCAATTTTTTATTGCCAAAATTAACGATAAAGATAACGGTATTCGTATATTGCTGATTACAAGTTGTTTTCAATGTTTCAATGCTATATTCGACCTGCAGGATAATTGCTGGAGATCCGCTTTCTTATACACAATTTCTATACCATAAATGAGTCCTGACTAAATTCTCTTCAGTTTTTACATTTATTTCCTTTTCCAGGAATTCTTTCTGTAAATTCATGAACAAAAAAACTTAAACTACTTTATATCCTGGATACCCTCTATGTGTACAACTTGTGTATAAAATAAAAATGATTTCTTCGGATCTCTTTTATTTTGGTGGCACAATAAAAGCGATTTTAGAAACATCAAAAAAGAAAATAATAAGCATGTGCTTGAAATCTCCCTTTATTTCGCATAGAAACCACCTGTCCAAATTGATTCCACCATGTACCTTACAAATCTGTTAGGAATCCTCTTATAAAAATCCTATTTCCAATTCAGACGTAAAAAGTTGAAAATAATTTGAAATTTTAAGAAAGTACGTACGAGATAAATTCCTCTTTTCGGGTGAAACCCATGTGTAACAGGTAACAGGTGTATTTCTAGGTAGAGAGTATTTAGATATATCAAATATTTTGGATTCCCTAGACTTAAAAAATTTTATTTGCGATTTCTCCAAAAACTAGATTAGTTTTAAAAGTGATTGTTTTTGTTATGGATAAGGAGAATTGAATAGGATTTCCGCAGCTTAGTTTCGGACTCTAGAATTAATTTTTCAGAAATATGGATTTAAGAGAACAATGGAGAAATGCAGATTTTTTTGTTCTTTAATGAAAAACAACTTCTTTATTTATATTGATAAAAAGAATAACAATGAAACAGTCAATTTAGTATATTAACATAAGTGCATTCGCGTATATAGTCCTGTATTTTCAAAAGTACTATATGTGACATGAAAATTGATAGATTCAAACTGACAATTTTTGTAAGGTATTTCCTGTAATTAAATAGAGTTTGTTTATATGAATTATCCTCAGATTAAGTTTCTTCGAAGAAAAGAAATACCTAGGACCAATCAGATGCTCAAACAAGAAATTGAGGAACTTTAGCTTCAATTCAAAAAATCTAGCTATGCTGTTTCCTGAGTTTGAGAGCCCATTTCTTGTAGTAATGTGTCGGTGGCGAACGATTCAGTCATTTTGACCGAATCAGTAAACTGACTCAAAAGCTCTGAGTCAATATTTTCATACCATGTCGATCAATCATTCACTTGCCTTTCCCCATATCATGTCGGAAACCGTGCATGGTGCACAATGCAACGTGGGATATTTCTTTGAGTCAAGAACTGAGAACCCTTTAATTGTATATCGTTCCTGTTGCTGCTGTTCATATTTCAACGAGTGTGACGTTATGATGTATGTACATGTGATACCTATAGCTATCATATATTCACAGCGATCATACACCATACAACATGAAAATGCAAGCTGTCCGATAGGGTAATATGAAAAAATTCACCACTGGTACAGCTCAAATGCTTGCGTTGACCCTCTACAGATATAAGTGCCCAAATGACTCAAGTGACTCAAATGACCGAATCTTTTTTTTGAGTCACTTATGCCAAACGACTCGTATGACCCGAGTCAGCAAAGTGACCGATTTTGCCCATCACTAATTTCTTGGTTTAGTCTCACTTCTAAAGCAGAACGATAATGTGACAATTTTGTTTTTTGTTTGTTTACGATGGGGACAACCCTTTGATGCGTTAGCATGGCCTTGTAATGTAAGGGGAGTGAGGAAACTTGAATGTCTTGCTTTTGCATTGCTGCGTGCTGGACATAAGTCCTCTATTAGATCTGGCTGTGTATTCTCCAAAAAATTCGCATAAATTTGACTGTTGAGCACTTGTGGCAAAATAAATGGACCTACCAAGTGGTTGCCGATGATACCAGCCCATACATTGACACTGAATCTCTGCTGGAATGAAGCCACCTTTGTCCTGTGTGGGTTAGTTTCTGACCAGGTATGGAAGTTCGTGATACCATCCCTGGTTTATTGAGATTCATCCGTCCAGAGAGGTCGGTTCAGAAATGCCCTGTTGTTAATGTCGCGTTCCAAAAGCCAAGTGCTAAGTTCCAGTCTTCTCCCGGAATCTCCTTGTAGTAGTCCTAATCGTCTTGCGACTAGTCTCGTGCTCGTCTCAGGGTCTTGCCTTACGATGGTGATTATTATCCTGCTCGACGTCGGCAGAAGTTCCCGAAGTTTCGGGTCGTGTGTCCCCTGTCGCGTGAAGTTATACTTTCTGTTTCTCTTAACCTTCGGAAAGTTCATGTAAATACTCCTCTTTGGGGTGTTCGCCGATTAGGCAATCTCCTTGTATATTCCAGTACAGCCGCTATCTCGTTTCCGTCTACTACACCCTAAATGTAAATAATACCCGCGTATTCCTCAAAAGTAAATTATACCATTTTTTAATAATTTTTACTTAAAAACAACCGCACTTATTGATTTGTTTTTCAACTATGATGGGTATTCTTGCTGACTGACCCTTCTTCATAGCAAAATTTCCATCAGGTACGAGTAACAGAACGCTAGGATACAAGGATGTGAATTCTGCCTAACACAAGCTAATATCGGCAATAAACCAAAATTACTCTAAGTCCCACACGGTTGAGATTGCCGCCCACCCTGCATTACAATTTTTTGTTTGCCTAGGTGAGATCTATAAATCCACTCATTTTGGCACTTCAAATCTGAAACACCCTGTAGGTGTATTTGGATATAACCCTCATACCTATATATTGTATGGAATTGTTTTTCTGACTAAAAAGTAGAGGTCCTAAAATTGATCCCTGAGGTACATCGATGGAAAATGGAAGGAAAAAGGAAATAGCCTCGTCTACTTTTATTTTCTGAGCAAAAGTAGCTGTTGATCAAAAAGTTCGTGAAGTCTAAAATGATTGAACACCTAAGAAGATCATAATGTAATCCATGATCTCGACGCCTCATTTTGTATGGTTGTAGAAGTGGATCGCCTCTGGATTTTTTTCGGTCAAGGGGTGTCACAATTGGACAGTATAAATCATTATCATAGCGTCCTTTTCCTTTCGCAGATACGACACCAAAGCAATATCAAAGCGTGTGGATTTTCAGGACGATCTCCTACGTCACTTGACTTCTTGAACTCTGCAGGTATATAAGTTTTATTGCTTCGAAGTATACCAACATATGACAGGCCGTTACGTATAAGAGCCTTACATAACAGGAATCTGCCGAAGAAATTATCAGCGACAACATTTTTTCCAGAACCACCACCAATTTGTAAACTACCTGATCTCCTTGCAGCTGCTTTCTGTTTGGATATTCCGGTTCTGGACGGTTCTGTACCCTGATGCAGAAGTCCTGCAAGGGGGTAGTACGTTTTCGCATCTGTCGCCCACCATACCTTGATGCCGTACTTGGCAGGTTTATTTGGCATATATTGTGTGTTACGGCATCGTGAGGCCAGATATCCGAAATGCAAGTGGCTTTATCGGATTGTCAAATCTGATGAAGCGAAAGATTTCTCGAAAACGAGTCAACGGAACTGTTGCTTTCCACAGTTCAAACAAATGGCCGCCATATGATTTGTTGACTTCAGCTGCAAGCACAACTCCAATAAAAGCATAAATCTCAGTCTCGGTAACTGGCTGCCACACCCGAGCTGCTGGCTTTGTTACATTCAATATATCGTAGACCATCTTTACCTTTCTGTTTGTTTCCTAAACGATGTCTACCATATCTTTTGTCATGAAGTTCAAAAACAGTTCCAAAATACTGTAAGGCTCAAACTTACAGCTGGTTATGAAGCTACTTCTTAGAATCTGAGTCTACATCTGCGTCGGGGTCGTACTACAGTTTAGTATTATCCTCCACATCCGATTGTTCACCTGCTTGTGCCGGTGTATAATCTGGATCTGCGTCCTAGTCATCAATAGTTTCTTCGTGGTCGATTTCCAATTCGACCAATTTCGTAATTTTGTTAGATTAGTGTAAACGAAAGAAAGAAAAAAATAAAAGTTTTATATTCGAACTGGTAAAAAGTACTACAATTAACACCGCTCTCTCCTATTCGCTCTGTACGTAACACCTATGGAATGCGATTGATTTCTAAAGCTCAATACAACCCTCCGACATCTATAGCAATTCCATACATCGCAGGAAATTTCATTTGTAAAACAAAACCAATTTAGAAGCAAATTTAGGGTAAACGTTCATCTGCATACATTATGTGTGTCCTTCAGCAGTTAACTGACAGGATCTTTGGTATTTATGATTTTCTTTAATTTCCTGTATTTTCTACCTGAGCTACTCTTGAGAGGAAGTGCTCAGGTCATACGTTTTTGAGGTTATTTAACAAACCAAGGCAAAATTATAAATAACTTGAAAATTCGTCGTTGATCTCTATGGAGCTGAGAGAATGTTTCCAAGTGCGTGAAGCTCTAGGAATTCCATTTCAATATCCTTTTTAAACTACGTAAATATTTTTCATCTCTCTACCAAGAAACGCCTCCAGTTTCCATTGAACCAGTTCAAAGTAGAGGTTAACACATTTCAAATCAACAGATATTTTTGGAAATAATTGAAACATTGACTTAAGCAATTCTGAGTTATTTATAAAAAAAAATTGCTGAAAATGAAAAATTTTCGGCAACATTTCTTTCATCAAAGAGACGAACAAGGGGCTGGAATTTATTAATTTTGCTTTAAAGGTTTTTTTTCGTTCCCTTTAGGGAAGCAGACAATTATAAGGAAAACAATTTATTCCTTTTTGGGAATAATTTATCTTTAGACTGCTATGATGTCATCTACTGATAAAACAGGTAATATCCCGTGAGAGCATCTCTAAACTGCCAGGAAGAGAATAGCCGTGGGGGGACAGCCAGGAGAAGAATGAAATAAATCAGTCAAAATCCTTGTCGTTGTTTTCGTTGATAGAAAGGTTCATAAATTATGTCAGATCTTATAAAGGAATATTTTTGTGTGTAGGAGTGATAAATTTGAGTTGATGAAAGCCATGTGCTTTTAAACAAAGTGGTTTTTTGTTCTCGGCATTGAACAGGACTAACGTTTCAGACTTGAAAGTTTAATTAAACTAATTGTAAACATGGTTATTTTAGAAAAATGGGAGGCAGCAGTAGCATCTGATCCCAATCGTCCGGCAGATAAGCTCAGTTTAATCTGCAGAGAATTTGCTGGTCAAGACTTCGATTTCGCTCTCATCCATGAGCAGTAAAAGTACTAGATGACGCTAGGCACAACCTTTTCTATAACCAGAACGCGAATCTAAGAGGTAAGCCTAGAATCTGCATTCTATCAAAAGCAAACCTACAAGTTTTTATTTGTTCCAATTACAGCTCATCAGACTTTACAGTTGTTAAGCTAGAGGACAGCTGCCACGAGGACATAAAGTCTAGCCTCGGCATACACGGTTCATGATGGACCGAATACACAACCAAAAGAGGAGGTTCTGATCAACGCCCTCAAAGCAAAAGACGCTAATGCAAGGCATGTATAATGGGGCAGCTCTGAACACAACGAACAAGGTAGGTAAGTCTCTTTTTGATTTTCTAATTACTGGTAACTTCGTAATTTGTGACAAGAGCACCTCCTCCACCTTCACATCCCCGAATACGGATAACATCACTGGCTGTAAGGAGGTGATGTCATACTGTTATTAACCAGAAAGAACGTTATGAGCGAAAACTGAAGAGTATCACACTTAATGTCATTCTTCGACAATAACTTGATACTGTCCAAAGTCAAAGCACGGCTGCTACCTGCAACGTACTGACAGGGTAACACCACAAAAAATATAAAGAAGCAATATCAAACAGGCTCACACCACAGAAGGCGGTAGGAACGGGATAGACTGACACCACAGACAGTCAATAGGACGGAAAAACCAACAGACTAACACCACAGAAGGTCGAAGGAATTGGGATAGACTGATAGACTAAAACTAAAGAAAGTTTGTAGACTGGGAACTAAGACCACAAAAAATCTTTAGAATGGAATATCCAACAACGCCACAGTAGGTCGGAGGGAAGGGGTAGACTGACAGAGTAACACCACAGAAGTTCAGAAGGAATGGGACAGACTTACAGGCTGACACCGTAGAAAGTCTGTTGGACGGAATGACCAACAGGCTAACACCACAAAAGGTCGGTAGGAACCGGATAGACAGACAGGCTAACACTGTAGTGACAGTCTACAGCAACGGAATGATACAACAGGTTGGCATTACAGAAGTTTCTCAGGTAGGTCTGACTACTAGTCAAAAAATAGGTTTGTCTTTCTAAATGGAGCTGAGATTTTATCTTGCTATACCGCAGTGTACCGTGGATCAAATGCTCGAATTCTGCTTTGTGTTCCTCGATTTTATACTTTTGGCGAGACTCTTGACTGGTTTCCTTATATGGTACTTATGCTACTGATTGCAATGCTAGCGAAAAACCAGTTTTATCTGGTTCTTAAGCATAGCCAAAACCTACCTAAGATACAAGCCTGGAAGCTCACATGAACAGCTGAGCATTGGTGGTGTAAACAAACCGAAACTTGCTACAGTAAAGAATAGGTTGGGGAATTCCACTTTTTCGTAGTATTTCTCGCAGTATTTTTAAAGTCTCAAATTGGAATTTACTTGACGTGAACCTACGAATGTTTTGAGGTCAAGAGAAAAAATTTCATGTGTTTTAATAAGAGACTCTCTTGTGTTCGTTTCGTTGAAGTATTGAGGTTAGAATGCGTCAATGACATCAGCATTTCTCTTTAGCTTTGGTTAAGGTAGTGTGCAGTTTTATATGTGTGCAACGATTAGTTAATCTGTGATACAAAAATAAATAAAATAATGACAACACGCTTGGTGGTAAAATGGCCAAACTGTCATGTTTTCTGGGCTTGTATTTAGAGTAGACTGTGGCATAGTTTCTTGTGACTGTGCCACTGGATGACGTAATGCACACCTCAGTCCATGGTACCTTGAGTTTTTATGGACTTTAAGGAAAAAGTGGAATGTGGAGAAAATGATTGCCTCGGTAAAAGTGTTCTTGGTCAACGGTTAACTCTTTGAACGACATTGCCTTTCTTAGTTTCGCTAAAATGTACGTCGCGGGAAATCAAATGGTTTCCAATCATGTCTACCGTGAAAGCTTGGAAGACGTATTGCTGTTCAAAAGGTGACGTTGATTATTTGACTTATTCTAACTTATTTGCCCAAAACACATTTGGGATACTAATATATTTTAGAAGACTCGTACAAAGAATAATTGCATAGAATGAAGAAGATGTTGCTTAACGAGCCTAATTTTTGAGGTTCCTCAACTAAAAGTGGTGCTGTGATGGATGATATCTTTCGTCGTAGAGACTTAACGGTGCCGAGAGTTTAGACCCACTCAAGATTTCTGTTCCCTTTTGTGATTGCGTTTTACGATTTTGACTTTGATGTTATTAATAATGATTTTACTAACATGACGAAGCTTCCACCGACTTCTTCATAGGGCAAGGGCCTTATACTTGACCAGGTATCGTTTTTTTTGGGTGTATTTCGAATTTGGCTGAGTGCTTCTCGAGCACTCCCGATGGTATCCATTCGTTAAGCGCTCCGGCCAATCTCTTGATTGAATTTTGTGCATATTTTGCTCTTGATTCTATTTGATATTATTTGTTTTATTTATCATTTCTTCGTGGCATTTTTTTCGAAGCTTTGAATACTTTCCGTAATCATTTCTCTGCATAAGAAAGGTAAGGTAATAAGTGTGATATTACTAACTATAGGCATGTTCCAAATTTGCGTTGCCTTGCGAAGTTATTCGAATCATTGGTTACTGATGTTCTTTACTTCCCTTGCGTACCTTTTCGGGGAGCATCTCAGTATGGATTTATGAGAGGTAAATCTACTGCGGTCGACGGTTGAGTAAGGGAATGCATGTCGGCCCACCAAACCGTAGGTCACAGGTTCGGATCCCAACGACGTAAACCCATGGTTGTTTTCTGCTGACGACAGATTACGATAAAAAGGCGATAGGGGTTGCAGAGATTTTGTCAGTGATTCAAAGTCCACTTTAAATTGAAGGTGCACCTGCAACCATTGTCTCAAATCGGGTGAAGTTCTTCTCCCAATACATGCCCCGCAAGGCGTTACGGAAACTAGAGAGAGAGTGAGAGAAATCAACTGCGATTAATTTGCTGGAATTGACGAATTGTTGCATAACTACTGTTGAAGGTAGTAAAGAGGTCGACGGTATTTTTACGGACTTCAGCTAGGCTTTCATAGAATTAAGCGAAACCTATTTCGGGGTACTCTTTCTAAGGTGTTATAAAACCCGTTTGGCGTCTCCCAAGGTAGTCACTTCGGTCCATTACTCTTCGTTATTTACATCAACTAGAGAATTCTTTGCTATGCTGACGATGAAAAAACCTTTCGCTCAGTATCTTACGTTTGCGATTACGATGTTTTCAGCTCGGATGTTCATACCTTCTATAAATGGTCTAAAAATCATCGGCCTTGTTCTCAATGTATCCAAATGTTTTTTTTTTCGGAAAAAATCCGTATTCGATATACTTTGGATGAAAGTCCATTTACTAGACTTGACAAAACCAAAGACCTGAATGTCATGCAAAACTCTCACCTCTAATTTGAATACCACGTTGATATCATCGTCCCTAAGGTTAACGCGGCACTGAGTTTTGTAAAGAGATGGTCCGAAGAGTTTGGTGGTTCTCTACTGTACTTATTTTAGACCAATCCAAGAATGTTTGGAAGCTGTGAACTATCCCACTGAATAGAAACAAGGCGAAATGGTTATGATTCCTAACAAATGCGAATTTTTGTAAAACTTAGCGTAGCATGTGCTTTTAACTGCAGTATTTAAAATGAAAATAAAAATCATCTCTAAGCAAACTTTAACTTGAATGCTGCCTTTTGCAATAACACTACATTGCTATCTCGTTGAATTACCAGCCACCACCATCCATAGAGCCATTTTACGGAAATAATAACTTTCTCCGTCCTTTTTTGCCATAATTTTGATTAGTGTTATGTGGGGTGCCCCAGGGGCTTCCCAACCATTTTAATAAAAACAAAATTTTCCTCGACTAGAATGGAAATACTTAACCCAAAAAAACAAAATATTTGTTCTTTATTACTGCAGTCGTTATAAAAATAAAAAGTATACAGCTAATGTCGTATGGAAGGGCTATTATTCTTCATATACAGAGAAGAAGTGGTTTTGATTTTCCATGAAATTAACACAAAGCTTGAAGGATACCACATCCTTCAAATATTGTTGAATAAGCGTTGATGAGCGCTGCAATTACCAGTGCCATTTGATAAAAGCTTGATATGGTACGTTCTTAAATTTCACTAGCATGAAATCACTATATAATTGTACACCGAAGAGGATAGAGTATAGAAACCACAATAACAAGGCAACACCTATGTAAAACCGGACATACCAACATAAATTCCAAATTTGTATATACGTATTAAATTCAAATTGTTTGCCATACCTGTTCCATGTGACTGCACCCAAATCATAAATTACAGTCATAACTCAGGTGCTAAAGTGGGGGTTTCATTGCAAATAGTTTCATGTAGAAGAGAATGCCTGACCCGAAATACCAATTAAATACGATCCAGCTGTTTATGGTTTAAATTCATCACAAAGGTACTCGAAATGAGTGAGGTTTAAAGAATTCTAAATTCTGAGAAAAACAAACACGAGCCTGAGTATTTCAAATTATATGGCAAAGTTCAAGCAATCTTTACTTTTATAAGGAGGATTTAATATAAGCAATTTCAACCAATTAATTTTGGGCAATTTTTCTACTGCGTGGGAACGGTGAATATAGTCATCAGCAAGTAAATCCGGGATTTGGAAGCACTCATCTAAAAAAACATGGTTCTGTATCGCAGATTTTATGGAAAAGTTCTTCAGGAAAAAATTACTTTTATAAGAAGGTTCAAATAAAGGCAGTTCCAATTAATTTTAGGTAAATGTCTACTGTGTGGGAAGATGCAGCAATCAACAACTAAATCTGAGAGCAATCATCTAACAAATAATAATAAGATCATTATAATAATTAACAACTGATTCTCGGAAAGAAATGTTTTTCATGAAGACAATAAACGTGAAAAAATCAAACACAGGCTTCTTCGAATAAATTGGAATTCTCACAAATTGTTTTTTAGTAGTATAGAAATGGCGGTTCTGGCCCATGAGAAAATCGAGCTCAAAATGTGCTATGGCGGTTCTGGCCCATGAGAAAATCGAGTCAAAAATGTGCTTTGCCGATTCTGACGCAATCTTGGATTTAGGGTATTCGGTCTTGTAGGCTACAATTGAGAGATAAGGAAAAGAGATTTCGGTCTTGTAGGCTACAATTGAGAGATAAGGAAATGAGATAAGGCTTGTCGGCCATCTTGGATTTTCGGTATTCGGTCTTGGAGGCTACAATTGGTCTTCTTCTTCTTTGGGGATAAGGGAATGGGGGTTTCGAAGGTCAAAGGTCAAGGTCGGTGATTTTTTAGTAAGATAAGACACCTGTCGGCCATCTTGGATTTTGGGTTTTCGGTCTTGAAGGCTACAATTGATTTTGTTCTTCTTTGATTTGCACCTGGAGTTAGATCTGGACTTGGACTTGGAACTGGACCTGGACTTGGGTATTCGGTCTTGGAGGCTAAAATTGGTCTTCTTCTTCTAAAAAATGTGCTATGGCGGTTCTGGCTGATGAGAAAATGCTATGGCGGTTCTGGCCCATGAGAAAAAAAAATCGAATCTTGGATTTTGAGTATTCGGTCTTGGAGACTACAATTGGTCTTCTTCTTCTTTGGTTTGATGATGGAAAGATAAGGATTGTCGGTCATCTTGGATTTTCGGTACGAAAAAAAGTATGAAAAAGTAAGAAGAAGAAGCGAAATGACCGCATTTGTGGTTCGAGCTTTTTGTGTCGGCTTGGGTGATAAGGCTTTTGTAGGGGCACACGTGATGTTTGCATTGTTTCGATGACGTCATCAGTGTGTTTGGGTTCAGGATGGAACTCATTGTCGATTATCAGTAAAGCGCTCACCGATCCCATTGATTTTTGGGAGTAATGATTACGTCATTGCTATGGATGTGAAATTGTGAGAGGTTGGATCGAGTGCTGATTGAGCGTGTGGAAATAATTAATTATTAATTTTCGATTATCGATTTAATAGAATATTTATTGATAGTTGAGTGTTATTAATAAATAACCGCATGCACACACATACGCACATACGCGCCAAGGTTAAATATAATTAGTAATACAGGGGTATTTAAATTTTGACTACCAGGCGATCATGAATTTAAGTACAAGAAAGCAATTTTCTCGCAACCTCAAAGCTTTTGTTATGGTCAATACGATGTGATCGCACATGTAGCTTATCATTAGACGGCGGCATAATATTCTTACTATGACCAAAGCATGGCTCGCTAAAGTGAACAGCGTTATCAGCAAATTTTGCCCCGAAAAACTTATGAGTAACATAAAATTCTGTTGGTTTATATGATTCAAACATGGCTTGATTACGAAATTTTGCACAGCTGATTGTGTTGCATGTGTTTATGACTGCCTGGTATTAGCCATCGAATAAAATGCGCTAATCGTGAGTTATGAATATGCGAAAAAGCCCTCTATGTGCTGAATTTAATGAATTTGTGGTTTTGGTTCAATTTTGAGGTCTGGGTTTTCGGTCTTGGAGGCTACAATTGATTTTGTTCTTCTTTGATTTGCACCTGGACTTAGATCTGGACTTGGACTTGGATCTGGACCTGGACTTGGGTATTCGGTCTTGGAGGCTACAATTGGTCTTCTTCTTCTTCTTTGGTTTGCACCTGGATCTGGATCTGAACCTGGACTTAAAAATAGCATCAACAATTTTGTCTAAGTTCATTGATAAATAATTAATAAATATCTGGTTAAATTTCCTTTAACATAAAAAATCCGCTGATAAGTAGTAGTAAACATTTGGATTCAATTCGTTAGCGTAAAAAATTTGCCGATAAGAGTTGAATGGCCCAGAATGTTTTGGGATGATAAGAAAAAAAAAACGATTCGCTGTAGTAACCTCGAACTTTAAAAGATTGTCATGCAATTTCTTTTTCAGATCTAAATATAGACATTAATTCGAGGTCATATTATTAAATAATTTCGTGTTTTATGCAACTAGCAAGTAAGTCATTCTACCGATTACGTCATCTTGACCTTGATTACTAGTTAAAATAACATCATTGAGGAATAGCCAAAAGAATTTCTGTAATTAATGGAAAAAATCTGATGTTTAAAAATAACATGCATCGCTTTGCATAAATCCGTTGATAAGTAATAAAACGTCTAGTCAAGGTAGCTGGAATGGCTTCTTTCGGTACTTTGGAGAGGTTTATCATGTGAAGAACTTAAGAAAATAGACCCAAATTGTGATCTCACCGAGTTCAGTTTACTTTGAGTTTGTCATGTAATTTAGGCAAATGTCAGGTTCCGGGCTTGTTGTTTTTTAAATTTTGGATGAGAAATTTTCCAAACATGTTCTTCATAATATATATAGATTCAAAAGGAAATTGCGGCTCTCAATACTTTTTCATTTCCAATCATGTTTTAACATATCCGAAATAGCCTTCATTTAAAAGGAAATTGCGGTTATTAGAATTTTGTTTGTTATTATCCAAATATATGTTTTATTACACTTAACCTCTCCGAATTCTTTATTTTTGTGTCTATGAAGGAGGGTGGAACAATTTTAGGATTGTGAATGCGAGTATGAATCCTAATGATATTTTAGAGGAATACATGCCTCCAGAAGATGGTAACAGGAGTCTAATGTTATGGTTGAGATCTGACGAGCCGATTTCTTATACATTCCATTTTGAGTTCATATTTCAAGAGTTTAGAAAATTAAGTGATGTAAGTGAGTATATGCAAACCAAACATATTCAAGCATACTGCTATAAAGTTCAATATTGCATTATTTTGTGAATTTATTAAATATGCTAATACTGATGATGTAGATGAAAACGAAATAGCTTTAGATATAAAATCTTTTCAGGCTAAGATGAACATAGCATAGATAGAATGTTGAAACAAATTATTGTAAAATCTGAAGAATTTCAAGAAAAAGACAGCGGCTGGGCTCTTCTAAGAATCATCCACATTGAAGTGGAAGTAGGATTATCGTTTATTTATTAGAGCCTTAATCTGAAAAAGAATTTATATTGCAAGAAATCAAAGTATTGAAATACGATTTTTAGATTCATATAGATTAGATTTCTCTGGCGTAGATAAATTAGCGAATAATTCATCTGATGAAAACTTAATATTAACCAGATCCTTTTATAAAAATGACGATTTATTTAATTTAATGAATACCTTAATTGCTTTGAAAAATTTAGTGGAAATTCATTGCCTATGCAAAAGTAGTTTGATAATAAATTTACAGATACGAAGTGCTCTGATAATGATTATGCGCATTTAACAAACGTTTGGAAAGCATTTGAATGTAAAATATTTGTAGACTATTTATATTGTCATTATTACATAGCACCAGGATTATTTTGGGATGCTATGCTTAAGTATACAAAGATTGAATTACAATAATTATTAACTGTCGTTAATATGTATAACTTTATATATTCTCGCAGGCATTCTACTGCTAATAATAAGCATATGGAAAATGTTATCCCATCACAAAGCTCAACATATTTAATTTACTTCGATACCAATAATTTATATGGGTGGGACATGTCTGAATTCTTACTATATGAGGAATTTCAATGGGATAGAAAATACGGATATCGATATAATGAGCATTCCTCAAAGTTCAGAAATTGAATATATATATTTGAAGTAGATTTAACTTATCTAGAATCACTTCATGACTTACACAATGATCTACCATTTTGCGCAAATAATATAAAAATCCCCTGAATTAGGCTCAAGGAAATTGATATATGACTTAGAAGATACATTTCATTACATAATCCATTATAGAAATCTCCAAAAAGTAGTTTAAAGTATGAATTGAAGTTTTCATGCATTCATAGAGCTCTTTGATTCAGACAATGAAATTGATTAAAACAATATATTGATCTTAGTACTTTGCATAGATCAAAAGCTGTTAACACTTTCCGATCTTAAGCTCTTATGATGGAATTTGAATTTATCACGATGAATGACACTAATTTTGTGTTCTTAAGTATATTCAAATGTTCAACAGGTGCTTACTATTGGCAAGACTTATTCTAATATCACCATTAAATCTTTTGGTTGTACCACAGTTCGACGAATAACTTATCTGATTCTGAATTTAAAAATTAAAACTGTTATTAGTAAGATTACGTTAGAATGTATAGGATTGAAATCTAAGATCTATTCTTTACAAGTAGGCAGCAAGAAAGATATTATGAAAGCTACATTTGAAACTAATTGTTAGATTAACTAGAAATTGTGAAAATGAGAAAATGAGAATCATTAAATTGAATCAAATGAATATAGAAAAATAAAAAAATTACATTGGTAAGATTACGTTAGAATGTATAGGATTGAAATCAAAGATCTATTCTTTACGAGTATAAAGCAAGAAAGATATTAAGAAAGCTACATTTTAAACTAATTTTTAGATTAACTAGAAATTGTGAAAATGAGAATCATTAATAAATTTATGTAGAATGAAAAATAAATGACTAAATTAATAAAATGCTATTTTAACATTACCAGAAAGACTTTTATTAGTATAAAATAGACATTTAATTATTATTTATAACTATTGCTTTTCTAGAAAATTTCTTAAAAGGTAAACATTTTCCCTTATGAATTAAACAGCATCGCGCTTTATACAAAAATTTAAGAGAGGATACATTTGGACACTGCAATTCTTCTTCCATATTATATACTTCATATGGGAGTGTTTCAGAATTTAACCTTAATTACAACAAGTCTTCTTATACAATTTTTTTCTGGTTGGTTTATGAAGTTCATTAACTACTTGTATTTCATTCATTTTGTTGTTGTCAGAGATTCTACATTAATCAACGCTATTAAAGTTTCTTTAATTTTTCCTATATGTAGAACTATATATTTCATCAACTTCTGCTGAGCATCAACAATTCATTCATTTGTATACAAATCGTATGCTATTTTCAGTTTTCCTTGTAGAGCCGCAATTTATTCATTTCTAAGTAGCTCAATTTAATAGCATACAAATAGATCCACTGATCAAGAACTCCTCAAAAAATCATCCAAATTTGTCAACACTGTATGATTAGAGGGTTAAAAGCTATATTGAGATATTTATACTATAATGTCAGCTTCTCTCAGTTTTTTAATTATTAACATTATTTCATTGTTATGGCTGTTATTACCAGCCTGTTTTGATGCTATTAGTAGGCGTAAACGATCAACTAATTCATTAGGATTTTCAAAGTAAGTATAGCCAGTATTAGTCTTTGGTATTTGTATTAAGCCCTGACCTTTTGGGGATGTGAGCTTCTTAATGATGGTTTTATACTTCTTGCTTCTGTTTCCTTTTATTCGACCATCATCCATATAATTGCGTTTATAAGCATTAGTGTCATTCATAATGTTTCTGTAGTTGTTCATATCATCTGACGTGTATAGTTGTTTAGGGGTTTTTATGAAGAGCAATTCGAGAAGTCCTGGAGTAATGCTATATACTTTTTCTTTAAGAATGATATTGTCACCATCAACTTGAAGAATCGAGTTGCCAATTTTCCAGTTGTTACCATCAAAGTAAACCCCATAAGATTTATCAATTTTTGTGCTCTTGTTTTCATATAATTTAATGTATTTCGAAATTGAAGGGTTATTGGGCAAATCATCGATAGAAAGCGTCTTTGTTAGAGTAGATGAATTTGGAGGTGTAGCAAATTCTTCATTATCATCATCTTCACTATTAGTAGAGCTATCGGAAATTCTAGAATAATCTCCAAGTTTACTTGAAGTACTAGCTGGCTCTGCTTTGAAGTATTTATGTTTAGGTTGAGGTGTTAAAATTTCACTGTTATTATATTTATCAATACCAGGATCCATTTTCAAGAGTTCAATCCCAGGATCCATTTTCAAGAGTTTACGTTTATATGAGTTTATTGAAGCATCGCTCTTTGACTCATCCTTGATTTGTGCAACAAGTGTCTCAAGCGGCTTGGTGATGGACTTAAAAGTTTGCTCTAGCTGAGTCTCTGTTTCCATTTTTCCCATCTTAAGAGCTTTAAACTTTTTTCTGATGGCATTTCGCACCCTCGCTATTTCCTTAGTAAGCTTCTCATCCATATTGATCTTATTTAAGAACCAAGTCTAAAAGACATGAAACAGTAAACAATAAACATGAATCATAAAACAATAAACACGAAACATGAAACAAGAATAATGAATCATGAATCATGAAACATGTAACATGAAACAATAATTACCTATGTGAAGTTGAACCGTTTCCATCAAAGTGTTAGTATTAGCTAATAAATCATTGTTCATCCCTCTCCTTTTATAGTACGTATCATGAAGACATCAAATCCCTTTCGGTAGCACCACTTACACATTGCGTTGTTTTTATTAATCACCAAAAATCCATATTTATACTTCCAAAATTCAGCACACGCATTACGAAATTTTTCAAACGTCATATCAGTACCCACATGATCATAAGATATATGTAATAGCTACGGAATGGGAAAGTCGAGGTAAACATTTAGGTCTTCGTGCTTTAATTGCAAATCCCAATGTCATTAGTAAGATTACGTTAGAATGTATAGGATTGAAATCTAAGATCTATTCTTTACAAGTAGACAGCAAGAAAGATATTATGAAAGCTACATTTGAAACTAATTGTTAGATTAACTAGAAATTGTGAAAATGAGCATCATTAATAAATTTATGTTGAAGGAAAAATAAATGCCTAAATTAATAAAATGCTATTTTAACATTTACAGAAAGACTTTTATTAGTATTAAATAATAAGACATTTAATTCTTATTTCTATCTTCTATTACTTTTCTAGAAAATTTCTTAAAAGGTAAACATTTTCTTCTTATGAATTAAACAGCATGGGGTTTTATTCAAAAATTTAAGAGAAGATAAATTTGGACACTGCAATTCTTCTTCCATATTATATACTATTACACCTTCATCAAATGTATTTTTGATCCAGCAAACCTTTTCACAGCCTTTCACATAAAGTACTTTGTTTCTTATTAAAGGAGTCACTATAGTACGTATTTGATGTTAGGGGATATATCCATCGTTCCAATTGAATCCATGGTAATTATGATGCAATCACTTCGCTTCTTTCTGTCTTTTCAGTTGTGAAATCCTTAAATCTAAATGGAGTTTGAAAAATAAAGTGCTGCATTTGGTTTCCATTTGTTAAAATTGTCAATTCCTTCACAATAAACTTGCTATGTTCGTCTTCACGATTTTTCTCTTTCAATAAATGTGTTGACCGTGCTTCTTTTGTCTTTTCAGTTGTGAAATCCTTAAATCTAAATGGAGTTTGAAAAATAAAGTGCTGCATTTGGTTTCCATTTGTCAAAATTGCCCCTTCCTTCACAATAAACTTGCTATGTTCGTCTTCACGATTTTTCTCTTTCAATAAATGTATTGACCGTCTCTTATATCTTAAAAGACTATCTCTCCGGCTAAAGAATTTGTTGCATTCTATGCATTTAAACATATTGGTGGTTATCTAAACACTAAAAATGATCTGTTGAAGTCGATATTTATAACCCTGTATTCTCTTCTAAGATATCTTGATAATCTTTCAACTCATCCTTACTATACAAAGTTTTACAGGTTGTTTCATAAAAAGCAATTTACATAGACCTAATCTAATCTTCCTCAATTGCAATCTTTGAATTTCCAATTTTCCATTCGTTATCGTCACCTAAGTAAACCTCATAAGTACTATTAATTATCGGGCTTTTTTAGGAGTTGAAAAGTGAACTGTATCTTTGAATATATGAGAAAAATAAGAACTTTACAGCTACAACTTTGTGATATTCTGTGCAGCGTTCCTTTGCAAAAAGTATTTGCAAGTGATCACTATTTTAAACATATATATTATGATCATGTGGGTACAGATATGACGTTTGAAAAATTTCGTAATGCGTGTGCTGAATTTTGGAAGTATAAATATGGATTTTTGGTGATTAATAAAAACAACGCAATGTGTAAGTGGTGCTACCGAAAGGGATTTGATGTCTTCATGATACGTACTATAAAAGGAGAGGGATGAACAATGATTTATTAGCTAATACTAACACTTTGATGGAAACGGTTCAACTTCACATAGGTAATTATTGTTTCATGTTACATGTTTCATGATTCATGATTCATTATTCTTGTTTCATGTTTCGTGTTTATTGTTTTATGATTCATGTTTATTGTTTACTGTTTCATGTCTTTTAGACTTGGTTCTTAAATAAGATCAATATGGATGAGAAGCTTACTAAGGAAATAGCGAGGGTGCGAAATGCCATCAGAAAAAAGTTTAAAGCTCTTAAGATGGGAAAAATGGAAACAGAGACTCAGCTAGAGCAAACTTTTAAGTCCATCACCAAGCCGCTTGAGACACTTGTTGCACAAATCAAGGATGAGTCAAAGAGCGATGCTTCAATAAACTCATATAAACGTAAACTCTTGAAAATGGATCCTGGGATTGAACTCTTGAAAATGGATCCTGGTATTGATAAATATAATAACAGTGAAATTTTAACACCTCAACCTAAACATAAATACTTCAAAGCAGAGCCAGCTAGTACTTCAAGTAAACTTGGAGATTATTCTAGAATTTCCGATAGCTCTACTAATAGTGAAGATGATGATAATGAAGAATTTGCTACACCTCCAAATTCATCTACTCTAACAAAGACGCTTTCTATCGATGATTTGCCCAATAACCCTTCAATTTCGAAATACATTAAATTATATGAAAACAAGAGCACAAAAATTGATAAATCTTATGGGGTTTACTTTGATGGTAACAACTGGAAAATTGGCAACTCGATTCTTCAAGTTGATGGTGACAATATCATTCTTAAAGAAAAAGTATATAGCATTACTCCAGGACTTCTCGAATTGCTCTTCATAAAAACCCCTAAACAACTATACACGTCAGATGATATGAACAACTACAGAAACATTATGAATGACACTAATGCTTATAAACGCAATTATATGGATGATGGTCGAATAAAAGGAAACAGAAGCAAGAAGTATAAAACCATCATTAAGAAGCTCACATCCCCAAAAGGTCAGGGCTTAATACAAATACCAAAGACTAATACTGGCTATACTTACTTTGAAAATCCTAATGAATTAGTTGATCGTTTACGCCTACTAATAGCATCAAAACAGGCTGGTAATAACAGCCATAACAATGAAATAATGTTAATAATTAAAAAACTGAGAGAAGCTGACATTATAGTATAAATATCTCAATATAGCTTTTAACCCTCTAATCATACAGTGTTGACAAATTTGGATGATTTTTTGAGGAGTTCTTGATCAGTGGATCTATTTGTATGCTATTAAATTGAGCTACTTAGAAATGAATAAATTGCGGCTCTACAAGGAAAACTGAAAATAGCATACGATTTGTATACAAATGAATGAATTGTTGATGCTCAGCAGAAGTTGATGAAATATATAGTTCTACATATAGGAAAAATTAAAGAAACTTTAATAGCGTTGATTAATGTAGAATCTCTGACAACAACAAAATGAATGAAATACAAGTAGTTAATGAACTTCATAAACCAACCAGAAAAAAATTGTATAAGAAGACTTGTTGTAATTAAGGTTAAATTCTGAAACACTCCCATATGAAGTATATAATATGGAAGAAGAATTGCAGTGTCCAAATGTATCCTCTCTTAAATTTTTGTATAAAGCGCGATGCTGTTTAATTCATAAGGGAAAATGTTTACCTTTTAAGAAATTTTCTAGAAAAGCAATAGTTATAAATAATAATTAAATGTCTATTTTATACTAATAAAAGTCTTTCTGGTAATGTTAAAATAGCATTTTATTAATTTAGTCATTTATTTTTCATTCTACATAAATTTATTAATGATTCTCATTTTCACAATTTCTAGTTAATCTAAAAATTAGTTTAAAATGTAGCTTTCTTAATATCTTTCTTGCTTTATACTCGTAAAGAATAGATCTTTGATTTCAATCCTATACATTCTAACGTAATCTTACCAATGTAATTTTTTTATTTTTCTATATTCATTTGATTCAATTTAATGATTCTCATTTTCTCATTTTCACAATTTCTAGTTAATCTAACAATTAGTTTCAAATGTAGCTTTCATAATATCTTTCTTGCTGCCTACTTGTAAAGAATAGATCTTAGATTTCAATCCTATACATTCTAACGTAATCTTACTAATAACAGTTTTAATTTTTAAATTCAGAATCAGATAAGTTATTCGTCGAACTGTGGTACAACCAAAAGATTTAATGGTGATATTAGAATAAGTCTTGCCAATAGTAAGCACCTGTTGAACATTTGAATATACTTAAGAACACAAAATTAGTGTCATTCATCGTGATAAATTCAAATTCCATCATAAGAGCTTAAGATCGGAAAGTGTTAACAGCTTTTGATCTATGCAAAGTACTAAGATCAATATATTGTTTTAATCAATTTCATTGTCTGAATCAAAGAGCTCTATGAATGCATGAAAACTTCAATTCATACTTTAAACTACTTTTTGGAGATTTCTATAATGGATTATGTAATGAAATGTATCTTCTAAGTCATATATCAATTTCCTTGAGCCTAATTCAGGGGATTTTTATATTATTTGCGCAAAATGGTAGATCATTGTGTAAGTCATGAAGTGATTCTAGATAAGTTAAATCTACTTCAAATATATATATTCAATTTCTGAACTTTGAGGAATGCTCATTATATCGATATCCGTATTTTCTATCCCATTGAAATTCCTCATATAGTAAGAATTCAGACATGTCCCACCCATATAAATTATTGGTATCGAAGTAAATTAAATATGTTGAGCTTTGTGATGGGATAACATTTTCCATATGCTTATTATTAGCAGTAGAATGCCTGCGAGAATATATAAAGTTATACATATTAACGACAGTTAATAATTATTGTAATTCAATCTTTGTATACTTAAGCATAGCATCCCAAAATAATCCTGGTGCTATGTAATAATGACAATATAAATAGTCTACAAATATTTTACATTCAAATGCTTTCCAAACGTTTGTTAAATGCGCATAATCATTATCAGAGCACTTCGTATCTGTAAATTTATTATCAAACTACTTTTGCATAGGCAATGAATTTCCACTAAATTTTTCAAAGCAATTAAGGTATTCATTAAATTAAATAAATCGTCATTTTTATAAAAGGATCTGGTTAATATTAAGTTTTCATCAGATGAATTATTCGCTAATTTATCTACGCCAGAGAAATCTAATCTATATGAATCTAAAAATCGTATTTCAATACTTTGATTTCTTGCAATATAAATTCTTTTTCAGATTAAGGCTCTAATAAATAAACGATAATCCTACTTCCACTTCAATGTGGATGATTCTTAGAAGAGCCCAGCCGCTGTCTTTTTCTTGAAATTCTTCAGATTTTACAATAATTTGTTTCAACATTCTATCTATGCTATGTTCATCTTAGCCTGAAAAGATTTTATATCTAAAGCTATTTCGTTTTCATCTACATCATCAGTATTAGCATATTTAATAAATTCACAAAATAATGCAATATTGAACTTTATAGCAGTATGCTTGAATATGTTTGGTTTGCATATACTCACTTACATCACTTAATTTTCTAAACTCTTGAAATATGAACTCAAAATGGAATGTATAAGAAATCGGCTCGTCAGATCTCAACCATAACATTAGACTCCTGTTACCATCTTCTGGAGGCATGTATTCCTCTAAAATATCATTAGGATTCATACTCGCATTCACAATCCTAAAATTGTTCCACCCTCCTTCATAGACACAAAAATAAAGAATTCGGAGAGGTTAAGTGTAATAAAACATATATTTGGATAATAACAAACAAAATTCTAATAACCGCAATTTCCTTTTAAATGAAGGCTATTTCGGATATGTTAAAACATGATTGGAAATGAAAAAGTATTGAGAGCCGCAATTTCCTTTTGAATCTATATATATTATGAAGAACATGTTTGGAAAATTTCTCATCCAAAATTTAAAAAACAACAAGCCCGGAACCTGACATTTGCCTAAATTACATGACAAACTCAAAGTAAACTGAACTCGGTGAGATCACAATTTGGGTCTATTTTCTTAAGTTCTTCACATGATAAACCTCTCCAAAGTACCGAAAGAAGCCATTCCAGCTACCTTGACTAGACGTTTTATTACTTATCAACGGATTTATGCAAAGCGATGCATGTTATTTTTAAACATCAGATTTTTTCCATTAATTACAGAAATTCTTTTGGCTATTCCTCAATGATGTTATTTTAACTAGTAATCAAGGTCAAGATGACGTAATCGGTAGAATGACTTACTTGCTAGTTGCATAAAACACGAAATTATTTAATAATATGACCTCGAATTAATGTCTATATTTAGATCTGAAAAAGAAATTGCATGACAATCTTTTAAAGTTCGAGGTTACTACAGCGAATCGTTTTTTTTTCTTATCATCCCAAAACATTCTGGGCCATTCAACTCTTATCGGCAAATTTTTTACGCTAACGAATTGAATCCAAATGTTTACTACTACTTATCAGCGGATTTTTTATGTTAAAGGAAATTTAACCAGATATTTATTAATTATTTATCAATGAACTTAGACAAAATTGTTGATGCTATTTTTAAGTCCAGGTTCAGATCCAGATCCAGGTGCAAACCAAAGAAGAAGAAGAAGACCAATTGTAGCCTCCAAGACCGAATACCCAAGTCCAGGTCCAGATCCAAGTCCAAGTCCAGATCTAAGTCCAGGTGCAAATCAAAGAAGAACAAAATCAATTGTAGCCTCCAAGACCGAAAACCCAGACCTCAAAATTGAACCAAAACCACAAATTCATTAAATTCAGCACATAGAGGGCTTTTTCGCATATTCATAACTCACGATTAGCGCATTTTATTCGATGGCTAATACCAGGCAGTCATAAACACATGCAACACAATCAGCTGTGCAAAATTTCGTAATCAAGCCATGTTTGAATCATATAAACCAACAGAATTTTATGTTACTCATAAGTTTTTCGGGGCAAAATTTGCTGATAACGCTGTTCACTTTAGCGAGCCATGCTTTGGTCATAGTAAGAATATTATGCCGCCGTCTAATGATAAGCTACATGTGCGATCACATCGTATTGACCATAACAAAAGCTTTGAGGTTGCGAGAAAATTGCTTTCTTGTACTTAAATTCATGATCGCCTGGTAGTCAAAATTTAAATACCCCTGTATTACTAATTATATTTAACCTTGGCGCGTATGTGCGTATGTGTGTGCATGCGGTTATTTATTAATAACACTCAACTATCAATAAATATTCTATTAAATCGATAATCGAAAATTAATAATTAATTATTTCCACACGCTCAATCAGCACTCGATCCAACCTCTCACAATTTCACATCCATAGCAATGACGTAATCATTACTCCCAAAAATCAATGGGATCGGTGAGCGCTTTACTGATAATCGACAATGAGTTCCATCCTGAACCCAAACACACTGATGACGTCATCGAAACAATGCAAACATCACGTGTGCCCCTACAAAAGCCTTATCACCCAAGCCGACACAAAAAGCTCGAACCACAAATGCGGTCATTTCGCTTCTTCTTCTTACTTTTTCATACTTTTTTTCGTACCGAAAATCCAAGATGACCGACAATCCTTATCTTTCCATCATCAAACCAAAGAAGAAGAAGACCAATTGTAGTCTCCAAGACCGAATACTCAAAATCCAAGATTCGATTTTTTTTTCTCATGGGCCAGAACCGCCATAGCATTTTCTCATCAGCCAGAACCGCCATAGCACATTTTTTAGAAGAAGAAGACCAATTTTAGCCTCCAAGACCGAATACCCAAGTCCAGGTCCAGTTCCAAGTCCAAGTCCAGATCTAACTCCAGGTGCAAATCAAAGAAGAACAAAATCAATTGTAGCCTTCAAGACCGAAAACCCAAAATCCAAGATGGCCGACAGGTGTCTTATCTTACTAAAAAATCACCGACCTTGACCTTTGACCTTCGAAACCCCCATTCCCTTATCCCCAAAGAAGAAGAAGACCAATTGTAGCCTCCAAGACCGAATACCGAAAATCCAAGATGGCCGACAAGCCTTATCTCATTTCCTTATCTCTCAATTGTAGCCTACAAGACCGAAATCTCTTTTCCTTATCTCTCAATTGTAGCCTACAAGACCGAATACCCTAAATCCAAGATTGCGTCAGAATCGGCAAAGCACATTTTTGACTCGATTTTCTCATGGGCCAGAACCGCCATAGCACATTTTGAGCTCGATTTTCTCATGGGCCAGAACCGCCATTTCTATACTACTTTTTTTGTATGGTAACAATGGCAAATAAATCTTTTCATGGGAATACCATAAAAAAATTTATTTACAAAACCAAATAATTAATATACAAAAGCGTTCTAGCGTTAAACCCATAAAGTAGGTGGGCTAGCCCTGGTAATAATTTAAGGACTGAGAGCTAAATATGTCTTTGAACTGTGTTCGTTAAGTTTCTTCTCCTATCTTTTACAAAATCTATCAACTTACGACTCTTTGGAGAAATAAGACAGAAGACTAATAAATTAAATTTAAAAATATCAATTTATTTATAGGATAGAATCGCGCGCAGAATACACGAAACGGAGCTTACCCTAAATCTTTTTGTCTGATTGTACTCCGCCAATTGTCAAACTTTTGTTTTGGTTAAAATTTTTTTTTAACGAGGTGGCCAAAGCCTAGGGGACAACCCTTTGATGCGTTAGCATGGCTGTGGCCGGAAGAGAATTAGGGTAAGGGTAGTGAGGAAACTTGAAAGCCTTGTTGTGGAACCCGGGAACCATGGCTTGGTGGTCGTGCGGCTCAATCAATTGATCCAACTCCGACTCAATTGAGGAAGTACGTCGGAACACTCCAATGCAGATTACCTAAGGGCTGGTTTTACAGTTAGAGCTTAATCTGAGTTTAAGTCCAATTGAGTTTCACTCTGCTCGAGCTTAACATGTTCTTTTTAATATGGCAGCGCACTGAGGAATTGTGAATTAATTTACTGTCGAAATTTTGCTTATTTTTTGAGTTTTTTTTTAAGCCACCGATAGGTGCAATATAAATACTTAAAGGATCATTGTTGTAGAGATCATTGTGGCAGTAGTTTTTTGGCGGTTGTTTGATGTTGCTGCGTTGAGTATATCAAAAGTTAAAAATAAAATAATGTGCATACCGTAAAAATTGCAAATTTATGAATCACCCTGTAACTCACAAACGGTTGAGATTACTCCCCCCCCCCTTCCCACGCACCTTCCTCCCAAACAATTTTTTGTTTGGCTATGTGAGATCTATCACCCCACTTATTTTGGCACACCAGATCAGAAACACCCTGTATTATATGGACAATTGCGAAATTTCAACGAGCCACTACACCTCGCCGACGGAATGTCTTTTAGGGTTTTAGAAATATGAAGAAAAGCTGCCTTCGATTTTAAAGAGTTGTATCGACTAGCTGGATGCGCCGGCATTACTCGGACTTTTGGAAAGTGAATATCGTCTCCGGTTTATTTTGAAATTTCACGTCCTTCCCACACCCACCCCCTAGAGTTGCTAGATGCGTCATAACGACATTTCGTGTGTGATTATTCATCTCAGTGATCCCGAAAACTACGGTTTCGGCACTAATATCGATCCTTTTGATTATTTGTACTTGATACTCCCCCCCCCCTTCCATTCTGTTTAAAAGTAACCTAAGTTTTTGCCCGGAATCTCACGCGCTTCGTTTTTGCTCGGAACATTTTCTAAGCCACTTTTGTCCAAACCTTATAAATATGTCACTTTTACTCTTAGCCCGTCAAATGTATCTTGTTTGAATTGATAATGATTTGTATTACTAGCAAGGGCTGGCGTATTCTGTAAAACACAAAAAATATTAACTGCGTACTCTTTGCTAGCTCTACCCTATGTGTTCCTTTACTTTAATTAAAACACAACGTAAAAATCGAACTGTCACCTCAAAAGAAATTGATGCTATTATTTTGCACAGGGACTTTCCCTTTCAAAAGAAAATTCTCCGAATTTGTTGGGAACATTGTTAAGTCCATGAGCACTAAGCAAACATTTAGTGACAAAATGTCAATCAAGTTAGCGTTAGTTATAGAGCGAAATGACGTACTAAAAGGTTTTGTTATTTTTTTGCACAGAGCTTTATTTCAAATAGAAAAGCAAGTTGCTCTGTCTAACTTGTACACCCGTGGCAACTATGTTCAAATTGCCAGTAAAATAAAGAGAAACTCTTTTAGGAAAATAAACAAATTCCATCTTTTAAGATGTTTAGAGCATTTACTAATTTTTTAGTAAGAACAACACAAGTAAAGGAACCCTTTATAGAATTAAATTTCATAAGAAGTGACATTTTATGGCCCAGCATTTTTCAACCGCAAAATAAGTTGCCGAAGGGTAGGCCAAAAGGTTAAATTCCGATGGCGAACGTCATATTTCCGAAAAGGATTAATTTCTAGAGCGGCCTAATTTTGTGGTAAAGAGAATTGTAAAACTCTAATTAAAGTTAATTTGAAATAAAAGGTCTTTTGTAAATGTTTAGGAACCGTTTTCTAAAGTCATCAAAGTTGTAATCTTTTCTGTTAACTTAAATTTCGAATGCCAACAAAAACAATTTTTTTGTTGGACATTGTATTCAAGGTTTATATTAAGAAAAAAAATTTAATAATGTTAAAATATGGATTTTTAAAAAAACACCATAAAGTTAATATAAATATTTTTCTGAAAAAACTTCAATATTTAGACGAAGTTCTTGTTGAAGAAAAATGTTGTTGCCGATCTTATGTTCGTTCGTTGTTATTACATTTAAGTCTACGAGTAAGATACTAAATGGAGAGGCTATGGCGCTCAAGTCCGTGTACATGAGCGGTCCAATTTCTACGACTTTTTTGCTCCTATCATTTAGCCCACGGTATACAGAATACGAGGTATGCCGAATAAGTTGTTGACATATTTCAGCTGATCGATTGTGACGTAACCTGTCCGCATTTCGTGAAATTTAACGAACATTTAAATTTCAACAAATATTAGTCCACAACCTACAGTAGATACAAGCCCGGAAGTTGGCATTAACAGCTGAGCGTTGGTGGTGTAAACAAACCAAAACTAGCCACAGCAGTCATAAGGAAAAGTTGGGGAATTGGACTTTCTCGTAGTATTTCTCGCAATATATTTAAAGTTTTAAATTGGATTTTACTTACGGTCAACCTACAAATGTTCTGAACATCTGAAGATTATAAAAAGTTGCTCTCTAATACAACTGTCATGTGTTTTAAAGGAAAAACTGGCTTGTGCTTATTTTATTGAAGTATTGAGCTTAAATTGCGTCAATGACAGCATTTCTCTTTGGTTTCGGTTACCAGAGTGTGAGTTTATTTGTGTGCGCAAGGATTGGTGGTGAAATGGCCGAACTGTCATGTTTTCCGGGCTTGTATCTAGAGTAGGCTGTGATTAGTCGAATAAATTTGGTCTGAGTGCGGTTTGATTACGTCACGAATGGCGGAACAGAGTTTATATCTGTTTTATTAGAATCAACCCTTCTAACTCAAAATATTAAGGTGGATGAGGCTCCCACTCAGGGGTGCACAGGCAACAAAGAACGCAATACACAAACCAACATACAAAAACTTACGCCTTACAAAAAAGCAAGTGAGTACAACAGGATGGTTACAAGTTGAAAACGCTCCTCTTTAATATTAACTTGCCCACATTAGTGCTGAAAACATTACCAACATCATTAGCAAACCTACACATGCGATCAAGGGGCTCGAACATACCGTAACTAGTGCACGAGAAAGCTATCTGAAAGCTCGAAAGATTTCGAAGGGAATAAGACAGTTCTCTAGGTAATATTTTGGGAGAAAGTACCGCACTGTCAATCTTTCCCTGCAGAAGCTGGTGTAGCAAAATTATATCAGCAACCCAGCGACGCTTCTCGAGAGTAGCAAGATGTAGCAGTCCCAACTGATCATCATGTTGAGGCAGAATAAGAGGGTCACTTCATGGCAGAGCACGAAGGGCCGATCTCACAAATTTACGCTGCAAGGATTCAATACGTTTAATGTGAGATCCATAAAACGGAGATCAAACCAGACCAGCATACTCCAGCAGTGGTCGAATAAGGGATGTATAATGATGGAGTTTCATGTGAGGGCTAGGAAATTCCCTGGACCAACGGAGGATAAAACCCAGCAAAGAGTTGGCCCTGGCAACGATATTATTAATGTGGGGGATGAAGCTAAGTTGTCTATCAAGATACACACTGAAGTCCTTTACTCCTTCCACCGGTTCAAAATTGTACTGAAAAGTACAGTAGTTGCGGGACTTCGAGAAGGTCATAATCTGACACTTAACAATGTTTAATTTAAGATTATTATTGACATACCAGCTATAAAATATGTGTAGGTTCGACTGCAAGGTCTCCCAATCCACAAAAGATTCGATTGGGAGAAAAATCTTGAATTTTACTTCTTTGAAGCAAATAAGTAATATCATCAACAGATAAGATAAATTGCAAAGGACCAAGATAACTACCCTGAGGAACGCCGTAAGGAGCCACAAAAGCATCAGAGAGCACGCCACGAAAACGCACTCTATAAGTCCTATTGGATAAATACGACTTAATCCATGCAATGAGTGGCTTTACTAAAATCGGTATAAATACAGTCAGTCTGGCAACCATCCAAAAATCAACCAACATTGCCAGAAACAAATTCTAACAAGTTGGAAACCGTTGACCTACCCTGAAGCAATCCATGCTGCCGGCTAGAGATTAAACCCCTAAACCCAATAGACAATTGGGATTGGATCAACAGTTCAAGATCAAGAGTTTTGGAATATTTAGCAATAGGTCTATAGTTAGCAATCTCTCTCCTATTGCCACTCTTAAAAATGGGGATTAAAAATTAAGTCTTCCAGAATACAGGGAAGCGGCCCACCAAGAAAGGCCGCCGAAAGAGTAAAAGTAAAGGACATAATAACGCCGAAGAACACTTCTTTAAGACAACAGCAGGAACCCCGTCAGGGCCACAAGAAAAGTCATTCGGAAGATCCAAAATATGCTTGTATAAGATCTCCTCCGTGATAGATGGAATAGGTACGGGGGTATATTGCTATTATTAATGTGCGAAAAGTTGCTACTAACTGGATAAAAATCGGATGATTCAAATGCGCCCCTGAAGTATTCAGCAAATAAATTACAAATAATCTTAGAATTGTTACTGGAACTTAACCCGAATTCCATAGTCGATGGATAGCTTTCTCTTCATATTGACGTAATCAAAAAATGCACGGGGGTCAAAGAATATGCTGCCTCTAAGGTTCTGAAGGTATTATTCATATTGGGAACGAGAAAGACTAATGAAATGTTCGTGACAAAGAATAATTTTACGCCTAGAGTCCACACTGCCCACTAGCAGGAACCTTTTCCAGAGTCTATTTTTCCTATTCCTGAGAGTTTTTAATTCTCTATTAAACCAGGGGCGAGCGGATTCTCTACTTCTAACCCGGACATAGGGGACAAACCTCTCGAATGCTTCGTACAAAACTTCGTAGAAACCAGATACGTTCCTGTCGATATCGTCACTAGACAGACAGGTATCGAAGTCTAAATCACCAAGATATTCATTCAGAGCCTCAAAATCGGCCATTCTAAAATTAAAACTATATTCACATTCGAGATTATAGACACGCACATCTGAGAGACAATGAAATATCGAGCATACCTTATATTCTGTACACCATGATTTAGTGAAAATTTTATCGATTTGTGAAGTTTATATGATAGGCTGAGAGTCAAAATGACGTATCTACAAGGTCCGAGCAAAAGTGGTTTAGAAAATACTCCGCGCAAAAATGAACTGCGTGAGATACCGGACAAAAACAAATCGGAGAAAAACTCCGTGCAAAAACGACTTAACTACTAAACTGCATTAACTTCGCACTACTTTTTGTAGTTAAGTCGTTTTTGCACAAAGTTTTTCACTGATTCGCTTTTACACTCAATCTCATGCAGTTCGTTGAAAATTTTCTACGCCACTTTTGCTCGGACCTTGTAGATACGTCATTTTTACTCTCAGCCTGTCATATTAGAGTGAATCTTTATTGTGAAGATCAAAAATGTAAAACTATTACGTGCTGTGTCGAAAATATTTCAGAAAAGTTCAAGTCTTAAACAATTAGTGACAAAGAAGTATTGCAAAAATTCAAGGCTTTTAAAACACCCCGGGATTTAATATCACAGGTGAAGCAGAGAAAGTAACTTTCTTTTGTATTAAGAATATTTGAGCCGATGTTTAACAAACTAATAACTTTTGAAATTTTCACTGTTTGTATTAAAGTAAACTTTATTTTCCTCTGGCTACCCAGACATATTTTCTTATTACCCCAACACCAAAGGCGGAGGTGTAACTAAATTTTGTAAGGAGTTAATATATGAAAGCTTTGTTATTGAAATGTTTACTGATTTGCAAATTAATTAGTTAATTCTCTTGTTTTAACAATATACTAATGTGCAGGAAACGACTAATAAAAATTACAAATTTTAATGAATATTGCTGCTTGCATTTTCAAACAGATTTCTACAGAATTTCACAAATTGGACCAAAGCACCTCCATATATCCTTTTTTTTCAGCCTGCACTGCTGTTTTTGATGCGTGCGTGTTAACCTACTCACCTTTAGTCTTGGCACGAAAGCTTTGCTGTTGGACCACACCATTTAGTTTCTTACTCGTAGGTTTAGGTTGATATCTATGTGAGCATAGATGATCCTTAAAGCGAGCCAGGTATTACATATATTCATCTACACCAAACGTCACGTCCAATTACAATATTCCTAAAATGTCACATGATCGACATATTAAACCTGTTTACTTATTCTTGGCCTACATACGAAGATACATTATTACGTAAAATGTTTGCTTGGCATGTGAAAGTGTATTAACCCTGTGAAAACGTATTCTAAGGAACCTCAACATCCACAAAGGCAGAAGGAAGACTTTTATCCCTTGGCTTAACGCTGTTAATTGTTACGTCTTCCTTAACTCCATCATAAGTGCCGGAATCAATAAGAAAAGTCACAATTTGCAAACAACAAAAAGGTAAAGTCTAAATAACATGAAAGCATAACACTTTCACAAGAACATTACTAATCGAAAATTAATAGCAGCTGATTAAGGGCAAAGTCTGCTTAACCCTCCATTCTGTCGTTTATAGGAGTCCCCAAATTGTATAAAGAATTGTCTTGTCATTGATGGGGAAGCTTGCCTAATCTGGGAACAGCTTTACTCCTATTCAGATACTTTTGTACATGACCAGGGGCTATAATTATGTAATTGCTTAGGGAAGAGAAAGGGGGATCTAGATTTACTTGGGGCTCTTGACTGAAATACGAATCTGTAAATCAATGTCCATTGTAAGGCCACGAACTGATAGCAATTATTAGCAACAATTAAGACGTAACTTGTTAATTTATAGGAAAATAATTTTTATGGATTTCAGAATTTTAAATCACCTAAAATTTGAGTGATTTTGAACGAAATCTATTTAAAGTATGGAATGAAAATTTAAAATATGTTTTGCATTGGAAGTTCCATCTTAGACGCTGTCGTGTGCGGACGTGCGTCAGGGACTGGAGTGCTCCCCACTCCAATATGTATTTCAAAATAACGAACTGGTGAATAATCTATCTTTTAAACATACTGTAAGCGTCAAGAGCGAGTGTAAGCTAGAAATTGTATATTTCGACAAGAACAGCAATAGTAACAGAACCAAAGTTAACAAATAATATTAAAAACTAAACTTTATTCATTAATAACAATAACGGTCTAAAAGAAGACTCTCTCTCTCTCTTATGTTCGTTTTGTTAAAATATTGAGCTTGTAATGCGTCAATGACATCAGCATTTCTCTTTGGTTTTGGTTATGTGAGGGTGTAGTTGTTATTGTTTTACAAGGAATGGTCAATCTAAGATCCAAAAAACATATAAAGAAATGAAATAGTAAAGGCACGCTTAGAGATAAAATGGCCGCAACGTGGCACAACTTTCATAATTTCTGCGCTTGTATTTAAAGTAGGCTGTGCTTGATTATTGTTTGCTGTTGATTTTAACAAATCTATTTTCTGTCTATAGTTCTTGTCTACTAGACAGTCATTGTTGCTCACCATTGTCCATCTTAAGTTGATCGAATTGTATGTATTTGTAACTTTGAAAAAATTTTCTAGTTGTACTCGGAAATTTTGGTCCACGACAGAAAAATCATGAAAAAATATGAATTTCGACAAAAATCAGAACTTCCAAAGAAAAAAAGTTAGAAAGGGAATATAAATTAGTAGGGATGAAAAGGAGGTTGCAAAGTGATTGGCTGAGTATTTCTTCTTATGTTTATTTTTCTTACTAGGTAACGTTAGAGCGGTGCTGCTGAAATTATCTTCAGCCTACCTCATTTAGAACACTAATGGGTCCATTGCGTTATTCATGGGAATCTCTGACCTTACTTAAGCCCCTGCTCTATAACCATCCTGCTTTCCTAAAGAGTCTCAGTAAGATTTTCAGCTATATTTCCTGCAGCTCCGCGAGCTCTGAGAGAAAGTAACTACTGAGTAGCCTGCCTCTTCTTGATGCCAGGGCAAACACTTGCAGAGCACGTCGGACTTATTCAATTTTGTCCTCATCCTACTGCTCTGGCAGGAATCATTTGCCACTCGACTTAACCTTCTGGCATGTTTACCTATGTTCCAATATACTGTTGAAACCCCTACTAGATTCCTGGTGTCAGTGCTATCACTGAGGAGTACTTTAGTTCTGCTCTTGTTGTACTCAGGCCACAGTTGTCTGGCAATGCAACATCTGTCCCGGTTTGTGTATCGATAATTAGCGTTTTCGTAGGCAAATTGTACCTTAAGAGTGCTGATCGGAATTTTCACATAGGTGATTGCATCAAAACTATCCATTGTAGTGCCCTTTTATGCCAATTTATCCGCTCTCTCATTGCGTGGGATATTCCTGTGTTCAGATGCCCAGCATAAGGTTTCCAAGTGATATCTGGAAATCATGCCTAGTCTGCTCTTGCACAATTTCACTAGCCTCGATTTTACCACCACCGGAAAGGCACTACATTTGTCTGGCAGTCAATATGATTTCAGCAAGTACCATCTACCGGAGAATACTTCGCTCCTAGACTTGCGCTTTAGATCCCTCCGTATATATGGAGATCTCTAATGCTTCTACCACTTCAATTTCTGTCCCATTCCTCTCTAGCAGGTAGCCTTATATTAAAGCTCATATTGAAAGTTATATCAAGGACCCGGTGGTCCATGTCTATCTTGTTGTCAATGTCGTCTAACTTCCGAAGGATGGTTGAATGCCCATTCATCCAGACTTCCGTCTGATTGCGCTAATCGCTGCCATACTTCAGTGTATTTACAATGGCAACAGAGCAAACATGATCTCTAAAACCGCTGTGAGCGTAGCTGCACAAATACCCAATGATACTCAGTCCGGCAGCTGTACTTTCGACAGCGATTCTAAGTTACATCTCTTATTCAGCGCTGTCCACCAAACTAGTAAGCCGTAGCAAATCGGCCTGAATATTACGAAGTACAACTAATGTATTACCTTGGGCTTTAGTCCCCTTTTTACCGCAAAGAAACGCCTACGCGCTTTGAAGGCTTGCTCTCACTATGCGCTATTCTATACTCCTCGTCCAATTAAGTTTAGAGTCTAATATAGGTACTTGGCTTTACCAGAAAGAGTTTGACTTTTTCCTCCCAGCATTTGTAGTCTAAAATCTGGTATTTCCTTCTTTCATGTGAAAAACACAAACCCCATCTTCGAGTGGTTAACGTCACTGTTCTAGGCCCATTTTTACAGTCTTTCGAGCATCCCACTGATGGTTATAAAGAATTGGTCGAATACCAATATTGTTAGGTCATCCGTATAAGCAAAAACTGTAAAACCTTCCTTCTCTATAGTACCATATACGAGCTAACCTTTCTACTGAGGAGTTTAAGATCGATTCAGCCACATAGGACTTATTAATACCCATCCTCTTTAGCCGGTTATAGATTACTTTCTTCTTGCGAACGTTCAGGAGAGATGCTTTAACGGCTTAGAATGTACATATTTAAATTTATGGCTCGTCGGCGTTCTTAGATTTACACATGTTGACGACAGGTCACCACTCCGCTATATAAAGAAAGATCTAGTCGATGACAAATTAAAAGAAGAATGCATGCGTCAAAAAACAATATAAAAAACCAAAAAAAATTTCATAGGATATGACCTTCCTTGGGGGTGGCCTTCCCTTCACCACCCCCCCTACCCCCCACCCTCCACACCCTTGTAGTTCACTACGCCTAATAGCTAACCGGACCTCCACTTATGTACTCGGACCATTGATCAAATCCTTGCGAGGGCCTTTGTTGCAGCAAGATAATTCCAGGCCACATGCTGCCACGTGCACCCTGCGCTGTTTAAGTAATGAAAACATTAATTTCCTGGAGTGGCCTCCTCAAAGTCCTGAGACCGCAATATCATGTGGAAGGTCCATAAAGATAGAGTAGCTAAGAGAAGACCGCAGAGCTTCCAAGAATTAAAGGATGTTTTAATTGCCGAATAGAGAGAACTCTGGGAAGATTTCGCAAAGAAGTTGGTGGAGTTCTTGCTGCAACGAATGGCCGACGTCATAAGGGTCAAAAACAGCATACTAAAGGATGAGTGAATTGGTCCTATAATTTCTGGCAGAAATTTATTAAGTTTTTGTTTATTTTTGCTACTTTATGTGGATGAATTAAAATAAAATTTTGTTAAGATTTCATGTACACTCACTGTCACCATCCCTATTCTCTTTGTTAACAAGTGATGGACTAGGAAACGTTCCGACAGCACTGTATTTATACCATTATCACATCACATTAAAGGTCTTACAACTCCAACTCAATTTGAAGCTGGCGTTCATTACTGAGTATAGCAGATAGGATTACCAACAAAATATGTATTATATGCATGGAACACAGTTAGAAATTCTTCAATCCTTCTCCTGCTGCTTTTGAAATTCACTTTTGTTTATCCAAAAACCCCCTCAAGCGCATAACATGGCATTAATTTTATATAATAATTTACAAAACGTTTTGTTATCTGAGGTGTTCGTTAAATGAATTCGTTCTGATGTTTCACGAGGAGCAAATGTAAGAACCGTCGGCATTACATAGCCATAAATTCTTTTTGAAAATCCTACCCTGACGCCTCTTGAGACTCTTGTTCGACATACTTTCCTCCAGCCAGGTCTGCATGTTTGCCTTAAATTGCGCAATACCTCATTTTTTAAACGCACAAGTACTCGAGTGTAATAAGATCTTATTTGGGAGAAATTATTCTTTTGATGTTAAAATATCGCTCAAGATTAAATATTGACAAGTTTGTAGGTACCGCAGCTCTACCCAGCAATATGTTTTCAACTCAAAACGTTTCAATGGTTAGGGAGTTTAGGAAATCTCCGCTTATAACTTTGCATAGAGATTTTATCAACTTTTCATTTATTACGGAACCTTCGACAAAATCTTTGCTTCTAAGTAAATGTCTATGGTATTTGAGGTTTTACAGATCCATATTTAGGAACGAAGGACGAGTAAGTCCTACAAAACTCGAAACTTTAAAGGAATGCCATTGAATTAGGGATGCCAACTCAAGTAAGCCACAAACCAATATTTTCAGAATTCGATTAAATGTTTTCAATGCTTCAGTAGAAGGAAGATTAATGAATTTCGGAATGAATACGAAAAAATTTCAGTTTTTGATCTGATAAAGATTTGATGCACTTAATGGACCAATATAAATTTATTTATCAGCTAGTAAGCTTTGAAAGGTATCTTATGTAAACCATGCATTCGAATGTTGAACAAGTTCAAGCCAGAGGCAAATCTATACATAAAATAAAACTGTAATCGTGTTAGACGTGACACTAGTCACGGAAGACATCAATAGTATGATTCAGCATCGGAAAGTGAGTGACACATAATCACTAAGTGACCACAACTATATAAAAAAATGGTAGGAGTCGTGAAGGGTGGTAGCGTCAGAAGTTAGACCACCAAAAGATAGAAGTAGAAATAGCCCGTGCTCCCCACGACGGAGGCACGGTAACTGCGGCAGGTTTAACGGAGATGCTGAAGCACGTCAGTCACCAAGCAATACCGAGAAAAAGGGGATAAGCCAGTAAAACCCCGGTCTACTGGTGGAATTACGACATTGTTACGAGAAAAGTTCAGGAAAGACAGAAAGTCCTATACCAGAAGCCCCAGATAGCCAGCAGTGGAAACGCAGAGGAAACGGGAAGATTGTAACACCAGCAGGAAAGGCTAAGAGAATGCCATTGAAAAAGCCAAGAAGGCGTGCTGTAAGACTTTGTGTAACGAAATAGACGAAGTCATATGGGAAAACTATTATAAAATTTCCATGAAGGGCCTGATCGGTTTCTTACCCAGTCCAAACATGTATATGAGCTTCACAGAGGAAGCGGCAAAGTATCTCTTCCCAATCCACGATCCGACCACATTCCAAACGAAGAGAGACACAGAATTTGAGCCGTTTACAGAAAACGAACTCAAGCAAGTATGAGGCAAGTTAAAAACCAACAAAGTGCCGGGATTTGGAAATGTCCTAACAGAAATACTTAACAAAGTAGCGGCGCTAAAGCCAAACTACGTCCTGGAAGTGTACAATAGACTTACCAACCAAGGGATGTTCCCGACGAAGTGGAAAAAAGCACTGTAGATGCTGCAGCATCTTGCATACTAATCTGTCTGCTTGACGTTGAAGGTAGATTGTACGAACAACTTATAATAATAAGACTCTAAGATGAGCTCAAGAAATCAGGAGACCTCTTGAGCAGGCAATACGGCTTCAGAGAAGGCGTAGAGATAGTCATCGCCATCAAAGAAATCTTCAGGATAGCAGGAGAACGAAAGGCTACTCAGCACGAAACCAATGGTCACCATAGACGTTAAGAACGCCTTCAGCAGCGCTTCGTGACAAATAATACTAAGAGCTAAGTAAACGAAAGTGCAGGCAGGAATTCTCGCAAAATTGGTTGTTTTCAGCCAACAAGGTCGTCTTGTAAGTACGCAAAAATGTACAAATGAGTAGTGGTTGTATTAAGCATATGTGTGTTCAAACGTTTGAAGGAGAATGGCCAACCTTTACGCAATGTAAAAATCACACGCCAGCTGCAGATCAGGCAGACAAGGATTTGGATGCAAGCTCCGAGGAACGGCGTGGGAGAATTACAGAACATGCTCAAAAACTCGACAAATTTTTTCGTTGCTATGAAAGTTTTTTCTATTGCCACAACAATTCTGGGCATGCGCTCAATTTATTTAAACAGTTTGTTTGTGTCGGAGCAACCGATGTGCTTAAAGTAGAGGGGTGAGTGCCAGAGATGATCATCAATAGCGGTGTCCCACAAGGCTCAGTGTTGGATCCAACGCTATGGAATGTTCTATATGATGGCCCGGATAGAGATAGGGAAACCCAAAGGAATAACCCTGGTAGGGTTTGCAGATGACGTGGCAATGGCTAGAGTAAGTCCGAAGCAGCCACCCTGATAGGGTTTGCAATAGTCGCCAGTGCAATGGAATGAACTGGATGAGAAAGCGGCAACTCCAAATTGCCCCGGAGAAAACAGAGGTAGTTCTGCTCACTGGAAAAAGGACAACAGCGTCGATACAAATTACTAAACAAGGTAACGATGGTAAGACGACCCCGGCAATCACGTACATATAGAACAATTTCAGCAGAAGCTGCCAGAGTGATAGCGAAAGCAATGCTCACCGACCTCATGACCCAAGAAAGCTCATTAAAATATAACAGTATGGTAGAATTGAAGAAGGGGAAAACACGAAAACGCGAAACTGGCAAACAAGATGGACAGGCTACGGCAGGCCAACACGAAAGATGGACGCACAATCTGGTAGGTTCCTGACATCAAAAATTCCGTCGACAGGCCGTTCGGAGAGGTCGCGGCTGTTTCAGAGACTTTTTATGTAGAAGAGAGGGCAGCTACGGATAAGTGTCCGTTCTGCGAGGAAAAACATGATGTCGAAGTCCGAAAAGAGTATAGAAAGGACACGGCAGAGATACTCTGTGCAGCAAATATGACGAAGATTCTGACTGTAGAAGGGGTAAAGTGGACAATAATGTATATAGAAGAGTGGGTTACATAAATTTCAGAATTTTTGCCTTAAAAATTGTTTCTGGTGGCCCTCCTCGCTCCTCTTTTAACCCCTAAATGAATGGCGACAACATACTTTTCTAAAAAATCTACCCTGGAATATTTGTCAATCATCAAACCCCAACTAGATGAGAAAACTTCAACTTTAATTGCTTAAAAGTTGCTGACTAGACAGATAGACACCAAAGTCATACCATAATGGTTCCGTTTTTACCTTTATGGAAAGGAATCCAAAAAATAATAAAGCTGCATACGATGCAGAAGCACCACATGTTATTTTATGTGGTTGCAGTTAATTAATTCACAGGAAATGGTTATGACAGAAAAATGAATTTCACTTTACTATCAAAACAAGCCATCACTTGGAGTACAGCGAAATTACTTTCCTTTTGTGATCCAGGGAATAACTCTTGAATTTGACAGGAATATCCAAGAACAGCAGTGATTTAATATATATAGCAATTAAGGACTCCTTGTCACTTCCGTTCTGTAGGGGAAAAGAGCTTGAAAGATGGAACGTATTTTAAATTGGCAGGAACTAAGTTTGCTTTACAAGCTTAGGAATCTAAACAAATTCTTTTAATTTCGTAAATTGCTCTCAATTAATAGGATGATCTAGTAAAACATAAAAAAGCATCTCTTCTCAGATCCTTTTTTTTATAGGCTATATTCTTACCTAAATCAGGAGGAAGAAACTATTCTGGACCTCAAGCAATTCAGAAATATTTTTTTTATATTAAACAACCGCATTAGTATTTATTTATGCCCAAAAATGTGCGAAAAAATACCCTGTAAAGCTACTTGACAATGCGTCACTCCAAGAGTGCAAATGAGTCGGATATCCTCTTCAAAAAACATATCCGCGAAGCCTCTTTCGACTATGCCAATGTAACTAGATAGCGCTCAAAAACGACTCGCCTTTACAGTAGTTCGAAGTAATCTACTTGACTGAAACTTGGTTTTTTCGAAAAATGGCTGACGCTAAGCTTTTCGGCCCCTAATTTGAGCTCTTGGCATCCCTTTGGAGTTCCTTTGTGTTCTTCTGAGCTTCTCGAACTGCAACAACATACTTACATACGTTCCACCTAGCTCGCCTTCCCACTATTATGAGCAAACAGCAGAACTTGTTGACAGTGTCAGTGAACTTTGACTTTCAATGCTGCGGCCACACACTCTTGTGATTTTGATGACGATATGATCTCCTCTGGACTGTCACAGGTTAGTGGTATAATAAATAACTCGAACAGATAAAAAAAACCCTTCAGGTGTGACTTCGACTACTAATGCTACCAACTTGAAATTGGGAATACTTTTAAATAATACTTGCCCACCTTTATTGCAAATACTTTTATTTTTATGGGAGGGGGGAGGGGGAGGGGGGAGTCACGTTATAAATTGGGGTTACTAGGTTAAGTGGGGTATCAAATGAAAGCGCTTCATTTGCAAATTATAAAATGTGTTTTCATTTCTTTTTATGCCGCATAGCTTTCGACTTATGATGAAAAGAAAATCCATCCACCCCCACCATCACTAAAGTAAAAATATTACAAGAATAATAAAAGAATGACTCTAACTAGCACAGTTTTTTAGAAATCAGCATCCTTTCAAGGAACCCTCGGTGGGTGAATACGACTTCCATTTGGCCGGATTGTTTTTACAACTGCTCCTGCTACTCTACCCATTCTCTCTTGCAGGACAAATTCGTTTCTGCTCTGCAAGCTTTTTATTACGATTATTTAAATAGTATTAGATCATCTCTGCATCCTGGGCCGAAACAGTTCTGAGGATTTGTTAATTCGTAGCGTAACTGTGACGGGTACCCTTCCACTCTTTTCCTTGATGAGTTAATGATACTTTGAAGACTGCCAAAATCCTCGGTGAATTCTTCAGGACTGCGTTTTTAGACGAAGGCTTTGATATTAGTATAAATAATTTCACACAATTTACGAAGCTTCCGTCAACTTTACTTATCTAACATCCAAAGACCTCATAATTGAAGAAGCTACTATTTTAAAGCATTTCTCGAACTGGGCCAGTAGTTTCTCGAACGGTCGTGATGGCATACCTTAATTTTTTTTAGAAAATTTTAATGCACCTCTTGTTCCTATTCCTTTTATCTTTGCTCTGTTGTACCACCGAAACCCTTAAAGATTATACGTTTTCACAAAAGAGGTAACAAATACGATATATCGAGTTACACTTATCTTGTGTGTGTAATGCGAATTAATCACAGAATTCTTCTTCTTAAGTTATCTCCTCTTAGGTTTCCTTCGATATTTGTAAATTGGTTAGGCTCTTATCTTCCTATCGTTTTGTTCCTTTCTAATGAGATTTATAGCACATTTGGCGTTCCCCAGGGCAGCCATCTAGGACCATTACTTGTCATAATTTCCATCATAATGTAGTTACCGTTCAGAATAATTCGAGAATTCTTAGTTATGCTGACAATGCAAAGATTTTCCTTATTGTTTCAACTGTAGCTGAATGTGCTCTTTGAAGTTCTGACTTAAACGCCTTTTATAGTAATTGGTGTTCTACTTTTTCCTTTGAATACTGACAAATGCATCACTATGTGATTCTCTCGCAAAACTAATCCACTGCATCTTAACTTTACCATCACGGGCAGCTTATTAACCAAGGATTTTGGAGTCGTTTTTGGATTTTAAGGATTTTGGAGTCGTTTTTAATACCAAGTTTTCTTTTGAGTTCTGTTGTGAACAAGAATAACAAGACCTTGGGCTTTGTTAGAAGATGATCAAAAGAGTTTGATGATCCTTACACTCCGAAGCTACTTTATTGTACCTCTGTTTGACCAATCTTAAAGTATGCATGTCAAGTTTGGTCTCCTTTTTATGCTATTTATATTAGTTGCATTGAAGTAATTTAATAGGCTTGGGCTCCTTTCTTTGGATACTCTTGAATTTAGGTGGGTTCATTAGAAGCATCAGAGTTCCTTTTCACAGCAATGTAAGAGATTTCCTCCTGACGCAGTTCCAATTAAAGAATTAACTAAGTTAGAGTTATTATTTTTTAAGCTTCTTCTATGAGATTTCTTTCTCCAGTTTTCTTTGTTTTTTTTATTTCATTTTACGTTTATTTTTATTTTCAATTAGTCAAATTAAAAAATAATGCATTTTTATTAACATTCCTTAGTAAGGAAATGACACCTTTGTTTACCTGAATTACTTATTCCTGACAATCCTGACCAGTGGAATACTTTATGCAGGTCGGGAATTATTTCTATAAAAGGGAAAGCTTAGAATAAACAGGCATCAGCATAGTTTTTGTGCACAAACCGAAAAGATGTCATCAAGTGAAATTTTTTCCAGATTCTTGGAAAATCTCGCAATATAATATTTTAAGATGGCCAAAAATGTATGGAATTCACTGTCAACGATGAAACTGACAATTTCCAAGTATAAGAAGGGTTTGCCTGTTGACAGGGAGAAGAAGTCAGTCAGGAAAAGGGTCCAGCCAACAAGAAATTAGCAAAGAAGATAAGAAAGGAGTTTGTCAGGCATACCAATACCTCTGTGCGAGGTATAGTGGCAAAGGCAGGGACTTCAAAGTCGGCCGTCTAACAAGTAGAGAAATTTTACAACTTAAGGTCCTACAAAGTCCAACAATAGCGGCATAAGCATAAATTTTATATGGCGAGGAAAAAGGGTGGAGTCAGAAAGGTTTAATGGCCTTCAAAAATCAGTAAGTTTCCTAGATTGAAAAATAAATAATTGGTCGAACAGGACTCGATAAATTCGTAGATGTACCCACATCAAAAGATGTTTAGAGGAACGAATAAAACCTTTCATTCAACAGCATGGTGGTTCTGTGATCTTCTGGCCGGATTTGGAAACCTGCCGTTACGCTAAATTAACTACGCGGTGGTACGAAATAATAACATCAATATTATACCATGGGAAGCAAACCCGCCTAATTGATTCTCCGCCCAATTGGAAGATACTGAGCGGTAATAAGTCGACGTTCTTAACAACTGGCACAGAATCTAATTGTAGTCCAAGCAGAAGAGCTATTACTTTCAAATCTCCGCAGATTTGCCATTGGTCTTCGTCATACTTAATCCGCAACAAAAGGGTTTTCATATTTTTATAAGGCTCCTTCATATGGACTGCGTGACCAAATCGATGGTAAAATATTTCGACTATGTAACAAAACAGCTTTTAAACTTAACTTAGGGCTATCTATGAAAAGTCTCCATTCGTTCTGTTAATATGTAATGTTAAGGGCATGACACGAACATTTCAGTGAGCTTAACAGCAATAACAATACTAGCATAACAGGGTCAAGGGAACATGTGTCACGCAATGAAGATAGTGTACCAGAACCAAGCATCGACGAAGTAATAGAAGCAATAAGGAACCTCAAAAATAACAAAGCAGCGGGGGAGAACGGACAACAAGCTGAACTCCTAAAAATCAACCCAGCACAAAGTGTAGAAATCATCACACCTCCACTCAGAGGCCTGGTTAAATAACATACCACAGCATACCAAAGGAATGGAAAAATGGCATAATAATAAAATTACCCAAGAAAGGAAATCAACAAGAATGCAGCAACTGTCATGGCAATAGGGGAAATATACAAGAAAAATATATAGATATCAAAAAATCACTATACGAAAGTGCAGAGAATGTAATGCTGCATAATGGCAAATACGGCGAACCCCTAATACTCAACTCAGGAGTCAAGCAAGGCTGCCTAATGTCACCCACACTATTCAACATAGTAGTTGACGATGTACTACATTCGCTGCCAGAAACTCAGAAGGAATAATATGGGGGGAAAGCAGCGTGACAAACCTAGGTTAGCAAGCAGCCACAGTGAGAGAGAAAACAAAGCAAAACAAAGATCATGAGGAACAATGACGCGGACCAGAACCCAATAACACTAGGTATTACTACACTTGAAGACGTGGAAGAATTCACTTACTTAGGCACCACAATCACAACGAACGGAGACACAGCCAAAGATATTCAAAGTAGACTGAATAAGGCAAGACAGGCATTCGGCAGGCTGTTTAAAGTATGACACAGATAACAAGCAAATCAAAATAAAGATCTTCAACGTCAGCGTCAAATCTGTCCTACTATATGGTTGCGAAACATGGAAAATCACAAGGTTGAACATACAGAGCCTGCAGACTTTCGTAAACAAATAGAAGTAGAATAATATGTAAAATGTCCTGGCCCAATAGAATAAGTAACGTTGACCTATTGAATATAACCAATCAGATACCCATACACCAGGCAATAAAAGAAAGGAGATGGAAACGGAAGAATGAAAATAGGTAGAACCCGATAAACATGGAAAAGAACGATTGAGGCAAAACTAAGCAGCGCTGGTCTAACATGGGATGAAGTAACAGCAAGAGCTCAGAACAGACAGACTGGAGAGAATGTGTACTCCTATGTTACCTCCATGAATAAGGAAAAAAAGTGTAATCAAGAGAATGTAACAATATATAATAAAACTAATTTAAAAAAAATCAGATTGAAATAAAAGGGTAAAAAGTTGTAAATTTTTTTCCGGTACAGTCCTTAGTCAGACTTTGATGAATTTGTGAATAATAAAATAATATAACGTAACGCAGTTTTTGAAGATTTCTGACCCCCCCCCCCTTCTAACGCGCCGCAATGTTTCGCGTTACCCCCCGTTACCGGAATAAGAAGCAATGGAAATTAAATGAAATTTCAGCCCACTTTGGCCCTAATGTGTGTGCGTGAAATTCGTAAGTTCATGGCTTGTAGTTTAGGTGGTTTTGCTTGACCGCTACGGTCGGATTCTTAGAGCCCAAACTATGGACTAGTCGAACACGGATTATTGTGGTTATTTGCCATATATATGTATACAGTCAGTCAGTGAAACGACTCTTTTCGGATGTAAAAAATATATGTGTAGTGTAGATATACCATATAAACTGAGCCGAGAGTCACGAGTTAAGAGTTAGGACTTTTAATTTTAACAAAAACTTAATGTTACGTAACGCGTTGCTTGACCCCGCCCCCCCCCCTACAACGCACCGTAACGCGGACCGTAACCCCCCCCCCCCTAACTGCGTTACGTAATACTTGAACGGCCCCTAATAAAAATATTTAAAAACCCAATGGTGCAAAGAGCGAACTATAATGAACCCAAGCAAACTGCAAACTACAAGTTACCTAAATAATTTCCCCATTAATCAACTCTTGCCGTAAAAATAAATTTGTGGTGCCTGTGAGGCTTAATCGTCGTCATCAAAAAATTTTTCGATTAAAAGGTTTTGAAGCAATCGAGAGAACAAGAGAAAAATTTTATGTCGAACCGGAAAACTTTTATTGTGATAAAAAGTGGCTTTCATAAAAATAAAAGATATTGCTGGAGGTTTTCGTTTAAACCCATCAGCTCGGATTTCGAAAAGCGGAAATATTTCATTATATCCAACGTTTTAATAACACTCTGAATGTGCAGTGAAATAAAAGAAAACCAATTTTTCGGAAATGTCCACGTCATGAGTTATTAAACCACTGTTTATCGCATTGTACTCATACTATTGCCGGATAGTCCAACATGTTTTTTTTATATTTCACCAATTCCTGGAACAAGTATTCACAGAAGGCAATTAAAAAAAGTCTGATACGAATACGAAAGTCAAATTTAATTTTGTTTAAAATTCGATTAAATGAAAACCGTTTTAATGGGGGTTTAATTTAGCTAATTTCCATTTCACCGATACACAGTCCCGGTTCCAGGATGCCATACGTCTAGTCAACAATGAAATCAATTTGCACCCACAGGTGGGCAACTTTAAACAAATTCAATTCGAAATAGCCCATAAACCCCTAACAAGTGCACACAAATCCAATAAAACTCGACAATTTAATCAATTTTCATTAGCTTCTTGCCGGCTACCGGTGAATATTCCAATTTCTCATCCCCTTCATAGCAACACAAATTTTACTTAGCATCCCGTCGCTGTAATAATATGATAAATGACGTTGCACAAGATAAGTAGGCACAAAGCAATGAATAAGTAGAAACACTTTCACTATTAACCTTACCGGAGAATTCGTTTAAAGAGAGGAGAGTCTGCAAAATATGACCTCCTCGTCTGAATCCTTAGAGCGAACTAACAATTTTTAAATAACACAAGAAAATTGCAAATTATTGTGGAACCCATGCTGTTAAGAAAACCGCCTTCGAAAGCAAAATGAATTGTGGAACGCGATTTCAATCAGGATTATCCACAATTTGTCCTTTCGAGCGCATGTCATATAACACGTGCATAGCAACAACCTGTTGCGAGGGAAAATCGTAGTATTGGACGTTTTTTAGCAAGTCAAGTGATTCTAATTTGGCCAAAGAGTGAAGTATTTCAGATATAAAGCTATCCTGTTTCGGTTAGCAGAGCCAAAGAACGTTTTCACGAATGCATGCAGCAATTTCACCAGTCATTACCCATTGCAATATAAATCGACGTAGGTACTCCTGTCCATTTAAACGACGTAATCCCCAGGCAAGTCCAAAATTTTAATTGGAACAAGTTTGCAGGAAGCTTTGAAAGCGAACTGCAACTATGAATGTAACGTTGTTAAGGCGAGTAAAGTCACTTTTAATAGTTTGCATCCCTTTAGCAAGTATCTCTTTCAATTTGTATCTTCTACCTTAAAATATAGTGAGGTTTCGTATTTCGAAAAGTTTGTTTTTGTACTAAAAAAGAACCATGACGATGTTCAATGGTAGTGTAAGAAAGTTCCGCTGAGGAATTAGAGTTTTTCACTTCTCCGATCTATAGGGGAGATTAGTACAATAGTAGGGCAGGTGTTGTTCATGGGTGAATTAATAGGTTTTTGGGTGGATTATACCCCACTATAAAAGTAATTTTTGTAAGTCAAGGATCAAGGAAAAGTGATTGGAAACCAATTTTCTGCCAATTCGGTCCAAAATAAAAAAAAATTATTTTTTAAATTTAATTGGAAAGCAAAATTTGGAAGATTGATAGAAAAATAATTCTGTGCCTTCAAGAGCAGCCATTTTGTTTTTATGATATTTCGAAAATTTAAAACAAAAAATCAATTTACGAAACATGATAACCTGAAGTTTCTTTAGCGGATTTAATTGTTGTCAGGCGGAGAGACAGGTATTCTCTTAATCAAACTCCAAACTCTACCTCCCCTACTATCTTTAGACCACTAATATCGGCTTGTCGCGAGAGTGGTCGTCAATGAATATAAATAACAATAAAAACCTCGCCTCGGATAAACCCAGATTATAACCTCGTTCACCCAGAATTGGAGGCTACCCACCGCCAAGGCTAACCTTGGCCTTCTCCAATATACTGCGTTCACCAAGCGAAACACCAGTCATCGTCCGAGAGATTAAGGGTAGCTTGTCACGAAAGCCAGATTCATCAGGACGGTCATTGACCATAGCAACGCTGATGGTACCACCACACTGAGCAAGTGGAAATGGGTAGAAATCGCGTTTCTCAAGCTTTATATGGAGATTCTCTCAAAGAACCCTAGACCGGCTCCCTGCTACCGAGAAGCTGATATATGAGTGTTGCGAGGAACTTTAAAAACATATCTTACTACGTCATTGTATTCGCTCTCGGAGTCAAGTTTACTAATTACGAACCTCCCATAAGTAAAATGCAGATGAGGCGTAGTTCAGTTGACAGGTAGTGTGTACTAATCCACAGTTTCCAAGCTGGTCTCAAACATAATTGGGCAGGTAAATCTAGAATTGGTTTTGACTCCCAAACTCTTTACTCAGTTCAAGATGGCATTGTTTAACGTAATATGTGGAAGGTTCGACCTACCAATATCACCTCTATGTACAGCAATACAGGTTGATCTTGATGAGTTAAGCTTTAAATCATTTATTGATGACCACTCTTGAATGTACTGCAAGTTTTCATTTATTCGTTGAGCACAGTCCTCGAATTAACCACTACTAAGGTATATCTGCGCATCAGATTGGAGACGGAGTTGGATCAATTCCTTCAGCCGCACGACCACCATGCCATGGGTCCCCACTCCATTTCTGGACTGTTGTACAGCTCGCAGCAATGCAAAAACAGGACTTTCAAGTTTCCTCACTTCCCTTACCCTAATTACCTTCCAGCCAAAACCATACTAACGCATCAAAGGATTGTCCCCTAGGATTCGGCCACATCGTATAAAAAAATTATCCTCAGAGAGGTGTATAGGAGCATCAGACATAACACTTGGAAGATCATTTTTGTATAAACTAAACAAAAGTGGGCCGAGAACAGAGCCCTGAGTGACGTCAGAGTATAACGGCAACGAGTTATAAGGGGATCGCTGTACCTTAACAGTCTGACTACGTTCATCTACGAAACTGTTTTTTGCGGCAGATGACGAAAAATTAAATTTATTGATAAGTTTGGAAAGGAATTTTTGATGATTCACGGAATCAAACGCCTTGCTAAAATCAAGTAAGACTAGAATTGTAAAAAAAGCTTCATGAATATCAGTAGTCATTTTCAATAGTACAGTTTCACAGATGTAGCAGGAGCCTAAAACCTGACTGCTATACAGTCATAATGTTATTCTCATCAATAAATTTCATAATATATTTAAACATAATCTTTTTTAATATCTTGGCTGGAAAACTCAACAAACTGATGGGACGAAAATCACCAGGCTCAGATGTGGACGACTTTTTAGCGATCAGAATATCAAGCGCCTCCTTCAATTTCATAGGAAATTGATAAGTGGTTAAGCAAAAAATTAAAACTATGAACCAATTGCGTAGATATGTAAGGAGCAATGACTTTAAGGAATTCAGGGGGGTACATGTCAGGATCTCTCTTGCAATCCAAGGGCAGCAAAGATTATGTAACTTAAAAAATTTTTTCGGTACATGGTTATTCAAAAGTTGTAAGAGGGAAGTCCTCAAATTATCCACCTGCTGGCTGGCCTCAAGTCCACATAAAGCTCAACGCCTGCTCCAACCAAAGTTCTGCGGAGATTCTTAGCCTGGAGATCTCCCTTCTAGGTGAAGTCTGGCCAAACCAGGACCACAAAGGACCAGATCCCGAACAGGTCCGAGGTTTAGAACCTGGATCCCAGCGGAACCTTCTGATCCCATAAGAATCCTACAGCTTATTCAAGTATGAAACCATAGTCTACTCACCCAATATTGGAAGTTAGCCCAGAACTGTGAGTCTAAGAGAGGCTCAAGACAGGCCGTTGTGATGATAAATGAGAAATTCCTCGCATCAACGTATTTATTTATTATTTATTTAAGCTTAATACAAGCTATTGCATAAAAATAAAAAAATAAAATACAAGCTATAACTTAATACTAATTCTACAGACTATAATAAATGAATAATTAAGAATAAATAAATAAAAAGTATAAGCTACAATATAATGCTGAATCCAATAGCGTTATTAGATGGCTCTATTAGTCTAAAGATTAATTAGAAGGACCAGCAGGCGATTGTAGAGGAGGTCACTTCGTTGAAGAAGAATAACAAGGATGCGGCGGTATGTCCCGCAGTCATTACCCTCCCCTGTTAACACGCAATCCACTTTTGAGACGGTGGCTGACTCCCTTCTCTATCCCGGGCGAGCGACGGAAGACAAACTTCAGTGCTCGTCTGCTGAAGAAGGGGATGAGAAAGTTTCCGACGTCACTATAATCGAGGTGTCCTCTCCCAAATATAGTAATGCTAAGGGTGGTGTAGATTAACCTCCAACACTCGAAGGCAGCTTCGGCACAGAAAGGAGAGGAGCTCGCTCTCGTTCAAAACCTTTGGGTCGTTAAAGACAAGGACTCAACTTAAAGCGATATAAGCTCTTTTATGTACAAGGTGTATCCACGCTAGAACTGTAGTCCCATTCTTTATGGCTCCAGTTACTTAGCTCAAACTCTCTCAAAGACACGCCGCTACACGCCAACCAGCACGCATATCAAGTAGGCAAATCAACCATAACAGCACTACACAATGGTAGGGGTGTTGCCCTTTATGCTTTCCTTGATATTGAAGGTGCTTTTGACAACACGTCTTAATCATCCATTGATGGAGCGGCCATCGACAGAGGTACTGATCTACCGACGGTCCGATGGATTGGGGCAATGTTGAGTAATCGGAACATCACGGTGAGGCTGGAGCGTAAGGGCTACCAGATTCTGTCCTCAGGGAGGAGTTCTTTCCCCACTGCTGTGGTCACTTGTTATCGATGATCTCCTGGTTACACTACGAATGCCAGGGCTACGCAGATGACCTGGTTATTACCATCATGAGCAAGCAGGCCAGGACCTTATCAGTAAGACTGCAAAATGCTTTCTATATGGTACAATCCTGGTGTACTAGGAAACGGCTCAGAGTCAACCCTATTAAAACAACCATTACACCTTTCACAAGGAAAAGGAAGCTAAGGTTAGAGGCTCCTACTCTTGAAGGAACATAGATAGAATTCACAAGTGAGGTTACATATCTAGGAGTGATTCTAGATCAAAGACTCAAATGGCATTCTCAACTCAATAGGGTCACAGGAAAGGCTATGACTGCCCTATGGCCCTGTCGAAGACTCTTTGGCAAAACTTAGGGACTAAGACCCAAAATGGCCCTTTGGGCATATTAAACAATCATAAGACCCGTGGTCACATACGCAGCTCTCGTGTGGTGGCCAAAAGTAGAACCAAGGACAGCGCAGTACACACTGCAAAAACTGCAGAGGTCAGCATGCCTAGGAGTTACGGGTGTAATGCGCACATACCCCACGGCAGCTGTGGAGGCTCTATTAGACCTTTACACCTACATCTAAAGAAAGAGGCTGCCTCAAGCGCAATAATGCTGATTGTCACCAATCTTCTTTCAGCAAGTAATTGGGCTGGTCACAGGAAGAATTCATGGATGATCCGGTGATCAACTCAATATCAGATGCCATGCCGAAAAGGCACAACTTTGATATGCCATTCAAGCTGATCCTTGGGAGCAGAGATTTTTGGATCAACAGTTAACATATCTTTGAAAAAGGATCTCTGGTTTGATACACGGATAGATCCAAGACGGAAGACAGAACGGGCATCGGGGCCTACGGACCAAGAGTAAGGCTGCACAAATCGCTCGGTTCTGCACCAACCATCTTTCAAGCAGAGATACATGCCACCGAACTCTGCGCACGCGATATTACTAACAGAGGTATACGCGTAAAGTATATATTATGTCCGCAAGTCAGGCGGCACTCAATGCTTTGGGGTCCTACACCTTTGAGTCTAAAATCGTCTGGGACTGTCTCACTGCTCTTAAAGAACTGGCCTAGAGCAACAGCATTACGCTGGCATGGGTACCAGGGCATGAGGGCATTGAAGGTAATGAGAAGGCGGATCACCTGGCAAAAAAAGGTGCGGATTCTGAGTTTATTGGACCCGAGCCATTCTGTGGCTACTCGAAAGGCCGACTAGCAATGCGCATCAAGTCATGGGAGAACGAACGCAAGCACTCACACTGGACAAATATTCCAGGTTTAAGACAGGCAAAAAGGTTTATAACCTACTCAAAACAGAAAACTAAAGAGCTGCTGTCACTTAGCAAACCGGATTTAAGGCTGATAACAGGACTTCTTACTGGTCACTGCCCCCTGGGCTACCACCTAAAAAAATTAGGGCTGCCTAAGGATCACACCTGTCGCTTCTGTTTGGAAGAGGAAGAGACAGCGGAACGCATCCTCTGCCCTCGGCGGCATCAGGCTCAGACATCTTGGTGGGGCTTTCCCATCTCCATCAGATATAGCTAAGGCAGTCCCCAAAGAGATTTTAAGTCTAATTAAAGAACTAAAGCTTGGCTGGGTACCTTAATACTGAACCTGGATCAGGTCACAAAAGATCAACTTAGTCGCAATGACTAAAGGATGCTGATAGTCCTTGATCCACTCCCTAATAATACTTAGCTCAAGGGGCTGGGGAAGCGACGAAACAAAGGATGACGCTTGCTATCGAAGCCGACGCAAATGCGCACCACACAATCTGGGGCAGCTTGGACATCAATAATGGCTTTTTGATCTTATTCTCATTACTAACCTCCAAATATGTAATGGTGATATGAAACCCACCTTTACTAACTGGATCAGGAATGTTGTGGAAATTACATTAGTCTCTAAACAATCTGTTCATGTTATAACTCAGTAAAAGGTATCCAACGAACCATCCTTTTCCGATCACGCTTACATTGCCCCACAAGGGATTGAGGGAACCAGAGAGGGAGAAAAAAATCGATGGCACTTCTAAAGCGAGTCTTTTGCGTAAAATTCTCTCAAAGAATTATCCTTTTTATACGATAAAAACCCGCCTGCAATTTATTTATTGTGGAAAAGCTTGATTACCGCGTCAGTTTTTTAATTTTAAAATAATGCAATAAAATAATTTATTCATTAAAATTAAGGAAAAATACGGAAAATTTAAATATTGACAAAGGCTTCAGATAAACATGACTTCCGGAAATTATTAAAAAGCATCCGCTATTGAATTTATTTTTAATTCCTTTATTGAATTTAACAATCTCTCCATTAAAACTCGCGTTCAATTAATTTTTCAATTTTAAATTATGTAATAACAACGTAACCAGCTGGTCACAACTTATTACTTTTGTGCAGAAATCCTGACCCCAAGCCATAGACGGTTGGTGGAAAGTTGTAATTTATATGGTCTAAAGGGAGGAAATAGCATCGGAGAAGGGCACATGTGAATTATGAGACACCCACAACACGACAGTAGAAGATATATATAGTAAAGTTTATGATGAAAATATCCCCATAATTAGTCATTTCGTACTCCCCTAGTTTATTACACAGTTCTGGTCAGAAGTCATCAACAACTTGGTCTTGTAAGAAATATCTCCGTGATTTTCTTGAATTTGCGTCATCATGTAATTAAAGATGGAAAAGACATTTACACGTTGAGACCGTTAACGTCTTCTTGAGATGGGCACTGCCCCATTTAAATAGTCTTTAATATGCAAATTCCGGAAGTGAACGGTGGCGCGTAAATTCTTCAAAATGAATTAATTATTATTTTGTCCCTATCCCTTAGAGGAGCATTTTTACTTACTTACTTCATTGCATTACTCGAACGATTTTTAAGGCCTTATAACCAAGGTCTTCAATTTTTTGTTTTCTTTTTCTGGGAATGAAAAATCGACAAAGTCTCTTAACTCCAATACTAAAGTGAAGCCATCCTTCATTTTTGCCCGAAGTTCGGTATTACGTACCGCACACGTTAGGATTTTAATATGCATATACCCTTCAGACCGTAAAGAAAATGGGTGTCGACATAATAGACTTGTTCAATGGGGCCCATTTTGTTTTGGACAGGTTTCAACTTTAGCATTATTTCATGCATAAACTTGAGGATAAGGAAAGATTTTTCTCTAAAAGCTTCTAATGTATTCAGGAAATGTTTTCAGATTAAATAACTTTTGATTTGGTAATGCATTTTGCGAATGTTTGGGGTTTGAAATGGATAAAAAAAAAGTTTCGAAAACAAAAAGACCCGAGGCATGGAGAAGATTTTTATTTTTTATTATTTTGGAAAGGACAAATTAGGATTAAAGCGAAAATTCTACTTTACAAGTCGAAACAATTCCTTAAAATATTTGGTAAAATAATTTGATTTAGGGGAGATCGGGGCAAAGTGTGGTTCTTAACTTTCATCAGCACAGCTCTACTAAATAGGGGCCCAGCAGCCCACTAACCTTTTTGGTTATAATCACTTCGCCCAACCCTTAGTTTAGCCAAAAATTCAATAGTATTGCTGGTCCTGGGAGTCATATCTACATCACTTTTCCCTTCTACTGCAGGCAAAAGTACGGTATTTTATTAGGCCTGGTAGAGTAGTTAGCCCTTAAGAAAGAAGTCAATCAAATCTAGACAGAGTGAACTTAAATTCGTTTATTTTCTGATATTCAAATGAAGCTAAGAGAAGAAGATTGGTGGCCGTCCTATGAGAGGACAAACTCAGACCTCGTATAGGTTCGTTGTGATGCCATAAGAGTAAAACATTCCACAATACCCAGAGAAGGTAATATTTAGTCTCCTACTCCTCCTTGGACAGTTGTGGTAGTGGCAAGTGATTGCAACACGGATGAATGTGCTCTCAAAAAACTTGTGGCTGCTGTTGACCATGTGTTTATTCCATTTCGAGTATTTCGTAACAAACCTAAAAATTTATGGAGAAATACATAATCGCAACTTTGGCGTTTATAGTCGGGAATCGTCTGAAATCAATATTGATCATAATGAGCTTAATAAATTCTTTGCAGCAATCCCGACACCAGCAGCTCCTATGACAGGCCTCAATTCTTTCATGGAAGACTTCCCTAGCGATGGATTTGCCTTTCGTTGTGTTGATGCCATGGAAGTGTTTTCAGCATTGCAATCAATTAAATCTAATTATTATTTTATTATTACCTGTTTTAACACTCATCTTCAATCACTGTTTCCCTACCTCACAGTTTCCTAAGCAGTGGAAGCGGACTGTCGTGTTTCCTATTCCCAAGAAGTCTACCGCTTTGCATATGAGTGATTTTCGTCCTATCAGTTTGCTTTGCTTTTTTATGCAAGATTTTTGAGAAACTTATATTCATGCAAATTCTGGACCACGTCAGCAGAAATTCTATGATATCGACTTGGCAGTCAGGAATCCGCCGCTCTCACAGTTCTGAGACTGTCTTATTGAGGGTAACATCTGATATACATGAGTCACTCGATGAGGATTTCTTAACAATCCTTGTCTTACTTGATTTTAGCAAGGCTTTTGATTCTATTAATCACCTTAACTTGCTAACAAAGGTTTTCCGTCGTTTCTCATTCTCTTCGACGGCTATCAAGTTTATCCAAAGCTTTTTACATGAACGGAGTCAATTTGTTTGGGTTAAGGATGGACAATCGGAGGTCGAACTACTCAGGCGCGGCGTACCCCAGGGATCCATTTTAAGGCCTTTGTTGTTCAGCTTATATATTAATGACCTTCCTGATGTAGTTATTGATGCCTCTATACACTTATATGCAGATGATGTTCAGATATATCTCAGCAGGCCAATAGGATTAGTCGAGCAATGTGTCTGTCGGCTCAACGACGAACTTCAGCGAATACATGAATGGTCCATACTAAATAACTTGGTACTTAACCCAAGCAAATCTAACTGTCTGGCTATTTACAGAAATGGGATTATCACATTTTTCACCCATATATTCTGTATTATTAATGGATTGTTCTTGTTATTTTTATTAATTTTTGTTAATTTATATTTTTTGTTAAGTAAGCAGCCTTTGATGAATCTTTAGGTAAAGAAATGAACTTACATCGGTCACTGTCTTCTGAAGTTACATGCTTTTAGAACTAGGATAACGATCTATACAAGGACAATAGACGCAGTAAAGGAAACTGTTGTACATATTTCGCGCCAAGAAACTACTAACATCAGCAGGAGAAGCATTGGGAAATTCGCAAGGAAGGCAGTTTTTGACTAAACGAACATCTCGACGATTGCTGCACCAGAGCTCTATGCATGATTAAAATATTCATGTTGCTGTTTACGAAGCGCCAAAGGAATTTAGCTTTTTTCATTAGAAATGCCGATCATGTCAAGAAACTTTTTAATATTTCTTGTTCCTTTCGAGGTTTGATTTGGATTTTTTTCATTTACTCGGGTCAAGTGATTTTCTGTACATATTTTGTTCATTTTGAAAATATTAAAATATCCTGTTGTGGCGAATGATTCTATATAGGTCCTTGTTGGGAATGACTCCTTGCCAGCTATTGATCAGATTTCCTGGCAGTTACTCGAAATTCACACCAGTTACGAGATCTTAATTGATGTCAGTTTTTTTTCCATTAGGACTACAGTCTAATGGTCTATGGCTCTCTAAAAGACCTTCATGAAGCATTCTATTTATAATCAATGGAATCGTGGGTGTTGAAACAAAAAGCATTAGTTTTGCACGCAACTAATTAGCGAAATTTTATTGTTAGCGTTTAGTTCAATAAATGTCTAATAGAAATACGCGTATACCTGTCTAATGTCTAATAGAAATACGCGTATACCTAAATATATGGACTCTCAATAAATTAGAGCTTAAAATAAATAGCAAATGATTGAAATAAACTTTCCTCAAAGTCGTTTCAATTTACGTATAGCGACCGCCAGCAATTCTGAACCACCCCTGATATACCTTCTTCATAATTTATGGCGACATTCTATTTGTTGACACGAGTAAACCGAAATAATGGTATACAAACATATTTGCTGAGTAAATACATTTCCTTAAACCATCATCCTTCTGTTGACGAAAAACCCAATCGCTGCCATCGGTAAAGCCATGAAGCCAAAACAAAACAATATCCAAGTAGGTATGCCTTAATCATATTCACATACTCAATCATCGCAAGAGATAATGTTTACCCATGGCCTCGCATAGTAACTTGTAAACCATTCAGGAGAAGTACAATCCATTGGAAAGCGCTTATTTCTTTACATTGGAAACCTGAGAGGTTTATATATGTAATAATAATTTGTAATTCTATTATGCCTGGCTTTGGTGTCCAGATAGACATGAATTTTATGCGTTTTTTTGTTGCAAAAAGCTGCCTATGGATGACATGCCATCGAAGCATTCGTTAGCCTGATTGAAAGGGCTGGACTTTACCTATAAGCTATAATTATCAAGTAATTAAGCGGATTAATTTCGGTATATGAGCTTTGATGTTAGCTCATTAGGGACATACATGTTTTGGATATTCTGTTGCTTGATTTTGGAATTCTCTACACTACTATGAAAATCATATTGGTTTCTAAATCTTCTGAAATTCGTAATTAGGTTCATTTACGGTCCAAAATTGCCCGAAATATTCGTAGGCAAAATGAGCTGATTATGTGAAAAGCTGCTCAAGGTTCATGACGCAGTTGTTCCACTGAAATCATATTTACCAAAAGGTTTTATTGGTTGAGCACAAAAATATGTCTGTTTTCAAGTGATAAATTTAGGTTGCAATGAGGACGGCACATGTCGTTATAGTTTCCGCAAAAAAAAAAATGCTGTGGCTTTCCTAGTAATAGTAGGATGATTATTTATTATAGACAAAATACTTTCAGCTCTGCCACAAAATATTCCGACCATTATTAGGTCGCTGGGGCTGGCATTGGGGATGTTAAGCATCTTGAAGTGATCTTTTTTCATCTCAAAACGGTTCTATACGGTACTGGAGATTGCTTGCTTTCCCGTTATCGTGGGGGATGAAGTATTGTACAAAATTAGTATGCAGTATACCCCACCTTTCGAAAAAGTTTGTATGTCAAAAATTGTGTAAATGGCGCAACTTCAAATTTAGAGATGCGATTTTGGACACATTTTTACTCCTTAATTTTGCTATAAAAAATGTTTAAACAATTTAATTTAAAAAACGACGTCACGTTCTGCGGTCAATAGTTGTCTTTTATTGACAGTTTAATTCGAGTCAATCGGTCAAGCCGTTTATGCGCAATCCTGTACACCAGTTCCGAAAACGTGATTTCGAGAAAAACGCATTTAAAGTTGACAGAGAACGTATATCACGATAAGACGGCACGAAGTTTAACAGCTCAGATGTTCTATTCTATTCATCGGATCGACTTCAAATTATGTACGACTACTTCTTGGCTTATCTCCTTAAGTTATACGGGGTATGCCTATAAGTTACCAAACTTATAGGCATGTGCAAGAATCTATATTCAAGTCCAAAAGCTGGTGAATAAAGACTAGGTCAGCAACTCTACGTCGTTCCTCCAACGAGTACATATAAAGTTACTGGAGGCGATCCGCAAAAGGAGGAAGCCTAAGTGGATCGCTCCATGGGAGGTCTCTTAGTGCGAACCTAACAAAGTTCCGCTACACCGATTCCATGCGTCTAGAATGAACAGCATAGCAGGCAGACCAAACCTGAGATGCATACTCGATAATTGGTCTAACCAAAGAAAAAAAAAAGTGATTTAAGGTCTGTCGATCAGAAAACACCCTTGACTACCACTTTACATAGCCCAGAACTGAATTACTCCGAGACATGATATAGTTTATGTGCAGAGTGAAATCGAGTTTTTTGTCTATCTTCACAACAAGGTCAGTAACAAACTCCACACGACGGACAGTAGTTTCCGCAAAAGTATAATCAAAGACAAGCTGCTTGAGGTTCCTACAGAATGACATAACTTCGCATTTGTCCAGGTTGAGTTGCAGGCCATTTGAGGCACACCAAACCTTGAAGATATTCAAATCATCCTGAATGCAGGAAGAATTATAACTGTTTCCAACACATGAGAAAATCTTCATATCGTCTGCGTAGATTAAGACTTTGGAGTGCTTAATCAGAAGGACAATGTCGTCAATGGCAAGAATGAACAGCAGCGGTGCCAGATGGCTACCCTGCGGTACACCAGATGAAGCCCTAACAACTCTAGATAAAGTGTTACGGAAAGATACACGGTATGACCTATCTTTTAAATAAGAGCAGATCCATTCGAGCAATAGAGGCGGAAAACCCAGCTTTTCCAGTTTAAGGATGATCACAGAGTGAGGGAGTTTATCAAATGCCTTGCTAAAGTCGGTGTAAATGCACCTTAAAATGGATTATTTTGACTTTGCTTTCCAAGTATGACACATGAAACATTAGGGATATGTGGGAACTATATAATTTGCTTTAAATATGGCTGCTGACTGCTGCTGTAAATCTGCTACGACTAAATTGCTGAAATTCTTTAATTGCTGTATTTCTGCCATTGAAGCTGGCGAGCAGGTCAACTGCATTTTCTGACTTAGACGCCTTTAATAATTGGTGTTCTACAAATTTCCTTCATCTAAATATTAGCAAGTGCACTACTATGCCGTTCTTTCGATCAAGGAATCCAGTGCACTTTAACTACACCTTAAACGGTGGCTCTCTGAACAGACTTGACAAGATCAAAGATTTAGGGGTCGTGCTAAATACAACCTTTTCATTTGACGACCATATCAACACTATTGTAAACAAAGCTATGATGGTCTAAGGAGTTTGATGAACCATATATAACTAAACTCCTTTATTTTACGTTCGTAAGACCTGCTTTGGAGTATGCTAGTCCTATGTGGTCTCCTTTTTATGCGACTCATATTAATCGCATTGAGGCTGTACATCATAGATTTGTAAGAATTTCCCTCTGCGGCCTTCCTTGGATCAATCCTTTTCGGCTACCTCCTTACCCTGACCGATTAAAGCTTATTTCATTGGAGTCCCTTGCAACAACTCCAGAGTTGTTTTTGCCTTGGATTGCTTGCAAGGCGCATTTGATTCCTTCGATCTGATGGGGGCTCTGTATTAATCGATTCCTACTTGCCCCCTTTCTCCGTATTCCCCACCGCCGCACTAATGATGATATGCATATGCGCTTTTAGCCTTAAAAATGCTTGTTAGTTTCTTAAATACGGTAGGACAATTTTTACTTCATTCGAAAGAGATTGTTTTGTTAACTCCCCCCCCCCCCCCCCCGGCGGGCTTTGATAGCAAATTTAAGCTTTCTAGAACTTTCGGAGGTACCTCCCTAGAAGAAATTTTATGTACAGACCTGCACCTCCTTTATGGGTGATTGAAGTGTGAAAGTTACAGATTTCTTAATTTTCTCGTTCTTTGCGTGCAGAACCTAGTCTGCATACCAAATTTTAGCTTTCTAGGGCTTTTGGAAGTTTGGAAATTATCTTATGATAAATTTTTATATAATACAGAACCAGACCCCCCCCCCCCCCTTCCGAGTGGTTGGAGGATGAAAGTTACATCAGTTAATGTTTTTGTTGTTTGTGTGCTAATACTAGCCAGCATAATACCAAATTTCACCTTTCTAAGACTTCAGGAAGTAAAGTAGAGGTTTGGATGATCATGAGTAGCGAAATCGACGTATTTCAGGTATTTAAAAAATCTAAAGTATAAAAGCTGGACAAATGAAACTTAGTGTGTTTTATTAGTCTAAGAATTTGGGCTCTCTGGTATTATCCACACCAAAGCTATGAGGGTTCGAAAATACGACGAAACGCTTCGAGAAAGGGATAGGGAAGGGTAGTGCCCAGTATTGGCGGGGGCACTACCGTGCCCCCAGATGTACTATTTTCTTTCTTGTTTTAACCACACTCATCGAGGTTCTTGATATACTCCAAATAATGACTCATCGGTAATAGTAACCTAGCGGTTGAAAGTGTACGCATATACGCTTGGGCGTGTTTGGTAGATAAAAAGGTTTTCACGTCTATTGTAAAAAAAAACTCCGTTTTCTTTATGTATTGAGAAAAAATAAGAGCTAAGCTCAGTGACTATTATTATTTAAAGAGACCTTCCACAACAAACCCAAACAAACAGGCTATTCAACATACAAGGCATTGCTTTAAAAAATGCTTCAAGCCTGCTCACACACCCCTCTTTTACCTCTTACATTATGCATGCCGTCAATAGATCTAGACTTGTCCTTTCGTGACATCAATATCATATTATTGATAAAAATATAAAACCCATTTATTGTCAATACAATATTACGTGCTCAAAATGCTGAAGAAATTGGATTCAAGTTATGGCACCACCCGGTGACTTATCGTCTTCAGATTTCTAAAGAGTATTGCTCCAAACTTCATGTAGAACAAGATTACTTCAAAGCATCCTTTCAATCCTGTTGCATAATTTACTCACACCTTTTCTGAGAATTTTTAAATTTAAAGGATTTTCAAAAGACGATGTTCATGGAAAAGAACACGACCTTTGCCCTTTAATTTAAATAAACTCTTATTACATACATAGAAATGGATGTGAGCGTCGAAAAACGTGTGCCATAGCGTAATTAAATTTATTTGTGAATTTGTGCCGCTTCAGAGAAAATCAGACGTGACACTCTTATCCTCATCAGGTCTTACCTACTTACACATATTACATTTTTGTCCTGAAGCGAATTATTTTTATGATGTGTTAACAACACTGTAAAATGGGGCTAGCCAAAAATAGACTTTGATTTAGGTTAGCTGGGATATTTTTATGTAGCCATTCACCTTAGGCTCCTTATGAAGGGATGTGACTTTGAGGTTATGAAATATTTATACATGGTCACTTAAAAACTTACTGACTTAAAATCGTTTTCTGAAAGGATATTTTGCTTCCATGTTTTATTACGTAGAGCCCGTTAAGTTCCTCTGAGTGAAGCTACATATGTCTTCTTGTATTTTGAATCTGATTAGCTATCGCTGGGCAATTATAAAACACATGCACTGGTGTCTCATCCTACATTACACCTATGGTACTCGTGATTTCGTAAAACAATTCAGCAATTGTCAGCAATTCAGCTTAAATTGGGCAGAGCAATGAGAACGCTGTGCTTACGAAATTGTCCATCGACTGCAGATAGGGTAAATGACTTTACCGATCTAGCCCGCCAGTGTTTCTTAGACCAGCCGATGTTTACCAAATCTACTGAAATTTGGGAGCTTCCTAGTTGTGCCTATGCGGATATCCTGAACGGTTTCTGATGAGATTAGCACTCAATAATTGTCCAGTAGATTCTATGTGTTTTAGAAGCGCGGTCAACTATTCACCTTCAGAGACGGAGTTTTGATCAATTGTTTGCGTGGCACGACCACCATGCCATGGTTCCTGTGGGATTTTAAAATGGAATTAAAAACTCCACTGCGTCTCTGGGCTGTTTTCTAGATCGCAGCAATGCAAAAACAAGACATTTAAGCTTCCTCACTTCCCTTACCCTAATTCCCTTCCGGCCAAAGCCATGCTAAGGTATCAAAGAGTTGTCCCTTAGGCTTGGGCCACATCATATAAAAAAACAATTCAATAAAGACCCACGAACCCGCTCTGGATTTACCAAGGGCGTATAAGACACCACAATTTTGAGTTCGTCCGCCTCTTCATTAAAAGAGAAACATCTTCTCTCGATATATGTAATTGTTGCAATTAGAATTTAGAGTATGTCGCCGACATCTGTTCAGGTGCTACGGCAAGCATAGGTACTTCTGAAAGAATCTTCTTAATTGCCGAATGGCTCCTATCACTCCCAGGAGACCACAAGTTTAAAATTTGGAAGCTGCACACAAGGCTAAACTACACGTACTACACCTATATGAAGTGGCTTGCGAATAATCAGGATTTCAAGCGCAGCTGTCGGTAAGGTGGCCATGACTTTAGTGCAAGTCGCAGATTACAATAAAGTAAACTTGACTCGAATCCGTAGGGATTACAAACCTCCATACGTTAGCATTAGCTAAATAATCCAGTCGGTTCCATATCCCAATTAGCACCGCAACTCTACGGCTTTTCCAAAGAACTCCAGAGTTTTCTCTATGACTGTATATATGTAAAAGTCATTAGTGGAGTTATTGATAAAGTGTCGGCCTCCCATACCGTTGGTCTCAGGTTCGAAACCCACCGTCTGCGCCTCATGATCGTTTTCTGTTGATAATAGACTAAAAAGGCCATTGTATATTGCATAGTAATGTTGGTGGTTCAGAAGGCACTTTTGTGCCAGAACGCCGGTACTGTAAGAGACGGGAGGGGAGGGGGGCATCTAACGCCTGTCGCTTGATAGAGAGTATTAAAGCGTTCCTTAGAAAGCCTTGACGAAAATCGCCACGAGGATAGAGAGTTAAGGGCAGCTAATTATATCAGCTAATTACCGCAGCGGTGGGTCCAAAGACACCAGATCCGTGTTCCATTGTTGGGCCATCCGTAAACCATTTGAGGCTTACAGAGTCCAGACTTCCGCTACTGCGGTCTCAGTTTTCTCCTTCAAGAAAGAAAGTCCTGAACGGTCAAGGCACGGCATATAAGGCTTATGCGCATGCTAATCTACATCTAACGTAACTTATACATGGACTATAGTTACGTGGTTAGTGAGATAGATTGAAGACCCGATTTTTTCATTTCATTATTCATTATTCATTTTGATATTCCAATAAAGCAAATTATTGACACTCAATGGCTCTGCTGACAACTACATCATTGCTTACGATTCTGTAAGATATTCGAAACCTATGCCTATCTATCTTGAAGGTTATGTGTGGTACAGAATACGTAGGACAATGAGAGAGCGAAGAAGGGCTGTGGATCAGTAATGAACACCCATACTCAAGAAAGAATTGATATTGACATTCGAAGATGAACAACATCGGTCACCTGCAGCATGAGTAGGGAAAGAATTAAACAATTGTGGCAGTAGTTGAAACAGTAAGAGGTCAGAGAATTCTGCCCAAGAAAATGAAAAGAAATTTAGAAAGTCGACGACTGTTAGGATAATTTTTCGGTTTTAAAGTGCTGAACATTTTGCTGTTAGGGTGACAACAATATACAAGCAGATGGGAGATTTTGTAGCTTACAAGAGAAAGTAATGCCTGAAAAGAGGCTTTGATTTGAACATGGAACGTTACGCTCTCTTTCGGAAATACTCTACACGCATACTTTTCAAAATTTCAAGTTTCCATAGATTTCTCCTCTCGTTTTGACAGCCTATTTTAGTAGAAACAAAACCATCGAAATTTTAGTTAGGTCGTTTGACATTTTCTCAAGCAAAATTTTAGGTAAATTAAAAATCTTTTGTTAAAAAAATTCTAAAAGGCCATGTTAAGATGTCTTCGCCAGACGACGAATGGATCCTTTGCAGGCCAAAATCTCCGACTCTTTGCTGCAGGTTGGAGATCGTTACGATGGAAGAATAGTTCAAATAATATACTGACGTTTTATCCAATAATGCTAGTAAAGCGGCCAACAAGTAGGATTTTATAAACATATTTTTTGCACTGAATTAAAATTTACATTTTTACTGCAATGTAGTCAGGATACGAAGAGTAAGGCCTAGAGATGTACCAAATGTGATTCGTTTGTTTCAAGATAAATTTTCGACAAACGAGCCCTTAGTTAGTGCTTTACAAATGCCCATGGATAGATATAGTCCTGCTCTGGAGGAGCTGTGGCGGAATGACATCGATTATGGAATGTCATTTGTGGCCGTACCAAATAAGGTTAGCAACACCAATCTACTTGGAGCTGTTATAAATACCAAAATATGTCCATGGGATCCAGAACAAATAACAAAACTTTCTGCCTGTGTCCTCTGCCCCAAAACAAAAGATCTTCTCAATTTGTGGGCATTCTTCTTCAAAGATTCGGAAATATTTAGCAGGTGAGTGAGAAAGAAGAGTTTTGTTGGTCTCTTTAAATGGGAGTTGCTTATATTTTAGGTATAATAAAGCGAAGATTTTTAACATAGCTCATGTCATTGTAAATGAGAAGAAATGCAAGAGATACAATTCTGATTTGACCGGTTATATTCTTGCTAACCATCTGGTCAACAAGTCAATCCGATTTGCCGATAGCAAAGGTTTCAATATCGCTTGCTTGGTTTGCACAGGGAATTTCCTTTCCAATGTTGCCGAAAATATGGGAATGAATTTGTTTTGGAAACATTCTTACAGCCAAATATTGAACGAGAAACTAGAGCCGTTCCTTAAAGTTGATGGGTCAAATCGTGAAGTTAAACTATTTATTCAACAGTTACAAGATCGGCAAACTGGAAAAACTGATCAAGCGGAAAAGTCGATATCAATAAAGTGACACTATTTCGAAAGAATTTTGGATTTTACTCGTAAAATATTATTTTAAGGTTGGTGCAGAGTAAGGTAACTTAAGAAAAAGTTCAAAACTGCACGCTATTATGGGCATCAGAACTATGATTTCCGAAATTTTCTTTTTTAGCGGAGGGGTAAAAGTGGATCACTTTTTATAGCTTTATCCATGAGATGACATGGTATCGTTGATGTCTTTTAGGAGCAATCGGAACAATTCTTGTCGAAAGAAATAGCAAAATACATTTTCTGCAAGAACCAACACACTCGCCTAGCGTAACAAATGCGATTATACGGGATCGTGCTCGTCGGAGAAAGAATATAGTTCTGTAAAATTGTCTTATTGTTATTTGTGTTGTTCTGATTTAAGCCAAAATACACCACCTATAAATTTGTAAAGATAATTAAAGCCTTTTTATAATCTTTTATAAGTGAAAATAATTAAATTAGGTATGTTCCCGTATATGTTGAATGACAGTTTCCTGCACTGTTTCATGCTGTAGTAGTAAGTGGGGGTTAATGGTCACCACAGCCCACTCTAGATACAAGCCCGGAAAACATGACAGTTCGGCCACAGATTAACCAATCCTTGCACACAAATAAAACTGCACACTCTCATAACCAAAACCAAAATAAAACGCTGATATCATTGACGCATTTTAAGCTCAATATTTCAACAAAACGAGCACAAGACTGTTGTTCCTTTAAAATACATGAAAATTGTAAGGAGAGACACTGTTCACATGTTTAGCACATTTGTAGGATAACCTCAAGTTAAATCCAATTTGAGACTTTAAAAGTCTTGCGAGAAATACTACGAAAGAATTATTCCCCAAACTTTCCCTTATGTTGACTGTGGCAAGTTTCGGTTTGTTTACACCACCTATGCTCAGCTGTTAATGTCAGCTTCCGGACTTGTATTTAGAGTAGGCTGTGTTGGTCACTAATGTTGAGTAATGCCGTCATCTTATAATAATAATAACAAATATGCATTCAATGACGGTTGCACAAATTTGTTGAGAGATGTAAAAAGGAATCATAATAAGGAACAAAAATAATATGGAGGACATTCCTCTATAGCTATTGAAACAATTTAAATTTTTTCTCATTGAGACATTTCGACGCAGCTGTTCAGATTCCCTACTGTCATTTGGGAATGCTTTTCAAACATGCCACTTCTGGCGCATAAGTAGCGGTGCTGTCACTGCACGTTCGCCTCACTGCAAGTGCTTTCCAAGCTTTTCGAATGGGTCCGTCGTTATCACTGGATACATTGAGTGTGCAATAGCTTCTGATATTCATGGCCTATACCGTAAAATCCTTAGTAGAAGCAAACTTAAATGGGCAATTACCAGTTTTAAACATTTCAAATCAACAGCTTCAAGCAACCTTCGAGCTTTTAATTCCATGACACGTCAAAGTAGTCTTAATTCCCAACGGAGGAAGGTCCAGAAGGACCGGCACAGCAAACATGGAATTTAGGCGAATAAGCATCTCCTCCTTCATTCTTGGAATCTTGAAGAGATTTATTAATGTTCATATCAAAGAAACAGTTGAACCATCTAAATTGCCTCTTTCACTCTCAAGATTCATATAACAAGAGTACGTCCGAGAAAGCCCTATATAAACTGATCGGCAAGATAAAAAGATCAATCATCTGTACCTATCATCGATATTTAGAGCGCTTTTAATAACGTCAAACCAGAGGCGATAACGGCATCTCTAAGGAAGCTGAATCTACACGGGTCACTCATCGAGCTTATGCTTAGAAGCAGGACCGTAAGTTCTAGTTTAGCGTAACCTATCATACAAAGATACGCTACAAGAGGCACTCCCCAAAAAGGAATAATCTCGCTGATTCTAGCAATCTGATCCTCAACGATCTACTAACTCAACATAGGACAAACACCCAAATATCCTGAGGCTGAGGAGATGCAACATGCCCACTCGAAACTAAGGACATTTCCGTATAAAACAGAGCTTTTCCACGCAAGCTTAGAGTTCCTCTTAAGTCAAACTAAAACTTTTAAACGATTATATTTGATGGATACTTACATGAAAACAGTTTAACTGACCTCACAATTTTCAGGGATGGATCCAAAATTGATGGAAGGTCAGAAATCTTCAATGAGTACCTAAATTTGAACACCCGTATAAGCCTGTGTTCATTTATCTCAGTCTATCGGGTGGAGATGCTGGCTCTGATCTATCGTTGAATTATCTGCTGAAGAGTCATGTGATGGGGTAAGAGAATAGTGAGGGCGCTCGACAATTAGACGGTGATGAGGTGTATGAACAACACACACTGCTCTTGGAGTGTGTCCGTAAACTCAACGAGTATGCCTAATTGAAAGAGGTGACGCGGGCGTGGGTGAAGGGACATGTAAAAATCGAAGAAAACGAGAAAGCAGATGAGCTGGTTACGCCGTGAGCTGCTTCAAGTTTTCAAGGTCTGAGAAGAGTGGAAGTCGATGAGGCTCCTAGATATGGATCGAATGGCTTTGATATGGCTGACGGCACTAGTAACAGGGCTTGGAAACTTGAGGTGTCATCTAAAAAATATTCTGGAGTATGATATTTGTCGACTGTTATCCGAGGATTAATGGACCACGGTGCACATAGTGTGTCAGTCTTCTGCCTTTACAAACAGAAGGGGGAGGCTGCTGAGACACCACTGGATGGAACCAAAGGAGAAGTGTCTCATAAGTAAATGATTGGTTTGACCCGGGGTATGGAAGTGAGGATGGAAAACTGGTAACCCTCGCTGAGATGACAAGAAGATGGAATTAAAATGGATGCGAAAAAACTGGTCTGATTCGGCTAATCCCTAGAAAGGTGCTTTAGTGAGTGAAAATCTCAGACTAGCAGAGACATACAGGTCTCTCGGTGTCCTTGGAAAATGTTGACCTGCCACGTAAAAACAATGTCAAATGACATTCTAGATAAAAAACTTGGGTGGAAACCAAACATTCAAGAAAGAATGCGCAAATTGACAGCTGCCTTGTACCCGAACATAATCTCTATAAGCAAAAGATGTGGCATGGAGCCGCGAATTTTGCATTTTCTCTATATAAGCGTTATTAGGCATGTACTCACATACGGGGTGGTCGTCTGGTGGCCTACACAACGCCGGTAGAAGTAAATTCAGTCCAGATATGGATGAATACGAACTGCGGATATTCAAAAATGTGAAGGGAAGTATACCAAAAAACATGAACTACATCATACCCAAACCTTCTTTTAACGCCAAGTTCGGCTCCTTTAACCCCATTAGGCATAAATGAAAGGAAGTGATAGTATCTATGAGCCCTCAAATGACTTTTGTAAAAGTTGCTAAAATCAGGAAGAAGAAGAAGAAACCATTCCTTATCTCCTTTGCAAATGTCCGGCTCTAGTCAATCGCAGGAACCGGTATTTAGGGTCCCCCTTTTTCGAGAATCTAACCGAACTGGGATCTGCTGATATCAAGGACTTACTCGGAGTGAAAATTACTGGAATTTTTATACGAAAATCGCGGTAAAAATTACGGTTCTCAAATGTAATATTCGTATTTTTTCCTGGAATTCGGTTCATTAGGTGTTCTTAGTAGTTTTAGGTGGCTATTCAGGAGAACGTATATCTAGCCCCAATGCAGTACCACAACGGGCTGTAAGGCCGCCACTTCAACCTAGCCTAACCATTATCATGTTGTCCTGGTCTGAGTTTAATTTTTAATCAAAATTCATAGACATTGCGTGAGAACATAAGTTTACAACTATTAAGCTGGCATGAATTGGAGTCGTACATGACGCATTCAAAATAAAGGGGACAATATACCAAATGTCATATATCACTTACCTTCAGATGTTAGAATTGTGGTGACATTTAACTCTATTAGATTTGCATTTTCCACTTGCATAAAATCATGAATTTAATGAAAAATCTATTGCAAAATAGCAAAAGCTTCACCTGTCCTAGTTTTGCTATTGCCAACGTTCGCATAAATATAAATGTCCTTCCGCTCGTACATATACTTGTTACATATAGAATTTATCCTTTCACAATCTTAACCCCTCTAATAATTTTAATACAATTCCTCTTGGCATGAAACCAGACTAGAACCGTGGGTCTGTACGAACCACCTCAAAGAGCTCAAAAGTAAACAATGCCACCAGCTTCAATTAGAAAATGTATTAAATGATTTACTCTCACGTCTACTATGCAAATTAGGACGTGAATTAGTAAACAAAGTCGACATGAATTTGTAATATAACGTCGAATGACAAGGGGATCCCTTGCGTAAGCGCAGGTAATATTGTTCGCAGCCTTCTTGGTGGGTTAAATAAATATTTTTTCAATACTCCTCTGAATAATAAATTACAGAAGAAAAATGTGTTTGTTTCAAATAACGTTAGAATAGCATATGTTACGTAAAGAATATTTGTTTCTAACACCACTAAAAAAATATTTGGAATCAGCTTTCTTTCAGACCCAATTTTTCTTATTTCCTGAAGGACTTCATCACAACCAATCTAATCCAATGAAATTTGAGAGATAAAAATGCCTTTCAAATCACCCTTATTTCTATGGAGGCATTTGTTTTCTGCTAATCCTTACTGACAATTGGAACAATTTCCCAACGTGAGAAGGGTCTCACAAACTGAATCATTTCCGAACGATCGTAATAAACAGAAAACTCTTTCCGTTCTTAAGGATGGCAGACGTTTATTTGACTGAACGGTCTCTTATTTCTTGAGTTAAATGTATTAAATTGAAAATTCAGAACTAACGAACGATGCTTGTGTCTGCCAATTGAAATGGCACAGGCCTTTATTTATTTAGAAAGAATTCAAGGCATCAAGGGGAATGAGAAGGGTGTCTGTCATAAAGTTTTAATAATTTTACTAAGTTATATTGATTTACTTTTAAATTTTAAATAAAATATTACAGTGCTAAGAAAAGCGAACCAATCACATTTAGTTATATCGATTATCCCCTTTAGCATTCAAGTAAGAAACTTTCGGGAGGTGAGAGAAGAAATATTATACAGCCGAATCCAAGGACTCCAAGGTGTTACTGAACTCAGGCCTATCCCAAGTTTTATTGACTTCTACCATTACTATTCAATGCGAGTGGAAAAAATGGGAAAATTGAATTGATCCTCTGTAGCACACGCGACAACTATCAATACTTGATACTTGACTAAAACTTGCTTCAAGTCTTTTATTTTACTTGAACTTGAAATTCCCTTTTTACGATCAAGTAATAGAAGTCATTTTTAGTAACACATAACGTATGGTGTGTGGAGCCTTAATAAAAATGAAATATTCACGACAAATTTAAAAATGAAATATTTATGTGATAATATTGGCAAAAACCCGAAATAGAATTTAAGAAAACTCTTCTAAAGGTTCACACCCACAGAAATTTAAATTTTCCCCTCCTTTTATTATTGTAACATCCTTGAACGTCTTCAGTAATTCTTTGTAAATGTAACCAAACGAGGATGACACTCCTTTCATATTTTCAATAATATTCTATATATGGAAGAGAGCCTTACAAAGGGGGGGAAAGTTGTCTGACAAAATTTGGAATAAATTATGATAATAATGTGAGTAGGCACAACACGGGGTATTGAAGTTAACTTCTGTTAAAATCAGAACCATAAAGACAGTTTTGACGGGTGGACAACGAGCGTTGTTACAAAGTGTGAGTGTGAGTTAGAGAAATTTCATTATTAATATTTATATGGGGGTGCGATGTTCACACGAGTCAGTGTGTCACTACGAATAAATTACGTCGTAAGCGAATTAACAAATTATTTGGTGGAAGTATAACAGATAACCGACACGGATATTACACTAAATTCATATAAAGTTTTATGACGGTTTAATTCAGGGTGGTAATGAAAAGATTTTGCGGTCATTAATACCTTAGATGGAAATGTTTAGTTTATATCATTCTAAGACAGAAGGCGAACTTCCCGGCTAGGAGCTGGGAATAAATTTACCTATACCAAAACTAGAAAACTTACTGGAATGGGGCTCCCAATTCAGCATGCAGAGATCATTTGTAAAAAATAAACACAAAAAACAGAAAACCGAAATAAGAAGAAAGTCAACCGTGAAGACGCAAAAAATATGTCTTAAGTAATTCTTTAGTACCATACCACACTTGTCCTATTTCTACGCGCAGAAATCTGCATGAGCTCCCACACCTGTTCTGTCGGACTTTGTGTAATATACAAGAAATGTATGTTTGTTCCCTCAATCTCCGAAAGAATTGACTCTCTGGAGCTTCGTCGCAATGTCGGTCGTCCCTCTCTCTCTCCCTCTTCTATCGCTATTTCCACGACCATTGTTCTAACGAAATTGCCAGCCTGGTACCTAGTAGACACATTACAACGCGCCATACACGAGCTTCAAGTCGCTCGCCACTTTTTTTATTAATTGGTCGTTGGTCACCGCAATTGCGGTAAATAGTGATAGGGTGTGGGGGGGGAGAGAGAACGTCCCTATCTCTCATCTATCATATTGAATAGATTTAACATGCCGCAAGTGGACGTGAGAGTCCAGTGAGAATAGGTCTGACAAGAGTACAATATAAAAAATACAGGTCAAGTGCAAATTGGACTTGCGCAATTAGTGTTCCTTGTCGTGATTGCTTTTGAAATAAAGATTTTAATTAAGGGAGACAGCAAGGAGACGTTGTCACGCTTCAATTTCTCTAGCGTATCAAAACGTATACAGCCACAGCCTACTCTAGGTACAAGCCCGGAAGCTGACATTAACAGCTGAGCATTGGTGGTGTAAACCAACCAAAACTTGCCACAGTAGTCATAAGAAAAAGTTTGGGGAATTGTACTTTGTCGTAGTATTTCTCGCAATATATTGAAAGTCTTAAATTGGATGTGTTTTAAAGGGAAAACTCTCTTATGCTCGTTTTGTTGAAGTATTGAGCTTAAAATGCGTCAATGACATCGGCGTTTCTCTTTGGTTTTGGTTACGAGAGTGTGTAAGGATTAGTTAATCTGTGGTACAACAAAACTGAAATAATGACGAAACGCTTGGTAGTGAAATGGCCTAACTGTCATGTTTTCCAGGCTTGTATCTAGAGTAGGCTGTGATACAGCCCGACAACTTTTTACTTTTGTTTTATGTACAAGATAAATTACATACAATGCACTCGCTAAGTATACACCTTACAGAGAATATTCCAAACAACCTTCGAATTTTCCTAAGTTTTGGGCTGCAAGAGGGGTCAGATGTGCATCTTCCTTGCATTGTCTTTAGTGGCCCGTTGTACATTAGTATTACTACTATAGTATATAGTAGTAGGATGGGGGCAGCGATTTTTTAATAATTTTTTTTAATTAATACGAATAAATATATGTGCAAGTTAACATATGTACACATACAATTTTTGAACACGTGCTTTTAAAGGCTTTCATTTGATATCCCACTTGATGACAAAACAATATTTTTATCATTTTCGAGTGATATGCTAGATTTCGTAACGGTTGGGAGATAGCTGAAGATGATCCGCGGCCGGGTTCTGGTTCAACAGTTCGAACTGAAGGTGAAAAAAGTTCCTGATGTTCTGCAAAATGATCGTCGAGCGGCCACCAGGCTCATCGAAGATCTCACTGGCATTCCTAAAACCACTATCCACCGCATTTTAACAGAAAATTTTAGCAATCGGAAGGTCTGCGCTCGCTCGCACTGACTGAAAACCAAAAACATTGCAGAGTGGAATACTGCAGCGATATGCAGTGACCCAAGCTTTATGTCGAGTATTGTAACAGGCTACGAAACTTGATGCTTTAAATATAAACGACAGACAAAGCTACAGAGTTCGGAATGGAAAGGTCCAGAGTCTCCTAAACCGAAAAAGATGCGCATGCAGAAGAGCCCAATCAAGACTCTTTTCACGGTATTCTTTGATTCCAAGGAAATTCATACCACAACGTCAAACTGTTACTGCAGATTACTACTTTTGTGTATTGTATCGTTTATGACGCAGGATGCGGCGAGATCGACCCGAATACCAGGAGCAAGAGATATGAACGCTACTGCACGATAATGCACCGGCTCACAAGAGTAAGCTGTACGTGACTTCTTGGCTGCTCGATCACCCCCTCATATTTGCCTTATTTTAGCACCATGCAGTTTTTGGCTATTTCCAAAGCGGAGTGCTTCCAAACATACTACATGAGATTCCAGTATTGCCTTAAAACGAGTCTATTTTGAATAAAAGTATATGTAAACTACAAATCGATAGTGTCTTGAATTTATTTCACATCATTCTTTTTTGTGGGACACATTGTTTATATACTGTTGAATTCGTGCTTCAAAAAATTATACGATTCCCTTGAAAAAACTGTTCCACTTCCCAATTTACCACGGAGAGACTTAATTTCAAATTTTTAAGCCGAAAAGTTGTAACAGACAGACAAACGGACATCGAAGTAATTCCAAAAGTGTTCCGTTTTTTCAATTATGATGAAACCTAACTTTGTTACGCGTGGACCGATTTGGATGGTTCATTATTGTTTTACAGAGTATAACCTCCCCTTGCCAATAGGAGAAAAAATTTCGCCTTGGGTGGGGGGAGGGGTAGTCTAACTTCGTAACGCGTTGACCGATTTGGATGATTCTTTTTCTGTTGGGTAGAGTATGTTCCCTAGTTGATACCACGAGAAAAAAGTGTTGGTGGGATGGGGGTGGAGGATTTAACCTAACTTTTTAACGCGTAGACCGATTTGGATGGTTCTTTCTTTGTTGTACAGAGTAGAAGATACTAAAAAGCGAAAAATCAAATAGTTTTCAAAAAAAATTTGAGCAAACTTCACTTTATATCAATTATGACATTTTGAAGTCGGTGCAAATCAAACAAACCAAACAAATACAACAAACGTATTTAATCGTCCTTCCTTATGATCCCGTGAGCTTTGAAACCTTCAGGTAGTTTTATGTATTATGTTCAACTAATGCGACTTTTAATTAAAAACAAATCTGAAACCTTTAGGGGGAACGCCATAGTGACGAAAGAAAACATTGGTAATTTTTGCGAATTTTTTGCAAAAGTAAATTTAATTGAAAAGCCAAGTTAAAATACAAAAATATTGTGGACATACGTAGACGTTATTCGGCGCAGGCAAACGCAGGCACTCTTGGTTTTTGTTGTGGAATTTAACATCCACTATATCGTTTCTGTAATCTCGCCCAAGCCTTTCTTTGGAACTAAATTCGACTCCTCGTTTCTGACCAGATTGGAATGGGAGGAAGGTCCACCCCAATGGGGGGAGTCAGTGCATCTCTACACTGCGGGCCCCAAATTAGAAGGCAGAGTAGGTGGAGGTATTTTCTCGGAACATTTGGACCTCGATATCTCGTTCCGCTTACCTGACTACTGCAGCGCTACTTAAAGATAACATATGTATTTTCACAGACAGTCAGGCAGCTATAAAATCCCTCAGGGGAGTATATACTACCTCCAAAACGGTTGTAGCATATCGCTCAGCTCTGAATGACTAAGCTGAGCATCTGAAAGTACGACTCATCTGGGTACCTGGACATAGTAATATTCCGGGCAACTGTAGAGCCGACGAAATAGCGAGAATCAGTACCACTCGTCCTGATTCGGGCATTAACCACCAGCTGGGTACCCCGCTGGCCACTTGCAAACTGGAACTCTCACAGGAATCTTTCAGGATGGCATGTATTAATTGGCAGGAGGAACACACTTGCCTGATTACCCGACAGATATGGCCACTTGCAAACTGGAACTCTCACAGGAATCTTTCAGGATTGCAAATATTAATTGGCAGGAGGAACACACTTGCCTGATTACCCGACAGATATGGCCAAAACTTGGCCCTAAACGATCAAAAGAGCTCATCCTACTAGGACGCAAACTGCCTCATAGGTAGACACGCCGATAGACTAGGCGCACCTTCAAACGACTTCTGTAGGAGTTGCCATGATGAAGAAGAAGAGAAAACCATACTCCACCTCCTCTGCAACTGTTCGGCCCTAGCCAACCTTAGGAACTGGTTTTTGAGCTCCCCCTTCTTTGAAGACCTAACCGAATTAGGCTCCACTGACATCAGAGACCTAGCTCGATTTATCAGGAGTTCCAAATGGTTCCCGATGACAAATTAAGGCTGAACACCCTTCCCATCCCAGCCAAATTTATCTTGACTCCCCGTGAACTGGTTCGACTGGAGACAGGTAACTGGCTCGGTGCACAGGGGGAAACAGGTTCACCCCTTCTCCTCTAGGTATTTTTATGTGGTTTTAAAAATCTTTGCACCCTCAATTTATGGTATCACAATGGCCTCCTTAGTCCAAGTGTGCCTTCTTTGGCAGCCACTCTAACCTAACCTTCTGTCATCTTGTCAAAATAAGCTGTATTCTCGCATTTTTCGAAAAATATTGTATCCTGTAGTTTCGGAAAGGGATTTAAGTACAAAACCCCAAGGATGCAATTTTTACTTATCTTAGGAACCATCTGCGCGTCATAGCTCTATTATTGTGTTAAATTGCAATTTGTTACGACTAACGAGAGACAGACATACAGACGGATGGCTTAGAGCAATAAATTCCATTTTCGTCTTTTTGTGGTACGTAACCTCGAAACCAAAATTTTATTTATTTATTTATTACTATTTTTTGATCTAACTCTACAAAAGTATCTCTCTACAAAGCCATCTCATTTAACGGCTGAGAATTATTTTCAATTGAAATTAGTTTTTATTTCTATTTTACTGCACTTTAAAAAAAGTTAGCCCTCCAACACTCTTAAAATCACCCTATAAAAGCCAGGAGATTCCTTTGTCGCAGGACATCGTTAAATTATTAAACTTTCTTAACTAGGACAATAATTCTCTGCAAGGATTTGCCTTTAGGTAATAATCATGTGGCCATGTGATTACAAATTCAAGTCATTGAATGTCTCTTTGCTATTTGCGTATTGAAAACTAAATGTTATAACAACCATGAAAATATTTACAGACCAATGCTTTGTTTTATTAATATTAATGCTCCCTTCGGCACGGCAATGACAATTAATCGATTTACGAATATTCTATCTGTGAACACAGTGTTGGTACTCAGGAGGTCCTCGTGTCATTTCATGTGAATGCGTACCGCACGCACATGGATTCATAAATAAACAAGGAAATGTAAGAATATTTGCAAGTCTATTCAAATTTGGCACTAATTGATTGCTTTAGGATTAAATATGTCCTGAATATTTATTTGTCAATCAGTTATTTATTCGGTATTAGTTAGTGGTAGAGGTGTTATATAATAGTATGATACTTAGGGGACATAATTAATTGCATCCAGCATTACTGAATTTATTAATAATAATGGGCTTATTTCTGCTTGGCAGAACGGATTTAGGACGAATCTCAGTTGTACTACAGCTTTACTAAAATTACTTGGGGATTTTCGGCGAGAAATTGATAATGATAGGCTAACTATACTTACTCTGCTTGATTTCTCTAAGGCGTTTGATACTGTAAATCACAAGCGCCTTCTTAGCAAATTAGACAATTATTTTTAGTTTGAAGCTTCCGCGTGAAATCTAATCAGCAGTTTTGACTAGTGTTCCTCAGGGTTCGATTCTTGGACCGCTACTATTTAGTCTATATACAAACGATCTTCCTGAATTCGTTAAGATATTAATTATCAGATCGGGTTGACGCCAATCCCTTTTTTAGTTAAAGTTAAAAATTTGGGTGTTATCGTTAAATAATACTTTAACATACATTGACAACATCAACAGTATTGTCTCTAAGGTATATAGCGGTATCCGTAAACTCTGATGTAACGCATTACAGAAAGCGTACGTTTCTCTATGGCGAAATCTCTGCTGCTGCCTGTTCTAACACATGGTAACATTATATTTGGTAACCTTGACTCTGTATCATGGAAAAAGCTTAACATATGCTTCAATTCAGTCGTATGTTATGTATATAAACTTCGACAGTATGACCATGTAACGCAATTTGTCAATTTGTTTCTCGTATGCTCGTTTTCTTCTTACTTAAAAATGAGGCTGAACATATTTTTATTTAAATGGATACGTACAGGCAAGCGTAACTTTCTGAAGGATAAGTTAATGTTTTTACGTTCTTCTCGTATGAATAATCTTAAAGTACCTGGATACTCGTGTTTGCAATCCAGGCGATTATTTTTCGTTTATGCCATCACCTTATGGAATTCTTTTCCGTTTGTTGTACGGCTTGCGGGTTCGATTGGGGTGTACAGGGTGCGGCTTCAGTCACATTACCAATTACCATCATCTTAATTTTGATAATTTCCTTTTGATTTTGATTTTGTACAAATTTAACGTAAATTTAATTGAATAATTTTTTATATTCTCCCCTAAGTGTCCTGGTTCATAAAATAATTCTTTACTATCCTAAATATAAATCGGAAACGGTCTATGTTTTGTCCATCTCCTCCTCACAATTGATTTACAAAATTTTCTACGCAGGTACCTATTATCCCGAAATCCAACGTCTGTCTGTTTGTGTGTTTAGTTGTACCTAGAAATGCACCAATAAGATTTGCAGCTTGCTTTTTCGAATTAAGTTCGCTATGTAATGGCAAAAATGCCATTGCGAGAAAGGTCAGTTCGGAGTTCAGCACAGTCTACTCTAGATACAAGCTAGTTAGCTGACAGCAACAGCTGAGCATTGGTGGTGTAAACAAACCGAAACTTCCTACAGTTAAGAATAGGAAAAGGTAGTAGTAGTTTCGTAGTATTTATCGCAGTATTTTAAAGTCTCAAATTGGAATTTACTTGACGTAAACTTACAAATGTTCTGAACAAGTGGTTACGATAAAAAATTGCTCAATTAAAATTTGTATGTGCTTTAATGGGAAGACTCTCTCTTGTGTTCGTTTTATTGAAGTAGTAAAGTTATAATGCGTCAATGACGTCAACATTTCTCTTTAGTTTTGGTTAAGATAGTGTGCAGTCCTACTCAGGAGCCCAATGTCATGTGCTACGTAAGGGAAAACTGCTGGAGCCCTTCCAAGTGCTGAATGGAGTGAGACAAGGATGCATACTGTCACCTTTGCTTTTCTTGATCGTCATTAATGACGTATTGTGCAGCGCCCTAGATGAACACCCACCGGGAGGGGTTAGATAGAAAATCTTTAATCACCTTACGCACCTGGACAATGCCCACGAAGTCATGTAGCCGTAATGTCCGAAGCTCTGAGTAGAGAAGGTCGCAGAGCAGGGCTTAAAACCAAACTTATGAGTTTGAACGTCAGTAGACAACATGAAATTTATCTGGAAGAGCAGCAAAAAAAGCAAGTGGATAAATTTTGCTATCTCGGAAACATAGTTACAGAAGATGCACAAAACTCCGAATCTTCAAGTCGAACGTAAAATCTGTTCTGTTGTATGCCTGTTCAACTTGGGAAGTGACCTGTCAAATATCATCTAAGCTACAAACCTTTGTCAACCGGTGTCTTCGGCAAATCCTTAACATCCATTGGACGGAGGTCATTATCTCTTCGTTGGTAACACAGACCTACAGGTCAAAACGTAATAGACCACACACTAAAAAATTGCTAAATAACATCGCACAGCAGGCTCTAGATTGGAGTCCCCACGGAATCCAAGGAAGACGCCGAATTGGACGGCCGCGTAACACATGGAGAAGATCCGTCGAAAGGAAAGGTACCGAGATCAACAAATAGTGGGCACAGGAGAAAGCGTTGGCGCAGAACCGGCCAAAGTAGAGAGTCGGTGAAATAAACGAGTTATGCCCCACAAGGGGTTAAAAGAACCAGAGAGAGAGAGAAATGGTAATTTATATTTAGCAGATTGGCTGCATCTTGAAATCCTAACAATTCCGTAACCCCTTGTGGGGGTGGGAGAAGAACTTCACCCGCACTGGAATCTCAGGGTTGCTAGGCTGACAAGTTATCACTTACTCTACCGACAACACTACTGTGTTAATAACACTCTCTGAACCCTTCGTTTCACAGGGTGTCACTTAAAACGTGCATTTTTTTTATCAAATCAAATTGTTTTTAAATGACTCACTCACGTTCACGACACGTGCTGAATTTTCTGTGTTGCTCTGATAATTCAAAAGTTCCCCAACATGTAAAAAAGGATTCAGAACTCTTAAATTGTGGAAATCTCTATGGCACAACAAAACTTTTTGCAATAAATTATATGAATTACGTGTGAAAAAACTTCTTTCTTGAAAAACTTCGAAAAGTATTATACAAAATGTTCTGGATCTGGAAGCCATCTAAACAAATGTAAGAATAATTTGACGAAAAGAAATAAGAACTTTTTTTTATGGCTAAAAAAGAAAAGAATATCACGTAAAGGTAGAGTTGATTAAGGAAAGTTTTTGCCTGAGATATGCTTTGATTTGGCGTAAAATTTTTTTCCCTTTGGGATTAACAAATGAAATTTTCCAAGAAATAATTTATCGATTTTTTGATAAATTTTGCATTATTGTACTTTTTGGTTCGGGTATTTCCATCTTAAATCAATGTTGTTGCTTTGATCAATCCCCTCTCATAAATGACAGGCTGAGATTTTTACTCTATGTACAAGGTCCGAGCAAAAGTGGCTTAGAAAATGTTCCGCGCAAAAATGAACCGCGTGAGATTCCGACCAAAAACGGCTTAACTATGAAAAGTAACGCAAAGCTAAAGAAGTTAAGTAGTTAAGTCGTTTTTTCCCGGAGTTTTTCTCCGATTCGTTTTTGCCAGGAATCTTACGCGGTTCGTTTTGGCGTGGAACATTTTCTAAGCCACTTTTGCTCGAACCTTGTAGATAGGTCACTTTCACTCTCAGTTCCACCGAGGTAGTGAAAAAACTATGCAGGATGTTTCGCATAAGGTGTGTTAAAATAAGTGGGTCAAAAAATCTCACATAGGCAAACAAAAAATTGTATGGCAATCTCAATGGTTCGGGAGTGTTTATTTATTTATTTACAAAGAATCATCCTTGAGGTAAACCAGAGGAATTTTGTATATTATTGGAAAGAGACCTACGAAACAATACTCTATAAGTGCACCTTGACAAATACACGCAAACTTAGTCAACGAACGAAGACGGGAATCCGAAGGCGGTCAATTTATAAATCAAAATGTCCTGGTTAGTTCTGTCAAATGCTTTACTGAAATTGGTAAACATGAAGTGAGTATCCGTCAGTCTCTAAAACGTAAAATTGCTTTTATTCTCTCAACATAGTTATTGTAGGAAGATTTATGATCTACGGTGTACTAATCACATGAATAAGAATAAATATTAAAATTGATCTCGCTCCTCTTTGTAAATGATGTAGCCAAAGTCCAGAGGAAAACACTATGGCTTTGGCCAGAAGGGAATTAGGGTAAGCGGAATGAGGAAACTTTAAATGTTTCACATTTCTGCGAGCTAGATAGCCCAGAGACGAATTAAACTCACAGGACTATTAACTCACGAGACTATTAAAACTCACAGGGAGACCGAGGCTTAAATACTGGAGTGAACGTGTGCCTCTCAACCAATTTATCTAACTTCAACAAACAAAATCGCTTCCAAGCTTTACTTTTTAAATTTTTTAGATGATTTAATGAGTGATCGAAACAAGGGAGATCAGAATTACTTGATCTAGAAATAGGAACACATTCCGAAACACAAGCAAACAAATTATCATAAAAAGCATTCACTGCCACAACAATGTACTTGTGTGGAACACAATTTCATAATAAGTCATTAAGGATAGAATAAACAATCTGAAGGGCAGAATAATAAGATGTCTCAGAAAGCAAAGGGGCACAACAGCGCCTGATCACGGTACCGCTGGGATCGGTATTAAACACTAAGTCCAGGAGTCTAACAGAGGCATTTGTTATATGGGAACACTGTGTCAAACCAGGCAAATTAAGGCTGTCGCTGAAACAGGAAGGATACAGCGGAGTAGACGAATAAGAAGAAGTCAATCCGCCATCATCAGAAGATATCCAATTGACGATCGGCAGGTTAAAATCACCAAAAAGCATCAATTCGTCATATGGACGCAAGGCATTGGATTGTTCGTCAATGCGGTTGTTCGCAAGCACCCCCAACGGAATACATGCAGTAACCATAAGGACACATTTATTAGGCAAGTTTAAGACGATGCTCAGAAGCTCCAAATCGTCCAATATAATGGAGCATGGAATACTACGTCGAACAGCACACAAAACTCCTCCACCAACAGAAACGTTATTCGTTCGAAGATGACGTTCACGTCGAAAGATCATGTATTCAGGTCCACAAAGTTCAGCATCAGCAAACAATTTACAAAGCCAAATTTCGGTCAGACAGACCACGTCGAAACATAAATTTGTAAAATTTATGGAGATCCTAGTCGTCTTGGAGCGAATTCCAGTTACATTTTCATAGTAGAAAGAGACCTCACCGATCATTTTCTTTTTCAATTTTTTTAATTAGTCTTAGAGCCGGAACGATGCCCTAAAATAAACCCGCGTATAATGGCTCCAGTAGGCTAGCTCTCCGCAGACGCAGAAATGACTGCATAGACCAAAGCACCAGAAACGACAGTTCTAAAGAATTCGGAATAGCATCCAGCGCCATAGCGTGAATTATCTATAATTCTGTCATGTCTAACTACAAGGTGAGACGAGATATAACACACGATGTCGTCTGCAGTGGTGTCGAGAGAATATTTAGAGATAAAAACACTTCGAGGAAGCACCGCCGGCCTCAGAACAATAGCATTGGTAGTCTCAGAAGGATCCACCGCAGGTCTTAGTTCAACAGAAGAATTAGTTGGATCGCCAAGAGAGTGCGACGGCTTGAGATGTTTAGCTCAGTAGCAAGAGATTCCGGGCCATTGTAGTTTGCCGTCGGAAGGGAAGGCGAAGTAGAATTACAATCTCGTAAGGGTCACCATCATGCAAGCGTGAAGACTGGGAAGATGCAACCAAACCAGCTTTGCGTTGAGATAATCTTTGAGGGCTAGGTGAAATAACAGGAGCAAGAGCACCGACGCTGTGCATTGAAACAAAATCACGCATGCCGGAGTTGGCAAGTCGGAGTGCAGTGAAGCAACAGCAGACAGGGATCCAACATCGCCCCTTATTTGCTTTATCCCAGTACGAATATCCTCTATAACTGGCATAACAGGCCATTGATATCAGAAGATGCACAACCAGCAATCGTATCCCGGGGAAACAGCATCAATAGCACCAGAAATATCATGTATACTGGAAAGCACTCAAGTGGAATTGAAGTTAAGTGCAGCAACATAATCAAGAAAAATACCATGAAAATTTGGAATTTTATGAATCACCCTATAAATCCCCTCTTGCGATACAATTTTTTCTTTGGCTAGGTAAGGTTTCTCAGCCGATTTATTTTTAAACTCCGACTTATATGAAACACTCTGTTTAATCGAAGAAATCCAACGAAAATTCAACTATTGTTGTAAAGTAAAAAGTTGTAACAATTTACCATACGGCCATCAAATATCCCACTGAAGTGCTTACTTCGTCTTCTAAAAAAAAAATTAGAAACTTATTCCCATTGGGACGAATCGAATATTTTATTTAGTAATCCCTCACACTTAGAGAAAGTGATAATGGAAGGTATTTATTATTATACAAAATTAACTCCGGAAAATTAAAATTGGAAAGATCCTTCCACCCCATCGCTGAATCGCATTTGTATTCATAAAATTAAAGCAAAGTTTCTAGAAAGTCTACTAAACGATGGAAGCAGCAAAGAGGACCTTACGGGGGCTTAGAAAATGGAAAATTAATTTCCGGTTTCAATAAACTGGAACTCCTAGGTAGCGTCTATTATTCCTTTGAATAATTCAATCTCGCGGCGGCTTTAATTATCAGAAAAGATGATTACAAAGAGGCAATCAATGGGGCGGCCCAGAAACAAAGACTACACCAAAAAGGTTTGATATCACAGAAGATAGCGCCTTTATTCTACAGCTGGTGGTCGTAGTTGACGTCTGAATACGTTATGAATGTAGAATTCCAATCAAATGAAAATTTGTTTACAAAGGAGCGATTCCCCGCAGTCCTGAAGAATCGGGAGATGAAAGTAATTTATTTATTGGGTGTAATCCAATTTCACTAGAAATACGTAAATAACTTGACTTTTGGGAATTCACCACGATGTTTACCGTCGCTTTACCCTTATTTTTGGCAGGGGAAAAATGCTACTAAAGCACGTAGTCGAAGTTGATATATATTGTCCTCGCTTTGATGCGTACTTCCGTTCAACTGACTATGGATTGGATTATGTGCTAAGAAAATAGAGGGATCGCTTTCCACAAAGGTAAAATTCAAATTAAAAATCTTGAAACGAGTTTCGTCTGAAGATACGAAAAGATGCTGTGATTCGATTGCTAAAGCAAAAAAGCAGCTGCTCAACTTTTTGTCGAAAGGAGTGTATTTTACATCAATGTAATTATCCGAACCTTGTGTATAACCCAGAAGGGTATAAGTGGTTTTAAAACAACTAGAAACTTAATGTCGAAACAACTCAAAGCAAAGATACTGCTTTCTTAAGTTGCACGACAGCATACTTGCCCTATATTTTCACTTATATAGCACTTGTCGAGGATATCCAAGTAGTGAATTCTGTTCCGGGCGTTAAGCATTTGAGGCGTGATCTTGAGTCCTGGTCATGTCTAGAGATTCGGAGTAAATCTCCTCCATAGCGTCTGATGTTAAGAATTTAACCAGGACCCCTTCTGGTACCCTCGCGATATCGGCCGATCGCGCTCTTGTGCTTCTACACAGTGGCCTGGTGGTCAACGATTTCCCCCGCCTTTTTATTCTTCTCCTATGGCTGCTGTTCATGCTGGTGTCTTTCACGACTAAGACCTGAAATACACGAGAGGGATTTTACCCCAAAACTCACGGCAATTCTCTTCTGTACAAAAGTAGACAAACCCTCGGAGTGTTGCTACGAAAGGGGCTTTGATTGATGTTATAAAACCGGTTCATAAGTGGTTTGCAGGGTTGAAATTGTATTCACCGGCTCAAGCAATACTAAATCAACCTGACACCAAAAATTTTTCGAACCCTAATGAAGAAGTTACGAAAATGGACAAAAGCAAATCAGGAAAAACTCAAGCAAAACCCCTACGATTCGTGATTGACACTCACAGGTGACCCTCTTGCTACCTCACTTTTCTCACCAAGAAAAAAACAGGTTTTCGTCACTGATGTGGTAAAATCCCTCTCGTGTAATTCAGGACTTGGCCTTTGCTCAAGAGTGTTTCTCCTGCTCCCCCCCCCCCCCCTCGCCAATCCCATAATTCATCGGGCTGCAAATATGTTTCTAGGTGCCACGCAGTCTACGATATTCTTAAAATGAGCGGCGTGCCGCGCGCATCTTGATAGTGATTGGTTGAAATTTCGTTGATTATTTGGGTTATTTCCCCTCTTTAGAACTGTCAAAAAACGTCGCGTCGTCTCTCGCAGCGAGGAAAATCTTGGTGTCGTTTTGACATTTAATCGCAGCGCTCTCAAATATTACGAGTTTTAACTTGATTTTAATTAATTTCCTTAATGCTTGTTCCTCGTTTTCTTCTACGTCTTCAGTAAGCACTAAAGTTAAATATCGCAAACTTAACTTTTGCTTTTTAGAACTTTTATATCAAAAACAGCAGCCTTGCAGCGCGTTAACATTTGAGCACATTCAGAAGAGCATGTGAAAACTGCCAACTGCGTTGTGCAGGGGAAAGCAAACACGGCGCAGCAAGACGAAGCCAACCCGGATATGACCGATTCGTGCCCTATGCGCCGCTCATATGAACGATGTCTGATCCTCACACATCACAAGACACACACCCGTTGAGATCCTCTGGAAGTGAGGATTTCGCTCTGAGGATTGCTCACTTACTGAAGTTATTCTTTATTTCCCGACTTGATTCATCAACTTCTGTTGATGATGTGGTTGGGTATGTGAGAAAGAGAATTGGGTCTGGCAACTCTGCACTCTTACATTGTCAACTTCTTAGATCTCGTCTTTCTTGCGGACTCACGTCGTATTCTAAATTGACATCCTTCCCGGACCTCTTCAAAATAATGTATGCCACGACTTCTGGCCTGAGAATAGTATCGCACACGAGTTTGTACACCGCGGTAAATTCACTGGTGGCAATCACAATAAAGTCACTGTCAGAACTTAAAAAACTTAGTACGATTTCCCTTTACTAAAATAATGTAGGGGGATTAAGAACAAGAGAAAGCCAGTTGTGTCAGGCTTCTCTTGCCTGTTTTTACGTCACAGCTCTGGTTTCAATGATGCGGAAATTCTTGGCGAGTCCTATCAGATTTTTCGTAGGGATATATACTCTAACTCCATGACTCTTGGTGGCGATGTATTAATTACATACGTGGATAATATCCCAGCTTATTTCAGCACGCTCGCAATTAAGGTTAGGTTAGGTTATAGTGGCGGCCTCGAAAGCCTCGCATAGGCTGTGTAACCGTCTCTGTTGTAAATTTCATAATACGTGGAATGTTGCACCTAGAAAAGCCTCTTCTAGATCCTTGAAGAAGTACCGGTCTAAAGATTTGCGTCTTGCCTTTGCAAGCGCAGGGCAATGAGACAGAATTTGTTCTATAGTTTCCTTTTTGTCGGATTCCTGACAGTGTCTGGACAGGTCGGTGTTCGAGACCCCAATGATGTGCAAATGCACACCTGTCATGTAGTGGCCAGTGAAAACTCCTAACAGAATTCTGCATTGAGTCCTTGTTAGGCTGAGTAACCTATCAGTTCTATTTGAATCATGAATGCATTCTACACGTGGTGGTTCCTTCCTATCTTTTCTTACGGTTCAACAAATCGTCACTGAGGCACTTGATAACGACTTGTATTGGAAGTATGTATATGGAGGTATCCATTTCAATCCCTTTCTTGGCAAGTTCGTCTGCCGCTCCGTTCACAACTATGCTTCTGTGGTCTGGTACATAGCAAAGTTGTAACCTTCATTTTATAGCTGTTAAGCTCTCTCTTGTGAAGCTGAACGTTTCCTGCACTGTTGTTACATTCCTCCAAATTTGACAAACTATCCTATTCTACTTAAGGGATAAGACACGTCGTAACACCATACCTAGAGTCGTTGAGGTGTACCAGAGGGTAGCCATCTGGGTCCGCTGTTGTTTTTATTTGTCATTGATGACATTGCCACCCCCCCCCCCCTGATTAGGTACTTCAAATTTTTTGTCATTGGTGATATTCCCCCCTGATTAGGCACTCCAAAGTCTTAATCCATGTGGACGATATAAAGATTTTCTTCAATTCAATGATTCAATGATTGATGTGGATCTAATGGTCTGAAGCTTAACTTGGAAAAATGTAACTCATATTCATTGCGGAAACTCATATTCGACGCGTGCAATTCGAGTCTGACTCCCTTTCATCTCAATATATTGTAAATAGGACATCTGTTTCTTGGCTCCTGCTGAGAAGTTCTGAGTTAGAAGGAAATTTCCATATTCTAACTTATGATTAAAAAGTATACTATACTGTAAAAGTAACTTCTTAAAATAAACCAAGTGAGAAGTGATGTTCTCTTACTGAAAAATAAAGTACTCCCGGAACTTGAATAAATACGCTAAAACTTAGTTATATCCCAAAACAAATGTCATTGAACTAACTTCACTTACACAGAGTTCATGGAAACAAATTCCATTTATATAACCTGGAAAGTGCTTCTAATACTCCCGCCTGGATCCTAAATCTCTTATTCATATGAACAAACTTAACAACAGCAAAGTAATCAACAAGAACATGCAATATCTTGTCTCATGCGCTCCAATATTAATCTAATTAACTCCAGAGATAAGATTAAAAAGGACCAGACAAGTACATATATTTATCATATTCACCCAAGTTAAAAGATTGTGTGTCACCTTTATTTATTTTGTTTTCTCCGGAGACCAAGCATATATCTCATAAAAGGACTACTTACTGACCAAAATTAACTGAAACGAGTTATTAAGGTAAATCCCTCAACGATATCTACGTAATTTCTCAGAAATAACCAGAACTGGTAGATACGTTATGCCATAATACTGAAAATCCCATTCTCTCCGACTTCCTACGAAAATAACATCTAACTTTTCACTCGATTAACTGGCTCTGTTCAGAATTCTTCAAGTTAATTGAAACAGTATCTGGCAAACCTCATCCTTTACAATTCGTCATAAATTTATATTGACAAATTTTCTGGATGGTTTCATTTGACGTAATAAAATCCTTGCTCCCCTTAAATCAGAACAATTTAACCTCTGCTTTGGTAGCAAAACTTGAAGGATGTTGAACTTCTTGGAGGACAACTTGAATGGTTTTTGTACGAATCCACTTCAAAGCTTTTTGATGAAATAACTCAACCCAAAAAAAGGATTTTTTGAAAAGGAAATCAATACATGAAAATAAAGAGAAGTTTCAATTGGGAGCGATCAAGATCAAGGCAAAGTAAGATAGCTTAAGCGGTTGGCTAGCCACAAGTTAAAAGGATGAGGAAAATGAATCCATATCCGTTTTGGAATACATTGAAAATATACACAAGACGTTTAGGGGGTGTTCGGATTATTTTTATTTTAAAAATGTATTTTTTTAGTGAAAGCTTATTGCTTAAGATTTTTAAGCTGTTTTTATGGTAACAAAAAGGACTTAAAAAATCATCATATGTTTGTGGAAATTTAGAGAAATTATTTAGATATTTTTGGGTACAAAGGAGCTTGCAATTCCCATGAATGGGATAAGCGAAATAAGGGTAATCGAAAGATGTAACGAAACGCTTATATCCGAAGGATCACTTCCCGTTCATCTTCAAGGATCATAGAGCTGAACATCTACTGAGAGTAACTAAACGTTTGTCATCAGAAGGCCTGGGACGGTATTACTCTGTGTACCAAGAGGTTATGTTGGCCTTAATACTTGGGCTGGACTTCCTGACAGAAAGCCGTGTGATGGGGAAGAAAATGCTTATAGCGCCCGACAATCATCCTAAATCCTTAGGTGTATGTCACGGTCGGAGATCAACATTTACCTTACATTGGAGTGTGTTCTTAAACTCAACGTAAGTGCATCGAAGTATGAGTTAACCCTCGTCTGGGTGAGAGGACACACAGGCGGGGTGACGGGTCTGATTGATACATAAGCCAAGAAAGAACAATGAATACAACGGTTAAAAATGGAAAAACAGGTTCTAAATAATCGCCGGCAGGATAGAATAAGAAATAACGCAGCAGCATGAAAGGATCAACAACAAAATTTAGCGAACGCACTGGATTTGGGTTGGTCATACATCATGACAACAATCAAAACCTTATTTGGAACCCACAAGGAACCCGTCGAGTTGGCAGGTCTAAAGTAACGTGAGGAATAACAATGCTGGAGGCGACCTTACACCGATGTAATAGGCACGTACAACCATATTTTGTGCGGTGGTAAGTAATATAAAGAAATTTTGGTTCCTTAAGGGGCGACAGAATCGATAAATTTAAAGTCCCAAACATGTGGGAATCGGAGAAAAATTAGAAACTTACGAGATTAAGTCTTGAACAGAGGACCGTGCGCATGATACTGTTGCTGATTCTCTGTTTCAAAATTCTTTTTGTGGAGAGGCCTCGATCCCACAACTCGGCCATCCTAACGAAGTGAAGGCGACAACATCAGAAAAGGTAGTTAGAAGATTGGAAATTCAAAGCATAGTTTTTGGTAACCCCATCGAATAGTTACTTATAGAAGTGCAGGATTCACTTCCAAGATGTTCGAGGATTACTGCCGAGAGGGACGAATTTCACACGTTTTGATAAGTGCGAGAGTACCGACGGGAAATGGCCAAGTGGAGCGGATGAACTAGACAACATTACAACAACAACGCCTTTTGAGCTAATGATTGGGGTGCCGATGTCAAACTCTAAGGACATTCAACTGAAGAAGCTGTTGGAAGAAGAAATGATTACGGAGTTTGAAGAAGACAGAAGAGATATAAGAGAAGAAGGAAGAGAATCGAAAAGAGTTGTTCAAGCTGAAAACCTAAATGTACAATTGTAAAAGAAAAGTAGCGCGCCAGTATAAAATTCGCTATATTGTCGCTATGAAGAGAAACAGTTTGGTCCTGGTCTGAAATTATATCCGAAATTTTGAGGCCCTTAAAAAGTCATTTAAATGAAAGGAAAATATATATGCAATGTAAAGAAAGTCGGAGAGCACGAAGGTCCTTCGGTAACTTCGTCAGCTACAGAATACATACAACCCTGGAAAAATGTAAATGATGAATAGCAAAGGTCCTAGATGGCTGCCGTGAGAAACCCCTGAGGTAATATTTAGTTCTTAGACAGCGCACCTCGAAATAAAACACATTGCGTACGACCTGACAAATAAAAACATATCCAGTTGACGAAGGCAGAGTGAAACCCAAAAACAGATAACTTATGAATGTTAATTCTATGATTAATTCTGTCAAAAGCCTCAATAGTCTCCGTAAGAATACAATCTACTTGCTTACCAGCTACTACGGACGAGACACAGATGTTGGAGAATTTCAACAAACTAAATGTGGTAGACTTACCCTTCATAAAGCCATGCTGAAAGGAACTCAAAAAAAGTTTGCACTGAAATTACAGAGCATCGCAATCCAAGGCTACTTATGAAGAAATATAATGACATATTGTTTACAAGGTTTCGGGAAGACACCACAACAGAGAGATAAATTAAATAAAAAACAAAGGCAGAAACAAGAGACAAGCTACAGCGCTTCAGAAAAATCGCTAGCAACCAACAATTCATACGTGACCGAGGATAAGCTAGGTGAAATATAGACAGTTGGAACGTAAATATTTCTATGCAGAAGTATCAGGACCACACACAGGAGCTCCAAGTCATCAGAGTGAGCAACCTCGAGAATCGTACAGGGCATGTCTCGACGAACAGCACAAAGGACTCCACCCTCGATAGGAGCTTTCAGGGCAGAAAGATGGCAAAAGACAAGGAACTCCGGGCCAATAAATTCAGCGTCATCTATCCTCCCATAAAATCAGGTTTCAGTCAAACCAAAAAAGAGACGAGTTCTCTTAGATCCGAGTCCAGTTAAATTTGCGTAGTGAAAGGATATTTATCTAATAACTTTCTTTTAAAATAGTCGCTAAGGATAAACGATTCTTCGGAATCAGCTCATGAACAATTGATCTACTCGGCCAAATCTCAGAGAAAACCGCTATAGAAAATATGTCATCCTATATAAAGACCTTAAATAAAACTGCGAAGAAGCTGCAATTAAGGCTACGACGGGAATCAATCCTCGTTCCACCACCTGTACGAGCGCCGATCAAATCGACAACTTCATCCTTGGTAGTATCCGGATGAACCCATGTAATGAGGAAACATTAAAGTAGCATCGCAGGCCTTAGCGTTGCAGCGCCAATTCGTACAGCGTGGCAAGGCGTGGGATAGGCCGCAGATTAAGAGATCTCTAGCCGTGGTGCAGCTGAAATAATGCCAGCAAAAAGTGAAGACGGGAGCAACATTTTGGGATTGGAAGGTGAAGTGTTGTTCAGCGAGTTCATGGAATTCAAGAATGCAACTTATATTGCTTCCTCCGATACGAACGGAACTTGCGGTTAGATTCGGAAAAAAGCCGACCAGATGAAAGGTCTTCAACCAGCATTAAAGGAGAAGGCAAGGGCTTATCCTTAAAATGTGCCAAAGTTGCAGAAGCCGAACGGTCCAAGCCATGAAATTAAAAAGTCTTAACATCGATGGTGTTGATGAGATCAAAACCCCTGGCGGCGACCAATATTTAATTTATAAGGTCGTTCTTACATAATTTGACAATACGCCGAATATCGTCAAACCGCTGTCAGAAGGAAATCATTCTTCGTATCCGAATATCATCATGTCTTTCTTCTTTGCTTCGCGTTTTCGTCTATTTTCAATAGCATCTTATTTCAATTGTCTTCGACTGACTTTTTATCAATTAGCATAAAGAAAAGCAGCTATTGCGAAATATCACTATTTAAATAGAAGATTTTATCAGAAAATTCCTCATTAACTCAATTCTGTTCTATGACTTTTCAACATAAAAAAAGTAACATCTAAGCTGCAAGCCTTTCACCCGACATATGTATGTCTCCGAGCATCCATTAGCCATATGTCATTATTACCAACGATGATCAGAGCAGGCTTACTGATCAACACGGAAATATTATTGTTCAACGATGAAAGAATAATAAGTGGCCTATTAAATATAAACGTTGTTCATGCGCCCATGGTTCTGTACTAAATACTAATTTTTTTGTCTGAAGTAATACGGGTCCAAAATTTTGTGTTTTCTTATAGAGATCCCAAAACTAACTTTTCCGCCATCTTGGATATTGTGATGCATCATCAGATAATAGACGGCGCTAATGGTTCAGATAATCAGATAATAGACTCGCCAATGGTTTTAAAATGCTGCGCCTCTGCTTTGGCTAAACCTCTGCGCAAACTTTTTCCCCTGTCATATTCAACAAGAATGTTTCCAAGTGCATCGAAACTTGCTCATGTCCAGCCGATACTTAAAAAAGAAGAGGCATGCGACCCCTCTAACTACAGACCAATTGCACTAACTTCAATCATATCTAAAGTTTTTGAATCACTCATCAACTCCCAGTTGTTGAAATATCTAGAAAATAACCATCTTATCAACGATTGCCAGTACGGTTTCCGCGCTGGCCGCTCAACCGGAGACTTACTTACGGCTCTAACAGAACGTTGGAATCATTGTCTCTATAATTTTGGTGAGTCCGAAATCGTCGCTCTTGATATTTCAAAGGCTTTTGATAGAGTCTGGCATGCTGTCGTTTTATCCAAACTTCACACATTTGGTCTGCACCCTAACCTCGTTAAATGGATAGAAAGCTTCTTGTCAGATCGTTCAATCCGTGTAGTAATTGACGGAGTTACATCTGATTTCTACGAAATAAATACCGGTGTACCTCAGGGCTCAGTTCTTTCACCAACCTTATTTCTTCTTTTTATTAATGATCTTTTATCCCTTACTCTCAATCCTATCCATAGTTTCGCCGACGACAGTACCCTTGATTTCGCGTACTCATTTGATTCTGGAATGAATTCACGTGGAAATTCCACCGAAGTTCTCGATTGACTTTTTGACATGTTTAGATCATTAAACAACAATATTTCTATTGTACTCGCTTGGGGCAGAGCAAATCGTGTTTCGTTTAATGCATCAAAAACTCAATGCTGTTTAATGTCCCTAAAAAAACACCCAGTTCACCGCCAATCTATTTCAGTCGATGGAGTGAATATACCCAATTCGCCCTTCCTAAACCTCTTGGGTATTCAGATATCCAGGAATCTTAGCTGGTCTGATCATATATTTGCAATTGCCAAAAGTTCGATGAAATGCTTGGGTTTTCTACAGAGATGTAAGAAATATTGCACCCCACCTGACTTAGCGCTGATCTGCTAGTTCTACATTAGGCCTAGACCTGAATATAGTTCCCATATTTGGGCAGGGGCCGGACACACCGCATTGTACGCGTTAGACAAAGTCCAGCGTAAGGCTATTAAACTTATTGGCAATTCCTCAATCTCTGAGAGCCTTGACTCTCTGAGCATCGACGGAATGTCGGTTACCTCTCACTCTTCTATCGCTATTTCAATGGCCCTTGTTCTAACGAAATTGCTAGCTTGATTCCTTGTAGACACATGACAACGCGCGATACAAGAGCTACAAGTCGCTCCCACCCCTATACCCTCCAGGTCAAATTTCTTGAATCTTTTCTAAGCAGAACAACACGAATGTGGAACAGTTTACCATCTTCTGTTTTCCCTCGTCATATGATCCCGAGATTTTCAAACGGGGCGTACATCGACACCTCCTTCACTCCATCTTTTAACCCATTACCCTCATCCTTAATTCCTTTCCTGCCAAGGCTGTGCTTTAGCATCATGGGGCATCCCCTGAGCTTTGGCAACATCATATATAAAAAAAATTAAAAAAATTATGAAATCCAATATATCCGGCAACTGGCATATTCCTTCATATCTTTATTTATTCACTTTTTTTTACTTTTTTTTATTGTTAATTTGTTGTCTTGTTATTTTGATTTAAAGTTTCTTCTTTTGTATTTTATTTTTAATTTCTTTGTAAGTAATCAGCCGCAGAAGTAAGTGATAACGTGTCGGCCTACCAATCCTGAGATTCCAGGTTCGAATGGCACCGGCGACCACACTTGGTTGTTTTCTGATGACAACAAATTGCGATTAAAAGGCCATAGGAGTTGCAGAGAAAATGCCAGTGGTTCGGAATCCACTTTAAATTTTAGATCCACTGGCAATCGTTGCGTCGAATCATATGAAGTTGTTCTCCCGCACCATGCCCCACAAGGGGTACGGAAAATAGAGAGATGGAGAATCAGCCATTGATGAATCTTTGAAAATAAATAAATAAACACTATTTTGTTTGTAACTGTTCCTTGGTGTATGCAATTTGATGTATTTATTTATAGTAATATTTAAGATTTTAGGTAGGCGAAAAGTATATAGCTCTTGACGTATCAGTCAGTCAGTCAGTGAGTTTGTCGTCAGTATGAAAGTACACTTTCAAAAGGCGTACCTTATTACTGCATTAAGTTAGAAACTTGATTATTTTACAGGACTATGAAGCTGTATACTAGTAGTATTTGGTACATTAATCGTGTACTTGTGATAAATTTTTCGTGTTAACTCAAAAAGCTAAAATATAGACACAAAACTGTAAGTACTGAAAAATACTGAGAGCTCGCAATTAAAATGAACAAATATTTACAGTATAAAGGATTATGTGTAATCCAGCAAACTATTGCGAATGGGATCGTCCTAATTAATTCGTTCGTTTTGTTACGAAGGATTCTCCTAAAAAGTACTGTGTACATTTTAATCTGCTTGAAAATCATGTAAAGTTTTTATGTAAAATTGTAAGCAGCTTAGAAATTTTTCGAAATAAAGGGTAAACCAATTTTAAAACACTTTTTGTCGCTTCAGCAAAAATTCATTTAATTGGAATCAAGTTATTCTGAGAAGAATAAATTATGAACCGCTCAAAATATTCTAAGCTTTTATTATTCGAATTGAATCAAAGGAACATAATCATATTTAAAATAAGCTCTCAAGTATCTATTTTATCTGTCTAAAAGAAATGAGTGTTTCTATCAGTTTTCCATTGTACTCCGAAAAATGGAATCCCTTTACCAAAGTCCTAGAAAATGGGTTTCCACAAAAGTCTTATTACCCTATTGTCAGAATAGCTTACCTTCGTTTGGCTCAACGAACTTATCTGGAGATGACAGTGTAAAAGATGTATACACTTTCACCACAATAATGTGAATTTGCGTCGCCCCATCGCATTGTTATATCGTCTCTTGTCGTCAATGCCTTCCTTGTACCTTCAGTCAATAACACATGTTTATGGAGTGGAAATTGCCGCAATTCACTCAAAAGCATTTCCTAGCCATTTTGAGGGTCCTTAAAAGATTTATTTAAAACCATTATCTACCGGAATTCGTGCGTTAGACAAATAATTGTGGGGGAGGTGTATTTTAAAAACTATGAAGGGGGATGTGTTTTTGTGGCACGTATTCAAGCATATCACGTGGAAATTTCACTTTTCCATGAAATTTAAGTAACATCATTTGTCAAGTTGTAGGTTTTAAAGTAGAGCGGTCGTAAATCGTAGTAGTAGCTTTATTTCCGTGCACAGTCATAAGCATAGAATAAATACTAAATAGAAGAACAATTCCTTCAATTTCCCTCTTCAATTGTAAACAAAATAGTCTGGCAATGCTGTAACAAATGTTTATTAAAAAATACTTTCTTCCTGTCAAAATTAAGTGAGCCAAAGCTTAGTCTAGACCTACAAAGAAAGAACCGAAGGAATGGCCATAAACACAACTTTCTGAAGCATCTCACAACTCTTAACACACTTTCCACTAGAAACATAGTCTGATCATGGTCGTAGTATTTTTTTTTTCTAGGTCTAATATTTCTTTAACTACAATCAAAGTACTAATAACCAAGGAATGGCTATAACGTGTGCGTGTAATATTTGTGAGTGAAGCACTTCGAAGGGGAAATACGAAGGAGAAATTTAACCTCATCACGAAGAAGGCATATTTTGACCGGCGAGTTTCAGGGATTTCTTTCCTCCATAGGTAAATTAAATCACAAACAAAAATATTTCTAATCACTCGTATATTTAAAAGTAATCACATTAAAAGCAACTTTAAGTTATTTTAATTAAATAATTACGATGAAAGATTTTTGTTTGCATTTCTGTTTTGACGTTTAACCATCCAGTGTAGTAGTTAATTGAAGAGAAATCCTAAATAGCGATGGGGTCAATGTAAAATGATGAAAATTTTTTGGAGAAGAATTAAATAAACAACTAAAATTAGAAATTGGAGAGGAGCCGAAGGAAAAGGGCGCCTTCCGGGAAGCTGTTAAGACCATCCTGGGGGATAAGGCAATTGTGTCTAACCTCGAGCCTAGACAAACCGTCGAGATCAGGGACCTCGACTGCCTCACGGATGAGGCCGAAATAAAAGTAGCACTTCAACGGGACATCTCGGAACTAGGAGAGATTACGATTGGCCTAACTATAGTTAACCCCAGGGAGCAGAGAGTAGACATCGTTGAGATACGCGAAAAAGCGGCAGAAGATTCAGATCGGCTGGGTCTACTGTAGAGTGAGGAAAAGAGCAGTCGTGAAACGATGCTTTAGGTGTCTTGGGTATGGCACGTGGCCAGAGACTGCAAAGGACCAGACAGGAGCGCTCTGTGCTACAGATGTGGAACAGCAGGACACAAGGCGAAAACATGTACCGCCTCCCAACGCTGCGTGCTGTTCGCAGACAGAGGCCTGGAGAAAGACCGTCTGACACACGTGCTGGGCTCAGGGCTCCGTCTTCCAGGATGAGCTGGTCAAGGCCAAAACACTCACGAAGCGCATTCTACAGGAAAATTTAAATAGGAGCAGGACGGCCAACGATCTCCTATACCAACTGGCATCCGAGAAGCAAGCTGGCATTCTGTTGCTTAGCGAGCAGTATCGGGATAGGGACTCCTCTTCCTGGTACTCAGACCTCCTCGGAACCGCAGCTATCTGAGTCTATGATGCGCGGAAGACTCTGGTCGCTAATCAAGGAAGAGGCAGGGGTTTTGTACGGGTCAAATGCGAGAATATGACCTATTTCAGGTGCTACCTGACACCAAATGAGTCAATCCAAGAATTCCGAGATGAGATCGACGGCCTGGAAGACGAAATCATGAGGACGACGGGACACATGATAGTGACCGGAGAGTTTAATGCGAAAGCGGTCGAATGGGGTATGCCACATCCTGACTCCCGAGGGAAATATATAATGGAAATGGCCGCCAGAATAGGGCTTATAGTGCTAAACGTCGGAGCAGTAACCACCTTCTGGCGCGCTGGGTATGGGGAAACTATCCCCGATATTTCCTTCGCCACCGAAAGCCTAGCGCCGCATATACAGAGCTGGTGAGTTCTTGAGGATTACGCTGGGAGCGACCACCTGTACATCCAGTTCGACATCTGCGACGGGGGACACCACCGCAGGAACACCCGATGCGAATCGATTAGGTGGAACGTTGAGAGGATGGACGCCGAGAGGTTCGCAAGAGAACTGGCAAGAGGCGAGGAGATTGAAAGAGCAAACCCGAACGGAAGATCGGGCGCGGAAAACCTCGTAACCTCAACCATGGAGCTCATAGTGAAAGCGTGGGCTGCCTCTATGCCGAGGAGAAAACCACGCCACGAAAAAAAGCCGGGCCTACGCAGAGAGTGCCTCAGACTTCGGCGCGTTGCGCAAAGGGCAAGAAACCGGAACGAGGCAAATCTCCGATCCGCATAGTATAAATCGGCGAAGGCCAAGTGTAGTCTTCTTGCTACGAATGTACAACACATGCTTGGAATCGGGGGTCTTTTGCTCACGCTGGAAGATAGCGCGCTTAATTTTAATAAGCAAAGGTAAGGTGAGCCCGGACAGCCGTCTGCCTACTGCCCCTTATGCATGTTGGACACTGCTGGAATGATCTTCGAAAAGCTCATCAGGGCCAGACTTATATCAGCGATCCGAAACGCCGGCAATTTCTCGCCGAGACAGTTTGGCTTCACGGCGGGGCTATCCACGGTGGAAGCAATTCTGGAGGTTACCGAGGCGGTCAGGAAAGCCGAAGATCATAGCCGCTACTCGCGTATAGTGGTGCTTTTGGTAACGCTAGACGTCAAGAACACCTTCAACTCTGCGCGATGGATGGACATTCTGGAAGCGCTAGAGGGCTCGTTCCAAGTGCCGAGATATCTCTTGCGGATAGTGGACGACTATCTGAAATACCGAGGCTTGTTGTACGAGACTAAGGAAGGACAGCGAATAAGGAGAATTACGTCGGGGGCAGCACAATACTAGGACCGAATCTCTGGAACACCAAAAAAAACCATTGCACGTACAGTCACTTCCAAAAGTGAAAAAAATTGTTTCCGATTACCTAAAATTCAGCATTTTCCCAAAAAATTATTAAAAAATGGTAAAATTTACTTTTGAGGAATACGCGGATATTATTTGCATTTATGGTGTAGTAGACGGAAACGAGAGGGCGGCTGTACTGGAATATCAAAGGAGATTCCCTAACCGGCGAGCACCCCAAAGAGGGGTACTTACACAGCCTTCCCAAAGGTTAAGAGAAACAAGAAGTGTAACTTCACACAACATGGAGACACGACCCGAAACTTGGGGAACTTCTGCCAACGTCGAGTACCAAATAATCCCCATCGTGTGAGATGAGCACGAAACGAGTCGCAATGCGATTAGGAGTATCGTCAGTATCGGTTTGGAATCCCTATTTCGCTGTCCACATCAACCGGACTGAGGATGATTCGGGTTAGATTTCTTAGGTTCGCTCGCCGCGGCCGTCCTTGGCTTGATCCTTTATTCGTTCCATCCTATCATGCTAGGCTCGGTCTGATTTCTCTCGACTCCCTTGTAAAGAGACGTCGAATATATAAGATTACTTTTATGTATGATTTATTGTAGGGGCGATCAACTCCTCCGAATTGCTGAATGATACAGGCATTTCCATTCCTGCTCGGTCCCTAAGGAACTTCAACTTTCTGCATGTTTTCTTTCAGCGCACGCTCAACGGTATGCACGAGCCAATTGCTTTAATGTCTCGCCTTTATAATGACTACGCTGTTTACATGGAGCTGGGTTGTTCTAGACGACAACTGAAGTGCCATCTAAGGATACTCATTGAATAAGAGTCGATCAACTCCGCCGAACTACTTAACAACCTCGTGAGCATCGCCGTCCCGGATCTGGAGGAGTCATGACTTTCTCCTTGTACCTTATTACCGAACACTTTGTAGAATGCACGAGCCTGTCGCCTCTATTTCTCGCCTATTTAATGAATGCCTATACATCGACTTCGGTGTTTCCGGGCAGGAGCTGAAATATCAACTTCAACTAGTCATCGAACAATGATTCCTCTAATTCTAAATTTAAGTTTAAACCTTATTAATAATAATATATATAATAATAATAAAGTTTTTATTCAAAATATTAAATATTTACATTAAATAACTAGTCCTAGTTTTAACTTCAAAAACATGCTAACAATGGCTATGCCGTCTGCCAGGTTGATAATCCTTCACTAATGTAAATGGACTTTCTCTCCACTCAAAAATAATTTTTAGTAATTCATTATTCTTATTACATTACTAACTTACTAAACTAAATTTAAAATTGCACCAAATTCACGCTACTATTTAAAAAGAGAATGGACCACACGAAAAAGATAGATAAGAACAAGGAAAAAAAAGAAGAAAAAGAAAAAAAAAGAGACAAGGAAAACCAAAACCTCCAAATCGAAGCAGTAATACAAATAAAAAGTCATCCGTTATATTCCGATATTAGAAAATGTCTGTAGATCAACGCAGATTTCATAAAACCATAAAGGGCATCCCAATCCCCACCAGTAAGGAACGATATAAGTTCTTCGTGTGTTAGTACATTTTTCTCAAAATATCTACGCCTAAATTCTATAAGTAGAGGACATCTTGCAATGAAATGCTCTGTATTTTCTACCTCCCCCAAATTGCACATAGAGCATTCTGTATTACTACTATTTTGCCAAATCATTCCATTTAATGGTAGCAAACCTCCCCTCGCTTTAAAAATTAAATTAATTAATTAAAGTAATTACGACACTTCAAGGAACTTATTTTACTGTATAAGTCATGACGTATCCCCAGTCCTGCTTCATACAGGGCATATATCGCGTGTGTGTTTTTCAAATTTTCCATAATATTTTGGAAAGAGTTGTGTTAACTGACTGTTTCGCTGAAAGAAATAGATGGTTGAGTTCTTCACAACAAGATATTTCCTTTTCTATTATTCTTTCAGCTAATACTTTTGGAAGGCGATTACTTTGAATTTTCAGCACCTTGACTATATAATCTGTGTGTAATTTGAGTGTATGAATGTACATTTTCTCTACTCCAGTCTTTATTAAAAGCATATAGTTAGGAGTATTTTGAGGTACACCCAATAATTTTTTTATAAAAAACCTTAATAATTTCTCTACTATATCATATTGGATATACCCCCATATTTGAGCACCGTAGCATAATATTGCTCTAGACACAGCTTGAAATACTTTTAGTTTAGCTGAGTGAGGGACTTCCTTACTTCCTATAAGGTTGCTTCATACACTATTTATTCCATTTCTCGCCATCTGGAATCTTGCTTTTAAATGCTTTTGCCATAACAACTTCGGCGTAAGAATAATACCTAGATATTTATACTATTCAACTACCTCCAGCTCAGCTCCTTCATAGAACCATTTTTCTGATTGCCTTCGGCGGAATTTTGCAACCGCATCAATAAAGGAAATGCCTCTGTAATTGCAAACTTCACTCATGTCCCCTTTCTTGTGTAAGGGGAAAATAATTGACCTTTTAAACGAAAGAGGAGTATCCCCACCGTCATATATATCATTGAAAATTTTGATCATATTTAACAAGAATTCTTCTGGGGCATATTTATAAAATTCACTAGGTATTCTATCATAATTCGGAGCTTTATTTTCCGCATTTTTCATCTCGTAAATTGTGAAAGGACCATCTAAAAAATCATCTTTATCAATGCTGTTGGATTATAATTTTCTTTAAAATGCGTTGAAAAATCCGTTGCACTAATATTTTTCCCCACCATGAAATGTTTACTTTTAAACTCTTTTACCAGACGCCACCAATCTTTCATATCTTTTATTTCCGTTAACTTTTTTGCGACACATTGTACGTATTCTTTCTTCTTATTGTTTCATAGCTCTTTGTAATGTCTATTAGCCTTAACATACAACACTCTTATTTCCTCATTATTAGATTTCCTAAATAGATTTAGTAATTTAAACGATTTAAATCTTGTCATAAAGCATTCTCTATCAAACCACTTCTGTCTGTAGAAACTTTTTTGTTCAATAACGTTGGTGTGTTTAACTGCGGAGGAAAAGACAGCTGAAAGTAAGATATTTAATTTATCTTCATTGGATAAATTGTTTAATGCTATAGATTGAATATTATATTTTAAGGTGTTTTCATATTGTGTTCTATTTACCTCTTTCCATTTCAATTACGGTAATAAAGCTAGGTCCTTGAGTTTATGGCTGCCGTACTTACTTTTTAGTATAAGTTCAATCGGCATGTGATCCAAATAGATTTGTTGAAGCACGGAAAAGTTGCTAACATATGGAATTACATCTGTCGACACTGCCGCAAAATCTATTACCGATTTTCCCATCGCTCCTATAAAAGTATATCTACCATCACAATCGCCAGGCGTTCGCCCATTCAAAATAACACCTCCGTAGTCTTCTAACCACTCTAGTATATCTTTCCCTTTTCTATCAACAGTAGAGTCCATCGAATTATACTGGTATGCATTGTAGTAGCTAGCCTTGGCGAATTTTCATTAAATAAAGAATAAAGTGACTGCTATTGCTATCGCTCTTGTACAAAAATTGCCTTACAAAATTTAGTATCTTTTTTGTAGATAAGCGCGGCCCAACCCTTCTCACGAGCTCCGCGAAATTCCGCATTTGTATCGGATTTTAAATTTTTAATTCATTCATAAGACGTTTCGTACGAGTAACTACCGATATCATCTCCATATTCATCAATATTTAATAAAACTGCCGCAGCAGCTATCTTTTTCTTTGTCGGTCTCATCTTTCATGATACGCTATGCGAGTGCTATCTATACATATACGTACTGAAGAGTTTAAATTTTGTTTTTCAAGTGTAAATCGTGTCGATAGTTGAGGTAAACGAATTTTCTTTTTTCTTTTCTTTTTTTTTATACGATGTGGCCAAATCCTAGGGGACAACCCTTTGATGCGTTAGCATGGTTTTGGCCGGAAAAGAATTTAGGGTAAGGGAAGTGAGTAAAAGTCTTGTTTTTGCATTGCTGCGAGCTAGACAACAGCCCAGAGACGGAGTGGATTACTTTAATTTCTTAATAAAAGCGGTCTGGCATGGTGGTCGTGCGGCTCAACGAATTGATCCAACTCCGTCTCCTCTTGAATTTTATTCATGTAATTAATCGCATAAATTCACCTTTTTGCAATTTGTGTGGCAGTTATTCAGCTTAATGTAAACCATCAAGCAATATATTCACGCAAGTAACTTCTGAGTTTTTCTCAAATTTTGTTCAAGTAAGAAAAGATGTGAAGATTGGTTACAGATGTAAACATTTTTTTGGATTATCGAATTAACCCTTCTAACTCAGAAGGCGCACTTCACAAGCAGAAGCCTGGAATCAATTGACCTATTCACCAGAATATAACATATATTGAGGTGAATGAGGCTCCCACAACCCATGCAATAAAATATTAGTAAACAAAATAGTGAAACACGTCCAAACACTACAGTCAGGGGTGCACAGATAACAGTGAACGTTTAAGCAAATCCTTGGTAAGAGCCAGGTCAAAAATAGGACACATATTCACGGCTCTACACATGCGATTAATAGGCTCATGCATACCATAGTTAGACCGAGAATGGACAACATGTAGTAAAGGCACTCTCCTTAAGCAACCCCGTATATAAGTAACCAAACCTGCGAGAGTACGAGAATCTATATTCGAGTTCATAAGCTGGTGAATAAATACTAGGTCAGCAATTCTACGTCGTTCATCCAACGAGTGCATATTAAGCAATCGGAGGCGATCCTCATATGGAGGAAGCCTTAATGGATCATTCCACGGGAGGTCCCTTAGTGCGAATCTAACAAAGTTTCGCTGCACTGACTCGATGCGTCTAGAATGAACCGCATAGCAAGGTGACCAAACCTGAGATGCATACTCGAGAACTGGTCTAACCAAGGAGAAATATAAGTGAATAAGTGTCAGTCGATCAGAAAACTCCCTTGACCACCGTTTAACAAAACCCAGAACTGAATTACTCCGAGACACGATATAGTTTATGTGCAGAGTGAAATCCAATTTTTTGTCAAGCTTCACACCGAGGTCAGTAACGGACTCAACACGACGGATGGTAGTTTCAGCAAAGGTATAATCAAAGACTAGCTGATTGGGGTTCCTACAGAATGACATAACTTCACATTTATCCAGGTTAAGCCGCAGGCCATTTGAGGCACACCAAACCTTGAAGGTATTCAAATCAGCCTGAATACAAGAAGAATCATAACTGTTTCTAACACATGAGAAGATCTTCATATCATCTGTATAGATTAAGACTTTGGAGTGCTTAATCAGAGGGACAATGTCAGAGATTATGTGGGATGTAAGTTCAAGCAGGTTAGTTGTCGTCGATCTACCAGGCAAAAAGCCATGCTGATTAGATGAGATTAACCCCTTACACTGCCCAACAAGCTGCGTATATATAACAGATTCGAACAACTTGGGTATGCAGGAAAGCTTCGCGATTGGCCTATAATTTGTTATTAAGTTTTTATGCCCCTTTTTATAAACAGGAATTATAAAGGAGCTCTTCCATAACGTAGGAAATCTGCCGGCCTGAAGAGATTTGTTGAAGATGAGAACCAGTGGAGTGAGTAAGGCGTCAGAGCAGGATTTCAAGAACGCAGGTGGAACACCATCAGGACCAAAAGAAAAGTCAAGTTTAAGCTCATTGATACCATCCATGATAATATCTCGAGATATAATGGGCAAGGCAATGGAGGCAGCGGGACGGTCTTGGATATGACCAAACTCTTCCACGGAAGGCACAAAGTCGTCAGATGAAAAGGCACCCTCAAAAAATAATGCAAAGTTGTCGGCTATGTCGGGCGCACTGCATTTAGAGGTTCCATTATACCACATTGTAGATGGGTAATTATCAGATCTCTTCTTCATATTAACAAATTTGAAAAAAGTACGAGGATCATTATGTAAGTTAACGCGAACATTATCAAGGTACTCTCTGTATAATGATGAAGATAATGCCAAAAATCTGTCATAGCAATCAACAAAATCACAATAAGCTGAGTTCTTTACATCACTCATTTGGTGTAAACCAAAGGAGGAGATGGCGTCAAGAAAAAGGGAGTCTCTAACAGTAAGACAATTTAAGGGAAGGTAGTCATCGTCATCAGTGTTCAATACCCATTGAACATTGGGTAAATTAAAGTCACCAAGAAGGATGATTTCGTCCTCAGGGTTCGTCATATTATTAATAAAATCTAAGCTAAGAATTAAAATGTCAAAGAGACTACGACCGTGTTCATCAACGCGGTTTGTCAAATTTGGAGGAATATAGCAACAGAGCAGGAAAAAGTTCTTCTTATAAAGAGAGAGTTTAAGAGCTATGAGCTCAATTATGAGCGTGTCGGAGAAAGAAGGAACATTAATCAAGCTGCAACCCAAGTGGGACTTACATGCAACCAACACACCGCCACCAAGAGCTACAGAGTCAGAATATCTATCCCTACGAAAAACCTGATAGGACTCGTCAAGCACTTCAGCATCATTAAAACCGTGGTGAAGCCAAGTTTCGGTCAAAACGATGACATCGTAACTGCAAGCTTGAGAAGCCTGAAATAGCTGGCCTATTCTTGTTCTTAATCCCCTTACATTTTGGTAGTAAAGGGATAGCGTGCTTAGTTTTTTTGGTTATTGACAGTGGCTCTATTGTGAGTGCCGCCTGCGACCTTACGACGGGGCACAAACTCATGTGCGATTATATTCTCAGGATGAATATTCTTCACAGAATATTATTAACGAATAAAATGTCAGATGTAAACCTCACCTTAGCCAAAAAATCTTAAATAAAATAAAAATTCAATTCCTACCTTGACGTCTGATATGATTTGAAGCTCCACAGACCCCCTTTGTTTAAATCTCACTCAACCGAAATCACTTCACTTAATCAAACAATGCTTTACGAAATTCCACCTTTTAATTCAATTTTTAACAACACTTGATACTTTTAAACAAATTTAGAAAATTTTCAGACGATTTTCATGTCTCTGGCGCAAAAAGTACATTCCGTTATTGCAATTTTTAACGAATTGACAGTCAACTTAGACCGAAGTTTGCTCCAATTCCCGTTCAATTGCAACGGTCGTTTATTTGAATTATTTATGATCCTTTATGTTTAAAATGAAATTGCAACATACAAATTTTAGTAATGAAGAAGGTAATATTTAAAATGAAATTGCAGCATAGAAATTTAAGCAACGAAGGAGGTAATTTTCTTTATTAATCATTTTAAAAATATCATGTTTTTCAATTGAACCTGGAACCAACTTCAGGCTGTCCGCTCCGATACCCGTTTAAAGAATTGGAGAGCTTTGGTAGAGAATTGAGAGCTTTACAACAACAATGCCATACTAGGCAGATTAAGTTGGCAACAGTTCAATTTAACCGTTGAACTATTTATTATGTTTTTGCAGAAATATATATTTAAAATGAAATTCAAAATTGGTAGCCAACCATACTCTGTAAGAAGAGGTGTACTACATGCACCCAAATGTATTTCCTTCAATAAATGCGAATTTAATTTGAAAAATATCATATAAATAAAATGGCCGTTATTTTAATTGAACTGCAGCCAACTTAATCTGCCTAGTTTGGCATTGTTGTTGTAAAGCTGTCCAAAAATTTTAAATGGATTAGTGAAATATGAAGGACCTTTATGGTTTAAAACTTGGATGGGAAATATTTTAGACACATAGAACTGTCAAATTTGCGCTCAGTGGACAGAAAGAAAATTTCAGCATGGACGACGAGTCGGACGATGGTTTCAGTGTCGAAGAAAATTATTATACATTTTTGAACGTTTCAAAAGATGTACGTATTGAGAGTTTAAGAAAAACTGATAAGGTTTAGTTATCCCTAAAGATCAGTGAACTTTTTTCTTGTTATTATTGAAATATTCATACATAACCTAGAAATGAAACGTCCGTCTATTGGATAATGCTAATAAAGTTGGAATATTGTGAAATAATTGTGTTAATAGTTTAATGTTTATTACTTAGGCTTCACCTGAAGAAATTAACAGTGCATACCGGAATTTAAGTCGTATATATCATCCGGATAAACATCTAAATCCCGAAAAAAAGGAGAAAGCCGAAATCCTTTTCAATCGCATCAAGAAGGCTTATGAAGTATTATCGGACCCGCACAAAAGGGCTATCTATGATTCATTGGGAGCAAAGGGTCTACAGACCGAAGGATGGGAGGTAGTACATCGAACCAAAACTCCCGCGGAAATACGGGAGGAATATGAACGGCTTGCTAAGGAAAAGGAAGAGCGAAAGCTTCAGCAGCGCACAAATCCCAAAGGAAACATTACAGTCAATGTAAATGCAACCGATTTATTCAATTCGTACGATGACTATGAGTGAGATTTATTAATTTCCTGGTTAAGTTCGTTAAATTTATGTTTTGTTTTTGCAGTGATATGCCCTTCCCATCCATTGAGGTCTCGTCAATGAGTATATCTCAGTCTATCGAAGCACCTCTTACCGTCAGAGATACTGTGATTATGTCGGGAAGTTTAACTTCTCAAAATGGAACTGGTTCTGGTGGTTTTCTAATTTCCGGGCGACGGCTTATTAATAAGGGCTGGCTGGAATTAGATGTCGGTGCTGGTAATGGCCCAGTTATTGGTGTAAAAGGTCTGCATTGAGTCTTAGAAAAAAAATCTGTCAAATTTTCAATTTATATTCAATTTAAGGCTCACGGAACCTTACCCAAAAAGTCTATTGTAACGGTGGTGCAACATTAAACTTTCGATCGAACGGTATAATACCGGGACTAATGGGAACATTAGCCGTGCAACTGGACAAACATACGATTGGGTATTTAACATACAATGTCGGTCTCCAGTCTTCAATGTCAACCGTTATCGAGCACAGTAGCGAGAAACATCACTGGAATGCTTCGCTATTGTTGGGAATTCCTCACTCGTACATAAGTGCCAGCTATACCCGCAAAATGATCGAAAACGAATTGAAAATCCGAGTTGCAGGGAAGTAGGTACAAATTTATGAAAAATCCGATAATATCAATATTGACTCCTTCAATTTTAGGATTGGCACTTTCGGTTTCATAGCTGAGTACGGGGCTGAGAAAAAGGTGTCCAAGTATAGTTCAGTAGTAGCGTCTGTTTCCGTAGGTATGCCAACAGGAGTTACGCTTAAGATTAAGTAAGTTTTCTTAGGTTTTATTTAGGTAATTTGTTGCGTGAAACTACGTGTTTTGCAGGTTAATTCGCTCATCCCAGACTTATATATTCCCCATACACTTAAGTGAAGAAATTGTTCCGGCAGCCGTTTTTTATGCAACTTTTACCCCACTCCTTACTTGGTTTATTGTCAAGCGGACTATTATCGACCCTATGAATGCCGAGCAAAAGCAGCGCGACATAGAAAAGGTAAAAGAGACCAATCAAAAGAGGATGTCCGAAAAGAAAAAAGAGGCAGAAGCTGCCGTAGATCTTATGATGGCAACCGTTGAACGGATAATTTCGGAAGAAGAAAAGAGACGGGGACTTATTATAGTGAAAGCTGTTTACGGAAAATTTGATAATAGCGGAGATGACGGTTCCTACGGTAACACAATCATTGACGTTACAACTCCCATTCAGTGCCTTGTGAAGGACAGCAAACTTGCTTTACACAATTCGAGCAAGGTAAGATCAAACGCAACTAACCAAAGTACTTTTATTGTCATCATTCGAAATGTTTCAGAGTGAACTTCCCGGTTTTTACGATCCATGCGTGGGCGAGGACAAAATGCTTAAAATTGAATATTCCTACAGAGATTCAATTCAAATTGTAATAATCGGTGATAATGAGGCTATTAGACTACCTCAATCCAGACTAAGTAGCAATAATAATGTGCCCAATAGCAACAGAAGTAACGGCAACAATAGTAGTAGTAATCCAATGTCATGAAAGTCACACTGCACTGAGGCGAGGTACCAAAGAGTGAAATGTAAGCTGGTTTGTCGCGCCGCGTATTTATACAAAAATTTGCTGTATTTGTGCATAATACTTTCAGTTTAGTAATATAATTGGGAAAATAGTTGAAACCACGTCTTATTTTTTCGGGAAAAGAAAAAATCTCTTTGTCCATAGTCGCCGGAGAAATGTATAATTTTAGCAGAAGCATCTCGTCTGAGGTTTTTCCGTGACAACAACGAAGGAATTCATTTCCCAAATTTTATTTGTCTTTGTAAAATGCTTATATTTTCGAAAATTATGCATAAATGTAAAACAAAGTCGATAGTAGACAAAACCGATTTTCATTATTTTTTAGTAGATCTTTTCGAAGGAAGGCGACTTGATTGATTTTCTTAATTATTTGAGTCAAGAAAGAGGGGTACACGCTCTATGCATTTGTCTTGATTACAGAAACAACACTTGTAGATGTGCTGTTTGAAAAGTTCTATTGAATTCGCGACATGGGATTAATTTCTTTTCCATTGCTAGTCTTAAAAATTACATCGAAGCAGGAAATATTGCGAGAGCGCGTTGTAAAGTTTTATTTAAAGTACGAAGATCGTGGAAAAACATTTACAGTGGACCATTTTTTGCTGGAGGAGGTACCAAAACGAACAATTTATAATATAATCAGGACAGAACGAATTGAACGGAAAAGAGGAACCGAGAGAAAAGCGACAATAATGACGACGAAAAACAAAACGAAGTAAGAGCGCCGTTTCAACGATAAAGGCGGGGTTAGCAAAACTCTGAAAAAGCTCTGAATAAAAGTCAGGACGAAGCAAAAGTCTCCTGACTACACCGAAGGGGAAAAATCGAAGGTCACAAGTGATTTTTTTTTATTTTTTTTTTTTTATATATGATGTTGCCAAAGCTCAGGGGATGCCCTATGATGCTAAAGCACAGCCTTGGCAGGAAAGGAATTAAGGATGAGGGAAATGGGTTAGGAGGTTGAGTGAAGGAGGTGTCGATGTACACCCCGTTTGAAAGTTTCAGGCTCATAAGACGAGGGAAAAACAGAAGATGGTAAACTGTTCCACATTCGTGTTGTTCTGCTAAGAAAAGATTCCCGAAATTTGACGGTACGTCCAAATTTGACCCGGAGAGTAAAGGGGTGGGAGCGACTTGTAGATCTTGTATCGCGCGTTGTAATGAGTCTACAAGGAATCAGGCTAGCGATTTCGTTAGAACAATGGCCATGGAAATAGCGATAAAAGAGTGAGAGACAACCGACATTTCGTCGATGCTCAAGAGAGTCAAGGCCCTCAGAGATTGAGGAATCGCCAATAAGTTTAACAGCCTTACGCTGAACTTTGTCTAACGCGGACAATGCGGTGTGTCCTGCCCCTGCCCAAATATGGGAATTATATTCAAGTCTAGGCCTAATGTGGGACTTGTAGATCAACGCTAAGTCGGGTGGGGTGAAATATTTCTTACATCTCTGTAGAAAACCTAAACATTTCATCGCACTTTTGGCGATTGCAAATATATGATCAGTCCAGCTAAGATTGCTGGATATCTCAATACCCAAGATCTTTAGGGAGGGTGAATTGGGTATATTCACTCCGTCGACTGAAATGGGTTGGGGGTGGACTGGGCGTTTTTTAAGGGACATTAAACAGCATTGAGTTTTGGATGCATTAAACGTAACACGATTTGCTCTGCCCCAAGCGAGGACCTTAGAAATGTCGTTGTTTAATGATCTAAACATGCGTTCCCGATTGACTTCTGTAGCATTTCCACGTGAATTCATTACAGAATCAAATGAGTACGCGAAATCAAGGGTGCTGTCGTCGGCAAAACTATGAATAGGATTGAGAGTAAGGGATAAGAGATCATTGATGAAAAGAAGAAATAAAGTTGGTGAAAGAACTGAACCCTGAGGTACACCGGCATTTATTTCGTGGGATGCAGATGTAACGCCGTCAATAACTACACGGATTGAACGGCCTGACAAAAAGCTCTCTATCCATTTAACGAGGGTAGGATGCAGACCAAATGTTTGAAGTTTGGCTAAAAGGGCAGCATGCCAGACTCTATCAAAAGCCTTTGAAATATCAAGAGCGACGATTTCGGACTCACCGAAATTATGGAGACAATGATTCCAACGCTCCGTTAGAGCCGTTAGTAAGTCTCCGGTTGAGCGGCCAGCGCGGAAACCGTACTGGCAATCGTTGATAAGATGGTTATTTTCTAGATATGTCAACAACTGAGAGTTGATGAGTGATTCAAAAACTTTGGATATGATCGAGGTTAGTGCAATTGGTCTGTAGTTAGAGGGGTCGCATGCCTCTCCTTTTTTAAGTATCGGCTGGACATGAGCAAGTTTCCATACACTTGGAAATATTCCTGTTGAATATGACAGGTGAAAAAGTTTGCGCAGAGGTTTAGCCAAAGCAGAGGCGCAGCATTTTAAAACAAGGGGCGAGAAACCATCAGGCCCAGTAGCTTTGGACACGTCGAGTTTCGAAAGTACTCTAAAAACTTCCCGAGTGCGAAAGTGTAGCGGCTTTTGCCTACTAATGCACTGTGATAGAGATGGAAGTGGCTGCGATGATGGTGGCAAGTACGAGTTAGCAGCAAAATTAGCAGCAAACAGGTTGGCCTTGTCCAATGAGTCAGTAAAAATATTCCCATTATAAATGAGTGGTGGTGTTGACGAACAGGTGAAATTGTTCTTTACGGTTTTTACTAGAGACCAGAAGCCCTTACTACCCTTTTGAGTAGAAAATACCTTCCGTCTGATGCTCTGGTCGAAATTGAACTTAGCCCGGCTAATGGCTGAATTGCAAATATTCCGCGCATCTCTATAGATACGTCTCGATTCCTCTGAAGGGCACAATTTATATGCCTGGAAGGCTGCTTCCTTCTTTTTAATGGCTGCGAAACAGTCATTATTGAACCAATTGGTGTTAGTTGGTTTGATGTTCTTGAAGCTATGAGGAATAAAGCGATGCATTCCAAACCATAGGATGTTCAAGATATAATCGGTGCTTCTGTTAACGTCCTTCATAGAAAAGCAATCAGACCAGTCCAGCTCTCTGAGATATTTATTAAGTCCCGCCCAATCAGCATTTTTATAATGCCACACTAATCTTTTGGTGGAGTTTAGATTAGTGGTTGTCAGAGAGGAGATGGAGAATTGGGCGGAGATTAGACAATGGTCCGAATTACCCAAGGGAAACGTCACCGAAACCGAGTATTTTTCTGGATGCGATGTTAGAAATAGATCTAAAAGGTGCGCGTTGTGCCCCGAAGTATCAGGAACACGAGTCGGACACTCAACCAGTTGCTGTAAATTAAAAGACTCACTAAATAACTCGACGTGTCTTCCAGACGGGTTTGTGGTAGAAGAATGCCTGAGCCACTGTGTGTTGTGGACGTTGAAATCTCCAGCAAGAACGATTTCAGAGGAGGGGGATAATTCCAAAATCTTATCGATATCGGAAGACAGTTTATCGAAGGAGCACACAGTGTCAGTGTCAGACATATTCGGGCTGCGGTATAAAAAGCAGAAGTGAATAATGTGCCGATAGAGTTTAAATCTAATCCAGACATAATTAAATTCTGGATTAGTAGAAGAGAATTGAGGGAGATAGGAGAATGGCACATCATTTCTAATATAAACCGCGATTCCCCTCTGAGGAGAGAAGAGCGGCACTAAGTGATAACCAGGGATGTGATACTGATTAATATCAGAATCGGAAACAACCTTGGTTTCGCTTAGTGCAAAAACTGCCTTATTTTCCGCGATCAAGTGGCAGTAAACCGAAAAATGGTTACTTTTTAAGCCACGAATGTTGCAAAAATTAAATAAAAATTTTTGCATAGTCCCGGTCTTAATTTGCCCAAAACAAAACAAACGAAAACGTACACAAACACAAGGACTGACGAACGGGAACCACAGATGCAAAGCAAAGCCGCCTCTGTGAAAACAAAGCCAGCAGCAGTGTTATGCCTGCTGTGCTGAACTTTGATCTCGACGAAGGCAGCTAAATGCTCAGCAGTGGAGACCCGTTAAACGCATTCAATGCAGCACGATTGTACTACATTGAATGTTGGATGGAAGAAAATAAAAAATAGATAGGAACGGACTCACCAAACTGCTGCTGAGTCCGCTGCTTTCAAATAGAGCATAAAAGCCCTTCACTCCGGCAAGATGGCACTAGCACTTTGATTTTTTAAAATTCGATTCGCTTTCGCAACCGCTTTAAAAATTTATTGGGGAGCAAGACACGGCGGCACGTCCGTCCCCGTCAGTAGTTCAGCTCAAACTTCATTGCCGTAGGATTTCCGAAATTTTACCAAAAAGTCTTTCATTTTGGATGATGAAAGCTATTTTACATTGAGCAAGACCCACATCCCAGGAAATGATGTCTTTTATACCAAAGACGCATCTTACATCCCACCTAGTGTTAAAAATATAAATGTAAAAAAAATTGTGATGCTTTACATCGTACGTACTTTCCGAACAAGGCGTCTCGAAACCTTTTTCTTCTGACTTCAGACTTGGCTGTCAACCAAAAAGTCTACGAAAAGCAATGTCTGAAGAAGCATTTAGTTCCTTTTATCAAAAAACATCATCAGGACGGCAATTTTCTATTCTGGCCGGACAAAACATCCAAGAAAACTATCGAGTTCCTCAATAATGAAAATATCACGTTTGTTCCAAAAGAACACAATCCGACAAATTTAACACACTGTGCCGTCCCGTAGAGGATTTTTTTTTGGTGAATTGAGTTCGCTTGTGCAGATGAGAACACCAAATCCAGTAACTTGCCCGAGTCATTCATCACGTCACAGGCCTGTGATAAACCGCCAGATGCAATGGAATCTGTGAAGGTCGAAATGTACTGTGGAGCAGCCTAAGAAGATGGTAGCAGGCAATCCTTGTCCAAGGAGCGCTCGCAACCGACCCAAGTCATTGAATTCTCCAAGAATTATAAGGTCATCCGACAGAAGCAGTAAATCAGCCAGTCTTTCGACTCATAGCAATCAGAGATGTATCTTTAATGCATTGCTGTTCCAAGTACCGAGATACCTCTTGCGGATAGTGGACGACTATCTGAAAGACCGATGCTTGTTGCACGAGACAAATGTAGGACAGCGAATAAGGAGCGGCAGCAGCGCAGGGATCGATACTAAAACCGGATCTCTGGAACGCCACCTATGACAGTCTGCTACGAATCGAACTGCCCGAAGAGACGTCCCTGGTCGGGTATGCGGACGATGTCTGATATCAGCACGCGACGTGCAACAGGCACAGCTTAAGCTGAACCAGGTGATGCGAGTCGTAAACAGTTGGATGACGACGAACGGACTGTCGCTGGCACTTAGTAAGACGGAGGTCGTTGTCCTGACCTAAAAGAGAATCCCGACCATCCTTCCAGTGCGAGTCAGAGAGGAGACCATACGAACGAGACCATTAGTAAGGTATCTCGGCGTTACGATTGATACCAAGATTAGTTTTTTCTAGCAGATAAAGGAAACTGCAGATAAAGCAGCAAGGAGCGTCACATCGCTGAGCAGGCTAATGGCCAACGTGGAAGGTCCAAGCTCGAGCAAACGCCGCCTCCTGATGACACCAGTACAGTCAACCCTAAGTAAAGAGCAATATCGAAAAAGACTTGGACAGGTACAAAGGCGCGCAGCCCTGAGAGTGGCCTAAGCATATACCGCAGTTTCTCCGAACGCAATCACGAGATCGCAGGGATCGATCTGCTCGCCAAGGAACGAAGGGCGACCTATCTCAGGAAGGCAGAAATGGACAAGGCAACGATGCGCAGAGAGGAAAAGTCCTACACCATGGAAAGGTGGAAACAAAGATGGAGCGACTAGAACAGTGGATGATGTACAGCGAGGCTCTTCAGCGACCTGGGCCCCTGGATCGACAGAGGGCATGGAGAGGTAGGTTATTACCTAACCCAACTCCTGAGTGGCCACGGGTACTTTCGCTCGTACCTTCACCGAATGGGAAAAGTAGCATCACCGGAGTGCCTCTATTGCCCAGGCCAAACGGACACCGCAGAAAACACTTTCTTTGAGTATCAGAGATGGGCTCCCGAGAGAGGAGCGCTGAGAGTCCCTCAAATAGGGGCAGTTTCCCCGGACACTATAATCCAAGGCATGATCGCCGACGAAGAAACCTGGAATCGCAGTTAGGTACGCGGAAGATGTCCTGCGTAGGAAAAAGAAAGACCTTTCACAAGTGAGCGCAAACCGAGCAAACGGAGGCGGTCGATGTAGGGCGGGAATCTAAGCGGATCGTCTCAAGAGAGACCTCTTAGCGAAAATCTGACGAAATTACGTTGCACCGATTCGATCCGTTTGGAATGAATAGCGAAGTAGGGCCAGCAGACCTGAGATGCATATTCTTAAATAGGTCTAACTAAGGAGCAGTACAAATTAATCAAAGTTGTTAAATCCCAGAACTCTCTAAACACAATATAATTAATATGCAGAGTATACCCTAAAGGTATAATCAAAAACTTGTGGATTAAGGCTCCTGGAGGACACCCTCACATTTCTTAAAATTGTAATGTAAGCCATTGTACTTGCTCCACTCCAGAAACGTATATAAGTCCTTTTGAATGAGGAAGGCGTCACCACCACTCTTAACATAGGGGGAAGATCTTCATGTCGTTTTGAGGTAGTGACACACGATATGTCCTGAGGAAGAAATCCAGTTGAGAAGAACAGGGGGGAGGGGGCGCATTCTAGACTACCGCACAGTGTATTATCAGAGGTCTGACTACACATGTGTACATCCAGTTTATAAAACATAATACCCATACCCTTGCAAACACATTTCTATACGTCCAGAATGCCCTTAGTGCCATGCTAACGCATCAAAGGGTTATCCCCTAGGCTTTGGGCATATCATAAAAAATAATACTTTGACCAACTCAGTATCCTGTCCAGTAACACCATTATACAATTTACCTCATCCGTCTAAAAGTCTAAAACTATCTTAAGTAGAATTCCGTTTTGTCTGTGTTGATCTTCAGTCCGCAATTCTGAGCCCATGAGGTTGCAGTTCTGATTGCTTGTTGAAGCAAGCACCGCAGGTTTTTTTCAAACAAACTTCTTATTATATAGTGCATCTGCATTATAGATAACGCATCGCAAAGACGTTTATTTGAAAAGGATTCTAGCAGTTCATCAATCACCATCAGCCGTAGGAAAGATAAAAGAATCTCTCACTGCGGCGTTCCTCTGTTCATCGTCAGTGTCAATTTTCCATGTTCAAAACTCATTTTAATGATTCAGTTTTCAGCATTGACTTGATCCATGCCATGCCCTAATTTGCCCGTTAACCTCTACTGAAAATATTTTCGATTTTGACGTTGTTGAGTGACTTCCTTCTGGAGCCCGCCAGAGTTGGGCATTTGCACAGAAAGTGTTTTTTCTTCTCTGTTAATCCCGCAGCTGCGACAATTCGTATTGTGTGGGGCATCTACATATATCGCGAATATGTTCGTAACAAGAGCACAAGTCCTGGTAAACAGCTCCGATGTTCTAGTTTTGTTTAATCTTGGCCAGGTCGCTCTAGAAATGTTACAGGTTGAGGAAGCACTTCACATGAGGTTAGTCTTCGCTAAGAAGTGCTGGAAGAAAACGATTTTGAGGGAATTTAGCAGTATTATGTAAACAACTTCTGGTCCAGAGCAGTTTAGAGCAGTTCATCACCAACTCTCAATCACTGGTATGTTCTTATGACCCGAAATATCGTATCTACTTTCCAGAAAGTTGAGTTTTTCTCAAAAATCTTCCACTTCGTGGATATGGTTAAGGTGTCAAGTGTTTTGATGACAGCCTGGCAGTCCGTAAAAGTACCAACGTCCATCATCTGTGACTCACTGTTTCCCTAGCAGAGAGCATGCCTTCAGGATCTCAGTCTATAGGACTCTGATATATGTAGGGTTTCAAAGAAAACTTCAGCACCAGCAACTACCTTCTTGGAGCCGTCACTAAACAGCAATATGTAGCAGTTAAGCAGTTCAGTGTTCCTGCATTCATTTCTGGTTGGAATTCTGGCGGACATTATATGTATGAGTATGAGTTACTAGTGGTGACCAATTACTGGTCTCAATTCCTAGATTAGACAATGCGTTTAAACATATGTTGGTAGTGTAGTTGGACTTTCAAATCCCGTTTGCCGATTTTTGTTCTAATTTCGGCTGAGATAGCAGAGCTTGAACGAAGGAGACCCATATTTGTCCTTTGTTATCATACCTTTCGTTCAGTAGTTGCCAGGTAGTTCTGTAATTTGCGTTTCAATACTTAATGTGTATCGCTTTATCAGAGAATCCGCTGCATGTACACTTCAAATCGTATACGCATCAGAATCAACCTTTCGGTACAAACAATATTTCGACAAATTCACTACCTCTATGATTGCAAACTTCCAGTAACTACTTCATTAATTCTATTTTGCTATTTTATCTAGTTTTATAAACACTTATGGCTGCAATAATACACTACGACAACACTTAAAATGTTATTGCATAATCGGCAAGTCTTTGCCAATTGAAGCGGTTGTAGGAGCAATTTTAGATTGTTCATTATTTTTAAAATTGATTAAAAGTTCATCGTCAGAAGTGGAGGACGAAAAAGAATGGTTATCACCATCGACATACTGTGACGAAGTGATGGTTGACGATAAAATTGACGTGGATCATTTATCCCAAAGACCCACCTCCTTCATCTTAGTTTGAAAATATCGTTCCAGTTGATTTGCGCACCTAGAAATGTTCGTGTATAATCGATTAATTGGCATCAATTTTTGGTAAATAAATAATTAACTTATACCTGTAATAATCGGTTTCCGGAGAGTTATATAATCGACAATTTGAGAATATCCTTGCCATGTCTGCCATAAAAAGTCGTCTTGTAACATAATATCTAAAAAGAGAGTAACCAAATGACGATAGTTATACAAAAACGCCCAACGGTACTATACCCTTTCTTCAGACGTTCTCCCATAGTTTTAAGATCCATTGGATATTTTATGTGATCATAGTAGTCTGGTACCTCTATAGCATTAACTGGTTTCAAAAATGGCCAAGATGCTGAATGTTGACGCACAGCAGTCAAAATACTTGCAAAACTTGTCGCTAATTTATCCGGATCAGCTGCCTCCTCGAGTGGTCGAGATGTTCTTTGTGCTCTAGTCTGTGGTTTCCATCCAATTTCTCTTAATCCTGGTATAGATTCGACCGGTATGGATCTAACTCCTTCTTTAAAACAGGTCAAGCCGGGACGTATTTTTTGAACTTCTTTATGTCTTTGCGCTATTAATTCGTTTACAATTTCTTTTTGTTGTCGAATTACTGTAATAAATTGTGTATACACCAGACTAGGATGCAGTTCGCAATGCATCAGTGTTGCATCTTCATATTCCTTTATGAACCCAGCATATATAGGCCGTGCCAATTTAATGTCTTTCGAAAATCCTTGTTTCTTAAAGTATCCAATTGCGTACTTATCTGCGTAAGCAAGAAAATGACGAATTCCCCGTTGCGTGCTGTAATCCTTAAGATGGTTCATCAAATGCGTGCCATAACCTTTCAATTGCTGACTCATCGTAACAGCACAAAATACAATCTCTGTAAAACCTTGGGAGGCAAAAGTCCTAAAGCAAATACCGCCAATCGGTCGGTTTTCTTTAATTAATGCCAAAGTCCTGTGCTTGGGATCATAAACAAGTTGACTTATGTATTCTCTCGGCATTTCTGGTAACTGACGTGCAAAAACACTATGCAAACCTAACAACCAAAGCATTGATTGCTGACTAACTGGCTTAGTCAATGAGTTTCCAACAATGTGAAACGAGATCTCTCGTTGATTTTCTTCAGCCTTAACAATAGCGTCTGGAGGTACATTAACGGGGAACAGAATTTCAGTGTTGGTGCTCATTTTTGATTCTTTTACAGATTTCATGGCCTTTATTACAGCTTCATCCGTTAAATCTTCCGTTTCAGGCTCCTTTTTAGTTTTTTTGTAAGAGCCCTCGCCGTTATATTTCTTTCCGGACATGGCAACTTCTTGCTGCCGTTTTCGCTGTTGCATTAGGAAAGTTGGCGGTGGTCTAAAGAATGGATCCCAGATAGGTGAATCCTCTGAAAGAATTTCATGTTTGAGAGCGTCTAGGAATTTTGGCATTTGAGTAAGAACTGCACGTTTTTCCGCTGTTATACGATCTTTTTCTGTAACACATTTTGTTTGCAATTGTTGCGCTACATATTGATAAACAGCTTTTAGTAGGGTTCGCCCAAATACCACCGATGTTTCAAAGTGTCTGAGGGAATTACAAAAGGCTGGAACGTGACAGAAAACTAGCCATCTGCAAAAAACAACCATTTTTTTATAAAACCTTTTAATATGAAACAAAAGTAAAAAAACAGAACAAAGGTTTGGGCCACGTTCGAATTCACAAATACTTTGGCTTTAAGCTAAGGTTTACTCATAATATGATTCTTAAGTCCATCTCAGAAAAGGTAGTATTTGAAAGGCGCACTTACTCTTGTAATGAGCGTAGTAGAAATCTAACGTCCTTGTTCGAAAACATAATAATATATCACGAGAGAGCGTTCGATAATCTTCTGCCGGGACTACAGGCACAAAAACGGATTTCCCTATTAGAGAATGGGAGTTCCTAACAACACAAGAGACAAATGATGGGAGTCAATCTTCAGTATAAAAAGGAGGCAAGGTAGGCTTTACTACGCAGCCTGAAAATGTTTCTTAAACTATTCAAGAGAAACCGGACTGGAGGTGAGCAGGCGAAAGTGGCCTAGGAAGGTTGTGCAAATAACCCTGTATCACAGTAAAACTGCCCACAACAAACCGTTTGCTTTTTGGAGAGCATAGCCCTCATTGAAAAACCATGGGTTAATAAGACTAGCGTCACCGCAATTTAGATTATTTTACAGTCAAGTAACGGGAAAGGTAAAAACTTGCCTACTTCTAAGAAAACACACACCCTTAATGCTCTTTAATTTCAGCTCTATCGATCCTGTGGTCGTAGGGATATAAGCGGGAGCGCAAAAATGCTGGATGGGTTTCGGCTTCCACATTCCATATGACAAGGCATCGGCCCCTGAGGAGGAAGTACGGACCGCACTGCTCGCAGTGAAGAGAAAACGTGCAGAAAAGTTGCAATGCATCATATCATTGGGGGCAGCACGGATACCAACTCAAGAGGTCACTCTCTTTTTAATTATATTTTAGTTAAAGAAGTTTATTTCAAATTTAGAGAAGTTATAAGCGTGAATAGGAGGGAAGACTAGAATTTAAACCTTAACACAACCTCGCATGACCTTGCAGTACACAACTGGAGTCTCCGAGCAAGTGTCACTATCGTACCACCGCTGGATACTCTTCGTCGTAACGCTTACTTCAGGGCCGGGAGGAATGCTAAAAGTTTCTTGATGGTGGTCAAAAGCAGGGTGGAGTATTCTTTACCTAATAAATTGTCAACGAAAATGACAGCGGACACCATGGTCAATACTATTACAAAGTACTAAATTAAGCATTCCTGGAATCCTGCCCTATTAGCAGAACACAACATAAATCCAGGCCACCATAGTGAAATGTGGATTTCGTAAAGCTTAGGGTGCAATCACGTAGCTACTTTAATGCGGCTAAGTATATCAGTGATCAAATAAACTGGTCCAGATATAAAGAGAACCTTTAAGACGTCGATAATATTAGAAGTAAGCTCCTCGTGGAGGAAGTTTTGCGGATCTGTAGATGCGAATTCCGAGACATCTACACTCAGGAGAGTCTTGATAAAAGACCCGCCAACTCCGTCTTCAATAAGAGAGGAAAACGGAGCTCAGACTACCACTAACGCAAATAAATACTCTCTTCGATACCTAATAGCCCAGAACGACGATATGTTTTCAAAAGGCTCTGAAATTGATAGGGATTGGGACACTATATAGTCCACAGTCAGCGAAAAAACTTTAACATGGGCTCTAAATTCACTTAATGGCATAAAATTCCCCACGCCAAGGCCAATTATGCCATTCCGAAAGCTGGCAAAGCGAGCGATGTCAAGCAAAGAATAATAGAACAATTAGTCTCTCATCCTTCATGCTCAAAGGCCAAGAGAGGCTACTGAACGTGCAAATAAAATAGCTAAGGTACGGCTATCTCATTTCAAAAAACCTTTACTAAAAGTCAGTAGAAACAGCGCTGCCCGTAGTGGTGGCAGTGATTAAAAGATCTCTGGAGTTTAAGAAATACACACTGGGTACTGGGTGCTTTCCTGGACGTTGAGGGTGCCTTCAATAATGTGAAAACATAAATCATCTATAACCGATTAAGGAAGATGGGTATTCATGTATCCATGGGACTAGATCGACTCTGTACTCTTAAGGAGAAAGGTAAGCTCAGGCATGGGCGGCTCAATGGTGAGGAGAGCAGTGTGTAGTAAAATTCGGCAGATTATTGTCAACGATCAGCGAGAGGCTTGAAGAAGCGCTCGAAAAGCTGGAAAATTTGGGGCTCGAAAAGCAACTGAGCGTTAACCCTTCAAAGAGGGGTGGTTATAAGAGCAGACGTATTACAAAGGACCAGTTGTCATGAATTTGTAAGGAACAATGTACCCATCTAGTGGTCTAAGTGAGGCAGGTTGAAGCGAACTTTAACAGCACGCTTCCAACCTAACCTAATCTTAATGAGCTTAAGTGAAATCAAACGTCGTTGTTCGGCAAAAGTAATAAAATGTAGAATCTGTAAAAGGTACCTATGTCCATGTCGAACAAAAGTAATTAAGTCCAATATAAAAGAAAAAAGAGGAAAATCTTCCTGATAGAAACAATTTCTAGACATTACTATTATTAAAAAGCTGAAGAATGAATGCTAGCAAATCACTGAGCATTCGATCAAGGCACAAACCTAGTTAACACGTTTTATTGGCATAATTTTTGGTAGCACTCGCATACGAACATTGCCGTTATATACATAGCCGTTGCATAAGTTCTGTCCCTAAAATATAACAGGTACTTAAAGAATTGTAAGTGTAAGTCAGGTAGTTTTATGTCCTGTGATCAAGTTTATCTCTCTCTATTGTAAACAAATCAGTTTGTATCGATACGTCACAGAGTAAACATGGAAATAGGGATGTCAAAGATAACCGAATCCCTGTCGTTGCACTGCACAAATGCAAGAATCTGTCGAAAGAAATATTTGATCTTCTGCGTCCACTGAAAATTACGCAGAAATTTGTTTACCGTATCATAAAAAGATACACTAAGACTACCTGTTTAGATGGCCTGCCCAGGAGCGGCCGACTACGCACTTCAAGAACGCCAGGAGCCGTAAAGGCTGTGCGTGCAAGAATTCGACGAAATCCTCTCCGCAAACAAAAATTAATGGCCAGAGACATGAAGATACCGAAAAGGACCATGTCGAGGATAATTAAAGAAGACCTTAAGCTTCGAGCTTTCCCCAGATCTACAGGAAAAAGGCTCACAAAAAAACTTCGTGAAATCGAAGACGCTCGATTCAAACGGCTCTTAGCGAAGTACGCAAACAACGAGCATCGGCGAATCCTGTTTACAGACGAGAAAATGTTTAGCATAGAAGAAATATTCAATCGCTAAAACGACCGAGTGTATGCACACTGCTCTAAATAAGCTACTGAGCAGATTCCTAACATCATCCAGCATCAGTCATGGTTTAGTGGGGGAGTGGCTTACGACGTGAGAACAGAGCTGCATTTTTGCGAAAGAGGCCGTGAAAAATAAAGCCAAGAACTACCAGAGAGACGTCTTGCATAACATTGTGAAGCCCTTGTACAGGAACCTGCTTGTGGACGAGTATCAGATCAGCTTTCCGGAAGTCCGGACCTGAATCAATTTTACTACCGGCTTTGAAACGTTTTACAGGAGAAGACCTGCTCTACCCTTTACCGAAATATCGAGTCGCTAAAGCTTAATTTGAACAAAGCAGCGAGGGATCTACCTTTTGAAGTTGTGCGTACTGCAATAGAAGAGCGGCCTGATAGATTGAAGAAATGTGTGAAGGCGAAGGGGGATATTTTGAATAGTTTTGTGTATATTTATATAGTTAAGTGTTTTAAGTATTTAAATTAATGAATTGATTCAAAATAAATATTTTGTTTTTCAAATTATTTCACAAAATGTTAAGGACAGAACTTATGGCACGACTATGTATATCGTTTTCCATATGTTAACAAGACTTGTTTGCTATGACCAATTCACAAGCTTTACAAACTTTTGAACTGTGCTGCTAAAAAACTTAAACTTACTAACTAAATTTGAAATAAACATCGTAACAATTTACCTTGTATAATTAATTTTGTAAGTTGAAGCATCTTCATGTGTGAGGTCGGGGCATCTAACACTAGGAGGTTCAAAATTCCAGTGATTTAGGAAATTAAGAAAAGTCTTTGCAACATCAGTCATTGTTTGAAGCTCTGATTGGCTCAAATGGTTATACCTTAAATATATTTACATTAAAAACATATTCAGGAACTAATTTCATAGTACTTTACTTATAAAACACGAAATTGGAAACTGCTTTAGCTATAGAGGGTGACTCAAATGGCGGATCGCCCAAAGGTCCCCGGATAACGGCTTGCTGACGAGTTATAATGCATTGACGTAATAACTAGTAAGATATTATTTTTATATTTTATTTCTATATTTTTCTTAATAAATAAAATTACCCTAAAGAGATAAAAATAAACTTTTTTCTTGTCTTCGTTCTCCACACGTTGCATGCTCATAAAAAGATTTTCAACATCGATGATCGCGCCAAGCAGTTCTTTTAGCTGATCATTTGAGATGTCAGCTAAGTGGGATATGTGTGTTTCTGAAAAATTATTTCGAATTGAATTTTGCTTTAATTTGCTGATGCAGTTACTTACCGAGCGAATGTTTGCACTGAACATTGCGGCATTCCTCTGTGAATTCCGGACAGTATGTGCTCTCAACATCTTTATGTCTATTTTCTTGAGGTGTTTTCCAACCTGTACATCTGCAGCCTTCTGCTTGGCATGCGGAATACATAGAGAGCTTTGCCATCTTTTGCAATTTTGGTAAATTAAAAACCTAATAAAGAATTTAAATGTTAATAATTTTAAAGATTCATTTGTGTTAATATAAATTTATTACAAAATACCGCGTGAGATAAGGTACTCGGAATTAAATGAAACATGGAATCTGAAGCTATTATATCAAAATTTTGAAAATTATCTTTTCTGTTTACTGCTGTATTATTTTTAATTTTGGATGTGTGCTCTTTGTATGATTTTCAGAAGTGGATTCCCATAGACAGAACTTTCTTATTAATATAAATATAAAATAGTCCAATATTCTTTTATGGTGGTTAGGGCATGAACTTTCGGAAGAAAACCAAAACGAAAACTCTTTGACTTGATTGGTCTCTTGTATACACTTGTTAATTATTTCTTTTTATAGCCGTTAAGTCAACATTTAGTTCTTATGCTGCAAGTTGATGATGGAAATGTGAAACAGCTGTTTGTCAAGGTACATTTACATGGACAATATGGTGTCAGTTATATTCCTCCTGCGAGCGCCCTATCTCTCTATGAAAAGCATGTCAGCAACATTAACGCTGTTTTGTTGAACCTTCTTCCTCGGGAATGCTTATGTTTTTATGGTGATTTTAATCTCCCTCAATTAGCTGGAACTGGTCGGAATGGGTCTCTCTCTCAATGTCCACCGAATGCTGTTTTGTTCCCCATGCTGGTCTGCTGGTGAACCTGGTGGTGTCGAGCTATCTGCCGTTCCTCGCCCGAAACTGATTTTTGTCTCTCGACTTACATCTGGTACCTCTTGTGAGGTTATGTTACGTTTCCTAGGATCTGAGGGTATTGACACATCAGAGGTGTCCTGTAGGAGGATAAGAGGTACTTTAAGGCCCTATTCATCTTTCCTGTTGTCTGATTCTACTCCGGTGGCCGATGCTCTTCTTGGGGATAATTTCTAGCCTGTGGATGTCTTTTATAAGATCTTCGTACCCCATTCTCACTGCCGTGCCAGGCCGATAGCCGCTCAATCTCCCAATTTAAAAAACGGGATAAGCTCTCTCTCTACTATCAAAACGTAAAAGGGTTAAATATAATTTTCGGTTGCGGTTAAAAACCACGTAGATATAAAATTTGCGGTTTTCGTTACAACTGAAACGTTAGGATTAGAGTTAAATTGCTGTCGTTGGGATTTCTATATATAATAATGAAGTCATCCGACTCCCTACCACCCTCCCTTCATCTAGACATTTACTTCCCTTCCCCTTCACCTCCCCTCCCCATCACTTCCCCTTCACCTTCCCACCCCTTTCCACTCCTCCAACCGACGGGCCCTTCATCTAGACATTTACCGAATATGCTATCTAATGAAGGTAGTGAAAAAATTTGAAAATATCGCAAGAGCGGACATATAACTTCTTCCGCGGTCGGTACCAATTTAAATCGGTCTTTGAATTTCGGTCTAGCGGTTACGGTCACATATTTTTAAGGTCTATTTATTTCGGTACACTTTTAATTTCGGTACCGAAATCAAGACCGGTTAAAACATCCTAAATATGACAGGTTTCGGTCCCGTTTCGACTCCCTGGTATTGTTTGTTGAAGACCATTAACCCAATGAAATTGTTTTTTTTCTCAAAAGTTAATCCTTCAACATATGATAACATTTCTTCCAACTATGATTTCTTTCTAGATCACTCTTGTAGTAGTTTCTCTGCTATTTAAGCAATCAAACAATCTATTCATACGCTCAAAAAACGTTGATGTTGAAATAGCATTCGACGCCAAACTAGGACTGAAAAAATTTAGTTCATATTCAGTTTTGCTTGCAGCACTGCACGTGTGACTAATAACTTGTACTGCATACGAAACTGTCATCTTTTGCCAACTATTTGGCCTGATATGCTTCTCAGGTTATTTACATAACATTTTGCCAAAGTACTAGTACAACATACGAACATCTATCTACCTTGAGTTTCCTAAATCAACAAATAAAATAATTTCATCTTTGGTGGAATCGTAAACTAATTCTCCATTTCATTAAATATTAAAACTGCCTCATTCATATCATCACTTAATTGAGAAGATATTATTTCCAAATTAATAGTAATATTACTATTAAATCCAGGTTTAATATTTTTAATGGGTTGCCACCTATGCAATGAACTTACAGATGGAAGCTTAAACTGTAATGTTTGTTTGAAATGATTATACATTCATTCATTTCACTTATTAGCAAAAAATTAATGCTCTTTTACAACATATAATTCATTCATTCATACCTTAAAAAACATTACCTCAAACTCTTTCTTAATCACAAACCAATACATTGCACTTACTCTTTATAAATTCTATACAATATCTCTTAAATCTATCTACATTTATATCACTGCTATCATATCTTAACCTATTGTAAATTTTAAGGTCCTTATAAATTAAAGAATTGTGTGTCCTTGTCGTAAAATTTACTAACCTAAACTCATTCACTCTTCTTAAGCCATACGGCTGCACTTCACTTGTATACAGCAGATATTCACTCAGATACCCAGGCAATAATCCACTCTTCATTTTAAAGATTAACAACAAAACATTTAACACAATCCTTTCTCTTACACTCATCCACTTTAATGACTTCAGCATAACTTTAATAGGCGCATATTTATTGCAACAAAGAATTGCTCTCATTCCCTTGTTCTGAAGTTTCTGTAATCTATCCATCATTCCACTGCCAAGTAAAAATAACACAGACGAACAGTACTCAAAGTGCGGTTTTATTATTACATTATAAATTTGTATTGCCGTAAGCATTGAAAGAGACTTTCGTATTCTTTTTAAAAAACCAATCTTTTTACCTATTTTCCCAATATATAATCCGCGTGCTCTTTGAACTTCAATTTGTTATCAGCTATCACACCCAGATACTTTATCTTTTCCGTTTTCAATATTATCACTATCCATTTTTAAATTACCCTCATATTCACAATTGATTGTCATAAATTTGGTTTTTCTAATGTTCACTTTCAACTTGTTCATTCTTAACCATCCACTCAGTTCTCGCAAATTTTGTTCCATTCCATTCACACACTCACTAATATCATCTCCCACAACATACAATAATGCGTCATCGGCATATAATACAATATTTGCACCATCCAATACACTCTTTACATCATTAATATAAACACAGAACCTTGTGGCACTCCCGCATTTATTGCCTTTCTCTGAGACATCGCCTTGTCTACCTTAGTTCGCTGCATTCTTCCGGACAAATAGCTATCAAACCATGACCTTCCTTTCCTTCTACTCCATACTTCTTCAATTTTCTCATTAAAATATCTCGATCTACAGTTTCGTAAGCTCGCTTAAGGTCTAAAAACACCGCCAATACTTTTTTAATTTCTTTGCATTGCTTCCTTCCATTATAGCAGCACCAAATTTAGGGCCGTCTCACAAGAGTTTCCTCTTCTAAAGCCTGACTGCTCACTCAATATTAGTCGATTTCCTTCTAAATATTCCTCCAACTAATTTGTATCTCTTTTATTTGTCATCCCCAAACATATCTTTCTTAATTTATTATACTTATCTCTGTGAATACAAAATTCGTGTTCAACTTGTTGCAATTTGTCTTCATATTGTATTGCCTGTATAGATGCACTAATGTCTTTCAGACTATTCACAAAGTACTCGTTAAACTTCTCTGCAATTTGCGCTTTATCCCTAAACATTCCTTCCTCAAAGTATATTTCCTTAATTTCCTTTTCCTTTTATTTTCTTTTTCTTTACATAAATGGGGATTTAAAATGGAGATCTAAAGCTAAATTCTTTTCCTCGGACTTCCAGAGTGGACATTTTTGATTTTTTAATAAAAATCATTTTAGAAAATATCTTAGCGTGTTTGCTTGCAGGAAGAGAATCAATTGTCTCATTCACCAATTTCTTTTTATTCTTTGTAGTCCTCTTATCTGTTTTATTTTTCGCCATTGTCTTTGGAGATCTTATTTTTAATCTTTATATACTTTTTCAATAGCAAGGTGTATTTGTTTCTATAAAATGCTTCAGACTTTCTCGAACTTAAGCAGGAATTACATGTCACTGCAATATCTTCAGAAACAGATTGTACTTCCATTGGTAGTCGATTCCACAAACGAACCGCCATAACATGGAAAGATAGATCCCTAGCGCGAGACCAAAAGAGCGGCAATATTAGCAACCTGGATCTCACGGACCTGGAGAAGTTGAACCTACAGTACAAGTAATTTTGGAGCTTTGAACTTAGCACCCGGTGAAGTAGCTGAAATGGCCGCAGGGATAGAAAATCCATAAAGGAGCACCCAAGGAATGTGTGCGTTGGGCCTAAAACGTGATCTCTTCTGTCTAAAGAGAAGATATACGTGACTATACTTGTTTTTGTTAAACCAAGTTTTCAGTATATTTATCTGGCCTACATTGCACCCTAAAAAGGCTTCACATCCATAGCAAATAATCGGCTTGAGTAGTGAGTACTGCTTGTCTAAGAGTGTATATTTGGAAACAAAAATGAATGTGTTCAATGGCACGAATATTGCTAATAAATGAATTGAATTGAAGTATGTAAAAAATAATTTATTTTAAACCTGCTCAAGCTCAGGGTCTCACTTAGCAAGACAAATTTATTGATGTTTCTTTAATTAATATGATAGTTTATACGATCGTGTAAAGTAGAAATACCTTCTGTTTTCTTTGTTGAATCCTTTGCAAACTGCTTTGCCTAGTGGTTTCCTGCGGTGGAGCTGCGCTTACTGCTACACTTATGGAACTTACATTACTTTCAGTTCCGTCATAGTGCGAATCTTGTTCATCTTTTATTCGCATTCCAGTTTCTGCAGAGAATCTCATTTCACTCATTTTGCAATAAGTTTAGATAAACATCCAAATATAAAAGGTATTCGATGGTTTTTTTTTGTATAAATATATTTTAGCAAAAACCAAATTCCCAAACAAAATGTTTGACAGCAAACTCAAAAACAGCTGCGTAATCTTCTTCTTCTTGTTATAGATTGTTTCCTTCATCAATTGTTCTGCGCTCGCTTTGCAGAAGAAATTTCTAGTAAATATAATTTTATTCTTTATTTACTTTTTAAACTTTAACACTTAAATTATTTAATTTGTCCAAGCAAAATGAACTAAATAAAATTTATTTTATACGAAAAGTTTATGCTGCTAAACTCTTTATAAATTAATATCGGTAACACCCTGTTAATCAGCGCATGTTTTAAAACGTATATCTAGCCCTTTCTAGCTAACGTGCATACGTCAAATTTAGTAGTCATTCGATTGTTGCGATCCAACAGTGTGCAGGAAGCGATAGGAAATGTCAGGAGGGTTTTGTCGCTAGTGCTTAATTTTTAATTTCTGCATATTTTACAATACCTGGGGTACGAAATAGTGCAAATATTTATCCAAAAAAAATTAAGATATTTTGTAAACTTATTACAAACGCGCTTTCTATAGTATACGTGGAAATAATTGACTCGTTGCCAGTGCTTGAATTTGTCAGACCTTGGTGAAAATTTAATGTGAACACCTTTGCACATGCAATTCAATTTAAAAGTCGCATTTGGAGAAAAGGTGTAAAATAATTGTTGTTTTTTGTGTTGTGCATGATTTCGTTTTGACGACTGAAAATGGGGGCCACAGACGGCTCACAAACTATTATGGGTACGCTAGCCACCCCCGTGTTCATGTTCATTACCTTTGTGATATTTCTGGCTGCAATCAACAAATCAATCGGAGTCAGACGGACCTATGTTAAAGTTTTGCTAAAAATTTTTGAGGTAAGTGGAAATGTTTTTTTGTTTTGATATATATTCGTATCTAGCAGTAAATATTTTATTTTACTTACGCGCATAGAAATATTACCTGCTTTAGCCTAATAATAAACAATATATAATATATATATATATGCTGCATATAAGACGCTTCCTAAATTAATAATAATACATTTACAAAGGTAGCAATTGTAGTAAGAAAACACTTTGTGACTAATATATCCACTTGAACACCTGGACTCTGACCTTTGGCCAGTTTCTAAACTCAGTAATTGTAAAAATGAGCCACTTTCGCGGAAATGAGAAGCGATATTAGCTAATCAACGTATGCGTATGCCGACTCTTAATGACTTGGATAAAGCAATTTAGTTGATGACAATTTCTTTTGTCCAGAGGTAGTAGAAATGCACGTTTGTTTTGATTTGTAAAGCCGGTCTCAGGTCTTTGAACATATTTTCCTTCTTTTTAATAATTAAAAGCAATAATCTGTAGAAAGTATTGGTTTTGTGTGGAACTTTTTTAAAAACTTGCATTTCCGGAAGGCTCATTTAATTATAAATTTTGAAAGTTGAATATAATTAAATAGTAACTAAAACTTGAAGGTGATTTTTGCCTGTTAACAACTTTTCAATGTACTTGTATCGTCCAGAACACAAAATTGATTTCCTCATAGAAAAAAATTAAAAATTCCTTTCACATCTGTTCGTGAGTGCGCATCGCTGTCGCCGGCCAAGACCATAAAGAAATTCTGAACTGGACAAATCTTATCCTTGAACTTTACTAAAAGTCAAAGCTTTTATAAAGTTCAAAAAGGGAATATGGACAGATGTAGGTGTTTCGAAGAAAACAAGAATTATTTAAAAGAGATTTATTTCATTTACTCGTTGCACAAGACAACCTTGAAATCTATTCATCTTAAAATTACTTGATTGAGTGCTGTCGCGGTGCTGGCTCAATGTAAAAAATTTCCTTTATTTGGATGTAAAATAATATATATAGTTAAACCACGGAGTTGGATCAATTCGTTGAACCGAACAACCAACATTCCATGGTTTTTAGGTTCGAGACCAGGTCTCCCCGTGAGCTTTTATTAAGAAATTAAATTAATCCACACCGTCTCTGGGCTGTTGTCTAGCCCGCAGCAATGCAAAAAACAAGACTTTCACGTTTCCTCACTTCTCTTACCCTAATTCCTTTTCAACCAAAACCATGCTAACGCATCAAAGGGTTGTGCCCTAGGATTTGGCCTAAAAAAAATGCCCTTGACGCCCTATGCACTACAACGGGTTAAAGGAACCAGGGAAACCACAATGCACTATTTAAACCATTGTATGTTTTCATTGAAATGGAAATCTAAATATTCAATTCAGTAAAATAATACAGTGGCGGACATAGAAATCCGGACACCTTAAAAATCTGCGAGAAGTGATCTTCAGTTGATGGGATCAAAATTTCCAGCTGTCGCTGAAACCACCAAGGCGATCCAAAACTCTGATGAAGCTCAAATGTAAACAAACGAGCACCATCAAGAGAAATATTTATATTCTTTGGTAATTTAGCTTTTATTTATACAGCTTTTACACATATTTCAAAGAAAATGCTGTATAATTGCTTATTATATTATTTAACTTTCCTGAAAAATGATTTTACACACCAGTTGCGTCGATTATTTTTACAACAAAATACCGCACACTTCATCACGAAAAATGTTCAAATTAAGCACCAAAACAGTCTTTTAAATGTTAATTGTCTTTATTTGTAAAATTACACCACTTTTAATAATAGAACACTGAAATTATTCAAAAAACACTCTATAAACACTTTGAATGTGCACTCTTCAGAAAGTCCACGTCATATTTAGACCCCTTCCCACACCTTTCCCACGAACAAAAAATCGGAAAACACGTACACGGTTTATAGACGGTATTGCACTTCCTTTCGTTTTCTGTTCTAAGGTCGAACCTTAGAATAAAGAACTAGAGGAAGAGCTGTAACCCGATTTCAGTGAAGCAAATTTCTTTTGTAAAAGAATTTCGAGCGATGTAGAGGTAGCAACAATACAGGCGTAAGTTAAATCAGATTTAGAGTGGGGCCAAAAGTAAATCTGAAATCTTGATAATTCGTTAATTGATTTTAACTTCTCTGAATAAAATATTTAAGCTGCATATTAATTTTGACGTTATATTTATTATACGTCAAGCGAATCATCAATTTTGGTTTTTATTGATTACATCTTATTTAAGATTTCCTATTGATGCCCCCTAAAAATTTTGTTTGACGCCTTCCTGGTGCCAACAACCCAAAACATTAAAATCAATTTTCACGTTAACCTCACAAATATTCTTACGAAACTTTTGCTTTTTCCCATAAATTGAGATTTTAATTGAACTTCACATGTTTATAGAATGAATTTAGAAGTAATTCGAGCTATGCATTTGCAAGAAAAACGACTTCCCATCATCCTATTTCTATATATTTGCGCACGAAAAAACCGAACACTTCATCAAAGATTACTTACTACTAGATAACCGGCTCCCTAATATACCCAGCTAGTCTTGAAAAAGTAACACTCACACCACAGTAAAACGAAATATATCCAGATTTTAAAGTCATAAGAATATACATGCAAATAAAGAGTACAGGTAGTGTGCAGTCATTTACTCCTGTCAAAATTATTTGAGAGAATCACTTATTCCTGTCAAAATTCTGTTCTCATCCGGAGAAAATCACATACTCCTGTCAAAAAAGTACCGCCAAATCTTGTCGAAGAGAAAAATGTACCAAAAAGTACGACCAATAAAAAGAATTCATGTGAATCACATGACTGAGTTAGTTACTTACGTGCGTAAACTGTCGATGTATTCTGATTTTTTAATGAGCGAAGTACATTTGATATTTTTAAAAGCATATATGAAAAATATTCGTTTCTCTTATCCACAAATTCCCCCGGAAAACTAATTTTTAATTCTGACTGCAGGGTTGCCCGATACGGGAAATATACAAAAGCAACCTACAATTTTTCACTACTTTGTTCGAAGCCTAGTAATAGTAATCTTTGACTTCATGCTGATTAATTTATACAAATTCTGGGTGTTAAGGCAAAGTCGGTTCACAAAATAGTCTAATAACTTTATTGGAGTGATTACATAAGGTTTTAAGAGAAGCTACTTTAACAAATCTAACTTAATTCACTCGAGCAAACTTTTTCACGCACAAAAGTAAACAACATTTGACAGTACGACATATATTTGTCCCCCTTTTTAGTATACTTTCCTCTCTGTTAGTCAACGACCCCAGCTGATTTTAAATTCCTCGAGCAGCTTCACTCACGGATAAGAATTTTACAGTATACAGTATATTCTAAGCGTCGAACACACTCGTCGCTGAAGCGCTCACCAGTTATCCTCACGTACGACATCCCGTCGGAACCGAAAAGATTAAATTTGGACTCGTTCGAGAATATCACTTTTCTCCAATCAATTCTAGTCCAATTCTGGGGTTGTTTGGCCCATTGCAGACTTTTTTGACGTATTGCCAAAATTGGCTTTTGACGGCCCGTTGAGCGCACAAACCAGCATCCTGAAGTCTTCGACGGACGGTTCTCGTGGTAATTTCGGTGCCACCGTCTTCTATAAATTCTCTCCTAATGTCTTCAGCAGTTTTGAAACGATTTTGTAGGTTCATGCGATCCTCCCCCGAACCGGTCTTTCTGAAACGCCCTGAACCGATTTTCCTCTTTACAGACCTGGCCCTCTCATGATTTTTCAAAAAATCTGCGATGGCGGACTCGGTGAATCCAACTTTTGTACTTATCTCCCGGACACTCAATTTTTCTTTCCGCAAGACCAAAATTGTGTTCTTGCCAATTTCGGGCATTTTCCTTAAATTCGAAATACTTAAACTTTCGCTGCAATTTTACAACCTCTTGTCACACAAAACAAATCTATAATGATATGAAAATGCATATTTTGCATGTATTTATACAATAAGTGCCCTTCGTGCTGAATCTTATACCTCCTGGACACTATCACCCTTTAATTGCATGCCGACTACCTGTCTGGATTTCTGTCTTTGAGAATTGCTTACTTGTTGATTCGAAAACAAAATCTAACCAGAATATTTTTGAAAGTTTTACTGTTGCGTCTAAGTATAAAATCAATACATTTTTAATGAGATTTTTAAACTTTAATTTCGATTTAGTTGTGTTTTACTATTCAAAAATTTATAAACAACTCTACTCGAGTGTCCCACAATGCAATCTTTGATCCTTTTTAATTCCTTAAGGGGGTCAAAAAAAATCGGTTTTTTAATAAATCGATGAAAAAAACTATTCAAAAATGTGCACACAAAATTTCATATCGACACTTGAAGTCTTTCTAAGCCTTTATCAAAATACCAGAGCCTTGTGAGTAGTGAATCTATCTGGCTCATTTACCGCTTGTCGGGCATAGGGCGTCTACTACACCGACTCTTCACAGAATTGGTGTGAACTTTAATCTGCTTCCGTTTCTGTATTTTTGACCAAGTTACGTCACTGGTCCATGGTCGTCTTGCGCTCTCTAATCGTCCCACGTGTTTTGTGCCACACAGCTCACAAAACATTCCTTTATTCCCATTATTGGTCGATGGAATCGTCGGTATTATGACGCAGTGCATCCGTTTTTTGGCGCAATGCCGTTGAATATGTGCTACGGATGTTCGGTGTTTTCATCCTCTGCATATTGAGCTGTGGCATATTAGATGTTGTTACGTGAGCGTACGCCTAAAAGGCACTTTTGCCAACTTTTCGGAACAACAATATGGTCAATCTGATCCTCAGTCTTGGAAAACCCAGGATGTTAAATGCCATTTTTTTTTTAATAAAGACCCACCGATGACGAAGTTGCCGCAAGTTACAAAATTCAACAAACAACTCCCCATTTGCGTTCCTGTTTCCGAGTCCAAACTTCCCCATTACATGTTCCAGGTCGATGTAGAAGACCTGAGTTGTTATATTCGCTTGTTCGATCGGCGAATAGCACTGAATTATTGAGATGTTACGTATGTTGGTCTGGAATCTGGCGATGATAATTCAGTCAGTCGGATATTGGTGAACAGTCTAGTAGCGCTTTACAAGCAAGCTTGGTTACCCTGCACCTGGCAGGTGGGGTGTATCTTATTCTTCCTGGGCAGAGTATAGTAGAACGGTTTCGGAGGTGGGTGATGTAACTCTCCATCTAGTTTTCTTTAACCGTAAAATATTTATTTTGTACTAGGCCATTGCCCCTTCCTCCACGATCTTCCACACTCGTCTACGCAAAGTTCTCACGTTCCATAACCCGATCGTATTCCGATCTTTATAGCCAGAAGTCGTCGTCACAACATCAGTCTGAGATATCCGAAGCGTACTAGACGTTTCGTGTGTATGGTTGGGTTCTCAAATTAACTAGTGAGTTAGAAGCCTACCTATTCTATTGCAGAAGGTGGGCTGGTCCTTGAAGCGTCCTGGGAATTACCGAGAGTGCATTTGTATAGCACTTAGATTCTCTCTAAGCCGAGGTGTTCTGGCTGGCAAATGGGTTTACCTCCTCCTTTCTCAACCAGACCGGCTACGGTGGAATTATCTAAATGCAATGACATAAAAAAAGTATTTGTTTTTCAATAATACCTAAAATGCATCCCATTTTACAATTCCTGAATGTTTTTAAAATTTTTTTTATGATGTTGCCAAAGCCCAGGAGACACCATATGTTACGTTAGCATGGCTTCGGCCGAAATGGAATTAAGGTATGGGGAATGAGAGAACTTAAATGTCTTCTTTTTGCATTCCTGCGAACTAGAAAATAGTCCAGAGGCGGAGTGGATTTTTTTTAAATTTTATTAAAAACCCCCGGGAAGACCGAGGCTCGAACCCTAGAACCATAGCGTGCCACTCTACAAATTGATCCAACCACTTCTTTTAATTTTTAAATAAAAATTGTTTAATGATTTTAGTAATGTTTATGAAAACATGCAAAAAAAACATATACCTCTATATCTTATTCTTCGATAGAAAGCACATTCGAACACTCGTCGGCGTCATCACCGGACACTGCCCCATAGGAGCTATGGCCGTTAGACTTGGCGTACCATCGAATGAGTTCTGTGGATGCTGCAGAGACGAAGAAGAGATTCAGTCTATAGTTCACCTGTTCTGCGAATGTCCGGCTCTAAAAGAACGACGACTCGCCTGTTTGGGAGCAAGGTTCTTTGACAATTTGGACGACCTAGCTGAGATAGCACTGGTGGACCTAAATAGATTCATACAGAGATCTTGGTGGTTTTATGTTCTAACCATGCTTCTTCTTTTTAAGGGCATTCACAATGGGCGCCTTCATGGCCTCCGAGTGAACTTGGTGCTTCTTAGCAACAAACAGCCCGACTTACCAACCAAGCGTTATACCTCAGAATTTATTCGCGATCCTTAAGGTGTTGTAAGACCAGAATAAAAAAAGGGCGATTGATTTTAAGTAATTTGACACCCTTAGATGAGTTAACACCTTTAAACAAGTATACTTTTAATTTTACATTTAATATCCAATTGAGCTGCTCTTGTATTTCCTCAGATGATTTCATTTTTAATGTGAAAATATTAACAATTTGATTCCGAAATAAGATTGAATGCTGGTAAAATTGGAAATTTACCCAACGCCCACTTGACACCCCGAATTATAATTCAAATCAAAAGTGAAAGCACATTATGACCAAAAAATTTGTTTAAACTTCACCTTTCACTAGTGCAGATCAGAGCAGAGTTAAGAGAATACATAACATCTAAACAAAAACTGGCTAAACGTTTTGTTTGTTTGTTAAAATGTTTTAAATAGTTAAAGTGTGCAAGAGTAGTAATACCTAATTATTTTTTTCTAAAGTTATTATTTGCAAACTAATGTTTTTTTAATTGAGTTTTGATGACATTTCAGTAGTACACTACTCCCAATGTAATACTACTTTCATCGAGTTATCAAAGACTCGCATTTTTCTGTTTTTCTTTTAAGATAAGGCTGTGGGGCAAAGGTTTTGTGTATACATTTCACTTTAATGGAGCAAAAAATTGCGATGAGATTCACATGTTTTTTAATCATCAAGTCAATTCGTGAAAACACGATTCTGATATTTCCTAATCATGCGATATGACGACATGTTTTAAAGTTGGTCACACGTTGTTTTTTCCGTAACACAGTTTTTTGACTTAATGACGATAATGTAATAGTAGGGTTACAAAATATTACTTTATTACGAAAAACCTGTAAATATTAAAGCTTAAATGCCAACGTTACTAGAGCTGAACAGAAATTTAGTTAATTAAAATTTTTATCAAGAACCTGTCTGACAACACAAAACAAACAATAGTTAAAATGGATTTGAATAATTGCTTCTTTCTTTCAATGAAATTACTAACAATATAGTCCGTAAATACATATACTTTTTTAATTACTAATTTTTGAAAGTATGTTTTTGTATTTCATTGATGCTAATGAGAGCAAACAAATTAAGCACTTCTTAAAAATACATATAATTATGTCATGTCAAAAATGTCAGTCATAACTCTAAGTTATGATGACCAATTCATTCATTAATATTTCTTTCGTGACATATATTTAAGACGCACAACACCTTGAATTTTTTCTTCATTTAGGAGCTCATACAATATAATATTTATGCACCATACAGAGCCTCTGTAATATCTGATAGTTTAAATTCCTTCTGTGTATCAAACAACTATCCAATTGTACATGAATATGAAATGAGTTAGCGTTAATTTGCTCATTGAAATGCTTGCGCATCTCACTCAATGCTTTTTTCGCTGCATTATTTTTTGAAGCTATTTTATTTATTTCAAACAAGATTTCTTTAAATACGTTGTGTAATATAAATTAAGGAATAACAGGATGAGTCCTTGTAGTATAAAAAGATATTTTGAATAAGTTGTGCGGAAATAGTGTAATCAGTTATCATTTGGTGAAATGAAGTAGAGCTTTTTGTACGAAATTGTTTGCCAATGAGTGTGATTGTGACTAAATAGAAAATGATTTATTGATTATCTTAGGTCACCAGTTCGGCTACGTCACAAACTCTAGCGTTACATTACACTGGTCAACGAGCTTCTGGTGTTAGGCATATGGGGGTCATTTCCGAAGTAATTTGCTGCGTAGAATCCGAATCCGAGGTCAAAATTTGGCTATCAGTATTTTGAGATATTTGAGGTTATGTACTCAAAAAATGGGTTTTTTGGCTCTTTTTGAGGTTACGTACAGGATGAAAAAAAAAAATTGTTTGGTCGTTTTTTCTAGTTACATCATTTAATACTACTCTTACCCTTCAAAATAAGCTATTGAACGGTAACCTATGATTTTTTATTGCAAAGTATCGACCATTTTAATTTATGAAGTTCATATTTCATAATATTAATATTTATATGAAATATGAACTTTATAATATAAAATGGTCGTAACTTTGCAAGAAAAAATCGTAGATGACCGCTCAATAGCTTATTTTGAAGGGTAAGAGTGGTATTAAATGATGCCACTAGAAAAAAACGACGAACAAATGTTTGTTCATCCTGTACGTAACCTCAAAAATAGCCAAAAAACCCATTTTTTAAGTACATAACCTCAAATATCTCCAAATCCTGACGTGATAGCCCAATTTTGACCTCGGATTCGCATTCTACGCAGCAAATTACTTCGGAAATGACCCCCAGCTGCCCAACACCAATCATCACCCCATTTTTTGTTGACCTGTGTTATTAGTCTTCGCAATAGGTTAGGTGTAAATCTAAAATCAACCAAATCAGTTTTTTGATTGCGTTTTATTATGCTTATTTTTTATCTTCTATTTCTTCCAGCATACTAATCTATAATAAGCACGCCCTCTTAGCGTCTGTATTAAAAAATATTTTTATATAATAATGCTTTTCTGCATTTACACTCGTTAAAGTCATGAATTCTAATGCAAAGCTAATTTTTCTCTCTTCTGAATAAAAAACAAAAATGAAAGTTATCAAAGGTCAGCGAAGTATTCAGATTAAAATTAACTGCAAAATAGGTTGATAACGATAGTCACCTTAATTATAAAAAAAAAATTGTATTCATTATGCGATTAATGTAACCAGCACTATAATTTATCGCATATTATAATGTATCTCACGAAGCAACACAAGTTATTTTTGCGATCATAGATGACCTTTATTTGAGCTTTTAATTTTAAATTAGAAAATTGTTTGTTGTATTTGAACGTTGCGAAAGTTTTACGTAAGTTTTAAAGATTTGTTTCTTGATTCTTGTTAAAGCATAAATGTGTAAAAAAAATTTTTTTGGATTAGATTTAATGTACATTTTTATGTAAAAAAAACGAATTAGCGCCATCTGTTAAAAGAAACGAGAGAAAAAAAAATTAAACTAAAGTGTTAATTTTTTGTTCTCAAAATGAGAACCCCCCCTTAAATATGTTGTGAAACTTTTACAAAAACAGTCATTTCTTTTGGATGTTAAATACTTTTATTTCTATGTCTCTTCAATAAAATAAATAACTTAAAAAAATTTTGCAGATAAGTGAAATCAGTTAAGGGGAGATTACCGTTCATAGGCATGAAAAATGCCTCAACTTTGGGATATTTTTGCGGTTATATAGTGAATATTTATGGACGCGGCTGTTGATATAATTTATTTTCCCATAAATAAAGAGCACTTGAAATTTTTTTCATTAGACAAAAAATCCAAAATGGCGGCTGTAGGTCCTATAAACTGAAGCTATGCACCGCGTGCATTGGGCTGCGCGGGGCGTTCCACCTCCTTGTCAGTTAATCCGAAACAAAAACGGGTTAAAATTTTTTTTTATCTACATGAAATTTGGGGGGAGGGGGAGCCTTATCGTTTTTAAAGTTTCTGAAAACCCCCGTGGCCGTTTCGAAAAAGAAGTCATATTTTCACTGTTTTTTTTAGCTTAAATTGACGCAAAAAAAAAGTTTAAGTCGAAAACAAAAAATATCGCCTTGATAAATCCCCCGAAATTAAATTTCCTTTACGGTTGAACAAATTTCAAGTCAATCAGTTCATCCGTTGAAGCTGTAAAATTCTGTTTCGACAAAAATGCATTTTTCTTGAAACAGCAGTTTTAAATTATAAAAAAAAATTGGTTTTTAATGTTTGTTTTTGACAACTTACATCTAGTCAGCTATCCCAGCACCATAGAAGCAGCCTTCGGCTTCCTCAAAGTATTCGTTTTGCTGGATCTGCAGGTTGATTAGGTTGTAACAAAAACCTATTCAAGAGAGTTTTTATTTAACTTCACTGATTAGTTTAGATCGAATCTTGCAAGTCAATTTTGAACCGGTTTCCATTAACGGAATAGGCTAGAATTTGGTACAAACTTTAAGTCCAATGACAATGCAATATAGTATATCTAATATGGTTCTAAATTCAATATAGCAGACGATCCAAGATAGCGTATTACCTTTTTCTTCGCACCTCCCTTGATCAATCAATCAGATGTCAATTTTTAAATGGTTTTATTTAGCTTCACTTTAGTATATTTGTTTGTTTGTTTTAAATCTTGCAACTGACTCTTAACCCACTTTAAATTGTTTTATCGATTTGAAATGTTACAGACTTATTCCCGTGACCTGAAACGTTCATCTACTATTATTATCTTCAATTGTGGTTCTGTAGTTGTTTTATTTGTTTAATTTGCACCGACTTCAAAATGTCGTAATAGATATAAAATTAAAAATTATTTTATGCTTTTTAGCGCTTTTTGTGAAGTCGGTTCAACTTTTTTTTTCTTTAAACTATTTTATTTTTCACTTTTTAGTGTCTTCTAGTCTATACAACGAAAAAAGAACCATGCAAATCGGTCCACGCGATAAAAGATAGGTTCAACCACCACCTCCATCCCACTAACATTTTTCTTCTCGTGGTATCAATCAAGGAGCATACTCTACCCCGGTCCACGCGTTACGAAATTAGACTTCTCCCCAAACTCCTCACCATAGGACCAAATTATTCTCCTATTAGCAATTACAACATCCCAATCGGTCCACGCGTTACAAAATTAGGTTCACCCTCCCAACCCCAACAAAATTTTTTTCTCGTATCAACCAGGGAACATACTCTACCCAACAGGAAAAGAATTATCCAAATCGGTCCACGCGTTACCCCTCCCCCACGCTAGGGCACATTTTTTTCTCCTATTAGCAATAGGCGATCATATTCTGTACAACAAAAAAAGAACCATGCAAATCGGTCCACGCGTTACATAGTTAGGTTTCAGGTTAAAAATAATATGCTCTTTATGGGCTAATTTGTTGTATGCTTGCAAAAGATTGTATATTTTAAGATATTGTATAATTGCTTACAAAACTACTTAAAAGTGAAGATTTTTTAACTTTTGCATGTTTTAACGATTAAAAAACGCAAAAACAGGAAACCGAACACAGCCAAAGAAGTGCATATACGAAATAATAAAAGCTTAAAAGCTCACTTGCCCGTAGACATAGCTTTGGCCATCACTGGTTTAGAATGATCAATTTCTTATAGGGGTTGTTTTTTATGCAAGGGATGATTTTTTCGAAAATCGGTCTCGGCGATATTAAAGCTCACAAATAGCACTTAATTTTAATGCTGTTATTTTTTATTCAAGGCCAAGTAGAACCTAGCTTTCCGATAGCTGGCACGGGTTAGGGCTAGGCTAGGCTAGCTAGCTTAAGCGACCCCCATCACCGTTGGGTGGGCGTGACATGTATAAATATTCGAAACGGCCTATATTAGTGTCGAATTCATACTTTTCGGGGTCAGTAAGATGAATAATGACACTCCCATAAGAGCGGTATGTATCCCCATTTATAGCTGATCTAAACAGTTGATGACTGGAAAGATACCGTCCCTCCCAGGAACTTTAGAGGGTTGAAAAAAGTCCACAAACTATCAGTCTTATCATTGTCAAATATGACGCACGAACAGGTTGAGGCCTTACCGCTCAACGGAGACCCTACGTTATACGCCAACAAGTGGACTATTAATTAATTTTGGCAAATATTACATATTACTAGATAAACGGCTTCAAACAAATTAGTGAAAAATTATTGGTTGCTTTTATATATTTCCCGCATCGGGTAAAACACAGGAATACTTTTCTTATGTGCATTTACAAATATCAAATGTACTTTACCAACTTTACTCATTAAAAGATCAGAATGCATTGACAGTTTGAAAGTTTCTTACGCACACAAGTAACTAACTCAGTCATGTGCTTCATTTTTTATTGGCGGTACTTTTTTGAGAGGACTTTGGGATTCTCTCCGGATGAGAACAGAATTTTGACAGGAGTAAGTGATATTCTCAAATAACTTTGACAGCACACAGTACTCTTTATTTGCATGAATATTCTTATGACTTTAAAATCTGGATATATTTTGTTTTACTGTGGTGTCAGTGGTACTTTTTCAAGACTAGCTGGGAAATTTAGGGAGCCAGTTATCTAGTAGTAAGTAGTCTTTGATTTAGCGCCCATTCAAAAACGTAATAGATATAAAGTGTATACGCATCGTTGCAGCTGTCAGAAAATACGTGCGCTGTGTATATTAACTAAATTTCTCACTGGTTATACAACCGTAGTGAAAAAAAAATACAAAAGAACTGCTTTTAATGAAAAAACCTATTATTTCTTTCTAATATTATTAATATAAATAATTTTCAGAGAACTGAAGCTGTGGAATTACTCACTTAAAATATGACGACGATTTTACGTCGGAAAAAAAGAAGAAAAATGCTTTGTGTTAGGTGGTCCTGATGAAAGATAATACACATACTGATGCATACATATATAGTATTCATAATAAAGTTAGATAAAATATTTTTACTCATTTTGAACTTAACTTTAACTTTAATTCAAAAACCCGCAACTATTCTGACATTTGCAAATTTATGCATGCATGCACTGACTAATATTTGTCTGCAGTTTTGCCACTATCCTAAAGCCTTTTTCCGGTCAAAATTTGACGTTTTCGAATGGGCCCTTATTCATAAGAAACGTAAATAAACCAGAACCGTCATGTTATGAAACACTTATAGCTTTTATCTTTAATTCTCTCACCTGTTTTTTGTTTAGCACAAAAATATTAACCTTTTATTTAATTACAACTTAACACAATTTTGAAGTGTTTTCATCTGACTAAAATCAAGTATATTTGTCGTAGCAGTATTTACTAGAAATTTAACACAGCTTTGTTTAGAGCTTACCAGAAACTAATTACTTCCAAAATCCGGAATATTATAACGCCAACTACTTGAAAACTCTTCAACTGGATATTCTTTTAAATCCACTAACGCATAGTTATTGAAAGGCTTTCCAATGACGTATTCGTTTTGTATTATTTTATTGAAATTTCGAGGTATAAAATATATAACCTTGTATGTTTTCTTACTTTGCAGCTAACAGATCCTGGGAATAATGAAAATGAATTAAAAATTAATGATCCTCAAATATTGGTAAGATAAGTGTGTGATTTCCCATGTAGCTTTTTATTTCTCTATCCAATTCTTTCTTCTGTCTTAAAATTAATAATCATGTCAAATACAATTTATAGTTAACAAGATTTTTTTGCAATATTGAAACTCATTATTAGGAAAATTTCTTTAACACTATGGATGTGTTAATACAAATGTGCAGCAGACACTACAGTGAAATTTTCCAAAAATTGAAAACAATGAAATGAAATGATGCCTCTCGGAGTTTTAAAGATTTGTTATAAAGGGGGAGCAATGTATACCGTTCAGGAGTTACAGGGTTATTTATAAATTCCAAATTGTCGTCATTTTTTTCTTTTGGTCTTCTAAATGGCAACGCAGCGACATAAACCTTACGCGCTACTATCGCAATATCCTTTCCGAAAAGTGAAAAAAATTTGTTGCGATATCCTAAAATTAAGCATTTCCCGAAATGCATGTCACAGGCTAATGCGACAAGTGTAGCCCTTATTGCCAGTAAGCACGTCCAGAGAAGCGACCACGGTGAGTGCTTACTGACAGTAGCCAAATAATGTACATACGGTAATACCTATGTATGTGTATTTCTGTCTGAATTGACAGCTGTCAGTTGCGTGTGTCATAACGTATTCACACACAGCCTACTCTAGATACAAGCCCGGAAGCTGACATTAACAGCTGAGCATTGGTGGTGTAAACAAATCAAAACTTGCCACAGTAGACATAAGGATAAGTTTGAGAATTGTACTTTCTCGTAGTATTTCTCGCAATATATTTAAAGTCTTGGATTTGGATATTACTTGAGGATAAAAAGTGTCTCCCTTATACAATTTTCATGTGTTTGTTATTGAGCTTTAAATGCGTCAATGACATCAGCGTTTCTCTTTGGTTTTCGTCACGAGAGTGTGCAGTTTCATTTGTGTGTGCAAGGATTTATTAATCTGTGGTACAACAAAAATTAAATAGTGACTAAACGATTGGTGGTAAAATTTCCGGACGGAGTTGGATCAATGCGTTGAGCCGCACGACCAGATCTCCCCGTGAGCTTTTATTAAGAAATTAAAATAATTCACTCTGTCTCTGGGCTATTGTCAAGACTCAAGCTACCTCACTCCCCTTACCCTAATTCCCTTCCGGCCAAAACCATGCTAACGCATCAAAGGGTTGTCCCCTAGGATTTAACCACATCATATATATATATATATATATATATATATATATATATATATATATATATATATATATATATATATATATATATATATATATATATATAATATGACGAAACTTTTGGTGGTGAAATGGCCGGGCTTCTATCTAGAGTAGGCTCGGATTTAAGTTCTTAAAGCGTTTTTTTATTATGTTCTTTGTCTATTTAGTGAAACGAAATTAATAATTCACTTTTAATATGGACAGTTTTACTTCGTCTTCCTCCCTTTGTTGTTTTTTTACGATCTGGCCAAAACCTAAGTGACAACCCTCAGCTCAGAGATGGAGTGGATTTTTTAAATCATTTGAAAAACCCACGGGGAGATCAGATCTCGAACCCGGGAACCACGGCTTGATCCAACTACACAATTCAGCTGATCGATTGTGACGTATAAAGACTACAAATGCATGCAAGTGTGTGCGTGAAATCAACTCAAAAAATACAATCGATAAGCGCTTATTTCCCCATTAGCGTCTCTTAGTAAGGGCTACCTGTTCCGCATGCACCATACATCGACATTGGGATAATAGTTTTTTAGCGTTGAGTAGATCAAAAGACACAACAATGATGAAAATTAATAACCCCCCCCCCACACACACACATAGGAAAACACAATTTTGTGGTATTGTTCGTAGCATTTATGTCGTGGCAAAGCAAAGATCATGGTGAAAGTGCGGATTTTCCTCGCTCTACGGATTGATCACGCTCGTCAAGTGTTTCGCTGGCAAAGTTGTTCACGTACTTGTTAAATCGACAACGTGGCCACTCTCTGGAAAAGCGGGAAAAGTCAAAGAATTTATAAGGTCATGGAGGATCACGATAACCACGCCATAGTTCCAGGGTTCGAGACTCTGTCTCCCTGCGAGTTTTTAATAAATTAAAATAAATCAACTCCGTCTTTGGGCTGTTATCAACCTCGCAGGAATGCAAAAACAAGTCATTTTAGTTCCCTTATCCCCCTAACCCTAATTTCCTTCCGGTCGCAGCCATGCTAACGCGTCACAGGGTTGTCCACTGGACTTTGACTACATCAAAAGAAAAAAAAATTTCCTATTGGCTGCCGAACAACGCAAGTGAATTCAAAGCGGAAGTGCTTGCGATTCTGAAGGCATGCTCTCTGCTGGGACTCAGTAAATCTCCGATGACTAACGTTGGCATTTTTACGGACAGCCAGGCTGCGACAAAGGCGCTTGAGTCACATAATACCGTAAAGAGAACCTTGTCTCTCTAGGTTCCGATTCATAAAAACATTCTAGGGAAGGAGAAGGCAGATGAATTGGAAATTCGCTCATCGAGAGTAGAGGTCGTTCATATTCCGTTTAATTGCCTTAAATGGGAACTATTTCTGCACATCTTAGCATAAGCTAAGCTTAGGTGGAGTGCGTCCTCAACTTGTGCCTTCTCTAGAACGACATGGTCAAGCTTCAGTTAAAATAGAACTTCGAAATTGCTTGGCAATCCTCGTGCTGTCGTCGTGAATTTAGTCGCGGTCTGCACTGCTGCTGTCTGCTTTCTGGAGAATCTTCAGACAATTTCACGAGTAAAGGTTAAGAGAGTTTTCCAAATTTCTTATCTGCTCGGGTTGGTTATAACAGTCTAACGCCCTGTTGCTGTGTCAATATTATATTACCTCTTGCCTAGGACAGGTAGGTGACTGACAACCCTTAGATTGTGTTATCAAAATGGCGCGTAACGTGCTAATTGGAGTGCTTACTCTGCTGGATAGCACTTGTCATTGAAACCAACCAACCAATCTCGGATATCATTTTCAGACGATCACTTTAGTGTTATTAAAAAGCAGTTTGCTACGGAAAATATTTACATAAAATTGTTACTAAAGCATGAAACGATTATTGAGATTTGACCTTGATAATTTTATCTCACCGCTTGATGTATTTTAAATCAACTAAAGAGTTTGAAAATATTTCTGAAACTTCTTTTTGTTTTCAATTCTTCAGACTTCCCTTGTTCACTGACATTTGTTACCTGTTGCACAAAAATTGAAACCAATTAATTCCAAATTTAATTTAATCAGCAAATTTACGTGTCAGTAACTTTTATCAGGATAACAAGTGTATAAAAATATTGAAACATTTCCTACAAAAATGCGACATCTTTAAAAAATCTAGATAATGTTTCTGTGCACACTTTTATTTGATCTTATCTCTCCTCCAAACGATCGCTTTTTAATTTTACGCTAAGAAGTCATTAAGTTTTTATTTTTCAAATTATGTAGATACTAAAAGAAAAGCGTTATTTTCCCTGCAGTTCATTAATTTTATTTATGATTGCAAATAACTTTGATTTAACAAACCACTTGAAGCCACTTTGGGTGTTTGTTCGATAAGATAACTTGTAAAACCTTGCCCGTGGTAACTGTTCGTGACGTAACCAGGACTTTCGACAGGGTACTCGGTTGCTACAGATATGATTTTTTTAACGGAAATTCGTAATGAGCACTATGAATATTAGTTGAACTTTTATTTCTCATTTGAAATACCAATCGGTTTCGCTGATTAGATAGCAATTTTTGAAAGCGTGAATTCATTTAAAGCAACTTTAATTACTCCACGTTGTTTTTAATCATTCTTTAAGAAAGTGAACATTGCACTCAATTAAAAACAGCTTAGTTGTGTGCATACTCTGGTTAAATAAAAGTCAATATTGATATTTTATTATTATTTTACTTAAAGCTCTTTATCAGCTTTGCGAAACAGTCGTAAAGAGTGTTTCTTTAATCCTTTCAGTGCTGAATACTTTTGACATGAATTGAATTAACAGAAATGTCCTCACCATCCATCCTGTAAACGAGTTAATACGCTCGTAGTCTTCGTACCTGGCAACATTTATGTACAATAACTTTTTGGCGACAGATCTTCTATTTTTATTCTTCTCGTGCATGCGCGATTATATTTTCAAATTTTATCCTGCTTGCCGGACGGTTACTTGTGGAAAGCTTACTTGCTGACTACCTATTGATGGTTGATACATATATCTGTTCCCGCTGTTAACCGCTTCGAAGAAAACTGCAGAATACTGCAGAAACGTGTTCCCAAACTCACTTCTTCAATTTAAGAATTCTGCGGCAACTTTGACCAGCAGTAATATAGCTTAAATCATCTTTCTGTCAAAGTGACAACTGCCCAAATGGCAATTGAGTGAAATTGAAATTTGTGAATCCAACTTTTATAAAGTTTTATATCCTAAAAGTTAACCGTCGGATTAAGGTAGTCAAGTAGCCTATAAGGAAGAACTGTGATTGTTTAGTTTGCATATATAGAAAAAGATTTTTTTCTCAACTGTCACTCAAAACAAATCTTCTTCTGCTTTTTCAGAAAACTGCAGCTGGTCGTTCCCGTGCTCAAGTGAATTCACCCCCACCACATAAATAAGGAAAATGCAGTCAGCTGCAGCTGTAGAAGTACGGGAACAGAATTTATGTTTTACCCAATCTCGCTTAACATTTTTATCAAATTATTATAATTTGACATATTAGGTTTTAAGCGGGTAGACTGACTGAGAGAAGTTTCATTTTACAAGAGAACTGATTTTATAAAAAAGTGAAATATAGTAACGAACACAAAAGTATTTTGTTCAAAATATTTAGAGCAAAATTGAAGAGTAACCTAATCGTCCTGGCAAACACAAAATATTCAAACAACGTATAAAAGCCATATATTAGTTCAGAATTTAAAGACATGGGATAAAAATAAGTTCATGGAATTTCCAGTTAACTAGTGTTATGCCTATTGATTGAACACGCGATGGATAAAGAAACCTGTGTAGAGCCTAAATAACCATCAGACTCTGACTAAGTTACAGCCGTGATTTAACCATTTGAAAGCAATCTTTTAACAATTCAATTTCACGCACTTCTTATAAACAATTCACTCAAATAAAAGAAAAACAGAAATTACTTGTTACCTAGGCACTATGGGTTCGTTTTTGTTAGGACAACTTCATATCGCAGAGGTTAATTTTAATAAAATAGTTTTTTTTTAACTTTAACCGTTCACTAAAAGCGCTAAAACGCATACAATTATTTTTAGTTTTATATCTATTACGACATTATTAAACAAACCAAGACTACAAGGAAAGTATTTAATCCTCCTTGCTTATGATTCCGTGAGCTGAAACGTTTAGGTAGTTTTATATAGTACCTTTGGTTGTGGTTGGGTAGTTGTTTTGTTTGCTAAAATGTCGTAATAGATATAAAATTAAAGAGTATTTTATGCTTTTTAACGCTTTTTGTGAAGTCGGTTCAACTTTTTTATTTTTCACTTTTTAGTGTCTTCATTAAACGACTCGAAGAATACTGCTCTTACGAACAAAGCAATTTCAAAAGTTGCAGAGCTGGTGCATTCTAAAGAATGGAAACAGAATTATCCAAATCCGGCAACATATTACGAAATTAGTCACCGTCTACCCTTCATACTCTCACCTTAGAAAGTTCTTAACATGACCCTATTGCGCCACCGTACTCTATACAGCAAGAGAGAATTATCGTAGTCAGAGAATCATCATAGTCACTCTTAGTACAAAATTGTTATCATTTATCAATTAGGAAACGTATTCTGTACAACAGAATCAAAATTATCAAAATCGGTCTATGAAACTAGGCGCCGCCCATCCTCCAACTCACACCACAAGCCACAATATTTGTCAAAATACAAATATATATTCTATGCATTCAGAATTATCTAAATCAGTCCACGCCTCCCCCCACCCAAACCCTAGGTCAACATTTTTCAATACTGTACACAACAAAAAGGAATCTTCCACACCACGCCACCCCATAAATTTTTGTCGTTGTATCAGTGGAGAAACATATTCTACACATCAAAAGAAGAATCATCCAAATCTGCCCACACGCTACGTAGTTGGACTATCCCACCACCCCAGACCAAATTTTTTGCATTATTAGCAATGGGGTATCATACTCTATACATTCAAAAAGGAATTACCCAAATCGATCCGGGCATTACGAAGTTATGTTTCACCCCCCAACCCCCTTTAAATTTTTTTGACATGGTACCGCTCGGGAAACACACTCTATCTAACAAAAAAAGAATCGGTCCATGCATTACAAAATTATGTCCGATCCTACATATATGTATATACCGAAATCGGTATGTATATATCGAAATCGGTCCACGCATTACGTAGTTAGGTTTCACCCCTTACCCCCACTCCATCAAAAATTTTTTTTACATGGTACCAATCAGGGACCATACTCTACCTAACAAAGAAAAAATCATCCAAATCGGTCCACGTGTTACAAAGTCAAACTAACCCCCCCCCCCCCCTCCCCTCCCCAGTCCACCCTTGGGCCAATTTTTTTTTTCATTATTAGCAATGGGGGATTATACTCAGTACAACAGAAAAAGAATTATCTAAATCGGTCCATGCATCACGAAGTTAGGTTTAACCGCCACCCCACCAACAATTTTTTTTACATGGAACTAATCGGTGAACATACACAACAACAACAAAAAAAGATTTATCCAAATCGGTCCACGCGTTATGAAGTTAGACACTCTATTGCTCTATTTGCTGCTCTTCGAGATAAATTTTATTTTGTCTCCTGCAGTCCGAGCTTATAAGTTTGGTTTTGGGAGCATTCTCTGCTCAGGGCTTCGAACAATAAGGCTAATGACTCTATTTGCTGGATAGGAGATATACATCGTCGGCATAGTCCATGCTCGTTTATGGCGCTGCACAATACGTAATTAATGACGATAAGAAAAAGCAAAGGTGACAGTATGCATCCTTGTCTCACTCCATTCAGCACTTGGAAGGGCTACGACAGTTTTCCCTTGTATAGAAAGTGACACTGAGCTCGTGAGTATGACTCCTTTATGATGGCAATAATTTTTTCTGGGATGCCTCTCCTTGCTTCAACGCCTTCTCAAAATCGACGATCATTAGATGTAAAGCCTGCCTCTTAATCATTTATAATGCGATCGATTGTTTGCTTGTTTTCGCATTAAGATGATTTTTGCCATCAATTTGGAGACTGCAGTTAACAGATAGATACAGCGAAAATTGCTACAACTCCTCAGGTCGCCTTTTTGGAAATCTTCACAGTTACACATGTTTTCCATTCAGTGGGATAAGTCTCTGTTTCCCAAAATTTCGGATGAGATGTTGTTTAACTGCGACGTCGACAGCAAACTTAATGCGGTCTTTAATCTGCTTCCTTTCCTCCATTTTGGACTATGTGACATCACTGATCCATAGTCGTCTTCCGCTCTTTAATCGTCCCACGTGTTCTGTACCGCAAAACATTTCTTCACTCTTCGTCGTCGGTGTTATGACGAAGTGCATCAGCTTTTTGGTGCAATGCGGTAGTATATGCGCTGCGGATGTTCTCTCTCCACTTTCTCTCTATCTAGTTTCATTTAACCCTAACTTATTTATTTGATGATGATCTTCGCCTATCTACACTCATTCCACAGAATTCTCACGTTCTATAGCCTGATCGTAGTCCGATGTTTATAGCCAAAGATTGTCATCACAAAATCAGTCCAAGGTATGTAAAGCGTATTAGACGTTTCATGTGTACAGTTGGGTTTTCAAATAAACGGGTTACAAGATTACCTATTCTATCCCAGAAGGAGGGCTGCTCCTTGATAAGTCTTGGGAATCAACGAGAGTGTATCTGTATAGCGCATAGATTCTCCCTAAGCCGAGGTAATATGGATGGCGCATGGGTTTTCCACCTTTCTCAATCGGGCTTGGGACCGGCTACGACGGAATTTAGTTATCTAGGGTTAAAGAAATCATTATATCATTTTTTTTATACCGAAAGGATACTGAATTTAATCCAGATGATTTTAATAGAAATTTTCTATTTAATATTTTCTCTAAAAATTTTATTATTTAAATTCAATGTTGCTCAGCTGGTGTTTAACATTAAAAATAACCTTTGAAGACGTTTGACTTTTTTTTAATTTCGTCAAACATTTCCAGTTCAATGTAAAAGGACTTTTAAAAACAATTGTCAATTATAATACAAATGTAATTATTTTATTTTATTTTTCTAGTATGGACGACAAAATATTGAAACGGCAAAAAGAAAAACTCGTCGACGTGAAGATTCAGAGGGGTCGGAAGAAATTGTCAAAACAAAACCTCCTGAAGAAAAAATTACCAATGAGTTGTTGCAGAACAAAAAAAAAAGTCTGCCCAATGGAAATGGAATAACAGGCGATTACTGTACAAACGGAAATTCGCTGATCAGTCGAGATACTCTATTGCTTCCGGATGGAGATATCAAAAATCACAACGAACAAGTTGATAAAAAAGCACAAAAAGAACCAGAAGGTGTAAGTACGAACTGATGAAAATGAAATGCAACAACGAAAAAAAGTGTAATTTATAAAAGGTTTTCGTCTTTTTTTTAGGAACAATTTAGCTTTAATTTGGCAAAATGTTTAGATTATGTTAAGGCAGGAGTAGAGGCTATAATCGAGGATGAAGTAACATCCCGCTTTGAGGCTGAAGAACTTAAAAATTGGAATCTATTAACACGAACAAATCGATATTACGAATTTATTTCATGGCGCCTTACAGTACTCTGGATGTGTGGATTTGTGATTCGCTACCTTATTTTGATGCCTTTGAGAGTTTTTATATGTTTCGTTGGTGTAAGTATGATTAGCAGTCTATCAATAATTTTATAGTTAAACTTTCCCCCGTTTCTTTATAATTTTATTTTATTTTTTATTTAAATTAGGTTATTTTTGCTGTTATTACGAACAGTCTGATTGCAATTGTACCTTGGAAAATAATTCAACGACCTCTAGCAGGCTTGGCTTATAAATTAACTTTCAGAATAATTATGCGATCCCTTTCAACTCTGATTACATTTCATAATATTCAATATAAGCCGAAAAATTGTGGATTCTGTGTGTCAAATCACACTTCTCCAATTGATATAGCCATTCTGTCTACAGAAAATGTCTTTTCGTTGGTGAGAATAACTCGGTGTTGCTTTGCTTTTGCAAAAATTTCCACATTCATATCAAAAAGTACTCATTTTCATAATTTGTTTGCAGAATTTTACCATTTGTGATGTATTACGATTCATATGAAAAAACCAATCATTTCTGTATGCATAATTCCGGCATTCTTGTAGGAATGTCAATATAAAATTTAATCCCATTTCCATTTTTCACAAATTTCTGGACATTACATTTTCAGTGCAGATCATTTATTAATTATTTACTCATCCATTAGATGATTTCGAATACCACTTTTTCTAGCGGGTTTGTCTTTACTTAATTACAAAATGACTAAATAAAAGTACCAATTCATGGGTAATTTATTAAATGTCCACATCGATATAGAATTCCCTTTCGTTACTGTAATTCTGCAATAATGCCGTGTGTTTAAGACTTTACCCAGCCTTTTGTCACTTTGATTAATTGTCTGTAGATGCTATCGCCAATCCAAAATATTGTAATACCTACAAAAACCTTGGCATATATTATTTTAAAATACTAGTACACTACAATTTATGCAGATCTGGACTTCTCAAGTCTTTTATATTATACTTTCTCTGCAGAACCAAAATGAAATTTACGAAACAAACTATTTATTGTGTTTTTTAAGCATTTTATTTCGATTCTTTTCTTTTCAATCCCTTCTAAAATAGTGTGTGCGTATTTTTTTCAAAAATATAAAAATAAGTTTGTTTTTCCCTGTACAACGAAATTATATACAATTGATAGGTAATATGGCTAACAATTTGTACAGCCCTAGTTGGTACTATGCCCGAAGGAGACAAGAAGCGAGAAATGGTCCAAGTCGTTCTACGGCATTGCTTTGGAATACTTTCTAGTGCTATATCAGCTGTAATAAATTATCACAATATTGAAAATCGTCCTGTAAGTGGAATTTGCGTGGCGAATCACACGAGTCCCATTGATGTTCTCGTTCTCATGTGCGACAATACTTATTCATTGGTGAGTTATTTCAAAATTTTAAAATAAAACGTAATTTTATTTTTGCCAGTTAATCTTTACGTTTTACTCTTAGTTACTTTCTTTAATACCTTCCTTCTTTTTTGTAGAAATATAATATTGTGCCTTGAATGCTAACTTTTCCACTTTTTGCCGAACTAAAAAATTAACTACCGCAGACAAATCTTTTAACGTACGTAGTATCGTATCTTTTATGTTTTCTTTTATAATTTTTTTTTTACTGTTATGTTAAAATATGATATGTTTATGACTGTGTAAATAATATACATTAATAGAAATACTCAAGGATATTGTCAAGCGGATTGATGAACGAAAAATGTAGAAGGTAGATTCATCATAAACTAACTTTGAACAAATTTACTGAGCACTGAGGTTGAGGAACCAACAAAGCAGATGTATTTTTTCTTTGCCATTTAGATTTAAGAAAATCGTTTGCCATTTTGGAATCATTAGCGAGGTAATAGGTCTGTCTGTTTACTCAAAAGTTTTCGTCCCTACTGCGTCTGTTTATTTTTAGACTTGAAGAGATTTGACAGTCGGGTAATTTCCCCTTTTACCCAAATTTTACACTTTTGCTGATGCGGACTAAAGTTCGGCAGAATTCTTCTTTACATAATTTGCTTTCATCAGTAGAACTTTCTTCACTACTTCTAGAGTCTGCAAAAAGGGGAAATATTAACTTTTTCAACAATTTTGTATTAATTCTTTTTTTAAATTTCCTATAAACTCATTGATCTCTTCCAAACTAACCTAAAAATTTACTTTTGACAGTTCTTCAGTTCTCATAAATTTACCCGAAAAGCGTCTGGTAATTATCCCATTTTCATCCCCTCCACCAGAAGAACATTTTTAATTGGTTTATACCCACGCTTTTTTACACAGAAGTTAACCAGACAGACCTATGCAAAAAAGAGTCCAAATGCAGTTTTCGAGGAAAATGTGTATAAAGTTTGCGAACTTATTTCGGACAATCTAAATCCATTTTGGACAATTAGCTGGTGTACATAAAAGTAGCAATAATAACCCCTTTTTACCGCTCAATCATTTCTGACACCGACTACTTGTCCCATATCCAAGTGAAAAGCAGATTCTTATGGGCAGCGAGGGGATGTAGTAATTTTAGAGTCAGTAATAATAATAACAATTTATCAACACGCTGGGTACAATATCCTCCTATTTTTCTAAGGCTTTAGGAAGATTACAACCTTAAGACCACACATTTTATGCAAAACAATTAAAAGAGCATCCTTCTAAGACATTAAAAAATTAAAGTTGTTTGACGCTAATTTAAAATATGCCATAGAATATTGCAAAAGAATTTTCAAAAATCGAATTTATGCTTAAGCTAAAAGCCTCTTACCCTTGTAAAAACACAAACGTAAAGCAAATCCCTGCAGTTGGCGTAATTTACAACCGATTTTGTGTGAAAATAAATCAACAACAAAAGATTGATTCAGTTTGTTAGGATTAAAGTCAATATTCCACTTTTTTTTTCCAAAAACCTCCATAGTATGTTAGGTTAGAGTGGCAGCCTACTCTGGAGGAAAGCAAACTTAGTCGATAATGGCCAATTATGATACCACATAAGGGCTAGATTCTTAACCCTAACAAATACCTAAAAACCATTTGGATTTCGCGATGAACCGAACTAGGTCCCAAACCTCAGTAGATCCTAGTACGGCTAACTCCTTAAAAAAGGGGGAAGTCAAATACTGTGGTTGGCTGGAGTTGGGCAGTTACAGAAGAAATGAGGGATGGTGTTCCCTTCTTGCTAATCTTGGCAACTCCTACAGAGGTCATTCGCCGAGTTTGTCAGCATGTCTGCCTATATGGCAATAACCCAAAATGACAGCCGCGACAACGCTTGTTCGCTTGACTGAGATTAGCTCTCTTGAAAGCTTTAGGTCAAGGGTTGGCCACATCTGCCGGATGATTGTCAGCATGTTTGCCTATATGGCAATAACCCAAAATGACAGCCACGACAACGCTTGTAATAGTTCGCTTTAATGAGATTAGCTCTCTTGAAAGCTTTAGGTCAAGGGTTGGCCAAATCTGCCGGATGATTAGGCAGGTGTGTTCCCTTTGCTATTCATCATTAGTAATCTTGAAGAGTGCTTGTTTAATTCTTAGCTTGCATGTGGCTAGCGGCTTACCAAGCTAGGGAGTTGTGTCCGAGTATAGTAGTGCAGTTCCAATTCTCGCTAGCGCATCGGCTGTTTCCCGAAATGTCACTATACCCTGGTACCCATGTCAGGAGTTGAGTGGCATATTCTGGCAGTATTTGATGTCGGGTACACTCCCGTCTGATTGCCTGTGCAAATACAGATATCATTTGACAACATTGTTCTGTTCTTAAGACAATCTAATCCTATATTTATAGCAATCATTTCTCCTTGATTAATACTACAGTAATCTGCAAACCAAACGAATTGCTAAGGACCAGATGTTCCGAGTAGATACCTCTACCCACTTGATGGCTTGGGTATGGTGTAGCCGATATTATTTGTTATATTATCGTCCAGAATTTTGGAATGTCCGTAGTCGTTACGCGTTCAAGTCTGGACTGAATTGAACCTAATGGCAGTCGAGGAGACGGTTTGCTTTGCATAGAGTTTCACCGACAGTACGGGGTGACTGGTAGTAATGCCTGTAGAGGGTTTAGTTCCGAGTAAGTAGTGCTGCCACCCTCTGAACTTTCTCTAGTACTAATGGATCACCTTATCCAACGGAGGCAACCAGATGACTACCCCGTATGTAAGTATAGCCCTTATAACGCTGTCATAGATCCAGTACTCAATTCCCAGCTCCATATTTTTCGCTATTGATTTTTTACACTGGTACTGTGCGAACGTTGCTTTACGCACTCTTTTTGGGATGTTAGGTTTCCAGCTAAATTTCCTATCTAGAAGAGGGGCTAGATATTTAACGTGATCACTTAGTTTCATTAAATTTTTGGCAGTTGGTAGGATAAACTCTATATTTCCGTGAGAAGAGTATCAACTCTGTTTTGTCCGGGTTTATACCATATACTTAAAGCTTCAGGAAGATTTTTTTACCCGATGTTAACAGAGCAACATATAACCACATGACCAGAATGTTCTAGATCTAGAAGCAACTCAGTCATGACCAGATTCCACAGGAGCGATAAGAGGATCCTTCCTTGGTGTGTGCCACTTGTTGCAAACTTTGTATGGTGGATCCCCCTAAGCTGGTGCTAACAATCCTGCTTTTGAGCATAAGATGTATAAGCTCGATGAGGGAACTATCCAGATCCAGACTCTACAAGGATGCCGTTATCATCGCCTTTGGTTTAAAAGCACCCTCAAGGTGCTGCAAGAATAAATTTCTTATACAAGATTGATCGTTCTATATTAAAGACGGACTTGCCTTTATTTTATGCATTTTGGGAAAGAGACAGCACAGATGGCTCGATTGTATCTTTGATATAGACATCAATAAGTCTCTCCATTAAGAAAGAAGAAAGAGAGTCTTGTTGGCCTGAAGTCTTTAGGTTTACTAAACTGGAATGTATGTAAAGTTCATGCAGGCTTCATAACCGGCTTCCAGGCACGGAATAAGAATCTCAAAGGCTGATTGAAATTTAGCATTGATTATACCGCCAAGCCCGGTGATTTATAAGGTTTGAATCTTAGCCCATTTCAGTTTCCTTCTATAACGGATCTTGCGGACTAGGCCGTGGCTGTCCGAAACTACTGTAGACTCAGCTATTCTAGCTGTTGTACAGCCCGGAAAATGAGTGTCAACCAGTAGTTCCAGATTTTCTAAACTAGATTAGGTCCAGTTTTCTTCTTGTTTGACTATGAGGCTGGTTTAGTTGAGAGGATCTTACGAAAGCGACCCGTTTCGGAGGTGCTTTCGATTTTGTTACAAAAACTTTCCCGCCAAGTCTGTTTGGCTTCCCTTTTAAATTTTCTGAGGCATTCTTTATAGGATGTCCATTCGTAAGTTTTTTTTTGCTTGATTAACAAGTTTGCGACATTCCTTCTACAATGATTTTCACTGACCACAACGGAGGTCTTGGCTTACTTCTGGGATTCCGGTCGGGACAAGAAATCCGTGTCGCTTTATTACAAGCATATGTTAAGGTATCCATTATCTCAACAAGTTGAGAGTTTGCCTAGAATCGATACTATGCGGACGTCTTCTTTTTTTCTTGTAGAGAAAACGGACCGGTTTCTGTTATTCCAGCCCGAATTCAATGTATACTTGGTCGAAGAGATAAAGAGGCTTCCAAGACATAATCAAAACGTTTAAGTCCATAAATGAACGGAGTTCAAACGACGCTGACTGAGTCTGCGAACGGACAATGAAAGGCTTGGACATAAAATATCTACGAATGTCATATCTTTCGGTTGTGTATCTAGAGTAGGCGCTGACTATATCCCATTTTACTTAACTATAGTCGTGTTTTGGAGCGCTGGAACATTGACAGCTATTTATGGTCACTGTGTAATTCAAAACTTTAAAAAAAAGATAATGTTCAAGAAACCTGTGTAGACCCAAGTAAATAAGGGTTCTTTATTATTATTAGATCTGAGCTAGGGTTCTCAAAAGGTGTAAAAGGTACTAGGTGATACTATTTGTTCGCAAAATGGCACATTTCTTTCAAAAAGAAAATTAATTTCTATCCGGACAGAAAAAATATTGCATTTTCTAAAACCCGACTTAACGCTGCGGTTGAAGATATTTCAAAGATATAGCTATTCGGTATGTTAACAAATATGAACTTAAGATTCGAATTTCCAAGACGTTCGACGTGCTTAATTTATGATATATGATCTTCATTCTCGAGGTTTTATCAACAACTTGATGACTCGAACATTTTTATGGTGCTTTTGTCACTTGCATATCGATTTTAATGCAAAAATTTGCTTATTATATTTTTATTTGAAAGGCATGTTAACATAACTTATTTTCTTTGCTTTATTTTCATCTTTTTGTAACGCATTTGCCTAACATTATGCATACATTTGCTTCAATGTACTGTTGCTTCGCCAAAATTCATCTATTATCTTAAAAGCAAATTTTAAATAACTGACCGTCTAATAGATCGGACAACGTCACGGTGGCTTTCTGGGAGTTTTGCAGCGAGCTCTTGCTAGAGCATCGCCTCATATTTGGTTTGAAAGAGCTGAAGCTAAAGATAGGCACGCTGTAGCACAAAGACTGAGACAACATGTTTCTGATCCAAAAAATCCACCTATACTTATTTTTCCGGAAGGAACATGTATAAATAATACATCGGTCATGCAATTTAAAAAAGGAAGCTTCGAAGTAGGAGGTGTTATATATCCAGTTGCAATAAAGTAAGACAAAAAAAAAGAAATTTAAAAAGTTATACATAGAAAACAGTGGTTATATTCTTGTTGTTAATTTAAGGTATGATCCCCGATTTGGAGATGCTTTTTGGAACAGCTCTCGCTACTCTATGATGCAGTATCTCTACATGATGATGACATCTTGGGCAATTGTTTGTGATGTTTGGTATCTTCCACCGATGTATCAGGAAGACGGAGAATCAGCTATAGATTTTGCAAACCGAGTCAAAAGTGTTATTGCAAAACAAGGAGGATTGGTAGACCTGGTGTGGGACGGCCAGTTAAAGCGAATGAAGCCAAAGAAAGAATGGAAGGAAAAGCAACAAATTGAATTTACAAAACGATTAAAGGGCGAATGATGCTTTAGGAGAAATAACAAACAAAATTAAAATAAGATTTTGTACATACTTTTGTAGAATTGCTTTTCATTTACAATAGTTCTAAGTTGTACTTAGGATTTTTTTTTTCCTTTTCTTTTTTTCTGTTTTAGTCAATCACTTTGTTATTTTTATAACATGTATGTATTTAAGCATATACCAATACTCTTTGTTGAGAGAAATGAAAGTTGCATTTCATATAATAGTCGATGTAAGAATTTAAGTTAAATTATGCTTTGTTTTTGTTTTTCTAATTGTATAAATATAAATCATAAAATGTACTTCATACTTTTTATATTTCCTTCTCTCTTGCCTTGTGATATTTTGCTTAAAATTTGTTTAGCATTAATTAACAATCAAAGTTGAAAAATAAAGAAAAGGTTAATATTATGTATAATATTACGACGTAGCGCATTATTTGGTTTTAAAAACAGATTTACTAGGACGGTACTATATCGACTCGAAATAATGTCCTCCACATTTTTGGATACTTTTATTTATTTGAAACAAATTCGTCAGTGCTGACTACTACAATAAAATTAAATTATACTAAGTCTAGACTAAAAGCAAACAAAACTTCATCAAACAAAGCATTAGCCTAGACATAAAAAAGCCCAAGGAAGGATTGATGAACGCTAAACGGTGCACTATTGAATGTGCAAGGCCTAACAGGTAACTTCGAACAAGTAGTGAATTAGTAGCTAGCAATAACTTAGATTTTTTTTATTAACTGAAGATATAGAATCTAGTGAATTGTGCTTATCCGGATATAAAAGGTATGACTGTTTACCAATCTCAAGACATACTGATGGCGTCACTGTTTATGTAAATAACCAATACAAATCAGTACAAAAAGGTATATTTGTGCTCCAACAGCAAATATGGATTCTTACAGTCAAAAAGAAGTGTGGAATATTATCTTGTATTGGTCACGATCGCTACGGGTAAGTACATTTTTTGAAATTTTAAACGATTATATATCAAACAATATTAAAGAAAATGAAAACATTGTTGTAACGGGTGACGTTAATAAAGATTTTAGTGTAAATAGCTATGAACGTACACGCCGCGGAAAAATGATAGACACACAAGTACTTTCCGGTTTTATTAATTGGCATCAGCTGCATACAAACTGATATGTTTTACAAAATGTTTAGCTGGACATGTTCAACACGTGGGCAATAAAGTAAAGATGTTCGACGTACTTAATTTATGATATAGGGTACTTTCATTAATGCATGTTTGCGCATATTTGCTTTTGCATAAAGTTCATTAAAGCAAGAAATCAAAACATGCGTTTGCACAAGGTTCATAAATTCAAACGTGCGAAGCAAATGAGCGCAAGTTCTGCATACATTTTTAACTGCGTGCGGCTCTTATGTTTAAGAAGAAGAATGAAATTTTAGGAAAGCCAACGCCGGTTCTGCTTTTATTTACTAGTATTTAGTTCATATTAAAATGGGTACTGTAATTTAACTAATTGTAGAAATAATTAATACCATTTGTAATTATGGCCAAAGAAGTTCACTAATGCATGCATGCATACAGGCGCAAAATGGCTTGTTGCAAATGTCACGAAAGCAAATTTCTTGCATTTGCGCATATTTGCGCACGCAAATTTGCATTAATGAAAGCACCCATAATGATCTTTAATTTAAATAAAATATCCCTAAGATAACAGTGCTTCCTTACAGAGGCATTAGTAAAAAGAGATTTCTTGCCACGAAACAATGAAATGCGTTTACGCACCAAGGTGGACAGAGCTACCCGTGTGCCGGACTCACCTGGCCAACGACCAGTCCTACCGGCTAAAACCTCCCTCCACCCTCCAGGAGGACCACCACGGAACCGTCCAGGAGACATTACCTCCCGGTGGAGTCCTATAGAACAGCCTCCTACGAGGCCCGCGAGCCAACCGCTCCCGCTCCCTCGCTGCCCCCGACAAGTTAGCAGGCGCCCCCGCTAGGGAGCCCCGTTGCTGTCTCCCTCCTTTTGACGAAGGACTATCCTGACGAAAGAGGCAATCCTTCGCCAGTGGTCCTCCCCCTGTAGCATGACCCCAACAATATTGTCCAGGGTTACGCTGCCCGTCTCCGCCTCCATCTCCGCCCCCTCCACTCTCCAGCGATCACATTCAAAGAATGTGTGGAGAGCGGAGTCCGATGGAGAGCCGCAGTATACACAGCTCGGGACCTTTCCTATGCGGTGGAGGAAGGCCAGAAAGTTCCCATGCCCCGTAAGCATTTGGCGACCACTAGCACCGCCGGTTCCGAGGCCGCGCGGTAGGAGCTCGCCATGCGGAGCGCCGCACGGCGTTGTACCTCGAGTATACGCTTACGGTACCGCTCCCACCGCATTGCATCAGCCCAGACTTCTGCTCCATAGAGCATTATGGCCTCGGCGGTGCGAAGCAACAGGCGCCTTTTGCAGGGTCTGGGCCCACCAATGTTGGCCTTAACCCTGCCCAGCGCCGCCGTCACCGCAGCCGCCTTGTTGGCCCGGCCCTTTATCTCGTCTCAGAAGGAGAGCCTGCAATCGAGGCTCACCCCCAGGTATTTGAGCGCGGGCCGCATCTGGACCAACATGTCTCCTATCCGCACCTGGATCAGCAACGGAATGCGCTTCTTTGTCAGAAGGACGATGTCGGTCTTGGCAAGTGCCAACTCCAGCCCGTGGTCACACAGCAAGGAGCTTACCCGGCGCATCACCTGGTTGAGTCTCATCTGTCGATGTCATCAGCATACCCAACCAGGAATGTGCAACTCAAAAAAACAAGAAAAATACAATACCTAACTAACTACTTTATTAGTTACCTATACAATGTCAGCTTTTACAATACAATATTAATTAGCACGATTTCTTTCCAAACTACCATCCTCCAACTTTTGTTTTTCAAATAGTTCAATTAGCTTTTCTGTTGCAGTCTTTTCTAAATCCAGTGGCTTAGAAAGCTCTTCATTGGGATATACTGCCAAATTTGTTTCTGGATTCTTTAGAGTAAACGGAGTCCAAGGACCCTGTATTGAGGGATGGTCAGTGTGCCACATCTTTCTTAAACGTAGTGCGCTCGACTTGCCGTTCTGCGTACAAAGTAATTGTATCCACTTTCTCATTTCTTCCCTAGTGTTATTTCTACAATTGATCCACTCCCTATCGCCATTTACTACAATAACATTGTTAATCACTTTTATCAATTAAAATTCAGGCTCTTACAATATTCTGCAACCATCACCGGTGTCCTGTGACGGCGGGGTTTCACGTAAACGACCACACCAGGATTAGCTTTTGCAAAATCAAGCAGATCACTTTCAAGATAATCCCTGAAAAGATCCATTAATCTTTGCTTAATATTTTTATCTATAACGCGACCATACCTTACACCGCGACTTGATCCATTATTTTTACAGAACTTCAGCGTTATTCGTTGTAATTGGCATACGTATCTACCAAGTCCATTTTGTAGGGGTGCTCTGGGAAATCCAGACTTCATAAATAAATGGCTATTCGACATGGTTTTGTAATTTTAGAACTTTTTGCGGTATTTTCTTTGGTAACTTGTGCTTTGACAATCCATTACCAACTTCATGACCTACATGGGTCTGACAGCTTTGACAACGTCAAATTTATTTTCACTTTCGCTTTTTAAAATAGAACGTTTGCTTAAGCTTTAAAATTAACTTTATCAGAAATATCTTTAAAAATCAATCTTATTTTCAGAAAATTTAAATAAAGTTCAAAAGAATAGTTTTAAGGATTATGCAAAAATAATTTGATATAAATCGAATCGTTTATTAAATCGAAAAAATTATCGATTGTAAGGTGCTAAACGTCAAGAATAATACACCATCCCTGGTTTTAAGTACTTAAGTTTTGGGAGGTTCAACTTATCTTCGTAGATCCTCTGTTAAAATTTATGTATTTCCAATAACAATAATCAATAAATAAAAACGCAATAAAATATAAGAAACCCCAAGTTGGGGGGAAGTTAAAAAATGAGTTGGCATAACATACAAACTATTACAGAATTTGATGGTAAGTTTGAATTTTATCTGAAATAAATTTTGCGGTTTATATGTTTATCTTCTTTAATTTCCGCTGTGTGTGGTAATAATTAAAACCTTTTATCTTTTGTCATGCTTTTAGGCAAGAGGCACGTTCTATAACTATTGTTAAGGGATATGTGAATCCTTTATATTTCATCACTTTAATCGTTACTGACTCATTTTAGGAAATTTTTTGCACTTACCGTGTTTAGGTAGTGTGTCACACGTATTTGGCTAAGTTTGGGTACATATTTTTCAAAACAGCCTGCTGTACAATTTAATCTCCCACAACCTTAACATTACATCATAAAATTACAACAACGTAAGATAATAAATAGGCCGTGTCTTTGCACCGCCGTGTCCGTGTCGGTAATAGGATTTACACAGACGACACGGAGTTTGGTGTCTATTTGAATCGCCCGTTTCCGGGTAAAAGAACTTTTACACGAATCCTTACTTTACTTACTGTACCCAACACCATCCGTCAAATTTTTATTAGACTTCCTGGAAGGAAGAGGTGTAATAATCAGGCTTTTAATTGTATCTAGAACATAATAAATAATTTTGTTGATGACACGGAGCGTTGTTTTTACACAGATGCGAGTGACACGGACACGGCGGAATACACGGTGACACGGACTAAACAGAGGTTGACCGAACTCCGTGTCGTCCCCAGGAAAACAGGAAAGCCTTCCTACTCAATCTCTGTAAACCAAGCTAGTCCCTGTCACCAGTGGAATCTAGTTTGTGGGGAACTAATATGCAATACTGGGTTGAGCGGTAAGGGTTAGTCTTATCATGTATCCGAGAACTATTTAGAGCTCCTGATGAACCGAACTAGGTCCCTGGCGTCAATGAAGCCCATTTCGCACACAAAATCGCGTTCGTACGGTTGTCGAGGGCCGGGCAATTGCAGAGGAGGTGGAGTATGGCTTCATCTTCGTCTTGAAAACTCCTACAGAAGGCGCACCGAGTCTATCGGCGTGTCAGCCTATGAGATAGTGGCCCGAAATAACGGCCACGCTGACGCTCTTGACAGTTTATGGTTAAGCTTTGGTCATTGTATGTCGAATGATCAAGCAGGAGTGTTCTTCCTGCTATCCTAAGTCCTTCTAGATATCATAAGTTTTTTAACATATTGTTTACATTTTCATTACGCCTTTTATTTAGCACAGCTCTCTTTCCCTTATTGGAATTTCTTTGTTTTTAACTTTTTCCTGATTTAACTTTTATCACTAATTCGTTTTTTGTCAATTCCTTCTTCACTTAGGTATCGAAGGCAGTCATTAAAACTTTGGAATGCTAGATTAGGCTGAAAAAATAATTGATCATATCTATCTACTTCCATTTCCTCCATCTCTTCCAATTCGAAATTTTCCTCTGGATATTCAAATTCATCCATGGAAGAAGTTCCAGGTATTTTCCTAATTTGTTCACGACATTGTCCACAAATCTTCGATCGTAGACTTAACTGCGGAAGTCGTTCGTAATTTCTGGTTATCATGGAATTCTCAGAAAACTATTCTTTCCTAGTACAGGATGCAGTGCAAAGTTTTCATAGGAATAATCCACTGGCATTGAAATTGGAAAGAAAAATTTGCCGCTCAGCAAGAAAAAATTTCTACAGAGTCTTCTATATCTGTTCACTACGCCCATATCCTGTGGAGTACCACCTTGAAATTTTCACTGTATTTGCGTAATGATTCAATAAATAATATATATTTAAAAAAATCAAAGTTAGGCATTTTGAAATATTTAATAATATATAATACTATTATTAACCATAAAAAAATTTCTCCCATGCTTTTTTTGCATTGTACGTATTGTCCCCTTTGATTTGATATCTCTTTTATTGATGTAGGATAAGTAAAACTAAAGTTATGAATTTTTCAACTCTCCGGTAAATGCAAAAATTTCATCATTTTTCAAAATTTCATTCTCACATATCTCAAAAAGTGGAAGGTTAAAATTAAAAAAAAATGACACAATTACCATTCTCATAAATCTCTACTAATATGCAAAGTTTTGTGAAAATCGAAGAGGGTCGATTCAGAACCCTGGTCGATTTTTCGTGGAATGACCTATAAATGTTTTTAGTTTGCACACCAAATTGATTTTTTTGACCATTTTATTGTTAATATATTCAACATGCTCTTTGAATTTGAGGTGAATGTCTTGAATTTGCTCCTCCCCTAAATCTAGGTTTTCCCATAACCATACATTTTGTTTTCTCTGCATTAACATTCAAGAAATTTATTCTTAATCATTCACTAACTAAAGCTGATTCAAAAATTTATTCTATTAATCATATCTTGAATATTCCTCTTAAGGTATCATCTGCAAACATATGCATAAGCAGTTTGTACTATCCTACTACTTCTATCAGGTCATGGTTATACAATATGAATAACAGTGGTCCCAATTTACTACCTTGAGGAACTCCAATATTATCAATTCTTTTCTTCTGAAACGCCATTATTAAATCTAACCTTCCGATGTCGGTCCTTGAGATAATCTTGTAACCATTCTTATATACTTCCATGTACACGAATGCTTGGAACGCTTCGGGAGACGGATCTGGATCAATTCGTTGAGCGGCACAACCACCATGCCATGGGTCCCGGGTTCGAGACCAGGGGACACTTATTATATAACACGAAAACGAATCGAATTTCTAGTCACGACAAATTTTTACGTGCATTTTCTCATTTGAAAACGTATCTAGGCTAGAAATTCGTTTCGTTTTCGTGCTCCGTAATAAAGCCCCCGGTCTCCCCGTGAGCTTTTATTAAGAAATTAAATCCACTTCGTCTCTGTGCTTTTGTCTAGCTAGCAGCAATGCAAAAACAAGAATTCAAGTTTCCTCACTTACCTTACCCTAATTCCCTTCCGGCCAAAACCATGCTAACGCATCAAAGTATTGTCCTCTAGGCTTTGGCCACATCATCTAAAAAAAGCAAGTTTTCAAACTTTATACTGATTTATTTTGACTAGTGGCGGAATGAAGGATTCATCCAAGTATTCTCCCGGTATCCTTCTGCCAAATTGCGCCGCTTTAGTTAAGACATGAAGGGTGCATTCGTCAGAAAAATTAACCTAGAGAAGTTCGAGAAAACAAACAATTTATTTAGATAGCTTCCGAGTATTTTTTATTTGGGTTAATGATGACCTACATTCCAAAACATAGCATTCTGATTCCTGTGACTTCGCAATGCTCATACGGGCCACCTGCATCCTTTGAGATGGGGCTTCTTTGACGACCGGTAGCTTTTAATATCCTCTTCCCGAAGCCTTCCCCACAATGTTGCTCTGGATATTTCAATTTCCCCCTCCCTCAGAACTCTTAGGTGTTCGCGCAGAGGCAGCTTACGGTTCTCTAAAACCATCCGGTTGATCTTACGATCAGTTTTTCCCGTAGTTTCCCTACCATCTCGACGACAAAAAGGACGAGTTATTAGGTCTAGGTTGCCTTTCCTCAATTGTTTGGCCATTTTTGAAACTACAGGGCGGGCTAACACAATACTTCTGCACAGTTAAGTTTCGCGGCCTTCAGAAGGCCAAAATATCCTCTCTTTTTTTTCTATGCGGATATCCTTATTAGTGCCCATTCTTGAAAAATAAAAAATTATATGAAACAAACAATCGGGATTTAATTTGCGGAAAACAAACCATTACCTTACCCGTTATTTGTGGAAAACAGGCCCTTAATGTAGTAATTTTGAACTGTTTTAACTAAAAGAATCAAACTAATGGACAACAAACACAATTTAAAAATATTTGTCAAATTTAAAAAAAGAAAACGCGAAAATAGCGCTCACAACCAAACGTAATATTCAACGATTTTCGCACGATTGCCACAAATTTAATGATTCCAAGATGTGAACGCAAGGTTTTGCCAATAAAAATCACTAGTTTTAGACGAAGAACAGACTTTGATAATTCACTGGAAAAAACAATGACGCAATTATATGATCTCAATGCAATGTTAGAGGCACCACAAAGTAAAATTCTACCGCCATCTATGAGTGTTCCAATTGCGTGAGCACCCCCTGTATGTTATACATTTTGCTCAATTTTCTTAAAAGTAAATCTCTACTTATTGTTATTGGTAGGCCCTCCTGTAGTGTAATAATACTGCTACTACCCCCTCCCCCTGATCAATTGCTCTTCACCAATCTTCAATCACCAGTTGAATGTTGCTCTCTAAATCCTTACTGATGTACTGTTAATATTTCATTTTCACTAATATATTTCCTTAATGTTGCGTATACACCAATACCTCACTTTGCGTCGGGGTTACGTTCCCAAAAAACACGACGCAAAGTGAATTAAGATTTTCTATAGCAAACCATGTAAAGATCGAAGATAGGTTCCAGGGTTACGAAAATACTACTTTTTAAAAAGAAAATTGAACAAAGTAAACATTAAAAAAACAAATATAATATATATAATATAAAATTTTATTGCATACATACAAAAAACAAAAAAAAAAGTATTCAATTAAAACAAAATAAACTATTCAATTAATTTATGAAAAACAAAATTAAAATTAATCACTGTCTGATGAGTCGGCTTTCTTTCACAAAAAATTGGTCCAATGTTTGCTGAACAGCTTTTTTTCAACGTAAAATAAATTTCTTTGTAGCAATTGATATTCGTAGCTACCGCCTGGGACACTTTAAAACTCCTTCCGCTGTCAGAATCGTTTTTAAAAAAATCTCCATACTTCGTCAATCAAACACATCGCTTTGGAAATTTGTTTGGAGGTTAAATTTTGTTCTTCGGAGATTTCTATTGAACGGTCACTGTCATCTTCTTCATTAGCAAATTGCAATTCCAGTTGCAATAGTTCTTCATAAGAGAATTCTTGGTTGTGCGAGGTTAGCAATTCATTTATGTCAGTCTCCTCCATACCTTCAAAATTAGACTCTCTAGCTAAATTAGAAATTTCATAACGAACAGCTGGTGTACCATCAACTTCTGCAGCGCATATTCGGTGAACACATTCAGGCCATATTTTGCGCCAAACACCATTCATGCAAGATGGTTTAATCTCCTCCCACGAATCGGAAATAATTTCTTTGGCTTTTTCCAAAACTCTAGCATGGTAGGCTTATCTTGTCCATCAGTCTCACTTAAAAGAAGTTTAAATGTTCGTCGAAGGTAATAACTTTTAAAAGTCGATATTACTCCCTGATCCATCGCCTGAATAACTGGTGTCGTATTAGGCGGCAAAAATACAAATTTCACGTTTTCTGACAACTCATCAACATAAACTGGGTGGTCAGGAGCATTGTCTACTAGGACCAAAACCTTGAAGTTTAAGTTTTCCTTGTTGCAATAAGCTTTAATTTCTGGAATAGCACAAGTTGAAACCCAGTTTTGAAATAATGATGTTGTCATCCATGCTTTTTGGTTTGCTCGCCAGTGGACAGGAAGCAGATTCTTTAAACAACCTTTCATAGCTCTTGGATTTTCTGATTGATAAATGAGAAATGGTTTAAATTTGAAATCACCATTTGCATTACCACCAAGAAGAAGAGTCAGTCTATCCTTGCTAGCTTTAAATCCTGGCGCAGATTTTTCTGTTTTAGATATGATAGTTTTGTTAGGTAGACGTTTCCAAAATAACCCAGTCTCGTCAACATTAAAGACTTGTTTGGGATCATAGCCACCTTCATGAATTAATGCTTTTAACTCTGCCTGGGTAGCGTTCTGCAGCAGTTATATCAGCACTAGCTGCTTCGCCTTTAAGAGCAATGTTGTGCAGATTTGCTCGAACCTTGAATCTCTCAAACCAACCCTGACTAGCTTCAAATGTTTCATTCATGTCTGTATTACTACCACTAGCATTATCGTTGGACACTGCTTTACTTTTTATGTCATCAAATAAGCTTTTTGCTTTCGTCTGAATTACCATTTTACTTAATGGTATTCTCTGAGCAACTTGATTTTCAATCCAAATAGAAAGCAAGGACTCAATTTTGATCATCAAAGCACTCCTTGTATGGGTCATCGTTTTAGCATGTAATGATGTTGCAGATTGCAGCCTCTCTTATTTTATCCCCATCTCGATCTCTAATAGTTCTGACAGTTGTTGCAGCCAGACCAACAACCTTTGCTATCTCCACAGCCTTCTCTCCCTTATCAAATCGTCGCAGAATATCTAATTTTGTCTCCAAGCTGATAGTTTTTTTTTAGTTTTGGTAATTCTACCAGCAGCGCCCTTTCCACTCATTTGGCTAAAAAAAATTCAAGTGTATGTAAAAAAAAAATAATATAACTCTGCCAACCCGTAAAAATTTATAAAATTTATTATTCTCTTTTAAAGAAAGCACAACACACTAATTGAAACGTTACAAAAAGCACAACACACTACATAATTGAAACTGAATGATGAAATTATTGAAAATAAAACTGTTAGAAAGGGAATCCCCGAGTTTTGATGGCATGGCGCAATTAGAAACAAAAGTGGTGCCATCTTTTAGAAAAAAAGAAAAATTAAAAAAATTTAAAAAAAATTAAAGACTCGAACCCAAAACAACGCAACCTCGAAAATTTAATGACGCACAGTGAAAATTAGTACTAATTAAGCAGCGACGCAACTTCGAAAAAATGCAAAACGAAACGACGCAAAGCGAGTTATTGGTGTACTATTGCCTCTGTGATTTTTTCAATCATTGAAAGAGTATTAATTGGTCATTGGAGATCACTGCATTTTGCACTACCCTTTACTTTGGCAATAGGAATAACCACAGATGTTTTTAAGGTCTTTTACATCATTCTTGGGTTTAGAGATTCTTTAACAATACTAGTAACTTTAGTCCCAATTACCCTCCATAATTTATTAAACATTTCACTATTAGTCGTGTCTGATCCAAGATATTAAGTTCTTAACAATAATTTCAATTTTCTGGGTTGTAATTGTAACTTCATGAAACACACTCAGATTACCATTTTGGTCTTTGTTGACCATGGTATCAAAATTGGTATTTTCTGTACTATTTCATCAAATACTATGTACTGTGGGAAGTTTCGTGGGATTTGAACTTCTACTTCCCCTTACACGTTGGCTTTAACTTTCCAAGCTTTTTAACTAAAAACCAAGATCATTGACAAAACAACTTTTGTGCACATAGTCATTGAAATATTTTTTTCACAAATATATTTTACGTATTGTGAATTATTTTAGATGTTTATGACAATGTCGCAAGTGGCGGAGGACACGGAGACTATAACACAAAACAAAATAGCCAAAGAAACATAAGCGAGTTGACTGCAGCCAAACCTGACTGGCAAACAAGCATTCTTATCCAAAGCCTGATTTACTTATTATGTAAAACATTAGAAAAAGACTCAGACGCTGCAAATGAATCGTACAAGGCTATATGTGAACAATTAAGTAGAATTAATCTCATCAATGCTTCGATGAGTGAACTTGAAGATGTTTATAGAGGTCAACTTCAGGCGAAAATATCTAAAATAATAAACGCCGTCCGAGGACTTGACATTCCCATTTGCCTTCCATCATTAGAAAATCAATCACAACCTCTTGAGACTTGTTGGTCCCGATACCATAAAGAATTTGAGGAAATTAATTTTATAGATGGTATGACCTCGTTAAGGCAATATACGAAATTCTTTCAAATAATTTGATTTTTTAGGTGGCGCATTCGGTAAAGTTTTCAAAGCTCGTCATAAATTAGATGGCATTGATTATGCCGTTAAACAGATTAAAATAAATTCTAGAACTATTAAATTGGTCCATTTGGCCGAAGTCAAAACAATAGCAAGTCTAAATCATCCAAATATAGTGTCATACAAAGCTGCATGGTTAGAACCATTTGGTCAAGATACTGTATCAAATCGAAACGTGGGATCTGATAATGATTCGACTGAACAAGAGACGGATAAAACAAGCGACAGCGACATCAGTCCCCCAGATGAATCATCAGACTTTATTCAATTTGATCGTAGTAAGGCTGAGGATTCTAACTCCCGAAATGGCTTAACCAACAATAATGGAGTACTTTGCAAATATGGATACCGTAACTCGGTGACTAACATAAAATCTACACGAAATGTAGCAATTCTTTATATTCAAATGTCCTTGTGTGAGGTTACTCTAAAAATATGGCTTCAAGAGAGAAACAGTTGCAGTACATTTGAAGACTACTATAAGAACTTTTTTCGAGACTGCGAAACATCACATTTAGAAATCGTAAACGACATATTTTGTCAAATATTATCAGGATTGAATTATATCCATTCAAGAAATATTGTACATCACGATATCAAACCTAGCAATATTTTTCTGGGGTTGGAAAGTGAAGGAAAATTATCTGTACAGTTAGGTGACTTTGGGTTAGCTTGCCCCCTTCAAAACCACGAAGGAATTTCTATTGGCACTCCAACGTATGCTGCACCTGAACAACTACTAGGACAATGTAATCCAAAGGTAAATATTAATAATTGATTGTAAAACAATTACTTTTATAGAGAAACTGTAGATCAGTATTCTTTACTTCGTGGAATTATTAACATTTTTTTTTACTTTTGTGTCAGAGTGATATATACAGCCTGGGTATTGTTTTATTAGAACTTTTACTAAAGTTTAGCACTGCTATGGAACGCAGTCGCATTATATTAAATGCAAGAAAGGGAGTACTGCCGCCCGAATTAAGTAAACAATTTACAGCACTTCTTAAGAGGTAAGTCTATTTTTGTGTTAAGTTTATAAAACTTTAAAAATGTAAATTAGAAAAGCCACCTCCGCCCAATTTAAATCCCGAGTTGCTTAAGCCTTTCGGTAGGGAATCGAGAACATTCCTTTAAGATACATACTAAGCAAATTGCTTGAGAAGTAAAACATCTAATTGCAGGCAAAAAATAAAACCTATACTGCAATTGCGTAATCTCTTTCGAGAATTACTTCTCTAAACTAAGGCTGCTGGCATTACAAAACCTACTTGAATTTTTGCTTCTATAACTGCGTGCATTTAACTTATTCCACTACAAATGTCTGGTTTGTGTAATCTTGCGACTTCAAACCGGTTGATTAGAAAATTCGTCAACGGTTTATCATGCAGCAGAGTAATACAATTTTGTCGGCGGATTGAGAGCAAATCTGCCCCGCCCCTCTTTAATGAAATCGAGAATTCTCTTCATAATTCGAGTTTACTTTTTTACACTGTTGTCTTCTGCAAGTGATATGATGTCTTAGAAACTATTTTTATTTCAAATTGTTTTGTTTAAAAAAAAACGAAAACAAAATTCTAAATAGGTACCGTCAAAATTGATGAATCGGTAAGAATTTATAAAGTTGGCACTCTCAAAAGGTTCGGTCATATTCGGGTTGACTTCATCTTTCATCTGTTCACATGTATATACGCTGCACAGCAGCTGCTCTTCTGTGTTCACATGTCTGTCTGTTTACTTGAAAGTTTTTACCGAAAGTTTTCATCCGCACTGCGTCTGTTTACTTTTGGACTTGAACAAATTTGACAGTCAAGTAATTTCCCCTTTTACCCAAATTTTACACACGCTGATGAGTGTGAACAAAATTCTCACAGTTTTTGACTGACACTATGCCGTTCCTTAAACATTTTGAGTGCATGGGAAATGGTATTTCGCTGACTTTCACCTCTTTGACCACTTTTTTATAAGTCCATTTTGGTTTTTACAGCAAAATTTTTGCAATTCTTTTCCGGACAATTTCTTTCACGTTTATCTGTATTTTATTCCACTTCAAACACAAAAAAGAATCCGTTGTAAAGAATAAACTAGTTCATGCAGGCTTCTAAGAAAAAAGGGGTGCGAGAAAATGCACCAATTTAGGATGACGCAGGTAGTGTGGAAAGTGCAAGTGAATACTAGGTTAATTTATAACAATTCGTAATATATGAAAAGTTAATTGTTATACTATTTCTATGCATGATTAAGTTAATGTTACTAAATCGTCGACTGAGGATTGAATTAAATCTGCCAAAACACGATTTTAAGAAAAATTTGTTCACAGTTTTAGTACAAATGAGTTTACAGCAAAAGTAATTCTAAATATCCCAGAAACTAAGAAAACTAGAATAAAATGGATAAATGCATTCGAACCAAATTAACCGATAGTAACCCCTTTTAGTGAAAAGATGTCGTTTTGGCCTGTTAGGCGGCTCAATCCTCAGTCGAGAAGCAAAAAGAGCAGTAAACATAACGAAAGCAATAATCTAATAATTTTTTTTTAGTTTACTGGCCAATGTCGACTCACGTCCAAATACAAAGGAATTACTTAGCTTCATAAAGACTCTTAAAAAGAATCCAGATCGGATATTTTTGAAGATAAAAGATGAAAAAATCGAAGAATTAGAAGAAGAACTACATGCGGTACGCGCACAGCTTAATGAACTACTTACAGAGCTCCAAAGTAAAGATACACGTATTAGCACTCTTGAAAAATTACTTGTTGAAAAAGATGAGGAAATTTCAAAATTATCAATACTTTTGGAACAGTCTGTGACAAAATAGGACGTTTTATTAGAAAATTTTAAATTAAACAATTTGACAATTATTTGGATAATATAGAGTTTAAATAAATTATTTACTTCTTATAAAGAACTGTCTTACTATAACCATCTGCTCCTACTCGGAATCCAAATAAATTTCATTGATAAGTCTACAGAAGAATTAACTGTATATAATCAAGAGGTGCCAAAAAGTTCACTAATAATATTTTTAAATTATTTAATACAACAAAAAACTGCCTTAAAGTACTTAAGCAAGATTGTGCCATTAATCGCTCACGTGTCGTTCACTTCTATCCATTCACTGTCTTCTAGCTAACTCTAACGCATCTACTGATGTTTTTTACATTATAGCCTTCCAATACAATCATTTGCGCTATGGATCTACTAAAAATTCCGTTGGAAACAATGCGCTGGACGTCAGTTGGTAACCGATTCCACAGTCGAGCACACTGAAGTAAGAACGCTCACCAAACTGACTCCTGCACCGCGGGATCAAAAGGTTTAAATGTCTAGTCGATTGCAAGAACTGTAACTTCTCAAAGATATATACTGGCTGCCTAAGGTAAATGAGCTTGTGGAGAAATATCAGGATACGAAAAGCGAAATTTGTATCCAAATTGCATCCGAGAAAAGAGTTAGAATGCATTGATATATGACTATTGCGGGGAAGTTTGTAGACAAATCTAACCACATCATTAAATGCAACATTAATTTTCATCCTGCATACTGAGTCAAGAACCGGAAATATAATACTGGCATATGTAAAATGGGGAATAACTAATAATTTAACAAGACGGCTGCGTAAACTAAACGAAAGGATGCTAGAGCTTAGCCAGAGCTGCCGCAAACAGCCATAAATTTTTCCCATTATGCCCTTAATGTAGTTGCAGCACGAGAACTTTGTATTGAGTTCAACACCCAGATTTCTGATAGTGCCCCTATAAGGGAGAACTACCCAGTTTAATAATATTGGAGATAGCAAATTAGAGTCAATCCCATTTCTGTAAATAGCCAGACAGTTAGATTGGCTTGGGTTAAGTACCAAGTTATTTAGTATGGACCATTCATGTATTCGCTAAAGTTCGTCGTAGAGCCAACAGCCACAGTCCCCGACTAATCCTATTGCCCTGCTGAGATATATTTGAACGTCATCTGCATATAAGTGCATAGAGGCATCAATAACTACATCAGGAAGGTCATTAATATACAAGCTGAACAACAAAGGCCCTAAAATGGATCCCTGAGGTACGCCTCACCTGAGTAGTTCGACCTCCGATTGCTCATCCTTAACCCGAACAAATTGACTCCGTTCATGTAAAAAGCTTTGGATAAACTTGATAGCCGTCGAAGAGAATGAGAAACGACGGAAAAGGTTTGTTAGCAAGTTAACGTGATTAATAGAATCAAAAGCCTTGCTAAAATCAAGTAGGCAATCCTCATCGAGTGACTCATCTATATCAGATGTAACCCTCAATAAGGCAGTCTCGCAACTGTGAGAGCGGCGGAATCCTGACTGCCAAGTCGATATCATAGAATTTCTGCTGACTTTCAAAAACATTAATCCTGCCATCAGAGACAAAATTAGAGCCAAGCTCGTTCAATTTAACCGTACCATGCCTTTTAAATTTTTGAATAAATTCTTTTTGTTCGCAGACAGAAGAGAACTTGACGACTAGCGGCTTACCGATTACGTTACGATTCTCCTGATGATGAGACTGAATACGAAATGCAGTTGCATACGGAGATAAAACATGGTTAATGTTTGAAGAGATCCGAGAAAGTAACTGCTTTGGGCTTTCATCAGGACATTGAGGAATGCCAGTGATGACAGCATCAGAAAATCTGCTCGCACGATGTACATAATCAAGCTCTTGTCGCATCAGAGAAATCTGACTTTTAAGCCTATCGACCTCGTTACCAAGCTTAGCAATTTCAGCCTGGGTGGATGACACAATTTCATCAATTTTTAGGTAAATCCGCTCTTCAAAAGCCTCGAATCTCTCCAACACAACAGCAGTTAATTTATTAATTAGGGACTTTTCAAGAAGTTCGAAGCGATTAGTAGAACTTACAGAATTGGATCTGCCCGGCTGAAGAGAGCCACTGCTGTCCTCCTCACTTCGCTGACTCTTCGCAGCACCTCTAGTCACAGCAGGAGAGTTATTTTAGGAACTTTAGACACTGTTTTAGCGCTCGAATTCTGATTCTTTCCCATGGCGAACTATAAAAAAAACTACAACTCCGACGATGCTGCACGAGACTAAACACATATGCGGAATGAATCAATTGAAACTACGGTTAAAGCCCGCGGAAAGAAACGAAAATGCAAGAGCTCAGAAAACACGTCTACTCCAGTGATGACATGAACTATTACTCATGTAATATGGAGGTCGTCTAAGTAAACGGAGAATAACGAAGGGCTCAACGCACACGTAAAGTTACTAAAATGTCAATTCGTTTCTATCGTCAATTTAAACTATTCATCTTTATTCGTTAATGTTTATATAAGTAACTAGTGACAACAATATATTTAAATTAATATAATTTCAAATAATAAAAATAATAACAAATGTGTACTGGATCCCATCCACAAGCAAACCTTATATTAAAATGTTTTCTTATATAAATCATCATAAATATGATGTGCTATGCTTCAATCGTGCTCCGTTTTTAATCTGCCCAGAACTGCATGTAGACAGACCCCATTTACACATTCAACCAAATTGTATAACTTCGTGCCTTTTTCTCTGTTTTCTAAATATTAGAGCATCCTTTGGTCAGAATTAGTCAAGGTAAATTTTTAAAACATTGCTCTAACACGCGCCTTAAAAATACTTAAAAGTAAATAAACTTAGCATCATCCGGGCTCTGCTCCATAGGACAGTACGGACACTTTAAACTGAAAAGATATATTTGGAGCGATTAAATCCAATATTTAACTTAAAATCGCCTTTTTAACTTACATGGGACCATTACTAAGCTTATTTAAAGCATCGCGTGATATTACGTGACCGCAAGTCAGTTTCATTGGAGGATTTTCTTCAGAAGTTTGCTGTCGTAGAATTGGACATGCAAATATTGAGTGGTAGCGATTTTCTGGATCCAGATCTATTTCAATCTAAAATGAAAATTTATACATTTCCATAAACTTCAAATAAACTTAATAAATTACCGGAAGTTCGTCTCTTCCACTCCAAATACCTAAAACTTGTCGCGATAGCATCACTTGTTTTATATTTAACAATGCTGGCAGTGCGGTGCATCCGGCGTTTACCACAATTGATAGTGATGAGTCTTTATTTATACCTAACGTATTACATGCATCCTTGAGAAATATGTATGATGCTTCTATCCACATTTCTGGTGAAATTAAATGTTTGTAAGGGGAATTTTGAATTCCTGTGGGTAAATATATCAATGTGCCCATAAGGTTCTGAATTTCCCTCTCAAATCGGTTAACGAATTTTTCAAAATTATTTCTAGCATATGATATTGCCTCAGCTTGTCCGCCCACCCCCCTAGATAGAATCTGACGAATAAAGACGTAACTAAATAGTTTTTAAATTTTCACTTTTAAAACAAACCTGCATAAATGCAAGTCTATGCAATTTAAATTCTAATGCGCTCTGTTTTGCAATAAGTTCATTTGAAAATTTCGTGGCCCATTCTAAGGCTGGCCGAAGATCGTGATCCAGGATAGCTTCCCAAATTTTGTAAATTTCAGCAAAGGGTCCTGCTGATTCATAGACTTCATGTGCTAAATCTTCCGATATACCAGATTCCTGTAAAAGTATATTATTAATTCTGACACTAATCGAAATAAATCATTAAAGACTTCTATTAGTGCCTGCGCTACGTCTTCCATTCCTTGCCTGTAATAGTGTTGTGCTATAATTTTGTTTAGCAATTTTACATTCCTTTCGTCAGTCAATGCATCCGTACGAGCGGTGGCCGTGAAGTCAGATACGAAATTGCGATCGATCACTTTTCCAACTTTACTTACAGTACCATGTAAATCTCTGTGCTCTGTCGTAATTCGTTGCAATTTTTCTTTGGTTTTACAGATTGCTTCCTTTATTATTTCGGCTTGTGTGTCGGAGATCTTAACATCATGGTGTTCTGAAAAAATTATGTTATGCATGTTAAATTTGGCAAATAAAAAAATGCTGTTGGTGTGAGGAGAGTACCGCTAAGATAAATCTTTGAAAAACGAAAAACGTACGATCTGCTGAGTTGTCCAAAATTAAAAAAGAGCTGTTGGAATGGTTTATAGAAAAACGAACAAATCATGTTCCGATCTCTACATAAGTCCTGTTCGAAAAGGCTAAATTTTACTATGAAAAATTTGAGGAGCGCCTTGAAAAATTAAACGAAGTTGTGACTGGGTGTAAAAATTTAAAAAGCGCCATGAATCCGTCGATTTTTGCAAAAGTTTAAGGAAAAAGTTCAAGAGCTAAGCTTGATGCCTGCAAAAATTTATAACGCCGATGAATCTAGATTATTTTGGAAGCTCTTACAAAGCAAAACACTAGTGTATTTTAAAGATTCTTGTGCTCCAGGACGAAATACCAGCAGGCAACAAAGAACATTTATGGTCTACACAAACGGCACAGGGTAAGGTTAAGCGTTTCCTTATCAGGAAAAGTAAGAATCCACAAGTTTTTAAAAACTTCAATGTTAGTACATACACTCTGTCAAAAAAGTACTGGGAATTGATCATTTAAAAAGCCCGCTTAAAGGGATTGCCAAAATTATTTTTTGTCGCTTAACTGGCATACTTGTCCACTATACTGATCTGTTATTTAGTTTGTTTACAGTGCTCGATTTTGTCAGTTCTCTCAAGTGTGTTTTCCCATTTTTACAATGGATAAAAATATTGAACAAAGAATTTGTCTCAAATTTTGCATTACAAATGGAATTTCGTATGCCGGATCGCTGAAAATGTTACGGAAGGCTTACGGTGAATCGACTTTATCGAGTGGTACAGTGCATTCAAAAGCGGTCGAGATGTGGTGAAAGATTTGTCTCGCTCTGATCGGCCATCAACGTCTTCAGAGACGGAGACGGAGTTGGATCAATTCGTTGAGCCGCACGACCACCACGCAATGGGTCTTGGGTTCGAGACCAAGTCTCCCCGTGAGCTTTTATTTAGAAATGAAAATAATCCACTCCTCTAGCTCGCAGCAATGCAAAAACAAGACATTCAAGTTTCCTCACTTCCCTTACCCTAATTCTCTTTCGGCCAAAACCATGCTAACGTATCAAAGGGTTGTCCCCTAGGGTTTGGCCACATCGTATAAAAAAAACTGAAGTTAACACCGCTATAGTGAAGGAAGTGGTGACTGAAAATTGTCATTTAAGTTTGAGAGAGATAGCCGCTGAACTTTCTGTGCCTCACAAACCAATTCGTACCATTTTAAACAATTGTTCGGGTATGAAACACGTTGCCGCTCAACTCGTTCCGAAAGAGCTGAATTTTCTTCAAAAACTCAATCGCGTTAAGGTCGCTGAAAACATGATAGAACGAGTTAATTCCCACCCCACATTCATATAATGAATTGTAACTGGTGATGAGGCAGGGGCTTACGAGTTTGACATGTAAATAAGTCAACAATCTTATGAATGGCGCCATCCAACTGAGCCGAAACCGAAGAAACCACGTCAAAGTCTATCAAAAGTCAAGGTGAAGTCGAGTGTTTTTTTTTATTACCGCGGTGTTGTGCACGCGGAATTTTTGCCACAAGGTCAGACAAGACTATCATTGCAAACGAATTTCTAGTCAAAAACTCAACGAATACCATCGAGCAACCACCGTATTCACCTGATATGGCTCCGGCCGACTTTTTTCTCTTTCCAAAACTCAAATTACCACTCCGAGGCACCCGTTTTGAATTGATAGAAAAAACTAAATTTAACTTCAAAAAGTAATGCAAAGTTAATGCAGTTAAGTAGTTAAGTCGTTTTTGCCGGGAAATTTTATACGATACGTTTTTGCCCGAAATCTCACGCGATTCGTTTTTGCGCGGAACATTTTCTAAGCCACTTTGGCCCGAACCTTATAAATAGGTCACTTTTACTCTCAGCCTTGTTCTTGCACTCACCGATTGATCATTGGATATAACGTAGTCTGTAAGAGTTTTTGATATTTCAGTCACTCGCGTATATAACGATATTAACTGTTGACAGTTATTGTCTTCAATTATTTGCTTAATCCTTCGTTTATTTGCGTTTTCCATTTTAAAATCTATATTAAAATCTCCGACAACTATCACTTTCATACAACTCTCAACAAGATCTTCAAACCATTCTTCGAAGTATCCAACAAACTCAGAAATCTAAGAGCTAGGTGATCTATATACAATACCTATTGCCCACCACATTATCTCTCTCTACAAACTATTCCTTTTTAGCATATAATACCACACCACCAGTACTAGAAGATTCACTATCTCATCTATGCATCATATATCCATTTAAATCAATTTCGCTGTCTTCAACATCAATTGTTAAATGCGTTTCTGATAATATTACAAAGTCATAATTATTTTCATACACAAGAATTTCTAATTGTTCAAAGTTATTCATCAGCTCTTGAATATTTAAATGTAAACCTTTTAATTGCTAAAAGCCCATTCTATTATATACACATGGTCGTAACAGAAATGCATGAACTCAACGCTGAGGTTGTCCCGTTCGTTATTGAAAGCAGCTACAATCTTCAGTATTGCAAGACGAATCTACGATTTACATTTTTTATTATTATTTCTTATTTCATTACGCACTAACAACTCCAAGCATTACTACATCATCACAGGCGTAATCATAGCGATATAAGGAAATGCCTCGAATGTGAACCACATAAATGGTGCACATGGCAACGCTAATAGAAAAAGTCTTTTTTGAGCTACGCGGAACAGACGTTCGATAAGATGGCGAGATCCTTGATGGGTTATGATATTGGATTGACCAGATATAGAAGAGAAGAAGAGCAGAGAGACGATAGTGAGGCTGGCAAGCAAGGAGGTCTAGAAAATAATAGATAGATAAAAAAGAACGTAGGAAGAAAAAGGAACGTAGGAAGAAAAAGCAGTGAGGAAGGAAAACGGTGAAGTGTGAAAACGGAGAGTGTGAAATTGCGGAAAGAAAAGGCATCTAGAAAAGAGGGAATTAACCAGGACATACAGGTTAGAGCAATAAGTATCGAGTTAGGTGAATAAGGAATTATAAACAAATTATTAAATTAGCATAGTTCGTAAGTAGGCTTAAGAAGTGAATTATTTAAAACTAAAGGTAGTATTATGATATGAAATAGGTTCTTTTACGCTTGTTAGAGGATCCATAAAAGCAAATAAAAATTTTCAACGGATATATCTTTGTTTTATTTCTAAAATAAACGGTTTTTGTTGAATATCACAGATTATAACTTTGGGCACTTAGACCATATAGAAGTTATACTCTTCAAATATCAGCCGTCAGCTCTTCATTTAATGTTTATTTTACACTGAAAGTCAATAGCAAAATAATAATTATCTGAGATTACTTTCAACATGCAAAACAATCCAACGTGCCAAAAAGTTGTTGTTGAAGTTTTTTTACGATTATTCTTGCCACACAACCTTGTGGGGATTCTTCCGATATGATAATGTTAACTCGGAGCAATGAAAGCAATTACCACAAACCATTTTTTTTGATTGGCTTAGAAGAAACAAGAGAAAAGGCAAGGACAACAAAAATAATTATTAATAGATTTTTGTCAATTCTTTTTACGTTTCATATCAATAAATAATTTCTTATTTTTAAGATATCAATTTATCTCAACCTTTATTTCTATCGCATTTAAAAAGTAGAGAATAATTTATTATCTGCAAGTACTTAAATTCTCAAAATATATTTAAAATAATAAAAAGCACCTTCGACGTAAATACGTTGTTAAGAGTTTAATACTACAAAATGGACACTAACAAATATAAACAGATGCATAATAAAGAATATTTCTTTAAGGAACTAGTTTTACTGAAACATTTAAGAACTCACATAAAGAACTTTAAAAGGCGAATCTGAAACACCACTTACCATCTTCTAAGGCCTGTTTTATCTCCTCGAAAAGTGTAGTCACATCACCTATAACTTTTTCTGAATGTTCATGTATTCCGGTGAATTTTAATATAACACGTTCAAGTTCTTTTTCTACCGCGGAACAAGACTCCATAATTTATGCACTTATTACACAAAGAATTAAAAAATTTTCTTCTAGATCTACCGCAGTTCACCAAACTTTCCTTCACCCCCAATACAAATAATAATCCTGCGAACTGTCAACGTCAAATTTGTCTGCAAAAAACAAACATCCGGAATTTGGCGAGTTCATCGTGCTTGGGCACATTTCATCTGTGTGTTAAATGGGCAAAGTGATTGCAGCACTCTCAATACAGCGGTTAATTTACCTTTTTCAAAATTCAAATTGATTAGCTTTTCTCAAATAATAATAAATTACTGCAAATTAAAAGAAAAGTATTGGAAGAAAGATTTGTTATTATATCGAATTCTCTTTCGTGTTGCGATCTTAGTAAATTACTCTCTTCAAAGCTTATATAGAAATGCGATCTTACAATCGTAATAAGCTCAATATTATCCCAAGTTTTCTTTCGTCGTACATCTTCATGGATTTCCTCTCCCAGCGGACAATTTAGCTGCTTTACGGGGTGCTATGTTCGAAGCTCCCCAATCACTTGTTCTGTAGGTTCAGCTTCTCCAGGTCAGTGAAATCCAGATTACTGCTTTTGCCATTTTTGGGTCTAGCACTATGGATTAATCCGACCAGGTTATGGCGTTCCGTTTGTGGAATCGACTACCTTTAGCATACAGATAACTGGGGTCACCATGTTCCTTTAAAGCTAGGTGTCTTGATATGTTTCAGGGTTATTGACAAAAACTGACTTCTTATGTCTATCTATTTCGAGCTAATCTCATCCCCCCGTCCTATTAATATTATCTAGTTAACTTATCACCGCACTCATCAGCTCTGAATTACACGAGAGCGATTTTACCCCATGAGTGGCGAAAACCTGTTTTTTTTTTGGTGAGAGAAGTGAGGTAGGAGGGTCATCTGTGAGTGTCAATCACGAACCTTAGAGGTTTTGCTTGAGTTTTTCTTGATTTGCTTTGGTCCATTTTCGTAACTTCCTCATTAGGGTTCGAAAATTTTTTGGTGTCAGGTTGATTTAGTATTGCTTGAGCCGGCGAATACAAATTTTCAACCCTGCAAAACACTTATAAACCGGTTTTTTAACGTCAATCAAAGCCCCTTTCATAGCAACACTCCGACGGGTTTTCTACTTTTGCACAGAAGAGAATTGCTGTGAGTCATGGGGTAAAATCCCTCTCGTGTAATTTGCGATTTAGCATTTCCTTCTTTTACCTCTCATTCTTCTTACAAGTTTGCGCATCGCAATCTTAGCCGCCCTGGGGCTTTGCAGTCATTTATTATACTTTTCAAGTAGTAGGTTATCTCGAATTTACTGAGCTGCGTTGGCGAGGGAATGGCAGCCGACGTGCGGACGTTGCGTTTCTGATTAAGAAAAGCTAAACTCCTTTGGGTCTTCCTCAACAGCAGCACAAGAGGATTAGTTTTTTTAGCTGCCTTTGCAACAAATCGCAAACTAAATGATATTCCAACTAACTTTCGATTTCTTGCAAAGGCTTCCAGCAGCTAATCCTTTGGTGCTGCTGTTGAGGAGCTTTTTTTAATGAGAAACGCAGATCGTGTAAAGAAATGGTAATACTTCTTTCCCTGCTCGGCTTGTTACAAATCAAACCTTGATTCCTGAAATGTGGTTTTGTAAAAATTAGTTTGGGAATGATAAAAGACCAGTAAGCAAGGGCCAGTATGAAAGTAAAAGTCGATGCGCCCGAAAAGTGCTAGTGAACAACTTTCTACTAGAGATAAGTCTTTAAAATTTCATTATAAGAAAATTATAGAAGTGTCTAGAAGACTGTTCTGCACGTTTCTTTGCATCGTTGTCCAATTAATAGTATTTACCTAGCTTAAAGATTTATTTGTTAATTTTGTTCAATAAAAGAGACAACCTTAAAGTGATCACCTTTTATTTAAACAACATTCAACTGCAAGTAATTAATTTTTTTTCTTTTTCTCTTTTTTTGCCAAATCCAAGCCATGTATCTGCTTTGGTGGTATTTTGTAGGTTTCCGTGAGCAAATTATGCAAAAATTTTATTTGATTTCCTTGGATCTGTAGTTGAATTTGTTTCTGATTAGGAGACTTTATTAAAGTTGTACTGGCCGCAGCACCTAATTTACAAGCTTTAGCAAATTCTTGAATAATTATGCCATACGCTTCTAAATTGTTAACCAACGTGACTTTTTTGTTGCCTGAACGAGTAGCTAATGACATAGTAATTGGCGGTTTGTTACACGATGTATCATTTTTAGCTCTCATCTCATAGGTGTGGTCCATTTTCGAAAGTATTGTCCGATATAAGTCATCAAATGAACACTGCTCTACTTTACAGACAATGGATAATCTTTGATCTAATTTAATAATTTTAGTATTTTCAACGTAGTTGAGCTTATTTTTACTAATGTATTCCTTTAGAAGCTTCTTGACATCAATACTTGACAATCCGTCACCCCTTTTGTAGCTTAAAGCCGAAAACAAAGCTATTGTGGCCTCAGTAACTGTATACAACTCCATCATTTCTGAGTGAAATAGTTGCGGTGCATTATTCTCATTTCTTTCATCAGTCGTTTTATCATCAGGAATAAAATTAATAACGTCCGGATGATCAAAATCTACTGAAACTATCTTTTCCACTCCTTTGGTTTCTTCGCGAACAACAATTATTCCTCTGTCAGACATTTCGTTTAAAAATTTCGATAATTTCTTGTAGGAAGTTTGCTTAAGGTCTATTTGTTTTGTAGCAGCCGGAATCACATGGAGTCTGTAGAAATTGCTCGATAACAATGGCAACGATAAAACCTTTCTGTCGTATTTCAAAGCCGTTAAGAACGCTGCTTTAAGAATGTCATCCATAGTTTCTTTCACCTCAACGTCCGCTTGCACTAGTTTGTCATTCTCGTTACAATTGTCTTGTCCTTCGTCAACAACTAAATCCTCATTTGATTTCTCTAAGTTACCTGCTATTTCTGCAAAACTTTCAATATGCTCTTTTGGCGCAATCGTTTTTCTGGTTGCTCCTAATTCGGGGAAATCATCATCGTTTGGCAGGGCAACAGTAGATTCTAAATCTGGTATTTGCATGGTGACTGTAGGCTCGATTCCCCACAATTTATCACCGAAAACGTGCAACATTTTAACGCAAGGCCCATGTCCGCCACACATGAAAAGATCATCGCTAGATCTGGCTAAACGTCCAACACCAACAGCTGCTTTATTTGAAGTCAAATTTACTGAAACGATCTGATCTTTCTTGTAACGACCATAAGCATTCATGCCAGCTTCACGTCTCATGACTCCTAAAAGACGTTTTCACAATTATACTAAATCAAATTGGCTTTCAAACTTACCTGGCAACATAAGATCAGCCCCATTCGCCAGTTTCGGTAGGACAGCGGGATGAGTTGTGAAATATGGTACCAGGTCCTTAATCACCCAAAGCGTGTAAATTGTTGGCACAATTAAGCCAGTCTCATCTTCGAAAAACATTGGCCGTTTATCAACAGAAAAAATATTTGATAAAACTCCACCGTGCGTTGTAATTTTAATGTGGGTTATGGTGGATTTATTGGGAATTAACAAGGCAATGTTCTCGTCATTTAAATCTGGGAAGCTCTTTTGAAGCCTTGCTTTTAGTTTTTTCACTTCCGATCCTTTTAACTGGACATTGCTTTTTAGTTTAAATGGCTTAATAAACATTTTTTTAAATAGACTTTTTCCTAAATGTAGAGAAATGTCAAAAAATTTAACGTCAACTAAAATACTGAACTTTGATGCGTTTGTGAAATTATACGAGGTTTCAAACCATTGAATCTACTTGGGCGCATTCTTGTTTCAATAGATTCAGTGACAGTTTCAAAATAGGGATGGGTTGCAAAAATCTTCGAATTCCGATAGGAGTTTGCACATTCGAAGTTTCCAGTGATTGACAGCCGTCATATTGCCGAATTGTTTGCAAATTGGGCTTTTCTGTACATAATTTACTTGCAAAAATGGCATTGAGTCTGAGCAGGTAGAGTTAATATTTTACTTCCAAACATATATAGTTTTAAAAAGGTGTGGTGTTGAGTAAATAATAACAATCGAATTAATAATCGATTATGTAAAAAAATGTTACGAAACGAATGCACATTTTGCAGCTGATACCGGAGGAATCCACTGCCGTCTGGATTGCTCTGGTATCATCACTTTAAGGCTAAAATGGAAAAAAAGTTATTTGTGTCGTTAATATCTGTTCCAAGAAAATACAACATAATTTCAATATATAATTTTTTTGAATAAAACTAATTAGGGTACGCGCTACACCTGATTTCATAGGACACGAGTTTTCAGACATCCTCGACTAAAATTGTGAAGTGCTAGTTTGGAATATTTTATCGGAGTACCCATGTCGTTGATGTACAGCACGAATAAAAGAGCTGGTCCCTGCGAAACACTACTTACGATGACATTGACCAACTTTCGGCGTCTAGCTGCTATTAACTACAAACTCACTGAATTAGGTTTTCTCTTTAGATCAAACTCGGTATTCAGCTTCCTTAGAAGGTGCTTTTCAAAGGCCCGTTTTCCGCTTTGAATAGGTTATAAATTTCTGCTTAACCCTACGGTTTTTGTTCAGTGTAAGTGCTTGCATTTGTCCTCCCATGGCTACAGAATGGCTCATGTCCGATGAACTGAGAATTCGCGCCTTTTGTTGCCAAGTGATTTGCCGTCTGATTGCCTTCAATGCCCTCGTGCCCTGGTACCCAGGCCAACGTGATGCTGTTGCCCTGAGCCAGTTCCTTGAGTGCATTGACAATTCTAGACTCGTAGCTGTTGGTTTCCACAATCTTGAGTTCCGCCTGACTGTCAGACGTTGTATATTTTACCACCGCGTATACCTCTCAAGTGCGCAGAGTTCGATGGCGTGTATCTCAGCTTAAAGGATGGTTGGTGCAGATCCCAACGACTTTTACAGCCTTTTTCGTAAAGATACCATCATCTTCACTAAATATAGTGGTAGTGAAGATACCGCCATATTTATAGTTGTTTCACAAGATTGCCTTTCAGTCATGATGTCGTTTTACTTAATATGGCGTATAAGTTGTTTGTACACAATCTTTTCCAACAACTTCGCGACAATGGGCCTGTTTTTCACACTTTTCCGGACGTTCTATTTTCGCTATCGCCGTTATAATGGACTCTATCCATTTTTTAATTTTTTTTTTTTTTTTTTTTTATTTTTTTTTTTTTTTTTGTATTTTTGTACGTAATAGCTTGTATTAAGTTAAATAAATAGACTTTAAGTTAAATAAATAGACTTCGCTGAAAAGCTTCCTGTTTCGATTGATTTATTTATAAGATCCATAAGCACACCTTCCACACACCTTAATAATCAAAACAATTTTTTTATCTCTTACTTTCAGATCTTTGTGCTCCCAAGCACTGCTTGGACATGCACTCCGTTCATCGAATGCCAGCATTCGTTGCGTTGCAATTAAAGTTGTTCCAAAACTTCCTGAAACAAATGAAACTTACGATGAACGAAACATGCGCTTAAACCGAGAATTATCACCTCATTTAACAATATATAAGTTTCAACTAACAAGTATGCTTTCGATTACCCATCGTTTTACAGGTAGGTACTTCAAATTAACTTGTTAACTATTTTACTCAATTGCAACATATTTAAGGTATGGCACTAACGGGATATGCAACAATTCTGGGTGTTGGAGCCTTAGTACTTCCGCATGATTTTTCACATTATATTACAATGATTGAAGGACTTCATCTGGGTGCGGGAAGTCTTATTGCCATGAAATTTATTTTAGCTTTTCCTGCCGCCTTTCACACCTGTAATGGTGTTCGACATTTGTTCTGGGATATGGGAAAATTCTTGAAATTACGTGAGGTTTATTCGACTGGTTACGTTATGCTTGGCAGCTCTATTGGCCTTTCTATTTTATTAGCACTTTTATAAGCGAAAAGTTTTCATTAATTTTCTGTTTGTTATAAGGCAATAAAAACTTTTGTTTGTTATGTTCAAAACTAAGCCTTGCAATAATCCCCCGGATAAAAGTTTAACATTTTAGGGCGCAATAAACTAAATGAGTAAATATGTTGTTCTGAAATGTATTATTAACTATGTACGTAAAAAAGTATCCCATTTGCATACATGGAGACGACGAATTACATAAAAAATGAAATTGAATGCTGTTTTTTCTTCGACCTCTCCACATTTTAATGAGTTAAGTGTTAGTTGGGTTCTCGTACGTTTACTTTCAGAATATTTGATTTGTCCTTTCCTATGTAATAACCTATTTCTACATATTTTGTAGTTGATTCGTTCCACCTGAGCGGATATATGTCACAAAAATCATACCTTTATTGGGGATTGAAAACAAGATCAATTTCTAAGTAGTAGTACGTACCTACAAGTTCCCGACACTTTATTGAATTATTTGTAAATTTACAATATTTTATTTCCTAATGTATAAATTTCAAACTAAAATCGCTTTCATTGTCGAAACATGAAATTCTTGTAATATTGCAGTTCTTGTATACTCTCTTTGATGTCGTCCATACTTCGATGTTTCAGTTTTTTGATTGGTGCCTTATGAAATATGGATGGATTCCAGCGTTTACAAAGCTCTTTTATAGTAGACACGTCAATAATTCTATAGTGTAAATATTCATCTACCCGCGGCATATATTGCCTCAGAAATAATCTGTCCACATAAATAGAGTTACCTGCGAGGGGGCACGTCCTATAAGGTATGTGTTGTTGCAAAAATGTCAAAACTTCATCCTCAGCCTCCTCAAGAGTTATTTTGGAATTTCTTGAGGTTTCTGTTAAGCCTGTCTAGAAAATAAAGTAAGTTACAAATTATTTTACTTGGGAAAAAGTATTTTACTTCTGCATGATGTTTCGTGCACCATTCATCCATGCTATTTAAGAGGCTATCAGGTTGATGAATGACAATATCAGGACCTTCTGCTTTTATATTCAGTTCTTGGTCTGTAATAAGACAACTAAACTCTAAAATTTGATCTTTTAAATGATTAAGACCAGTCATTTCCAAGTCTACCCATACTATAGAGTTGTGCCCCTCTTTACCCATTGTTGCTGAAATGAAGTTTAATGAAAAAATATTTAAATGATGATATTATGAGTGTTTACAGCATTCAGTTTTAATTTTTTCCATTACTGGAACACGTACAAACATGCGTTCAATTTTTATCAACGCTTAATATAGTCAACAAGAGTCCAATCCTTTTCTATTACTCCTGTAACATTTTGTAAGAATCAAACTCAGGAGGATACGTCAAGGAGTATGAAATAAATTTACCAATCGAACATATTTTAGAGATTCACAAGCGGCAAGAATGAATAAATATTTAATTAGTCCTGGTGGTACAAAAAATTGTTTTATGAAGATAGTCAGGATTTAATAATACGGCAGGGGTGGCCATATATGTAAGAAATTTGTGTCGATATGAAACTACACTCGTTTGAATTGCAGTATGACAGCTGGTGTATCAGTTGAAAGGGTTTCTATATTTATTGGATCCATATATAGGTCACAAAGAGCATGGAATAGGTTTTTCTGCGAAATTTTAAGGGATATGTAAACGGATGTAAGTGAAGAGAAAGAGGGTTTCGTATTGACTTAGGTAGGTGTCTTTAATATCAATTGGTTGGACAATAATAATGCATAATGCACATACGCAATTAATAGTATTACTGTCAACAGTTAATATCGGAATATACGCGAGTGACTGAAATATCAAAAACTCTTATAGACTACGTTATATCCAATGATCAATCGGTGAGTGCAAGAACGAATAGAGCATTAAATATAAGTGACCATGAGACTATTGAGATTAGTATTGAATGTGAGTTAAACAGTATGAGTAAAATTAGGAAAAGGATTTGTTGTTTGAATTATAAAAGGGACAGGCCTTGAGAATTAAAGGTTTAAATAACTTAAGGGAGAGTGGTATGAGTGAGAAAGCTAAACTTTTAGAGATTGCTTGTAAAAATACGTTTGTGTGTGGTTTGGAAATGATCTCAAAAATTTAAGGTAAAGAAAAACAGATCAGTATAACAGAGCAGCTTTGTCAGACTCAGAAGAGGAGTGGGAAAGATATAAGAAAATAAGAAATATGTATAAATAGAGTGTAAGAAGAAACAAGGCTAACTGTATTAAAGAACAAATTGGAAGATCAATGAATCAAAGGACTATGTGAAGGACAATAAAGAATTTAGTCTTGAGAGCGGGTAAAGCTGAGATAAATGAAGTAATGTTTGACGGAGTGACATTGAATGATAATCAGGTTAAAGTAGAAAAATATAACATGTATTTTGTAGAGGGTGTGCAAGAGATTAATGAATCCATTACGAATGAGAGGTACGATGAGTCAAATGTAGAAGTACACAACAAAATATTTATCTTTAAATATATTGATATGTATGGACTTATTGATACAATCAAGATGCTGAAGCGAAAAAGGGACTACAATCAAATTAGTCCTGATATGCTGTTGGACGCGATGCCAGAAATAGGAGATATTTTTCTGGATATTATCAATGGAAAATGGAGTGTTCCCTGAATCGTGGAAAGAGTCATTAGTAGTACCTGTGGAAAAACTGAAGAAGGCTAAGCAATGTATGGATTTCAGGCCGGTAAATATGTTACCTGTGTATGAAAAAGCTATCGAAAAGGTAATACAAGGTAATAGGCAATGGATTGCTTATACCACAACAATCTGGTTTTAGAAAGGGACATTCGTGCGAATCTGCGTTGAATTGTACAATTATGGACTGGAAAAGTAAAATAGATAATAAGAAATGTGTGATTGCGGTGTTTTTAGATTTAAAAAGCGCGTTTGAAATTGTGGACAGAAACATTTTGTTGAAAAAGATACAGGCGTATGGAATTACGGGTAAAGAATTAAACCGGTTTTCGTCATATTTGAATGGAAGAACACCGAAAACAAAAGTTAATAAATCTATTTCGAAAAGTGTGAATGCGAAACTTTGGATTCCACAAGGGTCAATACTTGGAGTAACTTTATCTCTGCTTTACATTAATGATGTGTGTAGTGTCCTAAAAAATTACAAAATTGCATTGTTTGCGGATGATGGGTTATTATAGGCAGTAGGTGAGAATGGTCCTGAGTGCGAGCGAATGATAAAGGAAGATGTAAAAGAGATATATAAGTGCTTGAATATGAATAAGCTCAAACTGAACGTGACAAAAACTAAATGTATGGTTTTGAATACTAGTATTAATGTGAATATTGAAATTGATGGAAACAGAATTGAATGTGTGGACAATATAAAGTACCTAGGAGTTATTATTGATAGGGAACTTAATTTTACAGAACATGTGGCTTATGTGTGCAAAAATGTGTCAAACAAGACTGGGTTTTCAAGACGTATTAGGAACAATTTATCTTTGAATGATTTGATACATGTATACAATGTAATTGTGAAACCCCATTTTGAATTCTGTCCAACGGTGTTATTTCTTGTGAATGGAGAAATGTTTGAAAGAATGCAAAAATTGCAAAATAACGCCAGGCGTATTGTATTAAGATGTAATGGGTTAACACCTGTGAGATGGATGCTGAATTCTTTGAAGTGGATGAACGTGAAGCAGAGAATTATTATATTTAATGTTCTTTTGTAAGTTTTTAAGATGAAATATGGAATGTAGCCTGATTATCTAAGAAATAATTTAAGATTTGTGGGTGAGGTCCAACCATATAGATTGAGAAGTATGAATGATTTTAGGATTGAAAGATGTAGAACTTCTAGATGTCAGAATTCTCTTTTTTATAAGGGTTTACAAATTTTTAATAGTATTCCAAGTATGATAAAAAGTGAATCTAATTTGAATAGATTTAAGAGTATGTTAGTAGAACATACCAAATTAAATTTTTAGAAAACGAAGCACTGCTTATTGTCTAAGAGTGTATGATATTTGAAAACAAAAAGAATGTATGAGGAGTTGTATGGCATAAACATTGCTAATAAATCGGTACCAAACGGTGAACATTACCTACCCAACCAAAGAAGAATCATCAAAGTAGGTCAACGCGTTACGAAGTTATGCCCGGTCAGACATAAAAAAAATATACACGTCGAACTTAAAACCTCTTCGTTTTTATGAAGTCGGTTAAAAAGACACGTGGATAACTATTAAATCGTTGGTATTAAAGGTGCATGAGGAAAATATCATGTGTGGAGAAGTAATCGATAAAAGGAAATGGCAAGTACTCTTAACAGTTATTTTATAAAAGGTGCGGGATTCCATTCCTTATTTTAATCACATTAATTTAGTCATCACAGTGGAGATAACTTTTAAATTTAGAGAAATTGATATTACCGATGTGAATGCGGCTCTAAGAGAAATAAAAAACAAGCAGGATCTTAATTTAATTGGTCCCAGGATGATCAAGGGTGAAGTACGTAGTGGGTAATGCTTTTCCAGAGGAATGTATGTATGTCTAGTAACACCTGCATCAATGGTAAAGAGAAGATTTTGGAGAAAATTGTTTTCAAGCTGTTTTCCGGTTACTCAGAGAGGAATTCATTAATTATTGCAAATCAGTCAGGCTTTAGGCAAAAGCATTCGTGTGAAACAGCCCTTAATATGATAGTACCGCCATGGAAAATATTACAGCGAAGAAGAGGATTACATGCGTGGTTTCAAAGTTTTTTGGCAAATAGAACGCAAAAAACAAAAGTGGGACAGAAAATAACTGAGCCAATTGTTGTCGAGTCTAGGGTCCCACAGGGATCAGTACTGGGAACAGTTCTTTTCTCATTGTATATAAACGTTATAGTGATAGTGTTAAAGAGTTGCAGTTTTATCTCTCTTCGCCGACAATGCTCTGGTATATGTAGCGCGAAATGATCCAAAGGAAGCTGAAAGACTGTTGCAGAAGGATTTAGATAATCTGAATTCTTGGCTGTGTGCGAATGAATTAAAGCTCAACGTAAGCAAGTCAAAATCAATGTTTATAAATAGGGAGGATACACAGGGGTTATTATTGACAGTAGGCTTAAGTTTGCTCAACAATTCGAATACAACACAAAGAAAATAGGTAAGCTGGGATTTTGAGAAAAAATTAGAAGAGACGGTACGTTATGCATCAACACGAGCTATGCTAGCTTAATGTGAAGCAAAGAATTAAGATGTTTTCTTGTATACATTTAAAATCAAGAATGGACTATTACTTAAATACTTAAGTGTAAAATAATTACGTAGGAAATGTAGAACCGTATTTTTTAAGATCATCAGCTAATTTTAGGCTACCAAGATTAATAAGTACTTCAGCCCAAAATTGTTTAATGAATTACTAAGCTATATAAAGAGTGAAAATAATTTAAGGACATTTAAAGGCAAAGCCTGCAATGATTTAAAGATTATTGAGACTGTTAAGTCTAAATCAAAAGATTTTCTGTTAAATTAAGAAATCCATATATATTTGACTTCAATTGATGAAAAAAGGACGAAGCCACGCATGACATTAGGAGGTAGGCCCGGGACACATCCAGACGTAGGCAATTTTAATAAGAGTGGAACGAAAGATCACAAGAATGGATTAGTAGTCTGAAAAAAGGCTAAAATACCTAATCCTCAAAGAATCAGCTGGAGTCAAACGCAGAGTGCCTTTAAATTGTGACTAATAGGAAATTCTTACCTGAAGAAAAATTGCACTTTTGTAAAATAGTAATTCTTCTGCACAAAGATTTAAGAAAAAACATTGATATCAGTGAAATTTAAAATATAAAAGAATTACTTTACCCTCGTGTTCCGTAAAAATTTCAGAACAACGAAATCTCTCTGTTATTGAAATTTGAAATGTCACAAAATTTAATTTTCTCCTGTTGGCTATACTACATAGTACATGTACATCATGAATTCGACCGAAACCCGCAGCACTATTTCATTCGGAAAATCTATGTTTTTTCAGCTCGCCTTAATGTATTTAAAGTTTAAATTATAATCACTGTTTTGAGAAATGCGTTATATACCAGAAATTTTTATTTTCAAATCGTATTCTTGCCGCAGTTGCAAATCTCTGATTGCGGTCAAAATGTGAATTGTCAAAAGATTTGTCATTAGTCCGCAACTGTCAGAAGCTTCCTAAAAAAACTTTGCCTTTGGGCTTATTTTTGGTTGATCACATCATTCTTTTCCGATTTTTATGTTAAGATTTTTGAAAAGTGTTTTTAGAACTATGGAAACGGAAGAAGAGTATGATATGCTAGATTTACTTGCATTTAATTGCACCAACTTGGTGGAAAGTTTAACTGAGACGAGTAGCGACGAGCAACAAAAACAAATTCTCCAAAAATATATTCAAAAAACGGATGAAACATTTAAAAGTATTCAAGACTTTAAAGAAGGTATGTGATAAAATATAAATTATGATTGCCCTTAATTAGTTCACAAATTTCTAGATTTGGATTGGTTTAATGTTACGGAGCCCCTAACATTTTCGGAGTCATTGCAAGGAAAGATAGTCATTTTAGATTTCTTTACATATTGTTGCATTAATTGTATGCACATTCTTCCTGATTTAAAGAAACTGGAGAAAATATACTCTGTAGAGGATGGTCTTGTAGTTATAGGTGTACATAGTGCCAAATTTGATAATGAGAAAGATTCGGCGAATATTCTTTCTGCTGTGCAGAGATATGATATTACTCATCCTGTTGTAAATGATAGTTCATGTTCGATGTGGATGGAATTAAAAATAAAATGTTGGCCTACTTTAGTAATTCTGGGACCTCGAGCTAATCCTTTATACGTCATAATGGGAGAAGGTCAATACGATTTGCTTAACAAGTATATTTCATCAGCAATAGATTTTTATCGAAAATCAAACGCTCTTAAAAGAACATCACTTCCACTAAATCCTTCAACTGATCTTATAATGTCGTCCAGTTTAAAGTTCCCCGGAAAAATTGCTTGCTCAAAATACGAATCTAGCGCAGACACTGCAGAACTATTTGCTATTTCTGATTCCGGAAATCATCGAATTTTAATCATTAATTCATCGGGAGCAGTGCTACAAAAGATTGGGGGCAAAATAAGCGGTTTTGTGGATGGCGACTTTAAAACAGCTCGCTTTAACTCTCCGCAAGGTGTGACCTTTCTCAACGAGCATATTTTATTTGTAGCTGATACTGAAAATCATGCAATTCGAAAAATTAATTTAAAAAAACGGCTGGTTTCGACTATTGCCGGTACAGGGAGTCAGGGCAGTGATCGTGTTGGAGGAAAAACAGGACAAACACAGGATATTTCATCGCCATGGGATGTGGTATGCTTTAAAACGCGTGACATGGACATGTCATTTCACATGGATGAATCTTCTGTTCCTGAAAAGGATATTGTTCTTGCTGCCATGGCTGGTACTCATCAAATTTGGGGTATTTTTCTTGACGACGTGATTTGGTGGAAATTTAAAAAATTCCCAGCTATGTCCTGTGCAGCTATTGTTGGTAATGGTCATGAGGAAAACCGAAATAACTCTTATCCGCAAAATGCTTCTTTTGCGCAGCCTTCTGGTTTGGCTCTCGATAAGGAAACTAAAAGTCTTTACATAGCCGACAGCGAAAGCTCCTGCGTCCGCAAAGTATCTTTAGGCGACGGAAAAGTTTTACCTATAGTTGGTGGAGACCGAAATCCTCTGGTAAGTCGTGGTGGTAATTGTTTTTGTATGCTCATGTTAAAGTATTTACTTTTTTGTAGAATCTCTTTGCTTTTGGAGACGTTGATGGGAAGCAATACACTGCTAAGCTACAACACCCATTGGGAGTCGCCTTCAATCCGTCTGAAAACGCTGTTTATGTTGCTGATACTTACAATCACAAAATAAAAAAAATCGATTTGAGCAATCTTACTGCATCTACCTGTCCTATAAAGGATTCCTCTGGAACTGATTTTCAATTTAATGAACCCGGAGGTTTGTGCTTCAATTCAACAGGAGAAATCCTTTATGTAGCTGACACAAACAACCATACAATAGAAATTGTAAATCTAAAATCCATGACAACTAAACCTCTGAAGTTGAATTTTGAATTACGGAGTAACGCTATCAAGGCTGATCACTCCATTAATCTGGCAAGCCTAAAAATCAAACCGAGTAGTGGAAAAATAAAGTTATCGGTAGCAATTAACTTGGACGATGAAATATCTCTTACCGAAGAGGCGCCACAGGAGTGGAACGTCTATTTGCCGAGTGATATGTACTTTGTTGACCAACAAAATGGAAACATCAAATTAGGAAATAAGATCGATATTGACGTAACGGTTCCGAAGAGTGAAAGTGGGAAACAAGAAGTAATTAATTTACTTTGCAAGTTAAATTTCTGTTCAAAGGGATTGTGCTATTCGAAAATATTCGCCATTAATATTCCCTTAGTGTTTGATGATAGGGGACTGGATTGCATTATTGAGGATGTTGCTGTGATAATATCGGAGAAAGATATTAGAATTTAACGAATTCAAATAATAAATCTCCAGCAATGCCTTAAATGTAAACTATTTTTAAAAATATAGATAATAAGGTATTTTCTTTTTGTGTTTTTTTTACAAACCCTTCTTTAGGGGAAACTTTAAAATCATAATTTTCTATAAATAAAACCACAAAGCTTACTACCCTACGAAATGAGAATGGATCAGCATGGAGGAGTTGGATCAATTGTTTGAGTGGCAAGATCACAACACCATGGTTCCAGGGTTCGAGAATTCGTCTCTGCACACAGAGCAATACAGGAACAAGACATTCAACTTCCCTAATTTCCTTTACCCTATTTGCTTTTCAACCAAAGCCATGCTAAGCGCATCATAGGGTTGTCCCCTGGGCCTTAGCTAAATCGTAAAAAAAACAATAGCGTGATCCAAGATAACACTATTACAATTTACACAGATGGCTCAAAAAATAAGCGTGGGTGTGGTTTTGGAGTGTCATGCGAGATACTATACCTGGAGGAATGGGGAGGGGTAAATAACTTCTCCTTTGTTCTTCAGTGTGAAATCGCAGCGATAGAGATGGGAGCGAGGAGGCTAAAGGAACGGAGGCTAAGACTATCCAAAATAGCAATTTGTACGGATAACCAGGTGTAAATTAAATCACTAACAATTGCCGTGGTGAAATCCAAAACGTTAGAGGGACGCAAACCTATACTGGCAGAAATAGGGTGACAAAATGAGGTCACCATAGTATACGCGCCAGGGCACTGTGGAATCCCAGGTAATGAAAAAGCAAACGACCTGGCGCAAACGGAGAAACTTTAAACACTGAACGACTTAAAAAAATAAATTCGAGAATGGGCTGTGAAGAAGCATAAAAAGAGTTGGGAGGGATTAAAAACAGCTAAACATACTAAAGCGTTTTGGGAACTCTCAATGCATCTGTAACAGGAAAAATAGTCAGTTTTAATAAGGCCCATAGAATATAGAACTAGGGCCCAACTGAAAACTTATGTAGGCCTAGTGATGTGGCATGCACGATTAATGGCGCATGGCAGTAGAATAGAAGTAGCGGACTCCAGTCATTGCGGGCATAAGACGAGACTGTTTTACATTTTCTCGGATAATGCCCGGTCTTAATGCTAAGAAGATATAGAATCATGCGAACATACTTTTGCAAAAATCTAACAGAAGTGAATAGGACAGGATATAAATCTATTAGCATATTCGTTATAGCTGCTGGCTGGCTCGGCAGGGGAATTTGGGAACGCTGCCAAGCAGGGGGTGTACAAAGGGCATTTTAGGACTAGGTATTTCGGATACATGTATCTCCCCTCAATGTTATTACAAAAGTACTAAAGAAAATGAATTCTAATTGATTATTAAAAATGTTCCTTAATAAATCCAATAAGTAAAATCATTAATTCTTGACTTTCTAACTTCATTTAATTTGGCGAACTTACGACCCTTATACATCAAAGTATTCTGTGTACTGCTTCTGTTGCATCGCCTCATTTTAAAATTCACGCCACTTCTCAAATTATACCTACGGTTAAAACTCATCGACAGTAACCCAATCCATCTCAAAAATGGGGGAAAAGAATTTATTTTCAGGATTTTTTTTAGGTGTGGTCTGATTATAAGTTCCTTATTAAACGTAAACTTCGCCATAATAAGACAGAAATTGCTCGCACTGGGGGAGGGCCTTGTAAACTTCTCTCGATATCTCCATTGGAGCAGCGATTAATTAATTTATTACAAATGGAGACTTCTGTATATGGAATCAGGGGAACCCAAAATTTTGAAATAAGTTTTGCGGAAAATCTTGTGGAAGAAATTGAGAGGCAGGACTTAAATAGTGCAGAAACTCACCAGCAGGAGAACCAAATGCAAAATTCCCCGTTAACAGAAATACAACCGGCAGCAGTACAAACTCCCGTTATACAAACACCAGCAGCACCGAAAACCAAGAGAGTTCCACGGAAAATGATGCGACAGCAGCTACTGGAGCAACAAATAAAACTGCAAGAAAAGCTGTATAAAAGAGTAGACTCACAGCTAGGCTGTGGCCCATTCATAAACGCAGGTTTGCACAATATCTGCAGAATTCAGCTGCAGTGCAAACCTGCGTTTATGAAAAGGGCCTTGATCTGCAATGAATCTTCCTAAAGATTTCGCAAACATTGGAAGTAATTCCCTGGCCTGGGGCCTTATTACTGAATACGATTCGATTACCATCGATTATAAATGTAGGAAATTTAGATTGAGTGGGGGGTCTAATGCAAGTACAATATCTCTTTCTAATCCTATTCCTTTCTAAATTTTCTATATTTAGGATCGATTGCAATCGAATTGTATTCAGTAATAAGGCCCCAGAACTCTTCAGTTGATCGAAATTAGGACCTTTTCAACTTGGACCGACACTAATTCCTAAATTTCTTAAAAGAATACTGGAATGTAACGTTAAATTCATAATTTTCGTCAACATTAGGCCCATGATTAATCTCAATTCACGTATTCTTTATATATACTAGTTATGTCAATTAATTTGCAAACATTACTTTCATTAGTGCCGGAATGTAATGGTAAGTAAAGAATTGCCTACCAAACACAATTTTACAGCAACAATCAAGGCGTGCCATAGCCAACTCCGGCACTCCCACTTCACTTTAATTTCGAAACCACAAGAAAACTCCTTTGTTTCCATACTCACCCTTACTAAAAACGCAGCTTACTACTACTCAGCCGTACCTTTAAGGTCTGCAAACTACAGCTCAGCGCATCATGGATTTTCATTGGATCTTCTAACAAATTTCCTCCTAATGAAACTACTAAGTAAAAAACAAAATTTTCAGTTTCAATTCTTTATTTTCAACAACTCATGGTCGAGATAACGAGAGCCATAAGATTCCTGCTTAATATTCTTCAGCGCCTTCTCCCTCGCCATCACCGGAATCCATGCCAACTTCTTCGTAATCCTTCTCAAGAGCAGCCAAATCCTCACGAGCTTCGGAGAATTCTCCTTCTTCCATACCTTCACCTACGTACCAGTGAACGAAGGCACGTTTAGCATACATCAAGTCGAATTTATGATCCAAACGAGCCCAAGCCTCTGCAATAGCGGTAGTGTTAGACAACATGCAAACAGCACGTTGAACTTTAGCCAAATCTCCGCCTGGAACAACAGTGGGTGGTTGGTAATTGATACCAACCTTGAATCCTGTTGGACACCAATCGACGAATTGGATTGTTCGCTTAGTTTTAATGGTAGCAATAGCAGCGTTGACATCCTTGGGGACAACATCTCCACGGTACAACATGCAGCAAGCCATATATTTTCCATGACGAGGATCGCATTTAACCATCTGGTTAGCTGGCTCAAAGCAAGCATTTGTTATTTCAGCAACAGACAATTGTTCGTGGTATGCCTTTTCTGCAGAGATGACTGGTGCGTATGTCACCAACGGGAAATGGATGCGAGGATATGGTACCAAATTAGTCTGGAACTCTGTCAAATCTACGTTAAGAGCACCATCGAAACGTAGGGAAGCTGTAATAGACGAGACAATCTGTCCAATCAGTCTGTTCAAATTGGTGTATGTTGGTCGTTCGATATCAAGATTACGACGGCAAATATCATATATTGCTTCATTATCAACCATAAATGCGCAGTCTGAATGTTCAAGTGTGGTGTGAGTAGTCAAGATAGAATTGTAAGGCTCAACGACAGCAGTGGAAACTTGTGGGGCTGGGTAGATAGCAAATTCCAGTTTGGATTTCTTTCCGTAGTCCACTGATAAACGTTCCATCAACAGAGATGTAAATCCAGAGCCGGTACCTCCACCGAATGAGTGGAAGATCAAAAATCCTTGTAAACCTGTGCATTGGTCAGCCAATTTACGAATTCTGTCCAAAACGATGTCGACAATTTCCTTTCCAATGGTGTAATGACCCCGAGCGTAATTGTTGGCAGCATCTTCCTTTCCAGTAATTAACTGTTCTGGATGGAAAAGTTGACGATATGTTCCAGTACGGACTTCATCAACTACGGTTGGCTCCAAGTCTACGAACACTGCACGTGGCACATGCTTACCAGCTCCAGTTTCGCTGAAGAAAGTATTGAATGAGTCATCACCTCCGCCCACTGTTTTGTCTGATGGCATTTGACCATCAGGTTGAATGCCATGTTCAAGGCAGTACAATTCCCAACAGGCGTTACCAATTTGTACACCAGCTTGACCAACATGGATTGAGATACATTCACGCTGAAATTAAAAATGAAATTATTCTAATTACCGTTCCTCTAATTGATTTGTAAAAATATCGAAATTACATAAAATTTCAAATTTTATTCCAAAATTATGATAAATCGCGTTTAGATATAATATTAAAACGATAAAACACTAGACGGTATTAAAATTTCCGTGAAAACTACAAAATGAAAAGTTTGCCGGCTGAACGATGATTCATGTAATGGCGGCGCTTTCACTAACAAGCACTTAAATTTCAAGATTACAAGTTTTCAATTGCATTTAATTAAATGAATTTATCAATTTAATCACTTCACTTTGTTAAAGTTATGATACTCACCATTTTGAATTCTGGATTTATTAAAACTGAGTTCAAGAATTAAATAACTTTAATTTTCTTAACAATCACAATTCTGTTTGAAACAGCCGGCTATGAAGCTCTCCAAACTGAAATTAATCCCAGAAGCTTCCGTTACCTCATATTTATACTATTTGTGACGTCACATTGATGCCTGGTTTACTTGGTTTTGATTGGACAAATATTGTAACGGTGATAACACATGCGCAAAATTTCACCCGTTCCATTGCTTTTTCATGCCGTGCTGCAGTAGTTACAGGGTGATTCAAAATTTATATAAATTGATTTTCTTCCTGTAAGTGAAAAATTGCATTTTTGGGAAGATTTTATTTTAGTTCAAAAACGTTTTATAAAATGCGTTAATAAATAAATCGAATCGTCGGACCGATTAATGTTTTTGTACGTCAACCAGGGACATTTTAAAACATTTTTTCGCATTAATTTCATCTGATTGAGTGATTTAAATAATTTTTTATTTTGAATTAATATACTAAACAAAAATGAAATTTTTTAAAGTGCATATTAACTTAAGTCCCTAAACTGGATAATTGCCGTAAAAATTGCTAAATTTGTACTAAAATTACGAAAAGTCTTTAAGTATTACCCTGCAAATTTCGTGCGCAGGGTGACTCATGCATTTATGATGTCACGAAACACACTTCCAAACATTTATTCCATAGAAAAAAGTGAACAAAATCTTTCCTTATAAAATTGTCTCCGCCCAAAAAGTCAAGTTTTTATGTTTAGGGACGTCGCCGGCGTTACAAAAACACAGTTGAGCAGATGTTATTTTTGGACAATTATGTCCCTTTCTCTGCAGTTCAATGCATTAGGAATAGGAACATTGGGTCGCAATTTCCGATCAAGGTATTTTACTTGTTTAATTTCATCTTCATAGCATTTTTCCGAGGTTCATATTTTCTCCAGATTTCTTTCAAAGAAAAAGTGCGGTGATGGTGATGGATAAGTAGGTAGAATATAGGCATATAGGTATTTGCATGATGTCATGCACTGAGAGTAGTTTTACCCTATTTGGCATGGTAAGAGCAAAACAGCACATCGACTTACTTAATTATGTCGATGGCTCATGAAAAATCCGTTCGTGTACACAGCAGAGCCACAAACAAGACCTAAGTCTGGGAAAGATTTAAAGCTTTCTGTGCGATCTCCATTAATGGGATTAATAAGACCTGTTCTGTAGTAGGTTCGTGCGAAGCTACAGAAATAGCTACGAATTCATTCATCCCACATGATTATGAAAACTTGTTTGAATCAATTCTTTAGTGATTGAGGAAATTTAGGGTCACAATTTTAAAATGGGAAAAATGATTGATTTTGGAATGAAACGCAGTTGTTTATACACTTTTTTTTTAGAAATGTTTTGTTTAATCGTATTAAATTTATCAAATTTTGACTATTTAAGTTTACCCTGGCATCTAAATATTACGAATTTGTATAAACCGGATATGGTTATATTTTGGGGCTCCATACACATGCGATTCTCTTGGTCTTCATCCGATAGCCAAAGTAGAGTGACATAAAACAGCTCCTTGTTTTTGCAGACTCCGTCTTAAAGCAAAATGCTGTGTAATGTCTAGTTTTGTTGTTCAGTCCAAATAATTTATCTTTTCAGTCGCATCGAATTTTCCTCGCGAAGAGTTACACTTAGCTTTTGATGGACATAACTAATTTTATTTTATACCTAAATTCTATAATAAATTTATATTTATTCCTATTTGGAAAGTATACTACTACCGTTTATAAAAAACAATAATTTTTAAATTATCAAGACTAAATTTACAACTACTTACTTTAGCAGTCTTCTTTATTTTCTCGTCAGGCATTGGGTGGAAGCAATTGCCTCCTAATTGACTCTGTTTTTTGCAATGGCTTTCAGCTCTATCCAGTCGCCAGTTTATGTAACTTTTACATGTGTATTCTCTTACTCTGTAACGTAAAAAGAAATTTCTTAACTGAGTTTTACATGATACGATAAAATTTGGTAATTATACACTTTCGCGGTCACCTGTTTTTTTGGCGATAAAAAATCCAAAACTTGACCGATCTTCATGATTTTTTTTAAATATTCGTTTTTACGGCGGATTTACGTTAAAAATCTCAGAAATTAAAAAAATTTTGTTTTTTAAGCAGCGTCTATTCGCATCGCGGAGTATACGGAGTACACGAATCCGTGTACTCAACACGGTATGCAACATTTTTATCACACTTTCTGGGAGGAAGAGGTGTATTAATCAGGCTTTTAATTGCTTTATTAACTGAGGGGGAGGGAGACTGTCGCAACCTACCCCGCCAGGTTTGAATTCTTTAAAAGATCCACTTTTTGCAAATAATCGTTAAAAAATTATTTTTTTCGGATGTTTTGTCGTTTTGTCGATTAGATTACGAAAAAAATATAAAAAGTTGATGAGATGACATAAAAAAAAATTATATAGACTTATTTGTAAAAAGTCGTTTTTTTTTAATGTAAAGCTCTGAAACTATTAGAAATATTGAATTGAGTTCATTTTTGTATTTTATATAGTAAATCCGCCGTAAAAACAAGCATTTGAAAAAAAATCATGAAGGATTTGGATTTTGGATTTTTTATCGCCAAAAAACCAGGTGACCGCGAAAGTGTATAATTACCTAAAATTTTTACTCCATTCATAATAATCACAACATTAAAAATATTTCTATAATGCATATGGTACCAGCGTAGAGGGTACTTTGAGCGCTACAACTTGGCCCCTTATGACTTTTTTCTTAAATGAAAGCGTTATCGGTTGGGGACGGGGCGAACTTTTCGGAGCAAAAACTTCTTTTATTTAAATAACTCATTCGCAATGTTTTTTTTAAATATTTTATGCATATATACGTCAATAAAATCAGCTCCTCAGTCGTTTTGCTGTGAGCAATAGATGTTATTCTTCTCCCGTTTTTGGAGCTATCAACATTGTTCGAAATGTCCGATCAAGTGCTTCATTTGTGAGAAAACTGTGCTAGAAGGTGAGAAATATATGCTTGGATCTCGAAAAATGGCCACGCTCAGATCGGTTGCAGAGCAAAGAGGAAACAATGAGTACCAGTAGTCATTGGAAGAAATACATTCTATAAGTTTGCATTTAAAGTGTTACAAAAGCTACATCCATCCTATGTCGATCGCTGATGCGGCACGCAGAAAATCCAAAAACAGGTTTTCAAACGTCTCGTCATCTTCTCCTGGCGAAACCGTGGCGATGGACGTGGAATTAAAATTCGTCTTCATATTTTTCATTCGATTTCAAAAATGCATGCTTCATAATATGCTCCGAAAAAGTCGACGCTTTAAAGTATAATCGTTTTTTTTAATACGATGTGGCTAAATCCTAGGGGACAACCCTTTGATGCGTTAGGGTAAGGGGAGTGAGGAAGCTTGAGTCTTGTTTTTGAATTGCTGCGAGCTGTACAACATCCCAGAGGCAATGTGGATTATTTTAATTTCTTAATAAAAGCTCACGGGGAGATCTGGTCTCCAACCCGGGGCCCATGGCATGGTGGTCGTGCGGCTCAACGCATTGATCCAACTCCGTCTTTGCAAAGAAAAGATAATAAAGGATTTCTTTCAGGATTTTTTATAACAAAATAAAATACAATCATTTCAATTTTTTACATGTTTTTATTGACATTGTAAACTTAGAAAAAAACATTTTTTTTACTTAATTTTACACCATTTTATAATTCTTTTTTTTAACCTAAAGTAGACAACTTTAAATGGCGGTAGGTGGGTGGTGCGGATGATAACATCATTTGGAGTTATCTGAAGCCAAAAAATTTAACTAATTATTGTTCCGCAGGCTTGTGGCTCTATCCCGTACTAGATATAAACATTTTTATTAATAAAGAACAAAATGGCGGATTTATAAAAAAAACTCGTGATTTTATCGTTAAAAATCAGTGAAAAAAAAGAAATTATTTAATTTTAGTACCGGACGGAGCCATTGTTGTTTAGAATTTATTTATTTTTCCTTGATTAGATCTATACTTGAGTACGCATCCGCTGTTTGGTGTCCTTATTATGGTAGTCATATTGACCGAAGCGAGTCTGTACAGAGACACTTTTCTAAGTTTGCTCTGTTTAAATCTCATTATCGAGCTAGTATTACCCCCACAGTATCATACAAGATGCTTGCTTTTGAGTTTGTCGTCTTTAGAACTGAGAAGGCAAGTTAGCTGTGCTCTTTTTATTAAAGATATACTCTCATATAAGATAACGTGCCCTCAGCTTTTGTCGATGATTTTTATCTACTCCCCAGAGAGACCTATACGTTCGAGAAGCTTGCTTTATGAATTGCCCCACAGAACAAATTATCGTAGTCATGAAGTAATTTAAAATTGTATTTCTCAATTTAATTCAATGTATCATCTAGTTGATCTACCAATGACTAGGGAAACTTTTAAAAAAGTTATTTATGAAAATTATTATCACTGATTTCCTTCCTATTTCCTTCCTTGGTTTTTTGTTTTATTTTTTATTTTTTGTAACTTGTTATAGTTATATGTAGTTAAGTATATATTAATGTCTGTAAGATTTACATCTGTAAACAAATAAATAAATAAAAATAAATAAATAAAATAAAATAAAGAATACCCTGTGAAAAAATAAAAGCAATCAGTTGTATAGAATTTTTTAATCACCCTTACAAAAATGTTGTTTCCAGAAAAACGCATTAAAGGATTTAACTGGTGACTTTTTGGTATTAAAAATTGATAATTTCGCAGCCTGGCGGCAGATGTATTTTCAAAAATAAACACAGGCCGACCTTTATACTCTGAACTCTTATTCTATACATATAAAAGCATCGAAATATGTAAAAAAAACCGATTTTCCGAAGCCCATCAGACTACGTATTTGAAGACACGATACGGTCGAAGCGCCCTCTACGCTGGTACCACCACTTTCATCACGTAAAATATTTAAAAACACGTTGCAAATGAGTTATTTAAATAAAAAGAAATGTTGCAAATGTCGCTCCGTCCCCTCAATCCATAACCCTTTAATTTACGAAATAAGTCATAAGGGCAAAGCTGTAGCGCTTGCAGCGCCATCTAGGCTGGTACCATCACTTTCGTCATGTTTATCGGGAGCCCAGATGCAAGAAAAACAATTTTTGCATAAGTAGATATATTGTGTTTATATGAAATATGAACTTCATAACTTAAAATGGTCGTATCTTTGCAAGAATAAATTATAGCTGACCTCAGATTCGAATTCTGGGCAAAAAACTACTTCGGAAGTGACCCCCAGCTGCCCAACAGCAATCAACACCCCATTTTTTTGCAGACCTGTGCTATTATATAGTCATTGCGGTTTTTCACGAATTCTAGCGAGCCTTTGAAATCTTAGATAAGCTAAACGAACTGAAACCATATTGCGATGGTATTCAAGATAAAACATAACTTGCTGCCCAAGTATATTTCACGTAATGTCTGCCTGGTAAGGAGGAGCGACCGCACAAAACAAAAATAAATAATACAGAATCAAGTTCAAGTAGATTTAGGAGTACTACAAGGATCGATATTGAAAGTTTGCTTATTCTTATTTACATAAATGACATGAAATCTAAACTTTAATACAGCGAAATAGCTTTGTTTGTAGATGACCAATGCTTTGTGTCGCTTGAACTAATGCTAAGTGAATGTATTAGAAAAGTTAATAAAGACCTGGCAAATGCGGATATATGGCTTAAAACGAATAAACTAAAGGTTAATGTCAATAAGTCCAAATGCACTAAAATTAATTTGTCAAGTAGCGATCCTGTGATAATGAATCAGCAGCAAATAGAGTATGTTGAAAAAATTAAATACCTAGGAGTTATTCAGGATCACAAACCGACTTAAGGATAATTTTTTTTACGATGTGGCCAAAGCTCAGGGAACAACCCTTTGAAGCGTTAGTATGGCTTCGGCCGGAAGGAAGCAGAATAAGATGAGTGAGGAAACTTGATTGTCTTGTTTTTGCATTGCTGCGAGCTAGACACCAGCCCAGACATGGACTGGATTTTTAATTCAATTTTTAAAAACCCACGGCTTGGTGGTCGTGCCGCTCAACGAATTGATTATGTAAGCAAGAAAATTGCAAAAAATATTTTTGTGTAGTATCCGGACCGTCCTGACCATAAATACTTCAATTATATTATATAATGCTCTTATTCTGCTGCATTTTAATTATTGCTCCACATTGCTATATGCAAGAGAGATTATAACGCAAAGAATGTAAAGCAATGCGTGTAATTCTAAAATGCAATCTCACAAGGATTCAATCCTACAACCTTAGAAGAAAAATGAAGACTTTAGACTTGAGAGATGGAGGAGAAACTCCACACAAAATTCATTGATAAAAAGGACACAAAGGACAACATTTGCCAATTTACATTAAAAGTGAAACAAGAATAGAGACTTTCAAAAGGAAAAAAAGTTTATAATTTTTAATATGTAAAAAAGCATTGTATCGTAATAATAAATTAAGTTCTTAGATATTAAAAATATTTGTATAAGGATTTTTTTTGTAGTGAAAAAATACTCGTGTGCATGAAATATATTGTTACAGAGACTGGCTGCGGCTACTCTCGCTGACTGCGTCCGCTCCCCTGTTATAATTTTGCCCATTTGATGTTTTTTTTTGTAAGTTAACAATGGGCCCATTCATAAACACATGTTTACTCTGCAGCTGCATAATTCAGCAATACACTCTGTTCAGCTGAGTTGTGCAAATGATGCGCAAACCTGTGTTTATGAATGGGCCCAATGTGATTCGGACTAAATGGTCTTTGCCATGTATTTATTCCAAATTCACCCAATTCCGAAACAATATGAGAAAATTTCTTTCCTTGTTATATGGTTCCATACTCAGCCTTCTTAAGAACGTCGGAGGAAAACGCAGCTCTATTTGGGTGAAGTACAATTTCAATGTCGCCAGTTCAAACGTTAAGTGTCGACGTCATCAAATTTTACTTACCAATTTCCTCCAACCTACTAAGTAAAAACAATTAATAACATTAAAAACAACGAATTATTCAGTTTCAATTCTTTATTTTCAAGAACTCATGGTCTAAAAACGAAAGCCATAAGATTCCTTCTTAATATTCTTCAGCGCCTTCTCCCTCTGCATCACCAGAATCCATGCCAACTTCTTCATAATCCTTTTCAAGGGCAGCCAAATCTTCACGAGCTTCGGAGAATTCTCCTTCTTCCATACCTTCACCTACGTACCAGTGAACGAAGGCACGTTTAGCATACATCAAGTCGAATTTATGATCCAAGCGAGCCCAAGCCTCTGCAATAGCGGTAGTGTTAGACAACATGCAAACAGCACGTTGAACTTTAGCCAAATCTCCGCCTGGAACAACAGTGGGTGGTTGGTAATTGATACCAACCTTGAATCCTGTTGGACACCAATCGACAAATTGGATTGTTCGCTTTGTTTTAATGGTAGCAATAGCAGCGTTGACATCCTTGGGTACAACATCTCCACGGTACAACATGCAGCAAGCCATATATTTACCATGACGGGGATCGCATTTAACCATCTGATTAGCTGGCTCAAAGCAAGCATTCGTTATTTCACCAACGGACAATTGTTCATGGTAGGCTTTTTCTGCAGAGATGACTGGTGCATATGTCACCAACGGGAAATGGATGCGAGGGTAAGGCACCAAATTGGTCTGGAACTCGGTCAAATCTACGTTAAGAGCACCATCGAAACGTAGGGAAGCTGTAATAGATGAGACGATTTGTCCAATCAATCTATTCAAATTAGTATATGTTGGTCGTTCGATATCGAGATTACGGCGGCAAATATCATAAATAGCTTCATTATCAACCATAAAGGCGCAGTCAGAATGTTCAAGTGTGGTGTGAGTAGTCAAGATAGAATTGTAAGGCTCAACGACAGCAGTGGAAACTTGTGGGGCTGGGTAGATAGCAAATTCAAGTTTAGATTTTTTTCCGTAATCCACTGACAAACGTTCCATCAACAGAGATGTAAATCCAGAGCCGGTACCTCCACCGAATGAGTGGAAGATCAAAAATCCTTGTAAACCTGTGCATTGATCAGCCAATTTACGAATTCTATCCAAAACTAGGTCAACAATTTCCTTTCCAATAGTGTAATGTCCCCGAGCGTAATTGTTAGCAGCATCTTCCTTTCCAGTAATTAACTGTTCTGGATGGAAAAGTTGACGATATGTTCCAGTACGGACTTCATCAACTACGGTTGGCTCCAAGTCTACGAACACTGCACGTGGCACATGCTTTCCAGCTCCAGTTTCGCTGAAAAAAGTATTGAAAGAGTCATCACCTCCGCCCACTGTTTTATCTGATGGCATTTGACCATCAGGTTGAATGCCATGTTCAAGGCAGTACAATTCCCAACAGGCGTTACCAATTTGTACACCAGCTTGACCAACATGGATTGAGATACATTCACGCTGAAATTAAAACAAAATAATTCTAATTACTGTTCGTCTAATATATAGATAATTACGATAAATTTTCAAATTATATCAAACTAAAAATTTTTCGATAAATCGCGTTTTAGATAAAATTAAAAACGAGAAACAATATGAAAATTTCCGTGAAAAATTAAATAAATCTGCCGTCTGAATGATGATTCATATAATGGCGGAGCTTTCACTAAGAAGCACTTAGAATTCAAGTTTTCAATTGCATTTAGTTATCTGAACTTTAATCACTTCACTTTATTTTACTTATTCTACTCACCATTTTGAATTCTGACTTATTTAACCGAGTTCAAGAAGAATGAAATAACTTTAATTTTCTTAATAAATACACTTCTGTCTGAAACAGCCGGCTATGAGGCTCTTTAAACTGATATAATCTCAGGGGTTTCCGTAATCTTATATTTATACAATTCAAATGACGGGGCAACATGGGGCCTCGCTTCGTTTTGATTGGACGCGAAGCCCTGTTCCAATGCTGGGTTATCTTTCATGCTGCAGTTTACAGGGTGATTGAAAATTTATAAATTTAATTTTCCTGCTGTAAGTGAAACATTGTATTTTAAGGAAAATGTTAACTTAGTTCAACAAAAAAATTGTAAATTGCATTAAAAAATAAATCGTTTAGTGAGACTGGATGAAAGTTTGTAGTTACTTAGATCCTCCTTAGAATTAATGTATTCAGCACAAAATTAAAATTTTTAACGTGCTTTTTAACTTAAAAATAACCGAAAACTATTTTTAAGAAGAAAAGTCTTTTAGTGTACCCTGCACTCAGCAGTTGCGCAGGTGTGCAACGTATGCATTTATGATATCATGACACCCAGTGCCAAGAATATATTACTTCTAGAAAAGTAAAATCTTTCTTGTGTAAAATGTATGCATGCATTCTTGCTCCGCCCAAAAAGACATGTTTTTACGTTTAGGAACATCGCCAGTGTAAAATCGTTGAGCAGGTGCTATTTTTGGAAAATTATCTCCCCTTCTATGCAGTTCACTGCATTAGAAATAGGACTCTGCATTTGGTCTCAACTTCCGATCAAGTTATTAGAACCATATTTTACCTATTTAATGTTATCTTCATATAATTTTTCTCAAGGTTCATATTTCTCCAGATTTCTTTCAAAGAAAAAGTGTGGTGATGGAAAGGTAGGCAGAATAATGATATTTGCATGATGTCATGCACTGAGAGTAGTAGTAGTCTAGCGCAAAACAACACATCGGCTTCATTATGTCGATCGTTCATGAAAAATCTGTTCGTGGACAGAGCAGAGTCGTAAGAAAGAAAGATTTAAAGCTTTTTGTGCGACCTCCATTAATAGGATTAATAAGAGCTGTTCTGTAGTAGGCTCGTGCGTGGGTAACATCAATAGCCGAGACTTCATTCATCGCACCCACTGAGATATATAATACTGGAGTGACTGGTGCCATGAAATTTCTTCAAGAAAATGGTATCACTTTTCGCTAGTTGTCCCTTTCTGGGTAAGCATCTTTTTTTTCAACATGGTTTTCTTAATTGCGAACGTCATGTCGCCTATTAAATGCTGGCGTTAGAAATAGATGACAATATTCACAATCATCTTACATCTCTTTCTGGGTAAGCATTATCCAGACTAAAAGAACCTTTTATTTATAATTTGTATTCCAGTAATTCCAATGATTTTTACATTTTCCTTACAACAATATAGAAGACTAAAATTAAATATGTCTCTTCGTATATATTTGGTTATTATATTCTACTCTGAATGGCTGCAAATTCACAGTAAACGTTTAAGATTAAAAATTGTTTTCCTCCACTGAAAGTAAAATTGTACCCATATGAGATAGCTTATAAGTCAGTCCAGTTTAATACATGTCAGTGATCGCACCTGATTATTAAAACTTGTTTGAATCAATTGGGCAGCTTTAGTGATTGTGGTTTAGGGCCACAATTTTTAAATGGGAAAAGTAATTTGTTGTTAATTTTAGGAATAAAATAAGTTGTTTATCCACTTTTTTAACTTGTTTTTAGAAATGTTTTTCTTAATGTAGCTTTTTCAATCGTAATAAGTTCATTAAATTTTATTATTTTAATAATAGTATACTTATAGAACTTCATTGTTTCGATTTAAGTTTACATTAACATCAGATAATTATTGCTTATTTCGATTGTATGATTATACTTGGACCTCATACACATGAGATTCTCTTGGTCGTCATTCGATAGCCAAAGTGGTAATGTCTGGTTTTGATATTCAATCAAAATAATTCAGAGATGGGCATTTTTTATTTTAATAAAGACAACATCTAAAAAAATCAAATAAATTGAAAAATCGAATAAAAAATTATTTGGTTACAAAAAATTATTTGTTATTTGGGGAATTATTTGCGAATAATTATTTATTGCTTATTATTTAGTCACGTGTTATTTGATAATCAAATAATTATTCATTATTTGATGATTATTTCGCAGATAATTATTTGTTATTTGGTGCTCCTTATTTGAATCTTAAATTATTATTTGTTGTTAAAATGTGCTTTATTTGATTAATTATTCGTTATTTTATGAATTATTTGCAAATAATTATTTATTATTTGATGCCCATTATTTGAAGTTGTAATAATTATATGTTACTCCATCGTGTGTTATTTGATAATCAAATGAATTATTCATTATTTAATGAATTATTCGCAGATAATTATTTTTATCGATTATCAAATAATTGCTGATGTCCATTAGTTCAATTTTAAATAATTATTTCTTGGTACACGTATTTCGCATCAAAAGATGTCTCGTATTTAGGAAATAAACTTCCTTGTTATGTTTCGATGTTTACAGTAAAGATTTTCTGTTCATTTGGAATTTACAGTTTAAAAGAAATTTCAGTAATTTTTTCTAATTAACTATTTGTGAAATCCTTGAAATAAATAGAGTTTGTATAAAATTAGGGTATCATCAACTAAGTGAAAAAACCATTCATGTATCGTTTTTTTCATTTACACTAGCACTTTAATTACATAACGCCCTATTAAATGAGAAATTAAAAATTTGCAATGTGAGGCACTTTCAGTTTCTTCGCACCATTTGACATATATGGTTAGCCTTCAGTTATCTTACTTTTATGTCTCTGTGACTCTAGGGTAGACGTAAATATCATATTTAGGAGTTTGATAAAAGAAACCACCTCAGATGAAGTGCATTTGCGTTGCGAAATTAATACAAAAGAACTTGAGTATTAAGCATGTCGGTTTTAGGAGAATGGCAATGTGATAAACTGGATAACTCGAATAACTGAATGAGCCGGGAAAAATGGAACTCCCAGTTTATAAACATTTTTATAATAAAAGACAAGGATGTCCCTGTTCGCTCTCGTCATTATAAATTAAAATAATCTATTTATCAATCATTTCCTTACTTTCGTCATCAAAAGAGACATCAACTAACGAATAATTATTTGATAATCAAATAACAAATAATTATTTGATTGTCAAATAACGCACGATGGAATAACAAGTAATAATTATTTGAAATTGTAAAATGAAGCAACAAATAGATATCACCCCCTCTCCCCCGGCTGTTCGTAGTAGCCTAAAATATGCTTAAGCAAATACTGAACCTTGCCGTGAAAGTCCCATCGAAACCAGATTAATCAAATCAAATTGTAGATATGCTGCGTTTGGGTAATTTACGCAGTATATAATTATTTAAGCGCATGCTATGTGGAAGAAGATTCCACTTATTAATACATTGGAAAAAGTAGGAACGCTGTCCATACCGAGAGTTATAGTAAGGAACCAATACATGTTTATATTTAGTCGACTGCATGAATTTCAGCTTTTCAAATAGGTACGCGTCGAACTACCATTCCGGTTTGTGTCAGGTTCAAATCGCACCGGCGGCGACCCATGGTTGTCTTTTGCTGACAACAGATCACGATAAAAAGGCCATAAAGACTGGTGTAAGGCTGTTGTATTCGATACTGTTTCTGTAAATTGCCAAGAAATTTGACTTTTTATGATTCAATTTCAAATTTTTTTTTACCAGTTATATACACCCTGCAGATTGGCATATACAGTCTTCCAATATCACGTCTGTGAGGTCATTTATGTACAGGGTGAACAATATGGGTCCTAGAATGGAGCCTTGAGATAACCACGTATAAGAAGCGTTGTATCCGAGCAGGTGTTTCAAACCTTCACAAAAAAAAAGATTTTAATTAGTTTATCTGTTGATGACAAAAAGAAAAATACATGCAACATGTTTTTTTCTTAAAAGAGCCTTCTGTCTCTCGTGATCAATAGAATCAAAAGTCCTTCTGAAGTCAAATAAGGTAAGAATCGTTATCCAGTGCTTCATTAATATGTCTTTACTTTAAGCATTACAGTTTTTTCTCGACTGCCAAATACACAATACTCTATTTACTTTAAGGGGTTATATGCACTTAGAATTATCAAAAAATCGATTTTTTTCGTAATGTACATATATTTAAGTATAAATTATATACATATTTAAGTCAATCCCGTGAATATTTTTGAAGTTACACGCACATTTATATATGTAAAGAGGTTTTGAAACTTTAAACGCGTTTTTCTCAAAACTGTGTTTTTAGAGTCGGTGAGCAAGATTTCTCAAAAATGGCTGAACCGATCAGTCTCAAATTTTAACACAAGCTTTTTAAGTATATTTTTTAGAAATTAATCGAAGGTTTTTTCTCACCGATAATTATTTTCCATTTTATAAACAATTTAAGGTCTAAATTTTAATGAAAAATCGATTTTTTTAAGGCGCCAGTTTGTCAAAAATTAATATTTTGCTTATTCCTTCGATTAATTACAAGATAATACATTATATTAACGAAATATTTTTGATTTTTTCATTTTTGATGATCCAGTCCAGAGATGTCGTGCTCACCGCAAGACACCTTATTTCAGAAGTGCAGCTTTCAAAATAATTATTTTTAAAAATAAAAAATCTTAGTATACCGTTAAAAGTTGCCGTAATATGTGTACACATTTTTACTTTAATAAATTAAAAGGTTTTCTCAGGAAAAATTCTTGAAAAATCGTGTTTTTGGAGCCTCCTGAGTGTATATAACCCCTTAATATATTTCATAATCTAAATGTATACTATCTTTTCAAAAATCTTAGCTAGGAAGCATAAGATACTTACTTATTGAGCGAAAGAAGAGTTTTAAGGGAGCAGGAAAACGACATGACTTCCAAGTGAATACGGCCAGGTCTAGATCACTAACTTTGTTTATTCCTTAATAGCTTATCCTCTTAATACAAAAATTACGTCACCATTACATTATCATAAATCTAACTAACTTCGATTAAAGAAAGTACTTATTCCTGACTCAGTATTAATTATCTTGTCAGTTAACTACCTGGTGACAAAAGTGCTTTATAAGTGGGAAGAAGCGGATGTTTTGGAATGAGGAGGACCATTGGTTTTTTCCACACGACAGAAATTAAATATATGGGTCAGAACTCTATTAATTTCCGATGCAATGATTTTAATAAATAGTGGAAGTAACTCATCTGGCCCTGTTACATGTTATTCTTATTTGAAGCGTTTAATGCATGAATGATATGTGACATTTTTCGAAAATATAAGATTCAGTTGAGTGGCTCTGCACAATTAATGTGAATGTCTTTCATTCTATTGAACAATCTTAATAATAAATGACGAAATACGAAGTTTGTCCGCATCAAAGTGGGTAAATCACTAGTTTTCCATATAAAAACTTCAAACGCAATTTGATCGAAACTTAGAAAATGTTACTTACATCATTATTGCACTAAACGCTTCAATTGAATTTTTTACTAAATTTCATAATTTTCTATCTATTTATTTTATTCCAGTTTGGTGAGTGTACTATTTACGGGTAAAATAATTATTTTGAAATTATCAAGACATTACTTTGGGTGTTTTCATAAATACTTGCTATTTTTGTTCTGTTTCTGTTTTGACAGTGATTAACCTTAATGAGCTTAATGTTAATTTAATCAAAATTAATATTAGGAATGTAGCAGTAAATATAATTAAATAAAGTAGTATTTCGTTTTAAACCAATAACGTCCCTAATTTTATTACTTTCATTCAAAAATGAAACGAATGTAAAAAGGATAAACAGCGAATGAAAAGGTTGAAAAGCGGCTCACAATTCCAAATATATAATGAGGAATGTATACAACAAATAGATAAATTTTTCGAAGAATATCAAATATATAAAAAAATATGCTTCGAAATATTTGCACATTTGCGCTCAGCATTTTTGAATTCGTGACATTTGATCATTTGCAATTTTGAACACACTGCATTCGTCATTTGCACGCAACTTGCATTTTTAAGAAGACCCTATACCTTAATACCTTACCTGTCTTTGATAATCCTTCCAAGCCATTCCTTCTAGTAACAAAGTATTGATGTATATTATATCGCCTCCATAACGTTACAAATTGTCGTTCAAGTCCTGCAACTCATATATTTTATTTTATGTATGGCTGCATATTCCACATCTTTAAAATTAAACTGATCCATATAGTTAGGTATGCTGAGGTGTTGTTTCCATAAAACATGATTTTCTCATCTCAGTTTATGCGTTTAGCGAAAATACTATTTCAATGGCAAGCAGACCGGCTCTACCATATAGGTGAACTAGGCGATTGCCTAGGGCGAGAAATTTTAGGGTACGCCATTTCACTAAATGAAAATGCAAAAAAAAATTGTGCAAACATTTCTTGAACAAAAATTTTTTTAAAAAATTCTATTGTACAGAATTTTTTCAAACGAATCGTCATTTGTCAATATTAACCAGAAGTCTTCAGCGTGTTCTAAGGCTTTTTTCCTTGAACGTATTGTACGAAATTAATTAAGTAAAATGTTAAAAAAATTTTAGCTGACTTTAAATTACTGTTTCATGTTTTAGTTCATTTAAAGGAGGGGCTGGGGGCGCGAAATTTCCGTTCGCCTAAGGCGCCAATTGACTTTAAGCCGGCCCTGTTGGCAAGCTTCTATTTAAATTACTTCATTATTTGAATAATATCGTATTAACTCTTGAGAAAGGATTCCATTTTATACAAGCGTCCAAATAGTTACTATGTAAAGTATACCTTATTATATTGGAAAGCCCTTAGTTTATTTCCTTGAGATTTTTTGTTTAGTAATAAGCTACGAGGAAGAAACTAAGTACAAAACAATGAACACTCTCATTGGACGATTGAAGTAATACTAAACATCCTTTGACGTAGTTAAACTTGGCTCTTAATGTACCAATACGGGTATAATAATGAAACTTTATTTTATTCGCTGTGATATAAACGAAGTAAGGGTGTTTAAAAAACATTAAAAGTAATTTAAAGCAATCATGTTGTAGACAGTTTTAATGTACTAATGTGTTACAGTAATAAAGGTTTATTTTTTCGATGGTTTGGACAGTTCCTCGAGGGCCCTTATTTCAGCTGAAATTATTTATTTTTAAATCATTACTTTTAGCAATTCAAATTGTACCTTCTGCATTCCGTTTCTTTTCCTCAGCTAATTTGGCATCTCGAACTGCTTTCTGTTTAGTTTCAATTTCACGAACAGCAGCTTCCTTTTTCGATAGGCGATTTTGATGAAATGCTCCGTATGCTATTCCGACAGTTAGAAGGCCCCATCTGCCGAACTAGAATAGTCCAACAAAATATATTTTAATATATTTCTGGTGCTTAGTTAAATATTACATAATTCCGAGGTTATGATATAAATTTGATATTTTTGTCTATCCTACACATACCTTAATCAAAGGGGATACACGAACGGGTGGTGGTAAATCAGCCATTTTAATTAATATTAATTTGTTATGCTATTTTAATCCAGCGAAATATGGGAATGGTTTTTACTCCAACTACCGTACCGTGCGGATAGAACTGTCAAATTAAAATTAGGCAGTTCCTTCTTCTTCCTCTCCATTGAAATGGCTTCCTCCTTAGCTTCGCATGATAGATAAGTAAGTAGAAAAATATTAAATTAAAAACTATTTCATATATTTAATATTTAAATTCTAATGGTAACTAAATACTAGTAAATAAAATTAAAATATTGGAATATGCTTCAGCTTGCAAGTACACGAAAGCTATGTAAAATTTGCAAGTTTCACTTCCTGACCTCTATCTTTCAAATATAAAAGTAATAAAATGACAGTCGAAGAACAGCGGTTCCGGTTCCGTCATACTTTTAATACCTTTTATGAAGGAAACAATAACTGTCAATATATTGGAATGCTTTCAAGTAAAAAGTGATTTAATCTTTTTCAATTAAAGTAGCACCAACATTAAGAGTGCTACGCCATAGAATATAAATCAAATTATTACCAACACGTAAGGATCTTATTTAGAAAATTCCTTTAAATTTCTTTTTTAAGTGTTTGGTATTATATTTTCACATACATTCCAAGAAAAAACTCGTTAGTTAATTGTAATAAATATTAATATTAAAGCTTTTCTTTTGATTGATACTGTCATACCTTTTCTAAATAAAAAACTCATTCGATTTCTGGGGATATTATAGTTAAATATAATAAGGTATACATGCACATACATATTATTTAATAAATGAATAATATTACGTTTCAATTAAGGCGAATGCCGTTGTTATAACTAATCCAGCGATAAAACTTATGGCTCCAATAATCCAAACAGATTTCATATTTTTTAACGAAACGCCCAAGTCCCATATAAGATGTCTTAGACCACCGACAGTGTGCCATACAAACGGAAATGCAATAATCCATTTTGTGCTTGTTATCAGCCACTGGGAAAATTTTTGATCTTGTATCCAGTCAATATATACCTGAAGATCATTTGAAAGCAAAAGAGTGCCTAGTCCAAAGGTTAGAAAATAAGTTGACAACAATATACCTATTTCAAAAATGAATTATTTTATTAATTTAAAATGGAAAAGGAAAGCTCACCAGACGTTCTGTGTAGAAGGGATCCAAGCATATGAAATTCCATTTTGTATATTGTAACATGCGGCGAAAGCGGTCGTTTCAGGCACTCATTTTTTCTTTCGTAGTCTGATGGTAATTTGGGGCTAATTATTTTTTCTACTTCAACATTTTTAAATCGGCTTAATGTGACACTTGTGGATACCTTTGAATTTAAAAGGACCCTCGTTAGGTTCAGAAAGCCCACTCTCCTAAAATTATTTATTAATATTATTATTTTATTGAGATATATTTCTTACCTTAAAATAGACATTTTCCTTAAAATTTTGTTTTGATCAGTATAAACGTCTTCTTCGTCTGACAATTGAAAACTCGTTTGTAGCTTTGTTTAAGATTTTATCGCTATTCTAATTACGTTCAGTATTATTTATAGGAGAATTTGGTCTTACAGGCTTCTTTTAAATTATAAAATAATGCTAGGTTAACGCTGGTTTAGCTATTGAAAGCCTACCAGTTATGGTATTTGGCAAGGATAAACGTTTTAGCAGAATAAAAATAATTTATTTGCTTTCGGGGCATATCCCCATACAAAGGGTTTAGCGTATAGTCTAATTTTAGCAATTTATACTTGTAATTTTTATTTTACATACAAGAATTCAGTTTTGATTTTTAATTTCACGACTATGTTATTTATACGTTATCTACAATTCATCCAATAAAAAACTTCTGTGCCTTAGTGCAAGTGCCGTGAACTGAAAGATGTCGTTTAACTTTCCAATGGTATTCACCTCAAATAGCTCACAGAAATTTAGCGTTTTTAAACATTGATTGTATCTATGAAGATAGATCGACCTTAGTGAGTTGTGTGGGCACTCGACGAACAAATGAAATAATCTTGTTTAGAGCAGTTACAGACTGCACAGCTATCAGCTGCATTAAACGAGAAGTGAAATTAGTGGACCTTAAGTTTCGTGGTCGCGAGTTCATATAAATTGACTCAAGAAGCAAAGGCGTGTCGATCGCACCCTTCAAAAACCGGAAACCTTATTAATTTTAGTCTGTCCACATATGGAGGAAGGCGAAAGGAATCCTGCCATTCAAGACCCTTCAGAGCAAAACGCAAGAATCTCCTCTGCACACCCTCAATGCGCTAAAAGTGTCTTTCATATGAATGAGACCATACAGGAGTGGCATACTCTAATATAGGTCGAACGAGGGTAAAGAAATATTTAGTTATATATGAGCCACCCAATTCCTTGGCCTAGTGCTTTATGAACTCTTGCATCGAGTTAGCCCTATTGACAATATAGTCAACATTGTCATTGAAGGTAAGTTTTGGATTAAAAAGCAGACCCAAGTCAAGCATTTTGTTGGGTTTAGTAAGAATAATATTATTCATATTCGACAAATCTATTCAATAAACAATTTTACATGTTGATGATGTCTCGACGTATGAGCATTATTGTCGATTATATTTACGTAGTACAGTAACTTATTTTCATATAACTTGTACAGCTTCATATTTATGTATTACGGAGTTTTACAAAGCTTTTAGGGCCATTCTACTACGAAAACCATTTCTTCTTGATACAACGCATATGACAAAATATTTTTTCGATCACGAAAACCTGTCGCTGTTTATAGAAAACACGTGAATGGATCACATGACTAGTTGAATAAATACTTCTTAGACAAACTAAGTAGTTTATTTAGGATGCCGTAACTTTTATAAAGGAATTCATAATAGTGTGGTGGACTCAAGGAAGTTGAAGAAAAACAGTTAAAAGTGATCCCCGCAGAAAAATCAGCCCATTTCAAGTTCGACAAAAAACAATAGCGTTTTTAATTTTATCATTTTGGTACGGAATCCCAAAGCAAACACAGGACAAGCAACAAAAGTTTAAAAATACGTAACATAAAGTAAAATATAATTGCTAAAAAAAGATTTGTATAGTTATTTGAAATCCCCGGGTAAAAAAGTTTGTATATTCGTGCTCAAAGCAAGTACAAATATTTTTAAAAGTATATATACGCCCGTTGCGAGCACGCATAGCGAACAAATACTCCCGCTACTGTCACCAAAATTGAAAAATACGCCCGCCATAAATGCATGATTCAGCTTCTGTTACTGCGTTTTGGCTTCAACGCATTCGAGACTGGTGACTCACCGCGTGGGTTATGTAAAATCTCACGCGTGGAGACAATTGGAGAAATTGTTCCCAGTACCCCTAGACTCACAAAGGGAGTCATGGCAATAATAATGATAACAATTATCTGAAATTTGTTATTTTTATTCTTATATATTTTCCAGTTTCAGTTTCGTTTTTTTTCGAAGGGGCAAAAATGCTTTTATGCACCGTAAAGGCCTTACCTTGCCTTGCCCTGGTGTGTGGGACTCGCACCCACTAAAAAAAACCTCCTCCTTTCAGGCATGTCTTCACCCCGAGACTACTTTTCGTATTACTTTAGGGTGGTGCATGTTACTCCATCATTGTTCTAGGTCTTATCTTACTGCAGTCCGTCCAGTGCTTCTGGCGTTTCCTTTTTATTTTGTTGCGGGATAAATACTGCAACTCGGTCCCATTGCGCTCTTTACCTCGGAGCATGCTGTTCACCATGTCCTCGGGCGTGAATCCCCCGAGCTCTTCTTCTAGCTCCTGTCTCTCTGCGGTTCACGTTCTGCTTACCAAAAAGGTGTGTTGGGCGTCGTCCTTCTGTGAGTCGCAGTACTGGCAGGCCGGGCTTTCTGTTTTTCCCATTTTATGGAGGTAAGCGTTAAAGTATTCGTGCCCGATCAAGCACTGCGTCAGGTAGTAGTTTACCTCTCCGTGTTCTCGCTTTAGCCACTTCTTCAGGTCTGGTATTGGTCTAGCAGTCCATCTCCCTCTGGTCTCTCTATCCCAGCGATCTTGCCATCTCGTAAGGGTGTATTCTCTAGCTTCGACTTTCGCTGCCTCTTTTCCAATTTCGGTCTGCCTGTCATGACGCTGTTTCCGCTCTTGCGTCTATAGATCTATGGGCTGCCAAAACCAGAACCGCTGGTTCCGACACCGTTCTGTAGCCGGAGGCAACTCTTAGGCTACTCTCCTCTGTACAGCCGCCATCCGTTTCCTGACCGTATTTGGCTTAGACTATTTCCTACGTCTTTCATGGATACCTTCCTGCAGCGGGCTTGCATTTGGAAAAGTATAATTTTTACTCAGGCGTGCCTGCCTCATTTGAGTGCCATTCAGGTGTTTTGACGATGTACGTGCCTGTTTCAGGCTAGGAATGGGCGAGTCTTATTTTACTCGAGTCAATATTAAAATGTAAACAATCATAAATTTATATACAATTTACTACATGCACTATATGTAAATGTACTAGTTTTCTTAAGTATTTTCAGATTATGTCAATAAAGTATTCTATTCTATTTATTTTACTTTCGAACGCTTTTGGATCTAACTTCGCCATCCCCTTTGGGGAGCTATTTCATTCTTATGATTGAGGAGTTTTAACATCATAGCAGCTAAGCTTCAGCGATGCTTTCTAGCAGTCTAAAGAAATGGTATTTTCAAGCTTTCTGTATTTATTTGTTTTTTACAAAAAAGTATACAAAGAATACTTCAAGTGCAAAAATTCTGTGAAAGTACTTTTTTCATTAGGAAATAACTCGAGAGTTGGATTCCATAATATTCTTGTCCAGAATGTAATGACGGATTCCTCTGTGAAATAGTCACATGCTTGTTTTAGGTAGTCGTGATATGCTATTATTTGCATTGATTAAACTAGCTTATTATCGAAATAAACTGAACCAAAAACTCCATCAGTCAAAAATTCAAGCCTGTTGCACCTTAGAAGCTGGCAACCCAAAACTATTGAGAGAAATACTAACTGGCAGCCAACTGCAAAAAAAACACCATTTAGGTAACAGTTAAGCAGTTCAAGTTAAGTAGCTGTACGTTATTAATCTTGTGTCGATTGCTTTAGTTATTCCTAAACTGATAAAATTTTACATTTTCCTACTTTGTGATCGATATTGCAATGGGTAAGTGAAATTTTGCGATTCAAGTGAACAAATTGTGAACGGCTGTGTTTTTGGATTTTAGATACCAGCTTTTTTGAGGATATTTATAGAACTCCTACTACTAAGGAATGCTTTATATTTCCCCCAAAATCGTGCCTAACAAAAAGCGTAGATCGCCAAAAAAAGGTTCGATTTGAAGATTCAGCACTTGTCCGATCCAGGCGTAGTTTTACTCCCTACAAAAGTTCCTTAGTTATTAAAACTCCTGAAGTTTCACCAATCGAATTTAGCTTCAATAAACTGAAGAAAGATATTGTCCGTCTTCCTCCAGAAAGTGTGTGCAAAGCGCCTGCTGACAGCACCGTCGATATTTCAGAATATGTGCCTGAGCAGGTCGAAGAAATACGATTAATGCCTCCGCCGTATCGACGTCCATTTCGGACCACTTCATTCAACACCGGTGTTTCCACAAATTTTTTCAAAGGGGTAACGACAATATTTAGTTACAATTTTTTCTTGTGTTAACTTTTACTGATAATAGGAAAGCAATAAGCATCTCTCACCACTTGAAGTTAAGCAGACCAGAGATAAGCAGTTATTGGAGTGGAAAAGAAATCAAGATGCCTTCAGGCTTCCTAAGTCGATACAGAATAAAATCGTAAGTCCGGACGAAAAGCAAACTTTCCTCAATAAACGGATCTGCCTCTCCACTACTCTTGCTTACATTGGTTTACGAAAATATATTAAATTATTCCTAGAAGAAGAGGTTTGAAGCATACGCTAAATTTTGGTTGCCTAGCAAATCAAATTAATTATTTTTTAGATTGATTTCAACATTTTCTTAACTTTAACTGATGAAAATCTCATTACTATCGGAGTGTCGGATCAGCGAGACAGGCAGACCATTTTAAATTTTATTAAAGAATTTTCTTCTGGGAGATACTCATAAGTTATTTTACCCTTTCTTTTATTTTTTTATATTTATATTGTTTGGTGAGGTGATACACCTCCAGAAATTTTGTATTAATTGCTTTTTAAATCGTTGAGTGATTTTCGAAACGTTAAAATTCCATTAGTATTAATGTTTGTGCTCATTTTAAATAAAGATTGCTAAATTATTGTTAATTACACGTTAGATCAGTTATTGCTGCTGCTTGGTGATTCTGATGTTTTGTTCTCTATACCTTTTTGTGTCAGAGGTTTGCTTAATTTGTCAATACTTTTGAAATTACTTGGTATTAACAAAAAATACGCAAATAATTTAATATTAAAGGTTCACCATTTTATTTAGATTTAAGTTTTTGAAGTGGTTGCGAAAGGAGATATTGTGTTACCTATATTACATTGCTGGATACTCGTGGAGGTGGTTTTTTTTATATATGATGTTGATAAAGCTCAGGGGATGCCCTATGACGCTACAGCACAGCCTTGGCAGGAAAGAAATTAGGGATGAGGCAAATGGGTTAGAAGGTTAAGTGAACGAGATGTCGATGTACGCCACCGTTTCGGGTTCATATGATGGGGAAAAACAGAAGAAGGTAAACTGTTCCACATTCGTGTTGTTCTGCCTAGAAAAGATTCCCGAAATTTGACGGTACGTCCAAATTTTACCTGGAGAGTATAGGGGTGGGAGCGACTTGTAGCTCTTGTATCGCGCGTTGTCATGTGTTTACAAGGAATCAGGCTAGCAATTTCGTTAGAATAATGGCCATGGAAATAAGCGATAGAAGAGTGAGAGACAACTGAAATTCCGTCGATGCTCCAGAAAGTCAAGGCCCTCAGAGATTGAGGAATCGCCAATAAGTTTAATAGCCGTACGCTGGACTTTGTCTAACGCGGACAATTCGGTGTGTCCGGCTCCTGCCCAAATATGGGAATTATATTCAAGCCTAGGCCTAATGTGAGACTTGTAGATCAGCGCTAAGTCAGGTGGGGTGAAATATTTCTTAGATCTCTGTACAAAACCTAAACATTTCATCGCACTTTTGCCGATTGCAAATACATGATCAGTCCAGCTAAGATTGCTGGATATCTCAATACCCAAGATGATTAGGGAGGGCGAATTGGGTATATTCACTCCGTCGACTGAAATGGGTTGGGGATGAACTGGGCGTTTTTTAAGGGACAGCATTGAGTTTTGGATGCATTAAACGTAACACGATTTGCTCTGCCCCAAGCGAGGACCATAGAAATGTTGTTGTTTAATGATCTAAACATGCCTTCCCGATTGACTTGTGTAGCATTTCCACGTGAATTCATTACTGAATCAAATGAGTACGCGAAATCAAGGGTGCTGTCGTCGGCGTAACTAAGGATTGAGAGTAAGGAATAAAAGATCATTAATAAAAAGAAGAAATAAGGTTGGTGAAAGAACTGAACTCTGAGGTACACCGGCATTAATTTCGTAGGAATCAGATGTAACTACGTCAACACTTTATTACTAATTCCACAAAATTTATTAGTTAAGTTTTAAAATTTTTTTTTAGATTTTATGAAAGAGCCTACGCGTTTCGCCTTGCAAGGGCATCATCAGGGCTTAGACTTAGACGTTGTCCCCTTAAACAGCCAGAAACCTATCCTTTTGGGTATCGACAATAATTGAAAACTATTGCAAGAACGAGGCAGCTCCATTTTCTGACAAAAATGAGCTTTAAACCGCCATTATACTTACGTGAAAAAATTTGATTTATATTTTCAAGAAAGTAGTTGCAGGGCAGAAATTTGGTACTACGGAGTGGGCAAAATATAGCCCAGTCCTATGTGGCTAGCCAGCCCTTGCGCACTTGGGTTTGGACTCGTAAGGACTGTGGGACTGATGGGTAAGGCAGGCGTATATAACCGTATTCGCAGTGGAAGGTGTAAGTCTCTTACCGGGATGAATCACCCAACCAAGGACATAATAGTTATTGTCTGATGGCTCGTCTATGGTTGACCCGATGCTGGGGTATATCAGGTACAATAAGGATTTTAAGCCTTGGTTAAGAGGTCGCTCCTATAGATCTCCGCCACCGAAGCCTACGGGTTTCCCCCAGATGCATGGGCTGCATGGTCCTTTCGACTCATGCTGTATCGGAGCGGTGTAAGACGGAAGCGTCTGTTGTAGTTGCAAGCTCGAGTGTCGCTAGTAACCAACGCTCATGGCGTCACTATCATGAGTGTATCACTTTCCTAAAAAGTGATGCAGCTTGAAAAACCTCATCATATATAGGATAGCACATAGAGTGAAATATTTGTCCAATTGTTTTTTTTGTAGTTTTTTACAAGCTTATCTGGGATACTATGGGTGGATTTGCCATCTTTTGCTGTTAAGTAAGCTCATTAGCTTGAAGAATCTCACAAAGAGCGAAAAAACAAGAAATTTTTGCTGGTATTTTCGATATTTAATTTTAATGTTAACAGCAACATTTATTAAATAATTTAATATTTTCCCAACTACCCGAATGGTAAACAAATATATCGCGTTCGTTTTTTCCCATACGATTTCTTGGAAATGTGTAATTATAAAATCCCGCCATCAACAAACCTATGACCTCGTTTATCACATTAACACTTTGTTGATGTGCCAAAGATTTCATCTTATTACTTGTAGGGAAACTTGTATGAATTATCTGAATGTTTGTGACTAAACTTTATAGTGTTTTTTTTAATCGCAGAACTTTTTTTATTAATTCCGATTCTGCGAAGTCCAGGCTTCAGGTGATGCGGTTTTATATTTCTCAGTATAGTCGCTAGCTCAGAACTTAATAAGCCTAAGTACACGCATGCATATTGTCCGGTCATTTTGCGGGCTTCCGATTAGTAAAATCGAATCAAGTCAACAAGAGTCAAAGCTCTTTTATACAATCCAGCGCGGTAGGGACTGGATTTAATAAAGTCTTTTCTGTCGAAGCACTTTATATTTAAGCCTGGCTTGGTCTGGTCAGTCAGTCGGTCGAATCTCTCATTCAGTAATTTGTCTTGAATATGTGAAGTGTCTGTTTGATTCCTATCGGGAACTGAGAGAACAAGTGATAAGTGGAATCTTTTGTGGAGCAAACTCTCTAAGCATTTTTTATAGTTGCTTTTATTAAATTATAAGACTTTAAATTAGTGCAAAAATGTCGAAAGTTTTGTGTTCTATAACAGTAGCAATTTATTTGCTTGGAACGGTAATGAGTCACACTTACCATGCCGGTTCCTGTCCTTCGGTTGAACCCATGGCTGAATTTGATATGAGAAAGGTACGTAGGTATCAAATTAATGGTTAGGCGATGTATAATTACTTAATTATAACAAGTGTCATCGTATAAATATAAAAAAACTCAAGACTCAGTTGTCTGTTACTGTCCAACTATCGATTTATTAATTCTATTATGACCTTTGCATTGTTATCACTTCAAGTTTAAATTCTAAGGCTGATGACGCTAGTAAATCTGGCGAGTATGTGCACAATTTCTGTATATTACTTCCTCGGACTTATCACAATATTTTTGTTTATTTCAAAGTCAGTACTGTAATGAACTTGCATGTTGCATTATTTAGTGGAATCTTGTATGTATTGGATGTGATTTGCTTCCTGGTCTATCAAATGCGCATTAAGTTTATCTCCTTTCCAAAAGTTCCATAGCTGGGTGGAGGACTTTAGGAAATCTAGACTGTAGTTAATCTCGGACTTCTCTTGTTTTTGTTCTTGAATAGATGGTGAGTCACTGTTTAGTGGAAAGCTTACGAAATTTTGAAAATTGAATTCCTTTTTTACACAGATATACCCAAGTATCATTCAGTCAGTGTTAATAAAAAAAATTAAATATTAAAGTAAGACGAAACTAATTTTGTGTCTTCATAAGATTAAATCCTACCAAAATAAATGAAGATAAAATTGTTTTATTCGGTAACAAGATCAATCAAAGATGATTCACAAGAAAGATGTCCAAATCAAAGACCACTGGATTTCTGTCTGTACAATTCAGGTGGTTGCGGGTAGTACGAAGTAATTCCATAAAATAAGACTACTGAATTTTTAAAAAATTGAAAAAAACAAAATATTTACAAAAACAATGCAAAATTTTAGAAGTTTTAGTTCACACTATTTTTCCACCTAACCCCCTTCCCGAAATCGATGCACTTTGTGAGTCGAGGGACGAGCTTTTTTATACCTGCGTCGAAGAAGTTTCCCGCCAACTCTCGTGCCCATTGTTGATATAGTCGTCGGTTGAAAACTTTTTTTTGCACCTATAAACACATTTAGAGAGGTGAAAAGATGAAAATCTTAAGGCGACAGATCGGGGCTGTAAGCTGGGTTTTGTAATGTCCCAACCGAATGAATACAAGAATTGAGTTGTGACATAGGCTGTGGCTGTGGAAACGTACATTGTTTTTGCAACAAACTCACTCCCCTCCTCAGCATTCTTCTTTATTCTGTATGGTTTTGCATAGGTTATTTAGGATTTCCCAACAACGTTCGGGATCATTGTTTCTCACTGTGGTAAATACGAGTATTCAATGAACAGTACCGAACAACTCGGGCCGTTTCTTGGATCTTATTTTTCTGACTGATCCTACGGGTACTCATGTGATATTCCTTTGCTGCATGAGTCTTGGCATCATCCTGCTCTTCACGCTGTTTATTTCTTTGATCCTGTTGCCGTAGCCGTCCCGTTGATGGACGATTATTGTTAGAACTTTTAAAAGGCTCACCTATCATTACTTAATGATTCGTTTTCGCTTTGCGACTAGCATAGTGTTCTTAATGAACCTGACATTGATGTCGCTGTGACTTCCTTTTACAATATCCTTGCATTATGTTTTGCTTAATGTGTCTCTATCACTGGGTCTAAAGTTCCCTGTTCCTCACAACCATGGCTTAATAGGTTATTATGACATCTGAAAAATGTAAAACACAAAGCTTGGAGGAGGTTCTGCTCCTCAAGGAGTGACTCTGATTATCTGTCCTATCTAATTTGCGAAACAAATATATGTATAACACAAGTTTCTAGAGCAAGTTAGGAGTAATGAAACGTCATTAATAAAAATGATAAATAGAAGAGGGCCGAGAATACTGCCCTGAGGCACCCCAGAAGGAACAGAGATTTCATTCAATAGGGTACCGCGGAACAAGACACGCTGAGCGTGAACAGACAGGATGGTCAGCCAGTGGCGGATTTACAGATTTCTTAAGTATAGGCTGTTAAATTTTTGCCGCCCTTACCTCCACAATTTCAGGTTTTAGATTATTTTTACAATCCTACAATTTGGTTTAAATTGCAGAAGAAATGGTTTTTGGGTATAATTCTGAGCTAATCAAGCTCAATCATGTACGACTAATAAGGCGGGGTAATCTGTGCTTCTTACACAATAATGAACATTCGGTAAACGTAATTAATTAATCTTTATTGCACTAACAAACAGTTAAAAAATAATAAATTTAATTAAGTTATGAAAGTTACAATACCTTTTTGCGCGATTTTTTGTTGGCAAAATCATAGATGATATCGTCGTAAGTAATCTTGTTCATTAATTTCGACTCTATGCACAAAATAGCTAAAGTGTTTATTTTTTCTTGACTGAAGGTCGATCTCAGATAATTTTTTACCCTTTTTAGACAAGAAAAGCCTCTTTCACCCGAACAATTTGTCGCTGGAGTACATAATGCCATACGAAGAGCTATGTCCAAGTTAGAATAAACGTTCTGCAAACTCTGCTTTCGCAGAACCGAAGATAGACTTTCAAATGATCCAAAAACTGGTTTTACCAAAATTCTTTCCAAAGGAATGTGGCTTTAAAAATGTATCCATTCGTGAACTAAGTCAGTCTCTAAATCATTAGAATACATTTCTTCCAAGGAAAGGGCTTTTTTTGTAAGAGTTGATGATGACAAGGCCTTCTGCCTTTTTTCTAATTCGGATATGAGTCTGTCAGTGACGACGACAAATGTGGTAACCCTAAAAGTATTAATCGCGGCCCTTTTCATTTCTTCATCGGGTGTTTCATCATACATTTTTTTCTTTTCAGTTGTCTTGTTCCCATTGTCTTTTCTGTATTGTTTCGAAACGCTTAATTCGATCACCTTTTCTTCGAAATACTTGAAATTTTCTCGTTGAACTACGAAAAACTTGCGAAGAGATTCTAAAAGATCCGCTACTAATAATCAAATCTACGGTAGAAGCCTGATCCAGATCCTTGATTCCCAAACCGTTCAATATGACTGGCTAAAAAGGGATCGAATTCAGCTAACAGTTCCAAAATCATAAAATAATTTTCAGTGTGTGGATTATCGAACTTTTCAGTTTTTCCTCTAAAAGCGACAGCTAAAAAAAATCGGTCCCCAAATTTACCGCCCTAGGCTCAAGCCTACTCAGCCTGCTGGTAAATCCACCACTGAGGGCAACTAATCAAGAAGAAGCGGCGGAAGCCCGAACAGATGAAGCATATGAATGAGAATCTCGTGGTTAATTCTGTAGAAGGCCTTACTAAAATCATTGAATATGCAGTTGGTAGTTGTAGATTTAACCTTAACGAAGCCCAGCTGGAAAGAGCAAGTGAAAACGAAGCACGTCACTGATTAGAGGCTCGAACGCCTTCGCAACATGGCACAGTTTGGCGATGGGTCTATAATCGGAGATGTCAGATTTGTCACCCTTCTTGTGAAGAGCAATTATAACAGAATCCTTCCAGAGCCCAAGGAAACGGCCGCAGTACAGAGATAGATTGAACAGAAAACAGAACAGAGGCAACCAACGAACAGGACCTTTTCAAAAACGATGAAGGGACCCCATCGGGATCATATGAAAATCCGTAACACAAGTTCGACAAGTATTCAGTAACAGTAATGTCGTCAAAAGCTAAGTCTTTGCGTTCAAAGGAAGTGCGTGGAAGCCTAGTCATGTGGGAAAATCGGGAAATATAGTATCACAGTCAGAATCACAGAATGAAGTAAGAAAGAAGTCAGCAAAGAAATTGGCCACTTCAGGCGGGGCCCTTACTCTCGCGATCACCAAACCTAAGAAGGGACAACGTCAGTGTGCCGTTTAGAATTTATAAACCTCCAGAATTGTCTAGGTTTGGAAAGCAGAATAGATCTCGTGTTGGATAGAAATTTGTTGTAGGACGTCTGCAGATCGATAGAGAACTGAAGGTAGAGATTGTAGTATGCCTGATTGTCTGCGTTGTACCTTTTCCACGCCTTGAATTTCAAATTTTTCAGGTGGCTAAGGGAGCTGTCCATCCAGGGCTGAGATGAGCGAGGGGAGCAAAAAAGGAGACCGCCACACATTGAGTAAAACAGGTATATGGGACGTTATAGAAAGAGCAAGGTCAACGTCGTGCAAATACATTGCCCAATAATAGTCCAAAAGCCAATTGTTGGGAGTAGAGAAGTCTGCCGCTTTGAAATTAAAGAAGCAGTCCCCAATGGATAAAGAAAAACTGTCAGGGGCCTCCAAACACAGAAGAGCCTGTAGTGCAGAATGGTGGCTGGACTACGAGATCAAGGGAGTCAGTCAAGGGTCTAGTGACCTTCCTGAGTCGTTCGCGATGACCTTGACAGAAAAGCCAGGCTCAAAGAGCTTGGCGTTGGATGTGCGACTACATAACAAGGTCTCGGACGGACAGACTTCAAAGTCAGCCGAACTGGAGGAAGCAAATAATTTCGAAATTTTGAAGCGCAGCCCGGGGACGTTGGAATAGTAAAAGTTTTTGGAATGAGGAACCGAGTCAGGACGAGCCCTCGGGATAAACTTACGGGCGATTAATCTAGGAGGCCTTCCAGAGAGAAAGTCGACGGAAAAGAGTCATCGAGGACAGAGGCTTTAAAAGAGGCCGTGTGCTGAACTGACTGTAGCAGAAACTATGATAATAAGTATTCTAAATTTTTCATTATCAAAAAAAGAGTAAAGTTTGCTATATTAGTTTCAAAAACATTAAAAAATAAAAATGAAAATGTTCCTAAACTACAACATTTCTAGAAATGTGTTCACGCTTTGAAAAGAAATCATCCAAATTAATGTAAACCTGATCTAGATACGAGCACATCTACCTAAATTTGAATGCTAACAAACAAGATTAAGAAATTAAATAACCTGACGACGACGGTCATTATTATTCAATCTATTTTGAAAGTCCGAGACCCAAACTAGGAATTATTTATGAATCAGAGTGGCATGGGCACTGCTAATTTGCTAACTATTTCCACTCCAGTTGATAATGCTCCACTCTGAGCGATTACATGACTAATGTGTTGTACATGTCGTTTCTTTTTGCAGAATTAATGTTAATTCATAAAAAGGAAGTTATTACTCAAAATCAGGTTGTTAACAAAATAAACAAGATGAATTTATTTAGTTTAGACTATGACTCAAATTGAACTTGAACTGCAACAAGTCTAGCGCCATGATTAGGTGCACTGCTCGCAGGTATTTCAGTAATCTGTCGCGATGAAACCGTATATGTAATCTGATTACAAAAGATTTTCCAACTAATTATCAAGAGGTTTATTGTTGATTTGGTTTTTCCGACTCCAGACTAATAGGCTTTAATCGGAGCCTTGTTTAGCTATATTGATATTGTCTAGTGTTTTTTTTATACATATAGAGTAAGTAATCTATAAATCTGATTCCGTTCACATTGAGGTAATCGTCTTGAGGTTGTTAAGTGGATTAAATGGTTTAAAACAAGTTAGTGCTCGTCTAGTTAATATCACATAAAACCCTCTGCTCTACAGGTATTCAATCATTTTAAGTGTATTCTTGCTGCAGTAGCTCCTTAAAGCTTCGAATATCTTCATTGATAATTTTCCAAACGTCCATGGCTATTTTAGATTTTCATCCGTTAAATCAAATAACACAAACAAATAGTTAACAATAGAGAATTGCAAAACCAACAAAAGAATAGTCAAAAAAGTTGAACCTTCATAGAATTTTTGGAGAGATTAAAACCTAGACATTGACGTGATGGGCTCGTGAAACCCGTAATTTGTACGATGTTTCGGAAGTTTTTGAAAATCTCAATTTCTCAAGGAGGTACTTGGAGTCGATATATTAAAAGAAGACAGCAAAACGGGGGAGTCAATATTCTAGCTGTTCCGCGCAAATCTTCAATTATCCAGCCAGAGTTCTAACATCCGACCTGCTCAGCCTTAGGAGCTCCCTGGATCTACCCGGCGACGGTGAGGGCATAAGGCTTCTTGAGTGAGCGTGCTCCTCAATATTGTTCCAATATAGCCTATGCTCCTCATTTGCGCGGTTTGCTATTAGTCTTTTAGCCGTGCAGAGAGGAATTCCACATACCGGCTCCGGCCCTATAAAAGGGGTATTGGACGCCTTTCTAGCAAGTTCGTCTGCCTTTTCATTCCCCGTGTAGCCCTGATGTCCCGGTATCCAGATCAAGTTTACTTGATTAGTTCTACACAGTTCATCTAGGCTCCTTTGGCATTCCCACAGATTAGATCTGGTGGTAGATGAAGCAATTGCTTTGATTGCATCTTATCCGAGAAGATTGAGATCCTTTTGTTTTTATAGGCTCTTCTTAGGTTCTCGTAGGTACATGTCAGTATGGCGAATATCTCAGCCTGTGTTTGGCTTCAAGAATCTCCCTTATTGTCGTGTGATCCTTACCCTCGCTCCGTCCGTCGGCGAGGTGCGCATGGCTCCAATGATGCATAGGCGGGCCATACGTTGCAGTCTGCTAAGCTTAGTCTTTATCACATTAAGTTTTGCTCTGTGCCACCATGTAATCGCTCCATAAGTTATCATGGGCCTTATTACTGATGTGTAGATCCAGAGCATTGTCCTGGGTTTAAGTCCCCAGGTGGTCCCGCAAGCTCTACGGCATGCCCAAAAGGACTTGCGAGCTTTTTCCACAGTTATATCTAGGTGCAGGTTCCAGTACAGCATGGAATCCAGGATCACCCCAGATACTTCACCTGATCCTTGAAGGGTAGCGCAGTGCCCAAGAAGGTCGGTTCAGTCAGACCCGTCGTGTTCCTCTTCCCCTTTCAGGTCAGATAAGATAAGCACCTTCTCTTCTCGGTTAGCGGATCTCCATCTTCTGTCGGATGACACAGGCACCTTGTCTAATAAGATAGATAAGTTGCTGGCGTTTTTGACGCTCTTGAGTTCAACTCTGGTGTCCTCTTGGCGAGGTAGCAAGAGATGTCCTCTCCAATACAGTCGCTGTCGGGCTCACTGGACGATATTCATGCCTCTCTTGCTGGCCTCGATCCAAACTTATCTTTTTCTGCGGGCCCATGTTCTCCCCATTGTTGACGACATACGCTGCGGTGTTAAATAGGTAAAGTGCGACCTGGGTGCTTGGTCTGCAGCTGTCTCCGCTAACTCCAGGCTGCTAGGCTCTATTGCCTCTGACCTGAGTGTCCTGTTTTGCGTGTGGCCCCAATGGTATCCCTTCGTCTTTTTTGAAAAAGTGCTGTTCTTCGATTTCTCATGTTCTCTGTTACCTGTTTAACCTGTCTCTATGCTGCGGCCGTTTTTCCTCGCATTAGAAGGATTCTGCGATAATCCCTCTTTACAAGAAGGGTAACAAGTCCGACATCTCCAATTATAGACCCGTAGCTAACTTATGCCATGTTGTGAAGGTTTTGGAGGCCTTAGTCAGTGACATGCTTCGCTTTCACTGCAGACCCCTCTTTTTAGCATGGCTTCATCATGGGTAAGTCTACTACCACCAATTTGCTCGAATTCATACATTACTGTCTGCCCCTGATTGATTCAGGCTTTCAGGTTGACTGCATCTTCACTGACTTCAGCAGGACCTTTGACAGAATTGACCACAAGTTACTCATTTGCAAGCTTCATCTTCTTGGTTTTTCCTTCATTTTTTTTGTTTATTCTCCTCTTACTTGTCCGGATGTACTACGCGTGTTCTGTTCCGCAGTGCCCTCCTCTAACGAAATTTTTGTTTCTTCTGGGGTGCCCCTGGGCAGTATTCTTGGCCCTCTACTCTTCATCATCTTTATTAATGATGTCTCATTACTCCTGGATGGCTCCAGAATATTGTCTTACGTTTATGATACAAAAATTTTCTGTGTCATCTCGTGCGGTGATAATTGTGCTCTCTTAAGTTCCGAGGTCCGCATTTTCCGCCATTGGTGCTCCAGCAACCGTCTCTCCCTTAATCCTACCAAATGCACCGTAATGATCTTTACCCGCCGAAGATGTCCCATCCTAGTAGGCCAGATAAGGTCAAGGATTTCTGGGTAGTTCTTAATTCCCGTTTATCCTTCGCGAACCACGTGGATTTCGTAGTGAGCAGAGCGAATTCCGTACTGGGCTTCGTGAAACGGTGGTCCAAGGAGCTCGCCGACCCCTACTTAATTAGGCTCCTCTATTGCACCTTTGTGAGACCTCTCCTGGAATATGCTTGTGTGATATGGGACCCTTACTCTGTGGTCCACATCAACCGTATCGAGGCTACCCAGCGGAGATTCATTAAGTTCGCTCTTCGTGGCCTTCTCTGGCGCGATCGTTTTTCCCTTCCAACCCTATCATGCTAGACTCGAACTGATCTCGCTCGACTCACTCGAGAGGAGGCGCAGGGTTTTTAAAATCACATTTTTGTACGATATTTTGCAGGGAACTTCTCTATGATGTTGGTATTTGCATCCCTGAGGAGCTCCGACTTTATAAGAGTTATTATCTCATCTTAATTATTATATTAGGAAAATAAGCGTTTATAGTTAGCACAGCACAGATTGCTTATTAATAAACTATGTGGCTCAGCAATTTATACGAGGAATAATATTAGCATCAAAAATATTTAAGCTCACATTCTTGTTGCTTATTTATTTATTTCCAACAGACATGTATTTTAAAAGCATTTTTTTCAACGATTAACGTCTACTTACAGTTTCTCGGAATCTGGTATGGCGTTCAAAAAACATCGACAGCCTCTACTTGCCTGATTTATAACATAACTCTTGGAGACGAGCCCGGCGAGTACAAGGTGGAACAAACATCTCAACATTTTATTTTAGGCTTAACGCCATTAAAGCATACCTACAGCTACACGGGACAGATTACTACTCCAGATAATGATGTACGTGGAAAAATGCAAGTGAAATTCCCATTGAGTAAGTTTGATTTTCATTCACAAAAGTTGGATTTGTCGTAATAGTATAATCTTGTTGCAGGTGTTGCCGGAAGTTCCTCCTTTACGGTTTTTCTGACAGATTACGATACCTATGCTGGAATTTTCTCTTGCCAAAAACTTGGATTTGTTCATAGGCGAAGTGCTACACTACTCTCTCGTACTAGGACTCTTGATAAGATGTTTATTGACAAAATGAGGACGCGCTTAACAACGTTCTTAGTGGATCCCTTCGAGTTAAGCATTATAGATCAAACAGGATGCCCTAGAAACACAACAGAAGGATATAACATTCACATCGACGATAATACTTTTTCTGCTCAAAGTGTTGCAAACGTATTTCGGAAAGCAGGGGAGAAGATTGGAGACGGACTTGAATACGCTGTTGATGCGGGAAAGAAGGTTGGTGGAACTGTTAACTCAATTCTTTTATAATTCTATTATGGGTTAGAGCAATCTTAGCACAGTTTTGTAATTGTTGTTTTATTTTCAATTTATTTCAGTTGTACCATGGACTTCGAGATGATGATAGCACTGAGAAGGACAAGAATAAGGAAACAAATGCCAGGACCATGGCATTACCACCGACAGATGCAGATGCTGAGTGGATAAGATTCTAAGACTTAAAATTTATTAATTTTTACATTAATAAAATCTTTTACAATTGTAACTTAACTCTATGGATTTTGGTCTATTTTGGTCAATTTTGGGCAAAATATTTTAGTGAAATTGTGACGCCATTTTTTTTACATTTTCCTATTTGAGCGAATTATAGGGATTTCTTTCAGTGAGATTAAAAAGACTATCTTAACGTAATGTTATGTTGTCATTCTGAAGCAATTCACGATGCCCTTATGTCTCACGGTACAGACTACTCTATCTGCCAGTGGATTGACGCAATGCTATCAAGCCGCCAGATCCACACAAAACTGGGAAACCACGAGAGAGTCAGGTCCGTAGACAGAGGAACACCCCAAGGGGGCGTATTGTCACCATTATTGTGGCTCCTAGTGGTCAACGATATCCTAATCTCACTTGAAAGAGATGGGATAAAGTTGGTGGCTTATGCAGACGACCTGGCCTTACTGGTATCAGGAAAGTTCCTAAGCACCATGAGCGAGTTGATGGAAAGAGCACTAGGTAAAGTCCACAGGTGGGCGAAGAACTGTGGTTTATCGGTCAATCCTCAGAAGACGGAGGCAATCCTATTCACGAACCACATAAACTAGCGGGCAGTACCCTAGCAATGAAGACCCACACTAGGTATCTAGGGGTCATACTCGACTCCAAACTAAGCTGGGGCATGAACATAGATGAACGCGTGAAGAAAGCGTCAATAGCGTTCTACGCCTGCAAGAGGATGTTTGGCAAGAAATGGGGTGTAAGCCCTCGTACTGTCCACTGGATGTATACCTCCATAGTAAGACCTATTCTTACATATGGCATAATAGTGTGGTGGACTGCTCTAGAGAAGGAGAGCAATCTAAAGAAAACTCCAAGAGCATTGTTTATAATTTGCTTAGAAAAAAGAATGAGATTAAGACGTTAAATTCTATTTTTCCTGGTTTGACCCCAAACAAGGATGATAATAAAATTTGGAAAAAAATCCCATACTTACCAAAGATTGATTTTAGAATAAAAAGTATTTTAAAAAATTAAAATATACAGCCTGCTTTCTTTAATAAAAAAACAACAAAATCCCTTTTAATAAACAATAAATTAAAGCAAAAAACTGACGATTTGAAGAAGAGTAGAGTTTATAGAGTTAGTTGTGGTGATTGTGCTGGGATATACATAGGCAAAACAAAAAGAACTATTGAAACACGATTCAAAGAACACATTACCTCTGTTATAAATGACAAACCACAGTCTGGGTTAGCTAAACATTTGAAGGAGACAGGACATGGCACAAGTATAGATAAATTAAAACTTTACATCACGTCGAAGGTGGCCGGATACTGGACAGATATGAAATTTTTGAAATTAGGAAGAACAAACAAGATAGCAAAATTCTGTTTAATGACCAATTAGATTTCATAAATAATAAGAACTTAATCTGAAGCCTAAAAGAAGACTTAGTCGGACAAATCTTATTGTACAAGTTAGTAGAATTTCTAATTTAGTCGCTCTGATGATGTGATAGATCACGAAACGCGTTAGTGAGTTTATTGTAATTAACTGAAAATTAAATAAACGTGGAAAATTTAAAAAGCAAGTGTGTTTTAAATACGAACCCTAAAAGGAATAATAAAAACATTTTCCACCAAGTTCCGAGTAAAAGCTCTATTAACTACATAAAATGTGTAAAAATTTCCCGATATCCCGCTTAAGATTATTGTTGCAGCACCACCCATAGAAAATGTGCAGCTTTGATTGCAAAATCTCACAATCAGCATTAGATTTGATTGCAAGAAAAATCTTAATATCGTCAGCATATATAAAGGAAATATGAAATATCATCAATAGATGAATATCTAACAATGGACCCAGATGACTGCCCTGGGGAACGCAAGAATGAGCCACAAAATCATCAGAGAATGAGCAACGAAAACGTACGCTATAAATCCTATTAGATAAATATGACTTAATCCAAACAATGAGCTAGGGTGGGAAACCCAACTTAGCCAATTTAAAAACAATGATAGAGTGAGACAGCTTATCAAGGGCCTTACTAAAATCAGTGTAAATGCGGCCAGTTTGGTAACCCACGGTACAAGAAACAAACTCAACGACGTTTGAAACCGTGTACATACCTTGCAGAAAACCATGCTGCCGAATAGAGATTAATTTTTAGGCTTTCTGTTAGTCTGGGACCTCACAGAACAATGGGCGTCTCTTTCTTCATTAAATAACTACTCAATTTAACTCTGTTCGATGATATGCCTTCCTTAAAGTAAACATAATTTTACATTTAATACCTAAACACATTTGCCACACAATTACAGTAAACATTTCAACAGTCAGTTTTATACAACTCTAGGACTTTCACCGAACCCACCAGACCAGACCACTTTTCAAATTATTTGCCAACATGAAACTAATGCCATTTTTATCTTTTTAGGTGCATGGTCACGATAAATGGAATTATCTGGTCTTTACGTAAGGACTGCTGGAGAACCTTCAAAACTGCTGATAAACAAATTAATGAAATGAGGTAGACAGCAATGCCGGATATCCTATGCCTCAGAAGGAGGTAAAGGAGCAGAAAATCAAGGCACGGAGGAAGAGGGCTGTATGGTGACATTCCATCACAAAAGTTTGACTTAAGCTAAACAATTAAATAATTAAGCGATTTTAAACCTAAGGTAGACAAAGTTGTAGATTTGCATTAATTGTTGAATTATATTAAGCTACTTCGAAGGAAGTCTAAGAACATCCTTTTCTGTTTGATGAACACTCCAAATCCTTAACGTAGTTATTTCCGTCCTACCCAAATAGTAATTGAAAGAAAACGAGGGTTTTTTGCGCTAATTAGAGACTAAAACAAATCTCTGTTTAAAAACTTATTTGGCCTAACCAAATTTGTATTAGTTTTAAATGAAAAAGGACATTTATGTACAATAGTGTAGCATACGCAAATTAGGATAATGGTTCCTTTATACCCTCTTAAATAGTATTATTAAATAACATTAAAAAAATGAAGAATTTTTGTATTTTCGCCTTAATTCCTTGTCCATTGCCAATGATTCCATTCACGCTATCGTTTATCATTAAATTTTTTACCATAATTCGTTCCTAAATTAGTTAAGGTATCTTGTTCTGCTTTGGAGGTCCTCACTGAGTATGACGGCAACAAAGGGTTTTTCCAAAAACAATCATATTCACGAAAAATAAGGATCAAAACTATTTCACTTTGTTAACTGATCGAATTTTCGTCCTTTTTTGCTAATTTCAGCATGCTATCCTTGTCCAAATTGGGATCTAACTTCATATCCTGGTAGAGAAAAATCCCTGAATAGATTCCAGAAAAAATCCGGTCGAAAAAGTCCTTAAAATAAGCCAAAAAACGATTTCTCGAAGGAAAAAGCCATTTTGGTGCAAAAACCAATTTGAGGCAAATTTACTCCGACACCAGGCCACCATAATCGGTAGCAAGCAAATTTTTCGTTTTGAAAATCGTTTTTTGGCTTATTTTCCATGTTTTAAGGACTTTTTCGACCGGATTTTTTTGGGAATCTATTCAGGGATGTTTTCTCTACCAGGATCTGAAGTCAGATCACAATTCGGACAGGGATAACATCCTGAAATTAATGAAAAAGGACGAAAATTCGATCGAATAGCAGCATGTTATCATTTTTATTTTGCTTTTCCTTGAATAGGATGATTATTGATCTTTTCTGTATCAGGGTATGTAATTATACAACCCAATTGGACAAGGATAACAATCAGAACTTAGCGTAAAAGGAGCAGATTCTATTTCGTTATTTTGAGGTCTTTTTCGACTGGATTTTTTACAAATACTTTTTACGACGTGTTCTATGCCAGGATATGAAATTAGATTCTGATTTTGGCAAGGATTACGTCCTGAAAGGAATGAAAAGGACGAAAATTAAAATTTGTTGTGAAATTTTCCCTCCTTTAATAGAATGGTTTATGATGGTTTTCTACCAGGATATGCAATAGTAACAAATCCATTTGAACAAATATAGCTAACTAAAATTACCATAAAAGGACCAAATTTGCATTCATTACGAAACGCGTCGCTTTCAGCAATATACTAAAGAGGATCTCTCTCTTACTCAGATGTTGAGTATGGACTCCTGCACCACGAAAAGGAATTGTAGAGGATATTTGAAAATAGTTAAAAATAAACACAAGAGGCAGAAATTTTTGGATTTTCAGGTTCTTTCTTTCTAAGTGTGGAAGCTCCGACTGAAAAAGACGCACTGAGAGGCAAATTTTTCAGTCGGGGATCTGGCGAATGCTGGAATTCCAGCCTTTCAGTCAATGACCTAGACCCGAAATGCCGCCTTACAGTGAGGCACTGACTAGGAAACTTTACTTAGGATAGGCATCCCAGAAAAAATTATCACCATCATAAAGGAGTCCTACTTAGGAGCCCAATGTTACGTCCTACACCAGGAAAAACAGTCGGAGCCCTTTCAAGTGCTGAAGAGAGTGAGACAAGGATGCATACTGTCACCTTTGCTTTTACTGATCGTCATTAATGACGTATTGTGCAGCGGCCTAGACGAACCCCCACCGCGAGGGATTAGATGGAAACTCTTTAATCACCTTACGCACCGGGACTATGCCGACGATGTATGCTGCCCATTCAACAAACGGAGTCATGTAGCCCAAATGTCTGAAACCCTGAGCTAAGAAGGTCGCAGACTTATGAGTTTGGACTCCAGGAAACAACATGAAATTTATCTGTAATGCAGCAATTAGAGCAAGTGGATAAATTTTGCTATCTCGGAAGCATAGTTACAGTAGTTGGAGGTGCTGAAGTTATGCATTAATACTCTTGCTGAGATCTGGTGCACTAACGACTTCTCCAGACACACGAAACTCTGGATCTTCGAGTCGAACGTAAAATCAGTTCTGTTGTACAGCTGCTCAACATGGAAAGTGACCTATCAAATAACATCTAAGCTACAAGTCTTTGTCAACCGGTGTCTCCGGCGCATCCACACACACCAACGAAGACCTCTACAGATTTACAGGCCAAGACGGGATAGATAGTAGTATTTGCAGGTGAAAGTGGACATGGATAGGCCACACTCTAAGAAAAGAGCCAAACAACATCGCACAGCAGGCTCTAGATTGGTATCCCCACGGAATTCAAGGAAGCCGCCGAATTTGATGATCGTGCAACACATGGAGAATATCCGTCGAGAAGGAAGGTACCCAGATCAACAAATCATGACCACAGTTGAAGATGTTGGCACAGAACCGGTGTAATAGACGCAATATGCCCCACAAGAGGTTAAAGGTACCAGAGGCTTCCTGTCGGACTTAAGAAGAAAATCTCCGACGAGAAATAACACACTGCAAACGTACAAATGTGCCTGAAAATCCAAACCCCTAGAATTCCTGTCCAGGTGCAGGAGTCCATGCTCATGCTCTACGATAGCTAGAACATCCGATTAAAAGTGATCCTCTTAAATATATTGGAAAAAATTATGAATTTCTTAATTAAAGCAGATTTCGTCCTTTTACGAAAACTTTCGGACGTTATCTTTGTCCAAATGGATTTGTTACTACTGCATATCCTGGTAGAAAACCATCAAAAACCATTCTATTAAGGGTGGACAAAAATCACAATAAATTTTAATTTTCGTCCTTTTCATTCCTTTCAGGATGTAATCCTCGCCAAAATCGGAATCTAATTTCATATCCTGGCATAGAACACGTCGTAAAAAGTATTTGTAAAAAATCCAGTCGAAAAAGACCTCAAAATAACGAAATAGAATCTGCTCCTTTTACGTTAAGTTCTGACTGTTATCCTTGTCCAATTGGGTTTTATAATTACATACCCTGATACAGAAAATATCGATAATTATCCTATTCAAGGAAAAACAAAATAACAATCATAACATGTTGTTATTCGATCGAAATTTCGTCCTTTTTCATTAATTTCAGGATGTTATCCTTGTCCGAATTGTGATCTGACTTCAGATCCTGGTAGAGAAAACATCCCTGAATAGATTCCCAAAAAAATCCGGTCGAAAAAGTCCTTAAAACATGGAAAATAAGCCAAAAAACGATTTTCAAAACGAAAAATTTGCTTGCTACCGATTATGGTGGCCTGGTGTCGGAGTAAATTTGCCTCAAATTGGTTTTTGCACCAAAATGGCTTTTTCCTTCGAGAAATCGTTTTTTGGCTTATTTTAAGGACTTTTTCGACCGGATTTTTTCTGGAATCTATTCAGGGATTTTTCTCTACCAGGATATGAAGTTAGATCCCAATTTGGACAAGGATAGCATGCTGAAATTAGCAAAAAAGGACGAAAATTCGATCAGTTAACAAAGTGAAATAGTTTTGATCCTTATTTTTCGTGAATATGATTGTTTTTGGAAAAACCCTTTGTTGCCGTCATACTCAGTGAGGACCTCCAAAGCAGAACAAGATACCTTAACTAATTTAGGAACGAATTATGGTAAAAAATTTAATGATAAACGATAGCGTGAATGGAATCATTGGCAATGGACAAGGAATTAAGGCGAAAATACAAAAATTCTTCATTTTTTTAATGTTATTTAATAATACTATTTAAGAGGGTATAAAGGAACCATTATCCTAATTTGCGTATGCTACACTATTGTACATAAATGTCCTTTTTCATTTAAAACTAATACAAATTTGGTTAGGCCAAATAAGTTTTTAAACAGAGATTTGTTTTGGTCTCTAATTAGCGCGTTTTCTTTTCATTTACTTTGGCAGGACGGAGATAACTACGTTAAGGATTTTGAGTGTTCATCAAACAGAAAAGGATGTCCTTAGAGTTCCTTCGAACTAGCTTAATATAATTCAACAATTAATGCAAATATACTACAACTATGTCTATCTTAGGTTTAGAATGGCTTAATTATTTAATAGTTTAGCTTAAGTCAAACGTTTGTGATGGAATAAGACCATACAGCACTCTTCCTCCATGCCTTGATTTTCTCTCTGGTTCCTTAAGCTTCTTGTGGTGCATAGGGCGTCCGGCCTTGCTGTCTCCCTCACTTTATTAATTTCTTTACCAGCATTTTTGAAGGTTCTCCAACAGTCCTTACGATAAGACCAGATAATTCCATTTATCGTGACCATGGGGGATGCACCTAAAAAGATAAAAATGGCATTAGTCTCATGTTGGCAAATAATTTGAAAAGTGGTCTGGTGGGTTCACTGAAAGCAATATATATGATGTTGCCAAAGCTCAGAGGATGCCCTATGATGCTAAAGCACAGCCTTGGCAGGAAAGAAATTAAGGATGAGGGAAATGGGTTCGGAGGTTGAGTGAAGATATGATAGGGGAAACACAGAAGATGGTAAACTGTTCCACATTCGTGTTGTTCTGCTTAAAAAGGATTCTATAAATTTGACCTGGAGAGTATAGGGGTGGGAGCGACTTGTAGTTCTTATATCGCGCGTTATCATGTGTCTACAAAGAATCAGGCTAGCAATTTCATTAAAACAATGGCCATGGAAATAGCGATAGAAGAGTGAGAGACAACCGACATTCCCTCGATGCTCCAGAGAGTCAACGCCCTCAGAGATTGAGGAATCGCCAATAAGTTTAATTGCTTAAGCTGGACTTTGTCTAACGCCGACAATGTGGTGTATACGGCCCCTGTCCAAATATGGGAATTATATTCAAGTCTACGCCTAATGTGGGCTTGTGGATCAGCGCTAACCGGAAACCGTACTGGCAATCATTGATAAGATGGTTATTTACTAGATTTTCCATCAACTGAAAGTTGATGAGGCGATTCGTAATTGAAGAATTGTCCTGAACTAGCTGCCAATGCTTACTGAAATATGGTGGCACATTTTTTGAGTATTATTTGCAAAATTATGTTTACTTTAGACATTTTAATGAAGGACTAACATTGAACAGAATTAGTGAAAATTAATTAGTAACTTTTATGGGAGCAGGCGAATTGAATTAATTGAAACATTTAAGAAGCGAAATTTTCTTGTTTTGTTAGGTCCCGCGGATTACTGAGAAACAAAAATCCTAAAATGAAATCGAAAGCGCTGAATTTCTTGTTTAAGGACCTGCTTGTGAAAAATAAGATTCGACTTAAATGCGTAGGAGCAAAGGAATCAAAAAGAGTAATACAGGAAGATGAATTTAAGATCTCTTGATCTTTGATTTTTCGACTTCTGTAATCCGGCCTCTGGACACTTGCCCTATTATAGGAAGCTTCGTATGAATTACAAAATAAATGGGGCACAGCCCCCAACTTAATGATAACACGGCTTACCAATTTAAAAGCGGAGAGATCTCCTCTTGTCTTCTCAAAACTTTGATGTAGATCTCATCCCTGACTTATTGGTCGGGTATTTAAATCTGCGTGCTCGAAGAAATTCACTCGTCTGGTCCATTTCTACTTTCAAAGATAAATTGTTTTCTGCGGATGCGGATTTTACTTTATTTCTTTTTATTCCAACCTTACGTCACCTAAAACATACAAACAGATTTTATTCCATAGAAAATAAGATAAAATTTAAATGAAACTAGTTATAACTTAGAGGCAGTTTCTACACAAGGTCTACAAATAGAATAATCTCAACCATATTTAATTCGATGATGATCGTATTCTTTAAAGGGTTTATTAAAGGAACTCCCTTTGAGAATGTTTAAACTTGTTCAATTATTGATCTCAGCCTATCCTCTCTCTCAGACTCAGAGATAACAGCCAATGGATGCCAGCAAGTTTTGAACATACCATCATACTGAATTCTCTTAATTAAAATGGGTTGCACCCCATTATGGATTATTAATCAATATCTCCATCAATGATGTATCCCTAATCCCCATAGACTTGGGAGTCTTGCTTAATGCTTATTTCTCTTTTGACGATCACATTGATGCTATTGTTGGTAAGGCTAATGCAGCCTTGGGCTTCATAAGGAGGTGGTCTAAGGGGTTTAATGATTCCGATATCACTAGAATTCTATATTGTACATTTGTTAGGCCAATTATTGGATATGCTAGCCCAGTTTGGTCTCCTTATATAGACCCCATACTATGTTAAGGGCATTGAGTCCGTCCAGTGAAGGTTTTTAAGGTTTGCTCAGCGTAACCTTCCAGGGAACAATGATCATCTTTTACCTCCTTACGCTAACAGACTTAGTTTGTTATCCCTGGATTCCTTGGCTATTGACTCTCCTGAATTGATAAAATATTTTAATATATCCGTACCGTCACGCTTCTTGAGGAGTCACGACTTCCGCCATCACTATATTTACTACGGTCTGAATGATCCAGCTACATCTATGTCAAGTATCTTCACCTCAGTTTACGATCATATGGACTTTCACTTGTCAAAGGGCTTAATAAAATACCAATAGATGGGTCAATCTAGTCCTTTGTATTCAGCTTTAAGTTTCTTTGTAAGTTGCTTTCATGTAATCAGCATTTGATGAATCCTAAATAAATAAATAAATTACATGAAGTGCACTATTAAACTCTGAATTAGACGCCTTTCATAATTGGTGTTCTACAAAATACCTTCCTCTAAATACTAGCATATGAAGTACTATGTCGTGCTCTCGATCAAGGAATCCAGTGCACTTCAACTACAACTTAGACAGTAGATCCCTGAACAGACTTGACAAGACCAAAGATTTAGGGGTCGTGCTAAATCTAACCTTTTCATTTGACGACCATATCAACACTATCGTAAACAAAACTAATTCTGCTCTGGGCTTTGTCAAACGATGGTCTAAGTAGTTTGATGAAGCACTCCTTTATTTTACGTTCGTAAGACCCGTTTTGCAGTATGTTAGTCTAGTGTGGTCTCATTTTTATGCGACTCATATTAATCGCATGGTCCAGCGTAGATTCGTAAGATTTGCCCTTCGCGGCCTTCCTTGGATTGATCCTCTTTGGCTGCCTGTTTACGCTGACCGATTAAAGCTCATTTCATTGGAGTCCCTTGAAAGTAGACGTGGCAACTCCATACTGCTCTTATTCCCACCATCACTCAAATTATGGTATGCACGAGCCTATTGAGAATATCAATAGAGGAATTCCCACCCTTAATAGACGGATCGAACACGGCGGAGGGGGGTTGGAGCAGGAGTTTTCTCGGAAGCGCTGCAAATATGTGAGTCTTATAAGCTTACAAACCAAGCGGAAATTTACACCATTATGAAAGCTGCACTCACTTTCCAAGCAAATCAGATGTCGACAAGCGAGATGACTATTTATGTGGACAGTAAAACAGCACTCAAGGCTTTAAACTCCCACCTGATAAAATCAAAATGCCTCAAAGACTTTATCAGAGCCTTAAGAAATTTTTCAGACCAAACGGTGAGACTCTGCTGGGTTCCAGGACATGTCGGCATAGAGGGTAACGAAAAAGCCGACGAGCTGGCCAAAAAAGGTTTAAATATAGCCATAAACATGATCACGGATAGGGTTCACCCTCCCCTTAACGTAGCAAAAAGTCAAATCGAAAGATACTATTTCATCCAGACTTCGGAAAGGTGGGAAAATATTATCTATTGTCTTACAACACGGCGAATTTGGCCAAAACTGAATTAAATCAGAATTTCTACTCATATCCTTCGATAGAAGGCACGTATGGAGACTTGTCGGTGTTATCACTGGACATTGCCCCATAGGAGTTATGGCCATGACATTCGACGTACCACCGAATGAGTTCTGTAGAAGTTGCAGAGACGAGGAGGAAACTGAATTCATTGTGCACCTACTCTGTGAATGTTCAGCTCTAAAAGAACGACGATTCACCTGTTTGGAGGCAAGGTTCTTTGACAATCTTAGTTGAGATACACTGGTGGATTAAATAAATTCTTACAGAGATCTGGATGGTTTTAAGTTCTGACCATGCTGTCTTATTTTATTTTAAGGACATTCACAATGGGCCTACATGAAATCGGAGTGGACTTGGTGCTTCGCCACCAAACGGCTCGACTAACCAATCAACCAACAAACTGTTTTCGACTTTCTTTACAAAAAGGGAAACATTTTATCTTAGAATAGTTTCAAAATTATAAAATGAGATAATTTCCATATTGTTACACGATATTTATTAAAAATGGCCTTTGGAGTCAAAAAATGTTTATGACGACATCGAATGAAAGTGGTGTTCATTGGAGAAAGTATTTTCCAGCTGCATTTCTCTAGCAGAGTCTTTTTAATCGCATTTAAATATCCCTAGAATTCGTTGCAATAGGAAAATTTTAGCCTTCTCGAAATCGGGTGGAATTAGCATAGTTTCATGGCTTTTTGCATAATTTTTGATAAAAGTCCAATCCTAAGAGAGCGTGATAACCGCTTAGTGGCTGTCTAAAAATTTTGTTTTAAATATACATTCCTCCATTGTGCTGAAATAAATAAATATTTATACATACGGTTTGAAGTTCACTTTGCAATATTTTTCAAATCGAGGAAGTTTTACTGCAAAGAGTCCTTGTGAGTGGCGTGCAGTATAAGTGATTCTCCTAAGAAAGTGAAGCCTTTTACAGCATTCCTGCATTCTGTTATAGAAAATAATATTGCAAAACAAATTTACGTTTACTCAAAATTTCGATCGAAAGTAAGTAGGCTTGAGTTCATATTTGAAAATTACACATAAATTAAGACAGATATTAAGTAAAAGAACGGTAACGGTTCGGTTTAAGTGGCGGCCTCGAAAACCTCACGTAGTGCACGTTATCACGTTTTGGGTGTTCCATAACCTAGAGGTGTTGTGCTGCGATCGTCGAGGCTCTGCCTTTGTTTAAATCAAAAGTACCCGTTACCGGTGCGAATTTCAGAATACCTCTAATATCGCACCAAAAGGCCTCACCTACATCCTTGAAGAAGTACCTGTCTAACGATTTGTGTCCTACCTTAGTAAGCGCAGGGAAATGACACAGGAGATGTTCTACTGCCTCCTTTTTTCAGTTCCTGACAATGTCTGCATAGGTCGCTGTTCGAGACTCCTGCCAGGGTTCTGTATTGAGTCCTGGTTAGGCAAAGTAACCTGTCGGTTTTCTTTCGATCACAGGATTTCCTCATAACCTTCGTGATTTTACACGTTTTGGTCCCTTGCTATCTTTACTGCGCAAAATTCAACAAGTCAGCTTCCAGTTCAGTTTGGGATTCAGAGCTGTTGGCCGTTTAATTTAGATAAAGCAAAGTATGGCACCTTAGTTTTTGCGGTACAGAGCATAAGCTCAGTTTTCCCTGCATTCACAGCCAGTCCACAGTTCTCAGATCAACTGCTCACCTTCTTCAGGGCACCCTCCAGCATTTCGCTGATAACAGAGGGAAACAACCCTGATACCAGGATCACCAGATTGGCCGCGTAAGCGACGGCCTTAATACTCCCTTGGTCAAGTCTCAGCATGACCATTAGCAATGACTGGGGAGAGAGAACCCCACGTGCCGCAGGAAACGTGCACAACAGTCAGACTGATTTCGAATTTGACTGGATTGTCCTTGCCCTTAACATAGTAGTTATCCATTGACCAAGAAATTGAACTACACGAGCTCGGCAAGAGATTCTTGGATAGCTTCAATGCGTACATTGTTAAAGGCTCCTTCTATGTCCAGGAATGCAGCCAGTGTATATTATTTATACTTGATTGAATATTAAACAGTGCGTACTACCTTGTGGAGGACTGTCTTCACGGATCTTTCCTTACAGTACTTGTGTTGTGATTTTGACATAGTTGCACCACAAAGAATTTGCCTCAGGTGTATATCAAGGAATTGCTTTAGTGTTTTTAATGCATAAGAGGTCACACTATAAAGTCCTTTCCTAGTTCGTGGCCCCGCTTTCCAGCCTTCGGGATGAAATGCACTAGACCAGACGTCTCCATGTGAACTTGATTATGTATGATACAGGCCCTGAATAACGTTACCAGCCATGGCACCACAATTTCACAATTATCGGGTAGATGCCGTCCGGACCTGGTGACTTGTAGGGAGCAAAACTATTAACCGCCCAAGCGATTTTTTCCGCAGAGAAAATAGTTTCCACCTCACTCCACGATGTACTTAGAATTGTTGGGTTACACAGCGGCAACTGATGACCTTCATAATTGCAACTGGGGAAATGAATATTCATTAGCAGCTCCAAGGTTGCACCGGAAGAGTGCGTCCAAGAGACTGGACGCATCGAAGGACCTCTGTCCTTTTTAGAAAAGACGGTTTACTTTGCTCTTTGGATAGTATTCTGCCGAGTCTGGCTGATTCCCTGTAACTTTTTATCGAGTGACAATACTCCATCCAAGCCTCTCTCTTAGCTTCTTTAATGGATTTTTTTTTATAGATTTTTAGACAATCCTTATAAGACTGTCAGTACTGATGTTTATAGCAGATGTTAAAGATGTTCCTAGTGATTTTTCTCAGATTGGACAGCTCTTTGTTCCACTAGTCCGGTGTACATTTGAGAGTTTTTTCCAATTCACTTTCACATTAAAAACGTTGTGTACTTAGTGGTGTTGCAAGTTTTAAATATTTTTTAAATGGTTTCGTTTAGTAGACAACATCATGTTACCAGATGAAAAACTCATGCCTGGAAGTAGAGCAAAAAGAGGACTTGTTCCAGTGGTTTTGAAGCAGATTTGAATCTAATTTAAAAATTGGGTAGCCTTAGTTCAGATTCTTTTTCAAGAGCTTTACTACAACTTAAAACTTTTTTCTGAAAAATTTAAATGCTTTAAATAAATGTTGGCTCTCCTTTAAACACAATGACACGATCAGGTAAAGGTTTAAAAAAAGACTAAAACATTCTGCAATTTATAACAATTTATTTCTTTTCACCTCTTCTTATATAATGTGTAGACCCCAATTAGAATATTGTTAGGCAACTCATTTTAGCTAAAATATCTTTTTATAGTAAAAATTATTAGCAAAGGAAACTGTACATAGTAACAGCAGTTGGAAGGGCATACTTTACAATACTTAAAGAAAGTGGAGAAGGACACATCTCCAGAGTTTAAATTCAAATTCAGGCGTTCAAATCAAAACAAAAAAAACATTTACACAATTTTGAAAACAATTACATTAAGAAAAAAACTAAAATTCATTGGCTAATAATTGGTTTAATTAAGATAATTAGCTGATTCGGCTCAGGTATTTCTCTACAATTAGCCCACGTGGCCAATTAGTTGCAGACTTTAGTGGATGGCATTGCAATTAAATTGGATGGAAAGCAAGTTCTCTCTCATCATTGTTGATAAATTTTATTTTCATAGAAAATATTCCCTTAATTCACTGTTCCAGTTTGTAAACACAAAAGTATTTTCTTTTTTTTTCTTTATTTGTCTATAGGACGGTAACTAACAGTCGAACATATACAAGTAAATCTTTAGTCTTTGGGCGGGGAAAATAATTTCCGAACGGCTTTTAGGACGGATAATAAATGTTCGTAGTGCGGTAATAAAAAATATTACGTATAAATTCGTTGCCAATAATTTGCTGCATTAAAAACAATTGCTGATTTTTGTGATATGTTTAAGTGCGTAAGTCGCACATGGATACAATGTTTTACTTTTTAATAGCTTGGTGGATTACTACTAGTTTCTTTACTTCATTCAAAATTATAAACTCTAAGCACTCTACAGTATATTTCATTAAAACAGTGGCCCTATTCATAAATGTATGTTTGCACTGCAGCTACATAATTCAGCAATACATTTTGTTCAGCTGAATTGTGCAGATGATGCGCAAATCTGCGTTTATGAATGGGCCCACGTTATTGCAATATCCAGTGCCATGTATTTGGGTTTCTAGTTTAACTTAAATGCACTAGTAGTGAAATTGCAGATCCCAAATTGCAAATTTAAATAAATTAATAACAAGATCATAGAAATAATGGAAACTTTGCAATACTCTCTAACTACAAAACGGTTTCCACCGCATCTACGTTGATAAGTGGCATTATTACTGAATACAATTCGATTGCAATCGATAATAAATATAGGAAATAGAATGGATCGAAAGCTAGCACCTCACGTAAGTATAATATGGGCCCATTCATGAACGCAGGTTTCCGCATCATCTGCACAATTCAGCTGAACAAAATGTATTGCTGAATTATGCAGCTGCAGTGCAAACCTGTCTTTATGAATAGGCCCTATCTTTTTTTAACCTGGATTGCAATCCAATAGTATTAAGTAATAAGGCCCCAATTGAAACGTGTTTAATGTATTTTTTTTAGTAGTTGTATCAATGTAATGCATGCAGAGCTGCGGAGGGTGCCTTTCAAATATACAACTTCGACAACAACGGGAAATCTAATGCCAAGTTTTAAGCCACATTGAGACATTGAGAATAAAGATGGGTCGAGTCCGACAGATATGTTTCAAAGGAACGATTCCATGCTCTGAACTACTATGCTTTTGTAATATGTAAATGCCGGATCGACATGTAGAGCAAGATGTGAAAATGGGAAAGTATGTACGCAAAGTGAACCTAATGGAGAGAAGGAGACGGTGTTGGATCAATTCATTGAGCGACACGACTACCATGTCATGGGTCCCGGGTTCGAGACCTGGGTTGGCAGCATGTAATTCGTTTCGACTTGATTGTGTTGAGAATAAAACAAATCGATACGAGTTGGCGTTGGTAGCATGTTACTCATACGAGTACAGAAAAGTATTGCCATAGAACAGATAAAGCACAGCCTTGGCAGGAAAGGAATTAAAGAGGTGTCAATGTCAAGTTTCGAGCTTATAAAATGGAATGGAAAACAGAAGATGGTAAACTTTTCCACATTCGTGTTGTTCTGCTTAGAAGAGTTTTTTAGCTAAAGAGCGTCTTTAATGATTTCGCAGCACTTATACTCGCACGATCTGATCGATACTGGGTAGTAAACAAGAAGACCTCTGGAGAATGGCTAAGTACAAGCAGTTAACAAGTGAGCAAAACACGCGTATCGTAGTTCTATCAGAAATTAATGTTTCAAATTCCGAAATATTGCGCCATATTGGTTGAAGTGAATGGACTGTGAGGAGTGTTTTAACAAAATTTCGTGAAAGTGGAAATGTGGAGCGTAAAGCTGGCAGCGGAAGGAAATGTGCCATTAACTCAAGGGAAGAAGCTCATCTTAAACGTTTAAGTCTTCGCGATTGGTTTGAGTCAACTTCGAAGTTACGGAGAAAATTGATAGAAATTATGGAGAAGCCATGCGGTACACGAACTGTTCAAAGACGGCTACAAGAGCGATGGCTGATGTTACGAAACCCATCCAAAAGAATGCGCAAAACGCGACTAGATTGAACTACTGGAAAAGAGTAATTTTTTTCAGATGAATCCAAATTTAATTTCATAGGAGTTGGGCCCGTATTTCGTATCTCGACTCGATACCGAACATTGTAGATATCGAGAAATTTGTAATACGATATCGACAAGGTTGCTGTAGACTGTTAAATTCTCTATAAAGAAATTAATTCAAAATGAAGCTGTTATATGGTAATTCTTTTTTGTTGACTCAATCGTATTTTGCCAAATAGCAAATTTGTTTCGAATCGACAAAGTCATTTTGTCGATTCGATCAATCGAGTCGAGGTACAAAATACGGGCCAAGATGGATCCGTGCGAGTTAAGCACAGAAGATGAGAACGATACGACGAATTTGTATTTCCAACCGTGAAGCAATCGCCGTACGTCATGGTTTGGGGAGCACTGACAGCAAGGAAAGTAGGACGTTTATCTTCCCCATCCACCTTTATCGATGGTTCAGTTAACATAAAAAAAGTACAAAGAGATCATCGATAAAGGTATAATCCCTTCCCTGCCATAGTGGTATTCAGTGTTCCAAGATCATTCAGCACCATGCCGTCGAGCTGGTTCTGTACATAATTATTGTAGCTAACCATAAGCAGCTTTTATTATTACAATTTCTAATGTGTTTTCTCTTCACAGATTAAAAATTATAAAGCGAATTTGGAATTGAGTTGCTGCATTGGCCTGGAAACAACCCGGACTTGAACATCTTTGCGAACTTATGCTCAGTAATGACAAAAACTTGAAGAAAAATCAGCATAGCTTCATAAACGAATTAAAAATTATTGCTGCATACGTTTGGGAAAATAATATTACTAAAGAATACCTTGCGCAATTGTACCTATCTATGAAAAACATGGTGCAAGTCAACTACGACGGCGGACACAACAAATATTTATGAAAATAAAACTTCAATAAAAAATAAATACTTGAAGTTGTTCATTCCATTAAATATTTTCCTACCTTTTCCATCGTTTCTTGCCAATTACTGACTGTTTTCCAAAAATGTACCTAAACCTGGGTTTATTTGGCTCGAGGCAGGTAGGACTAGAGAAACCCTTTATTGCTCCTTTGCTACCTGAATTATTGAACAGAATTGGTAATGGATACACACTACCGCTTATAAGTATTCAGGCACCCCAACATTTATGGGTATTTGTCTTGTTTAAATCAGGATCTCGAGAAACTTTCCTAATTCCAATTACTTGCAGTATAACTACTCATTAGTCTAGGTACAAATGACATTCAGGGTATATCATTTTCTTTGTTATCAATAAAAAAAATCATAAAAAGAAAGGCACAGCATTTACAAGTTTTTACGGCCAAATTCTGCACGTGTTTCTTAGAATATAAAAATTTATAGATATATCTTTGCACTCTGATAAGGTCTGGGAAATATATTTATTCAGTTGAGTGCAACTTGTCTGAGCAGTAGCATCGACAACAGTGTAGTAGTCAATATTTTTAAAAAATTTGAGTTTTATAAAAAGTTTTTATACAAAATACCGAAATTGAAGGAACTTTTAATTGAAACTCGATGCATGATCGTCAGATAAAGTAACCGTCAAATTGCAAAAGGCTTAAAGTTATGAAGCAAACTAGTGGACTATATAGTGAAAAACTATAATATAAAAGTGATGGAAGTATCGCAAATAAAATCATTCTGGTCGCTATAGAACAACTAATTCGGTAGAGGATCGTAATAACAAGCGAAATAGACGCTTAACAGCACCCGAGATTACTGCAAAAGTTAACGAAAATCGAGAAAAACCAGTCAGTGTTTCAACTGTGAAAAATACGAAGGAGGTTTAAATGGAAGGATTGCCGTTAGAAAGCCCCTACTTCGACTACCAAATAAGAAGAGCCTTGCATGGGCAAAACAACATCAAAAGTGGATCATATAGTATCTCTGAGTAATTCAGTCCTTGGTTTTGTTTAGCGGTGGTCAATGGAGTTTTCTGATCGACAGACCCTTATTCACTTATTTTTTTCTTTAGTTAGACCAATTCTTGAGTACGCATCTCAGGTTTGGTCTCCTTGCTATGCTGTTCATTCTAGACGCATTGAATCGGTGCAGCGGAACTTTGTTAGGTTCGCACTAAGGGACCTCCCGTGGAATGATCCATTAAGACTTCCTCCTTATGAGGATCGCCTCCGATTGCTTAATATGCACTCGTTAGAGGAACGTCGTAGAATTGCTGACCTAGTATTTATTCCTCAGCTTTTGAACTTGAATATAGATTCTCTCACTCTTGCAAGTTTGGTTACTTATAGGCAAACCCCGTATAGCTTAAGGAGATTTCCTTTACTACATGTTATCCATTCACGGTCTAACTGTGGTATGCATGAGCCTATTAACCGCATGTGTAGAGCCGAGAATATGTGTCCTATTTTTGACCTGGCTCTTACTAAAGATTTGCTTAAACGATCTCTGTTGCCTTCGCACCCCTGATTGTAGTGTTTGGGATTGTTCTAGATTTTTTTTTTGTTTACTAATATTTTATTGCATGGGTTGTGGGAGCCTCATTCATCTCAATATTTGTTATATTCTAGTGAATAGGTCAATTGATTCCAGGCCTCTGCCTGTGAAGTGCGCCTTCTCAGTTAGAAGGGTTAATTCTATAAATAAGTGATTGGAATACTGGAAACTGGATCAAAATTCGAAATTTTTGGTTCAATGAGACGAGTAATTGTTAAAAGATCCGCTGGACTGACTAATGTGTAATCTCAGCCGTTAAACATGGCGGAGGATGGGGCTGCTTTAGTGGTGTTACTGTAGGAGACATTGTCAAAATCGAAGGAAAACTTAACAAGAAAGGCTATAAGAAAATACTTTAAGAACATGTTGTCCCCTCTGGCATAACAATTTTCGAAGATGGCTTCGTGTTTCAACACGATAATGATCCGAAGCATACGTCCAAATTATGTTAAACTACATATAACAAAAAGGAAAACTTCAAGTCATGTGTTGGTCTCCACAGTCACCCAATTTGAATCCAATCGAGGTCCTGTGGGATTAGCTTGACCAAACCGTTCGTGAGTCTTGTCCAACATCAGCGACAGATCTATGGAATAAATTACAGGACGGATTTTCAAAAATGCACAAAATAGGCAGGAAATATTCACATGACCCGAGTGAATTTTTAAACTAAAATCAAAACAACCCTTGTTAAACTCGAGCAACGTAAGAAATATAAGAATTTCTTAACACGACCGGCGTTTCTAATGAAGAAAAGTTAAGCTCCCTTGGCTCGTTATCAACTGCAGCACCAAAGGGTTAACTTTCCGTGACCGGTCGTGTTAAGAAATTCTTATATTTCTTACGTTGGTCGAGTTTAACAAGTGTTGCTTTGATTTTAGTTACAGGAAGGATTGAGAAAAATAAAGCCTGAAACTCACAGGATGCCTAGAATTTTCAAAGCTGTCATTAAAAATAAAGGTGGTCAGACTGATGTGTGTGCTGTTTAGGTTTTATAACAGTTTTTCTAGTTATTTTGTTATAATTACCTTTTTAGTGTATTAATACGAGAGACGGAGTTGGATCAATACGTTGAGCGGCAAGACCAACATGCCATGGGTCCCGGGTTCGAGACCAGATGACCCCGTGAGCTTTTATTAAAGAAATAAAAAAAAATCCACTCTGTCTCTGGGCTGTTGACTAGCTCGCAGCAATGCAAAAACAAGACTCAAGTTTCCTCACTTCCCTTACCCTAATTCCCTTCCGGCCAAAATCATGTTAACGCATCAAAGGGTTGTCCCCTAGGATTTGGCCACATCTTATATAAAAAAAAAAAATTATAATTATCTAAAAAGTTTTAATGATTTTACTTCTTAACAACCAAGCGGTAGGACATAGATTGTGTTAAAAGAGAGTGCCTGTATACTTATGACCGGTAGTGTATGTGCTTGGAAATAGTAAAGGAAAGAAGTAAACTATTAATTTTTTTAATAAAACATTGAAAGGTACCCGTGCATTTAGGAGAAAGTCAGAATTTGCTCAAAAGTAGTAACTGGAAAGGTACGTTGTGAGTATTCATATCGACGTGTCGTTTTACAAATTGAATTGTTTTCTAATAATTTTAAATTAACAATAAAATATAGCTGGAAACGCGGCAAATAAAAAAAATTCTAAAACAATTTCTAAGCTCACAGCATGCAAAATTCTCTGTTGAAAACAATAACAACGAAAAAACAACCTTTCTCTCGAAGGGCATGGAATATTAACACAAAAATCTTAAAAATAATCCCAAGAATAAAATTGTCGTTTATTATAATTTCTAAATTTAACAAAATATTTCCTAAATTTTATATTACAATATTAAAATATATCCGTAAATCTCTCTTAAATTATAAAAAATAAAATAAAAAATAAAACAAGAAATAATAAATTTTAGCTAACGGTAACTACGTAGTTAAGGATTTTGAAGGATAATTTAATTGTGCCAAAGAAAAACGTCTATAAATAATTTTCCAAACAAACGTTAAGGCCTTTTAGTTTCATTTTTATACAACGAAGAAGATTGTCTCAATAATTATGGTAGCAGCAATGTTTTGTTGGAAATTGTCTTTTCCGTATCGAACTAGGGTGGGTGTAATAACTTTCAGTTTAATTCTACGAACTTTGAAGAAATAGTCGTCAAAATTATCATCCAAAAATGAATTATTGTTAAAGCATTGGAAATGCATTAAAAAATTTGTTTAGCTAGATTCATCTAAGTATAAGCACCGCAGACTAAAGTGATCGGAGTTTCCTCATTGCTGAAGTTATTTTATTAAAAGTATTAGAACAAGATTTCGGTGGATTATTGAAGATTTGTCCAGAATTATTGTTGATTAATAAAGTGCCTAGTCAACGTATTATTAACATTTAAAAAAAAATCTAAATTAAACTTTTCGCTTTTATCAGACAGGGTTTTGTCGGAAGACTACTTCATGTAAGGCGATTGTGACTGATTTTATCACCATAAAGTGTTCAATCACTTTAAGGATATGTTCTAGTCGAGCAATTTCAAAAATTATTATTTTTTGCATTTTTTAAACCCTTATAGTGTCTAGAATAAGCCTCTACGACGATTTGACGAAGTTCGGAAATAAGTTACAGCCGATTTAGTGCGAACTCGTACCGGCCGAAAATCATGCCTACGCGGTCGAGCCAAAGGCAGATGTACAGTGTCAGTCATTAGAAAGTAAACACGCTTTGCTTCTAAATCAATCTTGTTAAGACATGTTTCGGCACTCTGTAAATAAATGGAAATTTATTGGGCATCGCAAATATTGAAAAATTGTTTTAGTTCGTTCTGGTTATCAGTGAGCATCGGTCATTACAAAGTGAACACTAACTTTATCTACTTAAATTTTGTATCCGTTAAAGTATTTTGGTATATAGTATTACACAAAATGATCAGTTAATTCTTTTTGAGGATCTTCCGAATTTTGGAATATATTGGTAAGCATTTTATTGTATTAAGGGGGTCCTCTACTCTCGCGGTTTCAAAAAATCGATTTTTGTTTTTTTTTTTTAATTTCAATCTATATGTATCTGAGAATACGCCACAGAAAGGATTTCATGAAAATCACGTTCCTTTGCATGTTTCTGGGAACAGAAAGGTACCCGTCTCCGGCCGTTTCCGAGAAACTAAGCGCGGCGCGTCACAACGGCGCTTTTCCAGTTAAAAATCATTGTCTAAAGAATTTACCGGTCCACTCTTGAGAAGAATGTGGACAACCAAAAAAATCAACGTGATGAGGAAGGAGAACTCTACGGCGCCGGTACAGCAGATTAACTCGTAAGTTACTACAATCAAGTTATACACCGTAATTTATCATTAAACGCGTTTTCCCGAAAGTAGTGTTTTTTTAGCTGCCGAGTAAGACTTCTCATAAAAGTATTGGTCCGATTTCAATAATTTTTTTTTTCAATTGTTCAGAAAACAAACCGCTATGTTTTCCCGAGTACGATTTGCAAAATTTTATTTTCTTCCATTTTTATAGCCTATAGAGGGAGAGGTCAAAAAATGACGTAAAATTTGAAATTTTTACAAATTGTTGCATAACTTTTACAAATTGCAAAATAAAAAAAATCTGTCACGGGAAAACATAGCCAACGTATCTTTGATTATAAAGTATATAAATTTTCAGATTACAGATTACCCAATTGACCACAACTGTGCTTAAGCGGGACCCATGCAGTTTCAACATCAATGTCATCAATGACGTTTCAAGGTCGCGATAGTTATTTTTTTTCATCTTCAAAAGTAAAATTGAAAAGTCAAAACATGTATCTTCGAAATAAAAAAAAAAATTTTAAAGTGTATTCAGTAGATCCTTCGCAATTTATTCCCCAAAAAACCGCTCAATTTCAGGCCCCGAGAGTAGAGGACCCCCTTAAGTGTGACTTTTCTTTAATTCATTTACATACATTCATTTACAATTAACATCAACGGAGAGAAAAGCAATAATAGAGATGCATAAAAGTGGGCAAACGTACAGAGACAACGCTAGAATTTTTGGAAAAAGTACTGCTGCCGTATATAAAATTGTAAGAATTTTCAATGACACTGGTCGCATTGCAAAAATTCCTAAGCTTGGACAATCTAAAGTAACAGATCACAAGAATTCTCAACATTTCCAATGTTAATCCATTCATATATTCAAATAAGTGCTAAGGTAAACATGCACCTTCTGTCGAAATTGTGACGCGAAGATTAAGAAAAGGTGGAGTTCAAGGTAGGTCAGCTCATAAAGTTCCTTACATAAGCAAAGTGAACTTGAAAAAACGTAAACAATTTTACGAAGAACATGTGCTAAGGCCCTTAAATTTTTGGTATCGAATACTTTGGACAGATGAATCCATGATCAGGATGAAGTACAGCCATGGCAAGATTTACGTATTGAGAAAAAAAGGTGAGGCCTTTTCTTTTAAATGTATTAAACCAACTTTTAAATCGGGTGAGAAAAGCTTGATGGAACAGGCAATATAGTTATTTTAGAAGGTAAAGTAAACGCCAATATCTACTTGAAGCTTCTGCAAGAAGTTTTCATTCCTGAGGGGAAGGTCTTGATAGGGGACGATTTTGTCTTACAACAAGACAATGCCCCAATTCATACGGCGAAAATTGTGAAGGAATACCTTTCTAAAGAAAATATAAACATTTTGCCATGGCCTCCTCAAAGCCCTGATATCTCGCCAATTGAAAATATTTGGGATTGGCTGAAAACTAAAATTGCGGAGAAGGAACCGAAAAATCCTGCGGAATTAAGGACGCTGATTGAAACTACCTGGAATACATTCAGTCAGGAGGACTGTAGAAAGTATGCCCTTACAATTCCAGACCGATTGGCTAAAATGTCTTCGAATAATTGGGAACACTGTGGAAGCTAACACTGCTTGATACACTTTGCGAAATATTTAGTTTTTTAGTTTTTTTTACAACTAATCTTGTTTGTGTTTCGTTATCATTATATTTTTGTTTTTGATAAATGAAATAATGTTATTTTTATATTTGTTCGGTTTAATTTTGTTATATATAATAAATGAAATTGAGTTAATGGTTGGAATTCGCTTTGTTTACTTTCTAATGACTGCCACTGTACGCCGTATTGTTTGCTCAAAAAATTCTTTTATATGTCCTCTTTTGACAAAATAATGTTCCTTGAATATAATAGTCAAAATGAGTTTCACGAGGACGAGAAAGTATTGCTCTATGGTCCAGGAAGAGCTGACTAGCTCTAAGAAACAAAAATTATATTTTTTCTCACTTTTTTTCTTTGTCAAACTTTAAACGCGTTTTTCTCAAAACCATGTTTTAAGGATTGTGTAAAAATGTCATCAAAAATTTCAATAAAAGAATGATGGCCTGTCAGAACAGCCGAGGTGGTCATATGGAAGATATTGAATCCATATATAATTCCCAGATCTATAATTTCAAAAAAAAAAAAAACTTTACCATAAATACAATGTACAATGTCACGCGACCGCCATCACATCACGTTTATGCCTGTGTAGCGTCGAGGGCAAGCAGTTGAAAAATTCTTATCAGTAGACGTTGGATATACAATCCGTAGAGAAGTGCAGTAACTTAAGATGTCCTCATAATATCCCAAGAGATCGAATAGCCGATTAGCTCATAACACTTGGTTACTTATACGCGATAATCTCTAGTTTTCATCTTTTTTCCTCTTACCGAAACTTTCTCTGCGTTTTTCGACCTCTTGGGCAAGATACTAACTATCCGATTCTCTTGAAAATTAGTACACTTATTGTGTGTACGTTTTTCTTGAATATTAACCTAATTTTATTTGAAATTATTTATAACAAATATTTTTTATTAACAAATTTACTGAAAAAAAAACGAGATTTATACTCTTTTCTTAATTTTGGACCAATTTTACTCTAATTAGGTTCATATCGAAGGAGAAGACACAAAAAAGTTAATTGTTTTTGTTTAAGACGCCTAACAACGAAGCTATTCTGCTCAAAGTGGAATTTTCGTCTTTTACGCAACCCCCCACTACCGCCGCATTTTTGGAGTTTATCTTAACGAAAAAAAATCGTATATAGTAAAGACTGTGAATAAAAAATAAATAAATAAACCCGGTTACCCTATTTTATTGCTAAAGTTTTTGAGGCATTAGTTTGTCTCATTTCAAATATGAAAGGTAGGGCAACCACAACTACCCATCTGAAATCGAAGCCGGTAGAAATGTTTGTTGTATTTTCGCAGATTTCAGTAAGGCATTTGATATAATTAAACGCCAAATTTTAATTCACAAGTTTATTGCCTTGGGGTTTCTTCTTCTTTGCTGGCTGGGTTCGTTCATGCCCATATCGCTACCGCAGCAATGAAATGACGAGTTTGAACAAACAGATGAAGAAGGGTACATGTGTCAGCATAAACACGATAAGGCAACGCTTGTACAAGACTGCTATACAGTGTCCTAGTAAGCGGATGAAATTTCTACTGTTGACATCTTAAATGGAAAAGCGTAGGTCATAGGCAGCCGAGAAAATTCATCATGATATATTTAATGTTATTTTATCTGATGAAGTGTCATTCGGGGTATGGTCTCTCCTATTAAACGAACTTGGCCTGCAATCAGCGCGAGAATTTCAATGCCAAACAAATTGTGGTTTGTAAAAAAAAGTGGTTCGATGCTAAAAATAAGAAATGAATGAACCACCCAAAACATCGTACTCGTCTCTGTGGAGAGCGGAAAGCCAAAAATGGTATAGAGCAGTGATGGCAAAACTCACACTACTTAATGTGAGGAATGCTTAAAAGATTTGGAACCATTTCGTACTGTTTGTATAATTTAGAACCTTAAAATATTTGCAAAGGTTGTATATCTTAAGATATTGTATAATTGCTTCCAAAACTACTTAAATGTGACGATTTTTTTTAACTTTTGTATGCTTTAACAATTAAAAAACGCAAAAACAGGAAACCCAATACAGCCAAACAAGTGCATATACGAATTTACATGCTCAAAAGCTCACTTGCCCGCGGGCATAGGTTTGGACATCACTGGTATAGAGACAATGAAATGACCACTATGTTCCCCAGATGCTAATCCAATAGAAAAAGTTTGCGCGGCTTCATTCTCGTTCAGTTGTCTCATTGCATAAAAATCTGGCATTCTTTACCAGCTGAAATATTTGTCGAGAGCATGCTCAGTAGGTGTGAAGCTATTATTGACAAATATGGGGACTGGACGTGATTGCGCCATAGATTCGAAATCCGTTGCTTACATGAAAAAAAAATATATTATTTTGAATAAACGAAAACTTAAGCAAAAATTTATGCGTCAGTCAAAAACTAATGGCGTCAGAAGAGTGTCAATGAGTGTACAAATTCTCGGCGTCTTCTCTTTGTGCGGATCATCTTCGTATAATTTTTCCGCCTCTCTCACTCTTTGGTTAAGTAAATGGTAATAAGAAAAGGACAAGGAATTGAACAGTTTTTGTTAGCTCTACGAGTTTACTCCCATGCCAAAACTCCCATAAAAAGGTTGAAAAGTTTCAAACTGTTAATTTTTTTCCTCTCCTGAACTGTAATCCCCCTTAAGGGGGTCGTCTAAGTAACAGCCTGATTTTCGAGCCTGTTTATCAAAATTTATTACGAAGGAACGAAAAAAGATATTCACTCACTTTTTTTTGTTTATTTAATCGTAATCTTTCAAGAGGGAAAGTCATTGAAATTATATTTCTACATATTCGAGTGCAGGATGACCTTGAACGTGCCCTCATCAGAATTTTGATATCAATTTTCCTGCAAGATTTTGGGCCAACCACGTAACCTACAACAAAAAATGAAACTAATCTATAATTGTTATTACATCAGCTATGCTTAGACACAAGCTTTTTGTAAAATTCAAAAATCTCTCGAAATGGTGGACATTTTTGAAAAAAAAAAATGTTGTATTGCCTGTTATAATAATAAAAAACAATATTTCGTCAAAAGCTCGTGTCTAACCATAGCGACATGTTTTCTGAGCAAGTAAAAAAAGAAATCGAATCGATGCGTGTAAAACTTTTCTCAAAATCGTGCAAGTAAGTTAGAAAAATACGACTTTCGGGAAAACGCGTTTAAAGGTTTACACAAGAAAAAAAATATTTTTGAAGGATCTTACGATTAATCATCTATTCCGGGGCCGTAGAGTTCACCTTCCTCTTCCTGGAGTAACTCCGAAACAGTTAAGATGTTTTATGATCGAGAATCGGTTTTAAACTGAAGGAAATAGAAAATTCGGGGTAGCCGCGGTCACAGGGAGCAAGTGGAAACACCGCGAGCGAGCGTGCTCAACGCTCTATTGCTCAATAATCGTGAAGAGTTTACCCAAATCCTTTGAAAATAACATTCCTCACATCTTCCAAATGAGTATTATGTAAATAAAAAAAAAGAAGATTTTTTGTAACTTCATACGTAGACGACCCCCTTAATTTGGAACTAAAAAGGAGACTTCAATTGCTTTGCTTGGTTTGAAGCAAAAGAGGAGTGCTTCTTCCCAATGATATGCCTACGTTAAAAGGAGGTCGAAGAGAGGCAAAAAGAAGCACTTCTCTCATCCTAAAAAAGTGCAATTGTGGACACAATCGTTAAGACGTGCGATACAGAGATGACTTACTTTAAGAAAATTAGCTTAATCGGACAGTTTGTTGGTAAAAGCTTAATAATTTAACAAAAAAAACTTATGCAGCATAAGATTACCTCCAAAAACCAGCATAAATACAGTACATTGCTGCTACCAACAAATTTGAACGCGTAAATAATTTAACAGTTACAACATATACATATAAACAAACAAAACAATAAAATTTTTGATAATTTTATCATACACAACCTAAGCCTTTGAATTTTTCGACGCGAATATATATATATAGATAAATAGAATTCATACATTTTCCTTTGGCACAGAGTATAAAAAAGATCATGCAAAAATTCGATTAAAATAGTTAAGCCAAACAGATAGGAGTTTTTAAAAGGGGATACGAGTCTTGATTTCGTCACTTTTGATGTAATTTCGACGAAACAATTTTTATGTATTTTACATTATTTGCAGTTTTTCTAATAATTAAGTCTTCCAGCTACCTTTTATCTACACAATTCTTAGTAAACAAATCAAATACTCAATTTTTGAATTTATCTTGAATGCAGCAAACTAATAACGGCTTTTGTCAGTAGTGATAACAATTATTCACAAAAAGTATTTATCAAAAAAAATAATAATTTTCAAATGAATTAAATTCGCCCAAAATATTCATAATTTCAACAAACAAATGTACCTGAGCCGTTCTGCTTGTTTTTTTTTCTTGTTATAAAAAATCATTTTTCTTTTATACTTTTCTTGTGCGTTACCAATATATATATCAATCACGTAAGCTTATTAAAACTTAACAATAAATTGCAAAATAACAAGACAATTTGAACGCCCCCCTACATACATAATTATATTTAATCAATTTTTTTTCGATTCAATCAATGGAGTGATAACGTAATAGCGAGTTTTGAACAACATAAAATAACCGAAACGTTTCTTTCCAAATTGAATAAATTGAAACTGCAGTTGCTCCTCTTAATAATAATACATAATTTTTGTTTTTTGTTTTTTTTTTGTTTGTTTTATATTAATTTTTCCTTATGATTGCAACGATTTGTTTGTGTCTGCTTTTGAAGTTTTAAATTAAAAAATATATTTATATTCATATTTATATAAAATTAAAGTTATGATTATAACACTTTACATATCATATACACATAGGAGAATCTATCTCATCTCGTCATATTACAAATAAAAAACTAAAATAACTTCTTTAAATGTTTTTAAGTTAAGGAATACGACTTAAATTTTTTCAGCAACGATACTGTTGCATGTAATTCGTCCATAGGTCATTGCATTAAATATCTTCGTACTTTTATTATATTCACTATAATAATAAAATTTGCTGTATAAATTTAACTGCTTTTTTTTATTTATAATATTTATAAGAGTGTTTTTGTTTTTTTTTAAATGTTTTTTGTAATTTTACACATAATTTTTGTTGCTTTTTTATGTGTTTTTTTCTTCATATTATACTTAATATACATTATATAATAGTTATGTATATATATATATAATGATGTCCTTCTCTTTCATCCTATTTTCCTGTTGTTTTGTTGTTTTAATTTTTTTCTAAACTTGTTTAGGATAGCAACAAATTTTAGGCGTAATAATCATCTAAAATATCATATATAAAACGTTCTTTTGAAGATCGTAAAAACAATAAAAGGAAACACAAGTGAAATTGCTTTTATATTTTTCGCATTTTTGTTGGAAAAATAATGTAACGAGAGAACGAAAGGCATAGCAAGAAATATCTAAAATCGAACCGTAACAGTTCTTGTTGTCGCAGTTATCAATAATCGTCAGTAATTCTCTTGTTTTGGCAAATGGTGTAGATTTGATGTGCCTGATGTCATTGAGTATGGTATAGATCCTATGCTATGAGAATTTGGAGGCGTTCTTGCGAAGCTCACTGCATTTATGTTACTATTATTACTATCATTTGACATATTTACATTTATACTTGTGCTTGTGTTTTGTGAGGGAGACGATCGATTCCGACTACTGTTTGAAATTCCATAGGATTCGGAGTTTGGTCCTGTCGTTGATCCCGGTGATGATGTCAGCGTTTTATCAAATTCATTCACTAAAGCCTTTATGTGAGCCAATTTGGCATGCAAGAAATCAAACCTAAAGCAAGTTTAAAGGTATTTAGGAATTAATACCCGGAAAGTAAATAATTCCATCTTTATTATTACCTGGCTTTAGCCTTTTGATGCTCCTGATCACGATTTATTTTGTCATATTCCGCTAAAATTTGCCTCTTAATCACCTAAAATGATATAAAAAAGTACTTTTAGTAATTTTCGTAAAACGATTACTATAAAATTAAATTTTATAAGATTTATTTTCCAGGACAATTATAAGCCTAATAACAATTATTTTGGCGATTCTGGTAAAAATCTGGTAGATACTAGGTCTATTCCCGTACCTGCAGAAATTATAAGAGCTTCAAAAGAAAAACTGCAGAAAAGTGTTCCCGTATTTACTTCCCCAAGAAGATTTTGCCTACGTCACAACTTCCCCTCCTGCAGAATATTTAAGAATTCTGAAGCAACTTTGACCAGCTGCAATATGCTTAAATCTTCTTTCTGTCAAAATGACAACTGCCTAAACGTCAATTGAGCGAAATTGAAATTTGTGAATCCAACTTTTATAAAGTTGTATATCCTAAAAGTTAAGCGTCAGACTAAGGAAGTGAAGTAGCCTATAAGGAGAACTGTTTAGTTTCTATATATAGGAAAAGATTTTTTTCCTCAGCTGTCACTCAAAACAAATCTTCTGCTTTTTCAGAAAATTGCAGCTGATCGTTCCCGTACTGAAGTAAATTCACCTACACCACATAAATAAATAAACTGGAACCAATTGCAGCTGCATAAGTACGGGAACAGACCTACTATTTTCAAGTGACCTGTAAGTAACCGAAATTGAGTATACAGTTGGAATCAAAATTAAGTGGACAAAGGGAACTTTCATTTATATTCGCTCATTAGTCACAAAGTACGAATAAAAAAAAATTAGAAACCAACAATTATACAATTCTATTGGATTGCAAGCACGAAGGCTGGAGAACAATTAACGCAACTCAACGCAATGAAACTGAAAGATATGTCAAACCGAACATGCAACTCTCTTAGTTTATTTCTCTCGTCGCGACGGAGGTTAAGGCTGAAAGGGTGTCATTGCCAATTCTTCCCTGCCGGCCAAGGATCGTGTTGATATTGTTTCTGTTGATGCGTCCGCCCTTGAGCAGTCGAGCCCTGAGCCTGCAAGTGCTACATCTAATACATCCAGGGCTGTTTTGCGACCTGATATTGTTACCTCTAAAACTGCCTTGAAAGTTGATCTTCCCTTTCCACAGGCCGCACCTCTCGTTGATGCCTATGACCTATCTCAGAGCACGGACTTTAATCGGAAGTTTGCCCCAATGCCAAAATCATTCTTTGTTTCTCGGCTCGATACTTCTATCTCTGTTCATGATTTGTTAAAATATGTGAGAATGAGGAGCAAAACTGACGCCGCTGACGTACTTCTCCGTTGTCAGCGTTTTAATTCTTGAATGTCTCAGGGTCACGTATCGCTTCCAAATTGATGACTTCATCCGCTCTTTTCGAAGTTATGTATATCTGACCTTGAATTTCTCGCCTAAGAATTCCGGCTTCATTTGGAGTGCCGCAAGGTAGCCATTTCGGCCTTCTACTATTCGTTCTTGTCATTGACATTGTCCATCTGATCTCGCACTCTAATGTTCTGATCTACGGAGACGACATGAAGACAAGTGAATTTACTTCAACAACTAGGAAAACTTAACAGAGTAATAGCAAAAACCGCTTCGAAAATTTAAGAAAAAAAAAACAAAGCCAATGTTAGAATATACATATACTGGAAAATGCATTACTCAATTAGAACGTCCAGCAACAAAATATAATATTCAGTTAAATGTTTTAGTTACTCTACTGTGGAATAAGGGAAAGTGTGCTGGCCTTCTATCATGGTCCGAATCCCGTAGACCCATGATTACTTTCTGCTGACAACAGATTTCGAGAAAAGGCCATTATGGGTTGCAGAGTTAATGTCGGTAGTTCCAAATCGACCTCAAATCGTTGGGAAAAGTTCTTCGACCGCTGCATGCCTCACAAGGTGTTACAGGAACTAAGCAATTTTTTTAGATTAACGTCGGTGTCATAAATTATTTGAAATAAATAATATCGTTCAACAATACTTATTACGCGCAGACTTGACTGATTGTGCATCCCGCACCAGGCTGTAATTCTTCTATAAAAAAATACATTTACATAGTAATACGTGAACCTCATTAAAATAAAATTTCTATCGTCATAATTCGTTTCCTGAAGAATTGTACATGCAAGATATAAACGATAACTTATTTATTTTAAAACAAATGGAATATGTCTATCCATTTCGTATTTCAAAAATAATTTTCTATAAACGAAGTACATTGAAGAAGAAAATGCAACTCGTTAGAGCCTTCAAACTAGGGATCCAAATTACTTACCCTATAATCATCGTTGTTCCTGGCATTATCTAAACGTTGGGCAAGCACCTTGAATCGTTGTCCGACACTTTCAATTTTGTTTAGCAATGCACGATATTCCGTGTAATCCTTCTCAAATTCAGTCTTGTAAAGGCGCCGTTGTTCAATAGAAATTATTTTGGTAAACTGACTGAAGTCGTATTTGTGGTTGGTGAATGGTCCTCCGATATTGTTACTATTGCTACTGTTACTGTCTTGATTTTGGCTAGTTGTGCTACTGATAAGATTATCTCGTTCGGGAGGTTCCAAAGCCGGGCTACGATTACGTGTTACAGCACCAGGAGAGCTCATACTAATTTCACCATTTGTTGTTTCAGTCGTAATCGGAGATGAGCATTGTCGTCGAATATCAACACTTGAACTTGATGTGTTACTACTGTTGTGATGACTATAATTTGATGGTGAACGTTGACATGCACTTCCATTACTGTTTATACCAATATTGCTACTCTTATTACTACTGCTATTGTTATTAGTGCTGTGGTGATGGCTATTTATGACATTTGTTGTATGATGCATGTTATTGCTGTGCCCGTTCATTATTAGTTCATCACGTGGCGATATACGCCGTGCAGCCTCACTACCTAGCACCGCATAACTTAATCCCATGGCATTTTCTTCTGGTTCAGGGGGATTCTTAGTGAAGGCTGTATTTGAACTGTGAAATAAATAAAAAAAAAATTGTTATTAAATATATTAAACTAATTAGAGCGCTGTTATTAAACCAGTTTATGCTTGTTGCTTAAAAGCTAATCATGTCCAATCACCAATGTTTTAGATATTTCGCGTATTATGGTAGCTTATTACTAATTCCGTCTTCCAATAGCCAAAATTTAGTTAAATAGCGTAATATGTACAATGTTACATGTCTTTTGAAAAAGATACCATATTAATAAAGTTGTTTTCTTTTTTTTATATTAGAGAGAGGCAAAGTCTTGAGAATTATCAATTAGTTGAACGTTATTGTTATATCTTCCTCATATAGAGTAGGCATTGCGTGCCGTATGCACTAATACGATATAGTCTCATGCAGAACTGCAAGGATTTCACGGCATTCAAAAAATATCCAAGTGCTGTAAGGCGTGCCGGGTGTACCAATTCTTGGCTACAACCCGAGTAAAAATAAGACTCGCTCATTCCTAGTCTGAAACAGGCACGGACAGTGTCAAAACGCCTCAATGGCACTCAAATGAGGCACGGTACGCCTGAGTAAAAATTATACTTTTGCAAATGGCAGTCCGCTGCAGGCACGTATCAATAAAAGACGCACGAAATAGTCTAAACCAAATACGGTATGCTCACACTTTTTCTACACTAAAATTTAAAACGAAAACAATAAAATTATTTTCATAGCTTAACTCATTCGACGCTGACGCGACGTCTGAAATAACAAAACTATCTCTGCAGTAGCCGGCAACTTTAGTGCAGTTAAGTCTTATTTTTACTCGCGTTAATAAAGATTATAACTGAAACTGGAAAATATTTAAGAATAAAAATAACACGTTGTGAATCATCGGATATTTGGAACAATTTTAATATCAGAATGATCCACATGGTGGACAGGCTTCTATATGGGTGAGATTTTACAAAACCCACGTGGTGAGTCAACAGTCTCGAACGAGCCAGAACGCAGTAACATAAGCCTGCATTTATGGCGGACACATTTCTAGATTTTTGTGCCTGTAGCGGGAGCGTACATACCCGTGTGACAGGCGTATTTTTCAAATGTTGGGCCTGTAACGTAAAGTGCGGAACACAATGTGGTGCTGGCGCTCGTAGCTGGCGCGGTAGCCAGACCTGTTAAAAGTTAAAAATATGGAAATTAAAAGACCGCCCAATGTGTAGCTGGCGCTGTAGCGCAAAGTTCAATATTTTAACTTTTGGCGCGCGCCAAATTTGACATTTCCGAGTTAGCTACAGCGCCACATTGTGTTCCAGCCTTAAGCGTACATAATACTTCCCGGGCGCATTTGTTCGCTATGCGTGCTCGCGACGGGCACGTATATATACTTTTAGAAATATTAACGTCTGGGCCCGTATTTGGTTTCTCGACTCCATATCAGGAAATTTGTCTTTGGTAACTCGATATCGACAAGGTGGCAGTCGACGGTGATCGAAAAAACTCTCGATGAGATTGACGTTGTCGACAGGTAATTTTAAAGGCAAGGAGTGGATGTAAAAATGCCGGTATATATATATATCAATTGCCGGTTGCGACATTCCAAATAAGTAGGATTCTCCAGTAGTCTCCTGAAATTGTTTTAATATAGGCGGCATTGATTCAACTCCTTTCTGACTTGGGGTCACACTTATAAGTGGTCTATCAGGTAGCAAAAAGCCTCTTTGCTTAAGCGAAATTGTTTAACAAATCTACATGAAAAAGTGGTCTTAACAAAGTATTTTGATTATTATTAAAAATTGTTTATACCTAGAGTCTCGTAATGATAAGGGGTTGAATGAATCTCGTAGTGATTTAAAATGCACTGTTTCATTCATTTCGTCATCTTCATCCCGTAGAAAATGTATTCCGATTGTGTCCGTTTACAAAATTTGTTTACAATTAACTAATTGGCGGATATTTTAAAAATTTCAGATTAATACTAATTGCAGAACAAATTTTACAGTTCAAATAGATGATAAGGTGCTTCAAATGTTAACTCTTTTTTGTCGATTCGATCCAGTTGCCAAATACCAAAATGTACACAAATCGACAGAAGAATTTTGTCGACTCGATTAATCGAGCGGCGGTTGCTGTATGACAGGGAGACGGAGTTGGATCAATGCGTTGAGCCGCACGACCACAATGCCCGGGCCCCGGGTTCGAGATCAGATCTCGCCGTGAGCTTTTATTAAGAAATTAAAATAATCCACTCTGTCTCTGGACTGTTGTCTAGCTCGCAGCAATGCAAAAACAAGACTCAAGCTTCCTCACTTCCCTTACCCTAATTCCCTTCCGGCCAAAACCATGCTAACGCATCAAAGGGTTGTCCCCTAGGATTTGGCCACATCGTATAAAAAAAACAACGTCCTGTTGAAACCACATGCTCTTTAAATTCATGCCTTCCAATTCATTCCATAAAAAATGTTCCAACATTGCACGATAACGAATAACGCAACTGCAACCGGAGCACCAGCAATATTTTGGAAGAAAAAACGGCCCAATCGCACCTCCGTCCAAAAATGCTGACGATACAATAGTTTTTTGTAGATGTATTACGTTTTCCAATATATAATTTTTTTTTGCAGATTTCAGAGAATTGAAGAATTATATTTTGTAATGGATACATACACAGTGCAAAAACGGGTCAAAATGATTGAATTTTATTATGTTCCTCGACGACCTATTGTGACAACGCAAAGAAAATACCGTGGGCATTTAATTCTCCAACAGCTCCCAGTGCAAACATGATTAGAAAGTTGATCACCCGTTTTGAGGAGCGGGATGCAGAATTTGATCAGCCACGAGCCAATGTTCATCGACCCGTTCGCAATGAAGAAGCTGTGGAGGCTGTATGTACGACAGAGTGTCAATGATGATGCATTTGTGTCTATACTCGTCGACGTGCTAGTCACTTAGGCATCTCCAGAACATTGCTAGGACGGATTTTGAAACTTGATCTGAAGATGTTTCCATACAAGATTCAATTGGCCCAACAATTATTACCACGGGATCGAGAACAACGCCTACGATATGCCAATAGATTCATACAGCTAGCCACTGGTAATGCCAACTTTTTAAAGAACTTAATTATGAGCGATGAAGCACATTTCTATCTAAATGGATATTGTAATAAACAGAACTAATAAAATAATAAAATTGCAAAAGTTATATGCATTTTACATCGGTCAGTCCAAGTTGGCCCACCCTGTATAAGCACATTCCATTAAAAAAAAAAATTGAAATGGCAGCGAATTTAAAAGTACCATTTAAATTTGAACACCCTTTCTCAGCATTGGAGGCACAGGCATAGGTCGTTCGACATTACAATATTCACGGATGGATCCAGAATTGATGGGCGAGCGGGCGCAGGTATCTTCAGTGATGACCTGAACCTGAACACCCATCTTTGCCTAGGGATATACACCTCAGTATTTCAGGCAGAGATGCTGGCTCTGATCTATGCACTTGATCGTATACTAGAGAGTCGAGTGAGAGATAAGCAGATAGTGGTGGCACTCGATAATCAGGCGGTGATCGGGTGTATGGATGGTACAGAGTTTAACACAGCTCTGTCACTGGAGTGTGTCCGCAAACTAAACGCGTGTGCCTCAGCAAATAAGCTGACACTGGCGTGGGTCCGAGGACACGTCGGGATCGAAGGTAATGAAAAGGCAGACGTACTGGCTAAGCTAGGGGCTGCCTCGAGTTTCCAAGGTCCGGAGCCGTTCACTGCGCTTGGCAGGGGTACGGCGGAGGGCCTGTTAGGGAAGTGGGCCACGAGGGAGCACTGGGAACGGTGGAATGTCGTGGACTCGCTCAGACAGGCTAAGATGGCAATTGTGGCGACCAGAAGTGCTGAACAGAGGGAGGTCCTGGATATGGACCGTAGGACCCTGAGATGGCTGACGGCACTACTAACAGGACATGGTAACTTCAGGTGTCATCTAAAGAGGATGAACATTCTCGAGGATGATATCTGCAGACTGTGCCTGGAGGAGCAGGAGACGGCGGCACACATAGTGTGCCAGTGCCCTGCACTGGCAAGTAGAAGAAGGAAGCTGATGGGACACCACTGGATGGAAGAAGGAAGAATAGCAGAGGTGTCCTATAAGCAAATGCTTGCGCTGACCCGAGGAATCGAGGTGAGGGAAGAAAACTGGATTAGCCCAGATCTCTCTCGCTGAGATCACAGGGGGTAGGGACGAAAAGGGACCCGGATAAAGTGGTCTGTTTCGGCTAATCCCTAGAGGGGTGTTTTTAGTGAGTAAAAATCTCACACTACCAGAGACAACCGGGTCTCCTGGTGTCTTTGGAAGATTTTCACCCCTCACGCAAAAAAAAAAAAAAAAAAAAAAAAAAAAATAGGTCGTGCTGAAAGTTTTCAGACGGCCTCTTCCTTTGGAAATTCCAATGAACCAAAATTTTGTATGATTTTCCTCAAAATTAAAAATAATTTTTCTGGAAATAATGAGGACTTTCATACTTTGCCACCAAACTAACCAAAAGACGTATAGCTTAAGAAATATTTTGATGAAACTAACCAAGTATAATTCTATCTATGAAGTTTATTGGAAGAAGACGTATATCCGCAATCTTCTGGAAGCCAGTTATTTGATCTCATTGAGTGGAAAGAGCTTTAGATATGTACAAAAATACTTCAGGAAACTCCGGAAAGCTTCTATCTTAACATAATCTTAACATACTTGCTTAATTGTATTTATGAGATTAGAGAGGGTAAAAAAAACCAAATTGGCTTAATTTCCTTCACCTTATTTGTTGAGCAATGGAATATTTAGATAATGAGGAATTTCTTTTAACCTACAATTGTATGAAACCGTCCCCATATTGTCCAAAACATTGAAAATATTACAAACCCATAATAATTAGAGGGACGAATATCATGATTGTCCCGCGTTCTAGGATTCATATTATATGAATCCCTTGAATCTGCCATACCCCCTCGTCTGCTCCATCAGTATATTTTAAAGTTGAATTGAAGATTTTTATTGAAGAAAAAGTAATGCAAAGAAAATTCGTAATAATTTCTTCGAACTCATAGAAAACCAAAATAATATAGTCAATAAAAAAATGCGTACACCTACCTATTAATTTCATTGGTTTCTTTCCTAAAATGACTAATCCTTGTTTTTTTTGCAATTGGTTCTTCGTAGAAACGATCCCTATCGAGGCTAGGCCTCTTTACTGCTGGTGGTGGACTACCATTGTGCGTACTTGTAGGACTTTGACCTGAGGTTGAGCTGCCACCATCAGAACTTAGTGGAGGAGTAAGATTTTGTGGTTTTCGCCTAAAACAGATTTGTTTTTTTTTGTAATTACCACAGCAGATAGATTTTATAATGAATAAACTGATCTTACCTTTTAAGCATTTGTAATTCCTGTTCAGTATAAAACGGCCAGTCTTCATTCACATCATTCCATATTTGACGTTTAAGGTTGTACGTATTGTCACGCATAGTAGAAATTTCCTTTAGGATAGTAGTAATTAAGCTTCGTTCTCGGTCCCGTAATCCCTCTACAATAATGCACAAAATTGAAGTATTAGTGAAATGGTATATTCAATAGAAGTCTGCGAAATAGTCTCGCTTCTTATATACAACAACAATGAGCTTAAGAGTATTTTACTTTCATGACATTTAACTTTAATTGTTTTTCCGCACGCATTAGGGATAAGTACCACTTTACCGTACCCCTTTCCGTGCGGTAAGTTGCTTATTATCCACTGAGGAAAGACGTGCGGTATAGTGGAAGTTATCCCTCACGCGTACGGAAAAATAAAATTCGGACTCGGGCGGTCCGTAGCCGATTGCTTACGCTGACAGCTAAACGCTTATTGCTGCCAGCGTGCGCAATCAACTTCTTACCGCCCTTGTTGGACAATATACTATTTATAACATTTAGTAAAACGGATATATACACGTTTTTAGTGGTTATCTACACTTAAGTATTTACAGACTATGGACTATACTAGACCACTTTCGATTCCTAATGTATTTTTTTAATTTCCTACTTGAATTTCAGTATACTATCAGGCCCGTGCGCAGGAACTTCTTTATTAGAAAAAATTTGACTGAAATACTAAAAAAATAACCTAAAATGTATATGAAATTGATAACCCCCCCCCTCCCCCCCCCCTCCCCCACCACAGGAGCAAATCCTACGCACGGGCCTGTATACTATAACATATTACAGTATCTGGGCATTATCTTGAATAGGAAATTAAGCTGGAAACCAAACATTCAGAAGAGGATTCAGCAAGCAACAATAGCGGTGTACTTTTGTAAGAGGGCTATTGATGGGAAATGAGATTTCTGCCCTGGATCTATGTGGCAGTCATCATACCAATCCTGTTGTATGGCGTGATCATCTGGTGGCCATCCCTTAACACGACCACGAACCTTAATATCCTGAGGAAGATTCAAAAATCACCCTGCACCTGTATCAGCGAAGCATTGCGGACGCCATCTACTAATGCTCTAGAAAAATTGAATATTAATCTATTCTTCCGCCTTCCGCACCACTGTAGTGTGTTTCAATCGGAAGTAATGGCAGTTCAAGAAGCCCTGGATTGACTGATAGGAAACAATATACCTGAAAATGATATTTGCATGCTTACAGACAGTCAAGGAGCGGTGTTATCTTTAAAATCGGTCTAAACGATATCAAAAACTGTAAACACCTGTTGCTCATACCTAAATGAGATGGCAAAGCATATCTACCATATCTCCCAGTGTTCGAGGACACAGTGCTAGGCATGATACTACAGTACAGAGCCAACCGGATAAAGTCAATTGTAAGTTGCTGCTTAGCGCAAAGTCAGCTAATCAATCGAACCAGATATGGGCAAACGGCGCTAAGTGTCATACTTAATTACTCCAAACATCTAGACTGGATGGACAGAATTAACCTAGGTGTAGTCATGGGGATCACTACCTTACTGGTATACACGCGAAGAGATTGGAGCGCTTCTCCAATCACTTCCGCAGAAGCTGTAGAATGACGAGAAGATCAAAACTATATCTCACTTTCTCTACACATGCTCTGTCACTTCTGGGATAGTCTTTGCGATCCAGAAGCAATAGACGTAAGAGATCTCCAGTGCTTCATTGACAACTCCAGATTATTTGAGAAAGGAGTTGGGTATTTTACTCCCTTGGCATCACAGAACAGACCAAATTACAATTTTAAATATAAGTCAGGTGATTATGGCTAAAAATAATAAAACTAATTTAAAACTATTTCCATCTTTTGTTATGTTCAAAAAAAGTGCCGCAAATGATTTAACGTGCTGCATTGTAAGTTGTCTGTCTATTTTGTCTTTATAATTAGCTTATAAATTACTTTTTAACCGCAAACTATATTTTTTAACGTAAGAATGGATTATAAAGTTAATGGTTTACAGCGAATGCACACTTTAGTGCGTCATTTGGTTTTTTTTTAATTAATGCTCTAATAACATCTGACAATAAGACTCGTCATCATACGCATGACTTATCGACTGTTGTTGCTCTTATCGAAGTTCTTTTTTTGTAGAAAATCCCCGATAGGAATAACATTATGTCTAAAGAGAGAGGAAATATCTGCCGACTTCAGAAAATGACCCTGTCTCGATAAATCGAGTAGTTTGTTCCCTTCCAGTCAGCGAGATCAAATGGCATAGTTCTTGCCCTCCTTAATAAAGGCTATGAAGTCCTGGCACGTAGACTCATGCGTATATACATATATCACCTGCCTGGCAGCTAAGCCGAAAGTCATCTTTCTTCTAAAAGACGTACTTCGGAACAATCTGACAAAATTTCTACTGAGAAGAATGGACAGGATTATTGTTTTTCACATCGAAGGTGTAACATTCAATTTGGACCTGCACATTTATCGTTTTGGCAAGTCTACGGAAACTGCATTCTACATTGAAGGCGCCACCATCGACAAAACAAAAAGTTTTGCAAGGCTTAGTATTACTCGTAACGAGCTGGATCGACCGGTTTTTGAAATAAAGGGCAATGAATATTCAAAGAGGGGCATAGTCTATCCGCTACTCCGTGGAACCTCGTAGTCGACTAACTCCTAAACAGATTCTATGAGATCGACATACACAACCAACATTGTGACATAGAAATTATAGCAAGGATAAGGTTCATGAACACAACAGCGGATATCATGAGGAGTGCCCTCCGATTGATAGAGCTGTGGGGTATAAAACAGGACCTGTCTGTAAATGTGTCTTAGTTAATATAAATATAATATTTATAAAGAAAGATGTAGACTTTGACACACTTAGACTTTTTGGTATTGAGCGCCAGGAATTTAGGACAGTAAAGTACCTGGGTGTATTCTCGAAATGACCTGAAATAAACATGTTGAACAAATTATCCAAACAGCTAACAGGGCTCTACATCAGTGTGGTAGAGCATGTGGAAAAAAGTGGCTATCACACCAAGGTCAGAATATTGCTGGATCTACATTAGATAAGTAAACGAATGCTTACTACTGAGCAAAGTTCAAACATTGACCTGTGAGAGTGTAACAGATGCTTTTCACATCCACACCTGCGTTGGAAGTACTATTAGGACTGTTGCTGTTGGATCTTTATGTGATGAAAACCGGAGCAAAAACAGCTCTTCGATGAGACTGTGACCGAAACTGGTATAGGTCTGGTACCATCTTTGGGCACAGAAATATTCTGGACTTCATAAAGCATGGACTAAATGCCCATGGATGGGATAAGCAAAGTAAGATTAATCGAAAGATATCACGAAGCCCTGTCTTCTAAAGGATCACTTCCAGTGGAAAGGCTGACGACATGATCTGCAAGGATGAATCCAGAATTGATGATAGAGCTAGCGTATGTATTTAATCAGACGAACTGAACCTCTATCATTATCAGGTGCTGACAACCTTGCCAGCCTCAGTGTACTAAGCGGAGATATCGGCCTTCATACATGCACTGGACGACCTGATAGAAAGCCGTGTAATGGGGAAGAAAATCCTCACAGCGATCGACAATTAAGCGTTTATAAGGTATATGTTACGGGCGGAGATAAACACTTCTCTAGCATTGAAGAGTGTTTTGAAACCTAACGTAGGTAATTCTTAGAATGAGTTAACATTCGTCTGGGTGTGAGGGTACACAGGAATCATTGGAAACGAAAATGCGGATGCTCTGGCGAAACAGGGCTCGACATTAAATTTCCATGACCTGAAATCTCCTTAATTGCAGAGGAGGGTGACGGATATGAATAATGCATGCGCCAGCACTGGAGACAGTGCAGCAACATGGATTTCTGCAGAGAGGCCAAGATGGCATTATAAATCACCGTTAGTAATTAAAAATGGGGTTATCCTTCATTATAAAGTAACCCTGATATGGTTGACAGTCCATAGTTAGTTCGGGTATCATCTAAAGAAGCTATGCATCTCTGAAGAAGACGACTGCAGATTGTGTCTGGAAGAACAGGAAACGGCGGGTCACAGACGATTCCGTCTGCTTGCAGATCACTACATCAGAATGTTGCAGGTATGCCACAGGAACATGCTTGTACTGATCCAGGGAATCGAGGTAATGGACGACGTTAGGCTCTCGCTAAGGTAGACTAGGAAGGGACGAAAAAGGGAATGTTTTTATGTGGCCTGTTTCGATTAATTTTCGGTGTATTTTTAGTAAGTAAGAATTTCACATCACCGGAGGGTACGGGCTACCCGGTGTCTTCTGGCACCACCCGCGAAAAAAAAGGAAATGCACTGCCATAGTTTTTATTGCAAACGACGTCCTTAAACGTGGTGCCCTTTGATTCGGGTTGTATAATGGTATCTGAAGGATAATTTTGGGATTAAACGTTCGGTATGCTTCGCATTGCAGATATAAGCTATAGATTTGTTTGGCACCTAGGTTAGGGTGGCGGCCATCAGCCCTACAGCCGATCAGCCTCACATAGACCTATAAATGGTCCGTTGTCGCACCTAACGTAATATCTTTACACTGCCCCTTGGACTCCGTTGATGATCTTTGGAGCAAGGATGACTTTGCGTACTTTGTTTTCTAATATGAGTATTGTCGCTACTACTGAGATACACTGAACTTAGAGTAAAAATTTAAATTATTCTGAAACTAGACTTATGACTGAAATTCTAGTAAAATAATAACTTATCAATAATTGCCATTAAAAACTAACTTACCATTTTGCAGCCTTGCATAAAGTTCTGGTTTCTTAAAGGGCTTTAATGCTAGCAAGTGTATCAGCCTCTCCCTACGAACAAAAAAGAATCAAATTAGTCTATTAGTCTGGAAATAATTTGAAATTACTAACCGAATTTTTCTCTTTGTAATATCTGGCATATGCCTGGTGCCATTTTTTTGAATTCTGCTACTACTACTATTACTACTACTACTGCTGCTTCCGGTAACTCCAGTTGTCCCTCTCCGACTAGCCGATCCAGTAAGGGAGCTATTTCCTATTGTTCCTGCATTTGTCGATCTCAGTCCTCCACTGCTATTATTATTGTTATAATATCCGCTATTTATGCCACTAGTACCAGAACCAGCAGCAGAGGACAGAGCTGATGATAGTGACGAAGCAGCTGATACTCCACCTCCGGCCGATAGGCTACCACTTGTTGAATTGTAACTTGAATGTAACTTCGATGTGCTACTTGTTAGATTATTTAAATTATTAGCTGACAGACTACTAGAGTTTTTTATGCTGCTCGAGTTTTGAGATCCAGAAGGCGGCAGACTACTAGAACTTATGGACGTTAACATTGACGATCCATTGTTGCCAATTGGTGATAGTGTTGACGTAGATCCACTGGCTAAAGGATTCATTATTGAGTTTGAGGAAGATAATGGCGATTGAGATGAATTCGTTAGTATTTGATCACGTTTAGGAGGAATGTTTGGTAGACGATTGTTGGAAGTTTTCAGTTTCACCTTCCTGCCGATATCTGTTTGATTCGGTTTAATCTCACGTGTGCTAAAAAGAGTTAAAAAAAATACATTAATTATTAAGGAAATTATTTTTTATGCAAACTTATATACTAAAACAGTTTCATATTGCATTGATTCGTTTAGATTTAAGACGGAGTTGGATCAATGCGTTGAGCGGCAAGAACAACATGCCATGGATCCCGGGTTCGAGACCATATGACCGTGAGCTTTTATTAAGAAATGAAAATAATCCACTCCGTCTCTGGGCTGTTGTCTAGCTCGCAGCAATGCAAAAACAAGACTCAAGCTTCCTCACTCTCCTCCCTTCCGGCCAAAACCATGCTAACGCATCAAAGGGTTGTCCCCTAGGATTTGACCACTGACCATTGAAAACTAAGGATAGGCATGAAATCATAACTAATTTTTGGATAACTTATTTGTAATGAACAGAAATAATTTTGAGACGGAAACCTGTTGTTCTCATTACCGCAACCACAAAGCATTGAATGCGGCAATTAAAAGTAGGTACACGGCGCGGAAAAAAAAACTTGAAACGTGAGATGAGTCGAGGGCGCATAGTCAGAAATGAAATCTAAAGTGTTGCGGTTTTAGACTGTAGTTTCAGTCATTAGATACTTGTTGGAAGCTGTTTGTAAATTATGTCAATGACTTGCTGAAAATTGTTAATGAAGAAATGCGCTCGTTGTGAATTCATAAATTTCATCTCACGTGAACGTAGGAAAATTGAAATCGGAAAAATTAATTTTGCTTCTTACGAAATCCATATTTCAGACGTGTGTGTGTATAAAACTCGCTTTTTCGAAATCTTGAAGTTGTTTACTTTGAATTTGAAAGCCATTTGATTTCACGGTCAATTTATTTTTAATGTGACCTTATCATATATGTGAAATCATCTTAAAATGGAGAGAATTCCGCGAGTCTTTGCAATGATTTGATTTCACTAAAATTATTTCAATTTGATGGGAAATTGCATTGTGATTCGGGTAAGCATCCATCATCTCAGAGAGATTCAATTTCAGGGGGTTTACTGAACAAATGATTCAACACGAGCCCGGTAATTGGTTTGGTTTCGACACTTGTTTGAGAGGAAAAAAAGCTGTTTAATTGGGTAAAAATATAAAATCTTTTCGTATACTTGTATTTTTCAGTTTTTGGTAGTATTTTTATAGTGGCGCGTTCTTGAAATGCGGGGAGAAATCATAATAACAATTATTCCGTTCACATTTTCCTCATTTAAAGCCTAACTTGTTGGGTCTCCTGATTCGGATTGGTCAATAAGAACACTTCGCTGTTGCTGCCGGCTTTAGTGCATTGTGATACGGCCTTATCTCGTAGAAGCAAGAATCAAACAATTCAAAACAACATGCGCCCGAGTGGCGCTCGGAATAGTCAGTACGTAAGCAGACGCGCTACCCGAGCGACACTCGGGGTAAACTGTTAAGTGGTTAATGGAAATATCGCAAGGTACAGTTTACTTCACCTATGGCCACAGCAACATACTCAGCTTAGCTCTTCTGGGCAGTCTGCTTAACGTAACCTTGCACTGGGTTCCCGGACATAGGAGCGCCCTGAAAGCATGGCAACCTGGCCAAGTTATAATAAAAGTAGGACATCCGATCTGCTCAAAAGACCGAAAGCTGTTATCGCAAAAATCATTGCAGTCTGTACGAGCCACTGTCTTTTAGGCGAACATGCAGCTATGCTGGGGAGCCCCTTACAATACACACTGTCGCCGTTTTGACAACGTGAACGAAAAAGAAACCATTATTCACTTTCTGTGTAAATGTCCAGCTCTTCCCAGAGTCAGAAAAATGGGGGAGTACCTCTTTGAAAACCATAAGACAATGACGGGGATAAAGATTAAGGAAATATTCAGTTTCTTAAACTGCTTCGGTTGGCTTTAGTTCCTTTTTTCCATAATAAACTCATCCGACCTCAACCATGATTTCAGATAAGAATCAGTGTTGTGAGTGAACTGAGTTTAACAAAAAACTGTGTCTTACTGGTTGCGGCATCAAAATAGCGCTATAAGTGCTAATTGGAGTGTTACCATGATGGAGACGATCCCCACTTAAACCAGCGAACCAGAGTTTACATTTGGAAATAGTCTGTTCTTCTACAACCACTATTGGTTCGCACTTAGGTTGGGTTAGTTAAAGTGGCTGCCTAAGAAGGCACACTTAGGCCTAAGAGGCCCTTATTGCTACCACGTTGAGGCTTGAATTTAACAAACCCCACAGAATTACCTAAGGAATAAGAGGGTTAACATGTTGCCCCCTGTGCACCGAACCACTTTCTTGTATCCAGTGGGACCAGTTCACGGGAAGTCAAATTAATTTTGACTGGGTTGTGAAGGGTGTTCATCCTTAATTCGTCGTCGGGAACCAATTTGAACTCCTGATAAATCGAGTCAGGTCTAGCCTAGCTCGGTTAACTCTTCAAAGAAGGGGGAGCCCAAAAACCGGTTCCTACGATTGGCTAGGGCCGGGCAGTTACCGAGAAGGTGAAGTATGGTTACCTCTTCCTCTTCGTCGTGGCAACTCCTACAGAAGTCGTTTGAAGGCACGCCCAGCCTATCGGCGTGTCTACCTATGAGACAGTGACCCGTGATTACGGCTATTGTACTGCTTATTATTTTGCGTCCGAGTAGGATGAGCCTTTTATCAAAATCTTTGAGAAACATGTCGCTATCGTCTGACGAAGACTTTTTGACAGTTCTTCTTTTTAACAATTTTTACAGCTGTTTTTGGCCCTTAAAACATGAGAAAAAAGCAAATTTTTTTTATAATGTCGACTATTTTGCGAAATTTTTGAATTTTGAAAATTCCGTTCGTCAAACGATAGCCAAGGGGATAATAAAACTAAATCTTTTTCGATTTTTTTTGTTTTAGACGACTTTCATGAGCTGAATCGTGTCAATCCTTTTGATATGAACTTTTCGTAAGGGGTACTTTAAGGTTGAACAAAGATCAACCCAAAAACACTGAAGAATTTCAATAACTTCATTTTAAAAGAATAAGAATCAACAAATTGAACACATAAAACGAAACACAGTATCACAAATGGCGTCGTAAGGTAGAAGACCCCCTTAAGAGCTTGTGTCTTCTTTTTTTAAAGAAGCCGAACGAGCTTAATCACAATTCTGGTGTTTACAGTGGAAGCGATTATAACTGATTGTGTTACAGAGTTAATTTACTTGTTTTTAATATCCATAATATTTATTTCCGCGTACTATTATTATTAAAAAATTAGCAGCACGTTAACCTCGATAAAAACATTTGTGACTTACAAAAGATATGTCAAAACTTAAAATAAAGCCACGGCTAACAAGACTTCAACTGAAAACACGTCCGTCTTATAAGAAACGTCAGACTCTGGTATTAATTAGGCATGTCTAAAAAGAGTCAAGTGAAACTTAAGCTTCGAGAGGAGAAAAAAAATCATTATCCGGATAAATATGAAAATAAACAGCTCCGAAACCAACGAGAACTGCTACTGTTCCTCAATGGTATTGGAAAAGAGTTCCAGAGTCTAATGGACTGAACAACAAATTGACGTTCACTAGACAGACAGGTAAAAGGTGACAAAATTAAAGAAAACGTTCTGGCTGAGGTGAGAAGTTTAATCGACTATACAAATAGTGTGGCTGACGAATTAAAATTAAATTTCGCAAGAACTTAACTGACCGAAAATTAAGATAGCAATCAGGCGTGTATCCCAAAATCAATTTGGATAACTCTGAAACATGATCATATCGTCCTATTCCAAAAGCATAACGTGCCATTGATTGATTGAAGAATACATTGAGCTTCCTGATAGAAACATAATTCCGTTTACAGAAAATTTTCACCCATATGATATCAAAGGAACTAGTAAAGACCTAACCAGCATGATACCTGTATTCAAAGGTATGAAGGCCGGTGATATTATGCTAGACCTTACCAATTATGCTATTAATATGATTAGACCACTCCACGACTTATTGAAACAAATGCCTATACTTTTAATATATTTAATAAAAGGAATGGCAACAGTATTATGGACCAATGAAGGAAACTAAGGTGCATCTGGGCCATATTTATAAATAATTTGAGGCGTTTAGAGCTATATTATTTTCTGAAGCCCATCTTGAAACACAAATAAAATCCTCATTCATATGACAAATGGTATCTTCAATTAGCCCAATGAGTCTTGAAATATAAAGCAGAACATCGTCCGGATACGAGTGAAAATCAAGACTGTTGGAAAGTCATTAAAAAAAAACATAGCAAATAATAACAGCCCAAGGATGGATCCTTGTGGTATTCCGCAAAGAACCGGGAGAAAATCGGACGAAACATTATTATAAAAAAAACGTTTTGCTGTCGCCCCCACAAATTAAGCTCCTATTTACACGCAGTGATAGAGAAATTGAGGATTTTACGATAGGTCCGTGTATTCCCGAGCTGACATAGAAGGAGAGGAAATTCCCGGAAAATTCTTTTGCTGTAAGTTAGAGACAACCTTTACTTAGTCTTATTTGTGGCAGTTGTAGAAGTGGTTGCAAAGTAAATCTATAAAATGTCGAAATTGAGTATCGCACGGTAATAAAGTTTTTAACAAAGGAAGGGTTAACGCCAACGCAGATAAAAGAATGAATGCTGGATGCTGTGTACGGAGACTCTTCTTCATCTTTTACAACAATAAAAGATTGGTCTAAGATATTCCGCTGGGGACGAGAATCACTAGAAGATGATCCACGTAAAGGTGGCCCTGTCACAGTGACCACTACTGGAGAAAACGTGAAATTAGTAGAAGTTGTTCTAAATGACCATCGACAAAAGAAATAGAGGCACAAACAGGAATGTCTACAACTAGTGTCCTTAGAATCCTGCATGACCATTTAGGAATGACAAAAATTAGCGCAAGATAGGTGCCTAAACTTCTTAGTGCTGTTCAAAAACAGCGACACGTTGAATGTTGTCAACAGTTTTTGGAGCTTTCCCGTGAAGAGCAGAATGGCGTTATTGAATCGATTGTTACACAAGATCAAACAATGCTTGTTTATTATAACCCAAAGCACTAAAAAGGTAATGACTACAATCTTTTGGGATTCCAAAGGAAACCACTTAATATATTTTAAAGAACGAAACACTGTTATTAATGCGATATATTATTCTAATGTACTGCGGCAATTGAGGCAAGCAATCACTAAAAAACGATGGGGAAAGATGAGTCGAGGAATTCGGATAATGCTCCTGTGCACACTGCTGTCATTTCAATTGATCACCCCCCCCCCCCCCCACCACCACCCAACAGTCCGGATCTCGTCCGTCAGTGACTAGTTTCTATTTGCAAAATTGACGACGATGAAATTTAACAAGCCCTTTTCGACTATTTTGAAGACAAGGATTCAGCATACTTTTATAGTGGTAAAGAGGCATTAATAAGAAGATCTCAAAAATGTGTTTAAATAAAAGGAGACTGTATTGAAAATAATAATGAGTTTTTTTTCCTCTAACCCCTCCTTCTATGTCTGGTCGGGAATACATACATGGACCCAACTACGGATATGTGTATACTATTGCCGTGAAATTTTTCCTCATATCCAAAAACAACCATTAAGCTGGCGGGGGGGGGGGGGCACTTGACTCTAATAAAAATTACCGCTTTAAAGCTTAATATTTCGTAAACGGATCCCTGAATCGGAAAAATGGTTTTCACACATCCGCAATATTTTTGAACGACCTAACCAAGAACCTTCGCCGAATTTCATAGTCTATCCTTTCCTGGCCGGCACGGCGCCATAATTTTTCATTTCTTATTATATCCTGCCAGCGTATTTTTAGGATGTGCCGTAGGCACCTAATTGATGAAAACTTGAAGGCGCCTTGTGATGGATTGGGTGACCTTCCACGTTTCGCAACCTTACAAAAGAACTGCCTTTACATTGGAGTTGAACAGTCGTAATTTAGTTTTAACTGAGATCTCCGTTGATTTGTTTTTTCGATTTCCATATTCGGACGAAATTGGGCGAAGGAAGTGGAATTGAATTGGCCCCATACACTACGACGCGACAATGACAACATAGCCAAGCATGCCCTCGACTGGAAGCCACAAGGAACCCGTCGGGTAGGCAGACCAAAAGCAACTTGGAGGAGAATCCTACTAGCAGAGGCCGCAGCAACTGTTAGATCCTGGACGGAACTGAAAGCTTCCGCACAAAATAGAGTCCGTTGGAGGGTAACTGTTTCCGCCCTATGTCCCATGAGACTGTTAAGATATCCAAGGACACCTCATACCATGGGATAGACAAGAAAAAAAAATCATCCCTACTATACGTGTAGGGGAGGTACTCTAAACGACTTTTCTCAAAATTTTATTTTAGCACTTTGTCGGGGCGTGATTAATATGTATACCCATGCCAAATTACAGCTTTCTAGTATTAAGAGTCTCTGAACTAAGCTGCGAACAGACAGACAGACGCGTGTCCAGACGGACGGGCATGGCGAAACTATAAGAGTTCGTTGTTGACTACGGAACCCTAAAAAACAAAATGTAAATTCTAGCAGAAGAAGAGTACTATAAGAATAATACAATTATAAAAAAAATGTTGTTTCCTTTGGATTGAGAGTTTAACAGAAAAATGAACTTATTTTTCATATCAATAATTATATAAACTTCCAATACGTATTATGTTAATTAAATAGAAAAAAAATAAAAATTATAAACACATGTGAATGCAAAAACAACTTTTTTCGTTCTGCACAAACATTACAAAAAAAAAACTCACTTAAAGTGCGACGTAAATAAAAATTGTGCATAGCCACGTTAAGTTTTCGAAGCCAAGCAATTTTGCAACAATTATTTCGCTCAAAACTTGGCAAGCACCACATCCATATTTCCACTTGCTTTCAACTTATCAGGTATCAGGTAACGCGTCAGCAATCCGAACGCGCACAATTATTGTAAAGAAAAAGTTGGCAGGCAACCGATAAGACAAAACAAGTGGAAACCAGTTGAGCTGCTCGACTTGGCAGAGGAGGGGGGGGGATAAAGCTATCGTTTGTGGGACACATAATCGTATAAATAGCGAACAGTTTTACATTGAAAATCAGTCGGCTAGGAATTGTCGACCACCGAACAACTTGGAACGAGGAATAAGAAGCCGCCTGGATACCAGGCTTCTTCCACCACTTAATCTTCCCGTCGTCACACAGGTAAGTAAAAAGTTCTTGAATTTTGTTTTTCTTCTAAAGTGTGGTCAAGTTTTTTGTCAACTTTTCGAGATTCTGCTAGAACTCATAACAGTTGGCAGTACTTAGCACATGCTTTAGATTCTCAAGAACTAATATAGAAACTGTCGCGACTCGGGGCGGTACGCATAAATTAAAATATTGCAAGATTTAGAATAATAAGTATTTCTATAACGGGACGGGAATAGACAAAAAAAACCGAAGTAGCTGGGTGGGATTTGATTCTCCTCCTCTCGCAAGACATAATGAAAATTAAGATAGGCAATAGTTCCGTTTCGCAATCTTTACACAACCGAGCGAAATCGAAATGGAAAAGTCTACAGTTCCGCAAGTTGAAGAGTATGACATCATACTCGTGGCCTTTTTTTTTTTCATCGCGAAATGAACATTTCGGCTTGGACTTTCCAAACAATCAACGGTTATAACCCATAAATTAAACAAAATATTGACGTAATTGTGCGAGTTCGCGGTTGAAGAAGCGCCAACCGGTAATAGATGGGAGAGGAAGATTATCTTGAATTGACTGTTGCTAGGTGAAATTTTCCATTCGAGCTTTGATTGGCATTTAACCTACTCATGTGAATGAAAGAAAGTTTCACACACGTGTTAAGATAATGCTGTATGACTCCGCGTAATTGGCATATACGCCTACTAGTTTTTACCTCCACATTTACGAATTAGTTTCAAAGGTGCTATTTGCTAGTGCGAAATCTGTGGCAGACAATTTGAATGCCATCTCATTTTAGTCATGAAAACAAGGTTGAATCCCGATTTGAGTGACAACCGCCTAATCTGTTGCTTGCACCCGGTATAGATCGAATGAAGGTGTTTGAGAAAATTATTCACACTTCCGTCCGCTAGGTATCTTTAAATAAACTTTTGTATAAAAATCAGTCGCTTGTAGAGCGTTAATTCTATATTTGCAATGATTCCTTTAAATTTCCATTTTGATCGCCCTTAGTAATTCTATAGTCTCAAGGCTAAAGCGGATACATATCCCCTTTTTCCTTGAGACTATAGAATTCGTTCATGCTTAGTATATCCCTATATATTTTAGGTGTCATGATTGTATCCGATAATTATTTGCAGGCCATTTGAGTACAGAAATACCTTGTCTTCTTCTTATTCGAAGAATTTAGACAGATGTCAATTAAAGTTAGGGCATAGTCTACTCTAGTTACAAGCCCGGAAGCTGACATTAACAGCTGAGCATTGGTGGTGTAAACAAACCGAAACTTGAAACAGCAGACATAAGAAAAAGTTTGGAGAATTGTACTTTCTCGTAGTATTTCTTGCAATATCTTTAAAGTTTTAAATTAGATTTTATTTGAGATTAACCTACAAATGTTCTGAACATGTGAACACTATAAAAACTATCTCTCGTTTACAATTTTCATGTATTTTAAAGGGAACACTCTCTTTTGCTCGTTTTGTTGAAGTATTGAGCTTAAAATGCGTCAATGACGTCAGCGTTTCTCTTTTGTTTTGGTAAGGAGACTGTGCAAGGATTGGTTAAGCTGTGATACAACATAATTGAAATAATGACGAAACGCTTGTTAGTGAAATGGCAATGCATTTCGTAAATGTCGGCAAAGAGAAAATTTCATGCATCCATTCCTTCTATAAATCTCTAACTCCGTCTTTCACAAACACTTATTTATAAAGTTCAAAATTCAATTTAAAATTTCACTTCTATTAAATGTTTTTTCCATTTTGAAAAGTTGTGCATATTCACAAATCACAAAATCAATTGACTTTTAAAACTTAGCACTCAAAATCATGACAACATTGTCATGCCAACTAGATTTCTGGTAGGGTTTTTAATGGGGGGCTAATTTGTAGACAAGTTTGAAGACAGGACAGCGAGGAGACGCACACGCAGGATTAGTAAAAAAAACAAGTCGGGGTAACGTTCGGGAAAAGATCTTAGTGAGACCCTAAGTGAGGGAAATACTAGAGAAGTGTGAGCCAACAGATTTGGTCTGTCTGTTCACTTCTGTATAAAAAAGCGTAGGTAAAAACCAAGTAAAAATGTTCTTCTGGTGGAGGGGATGAAAGTGCGACATGGCAACTGAAGAACTGTCAAAAGTAAATTTCAGCGCAAAGATCAGTGCGTTTGCAAGAATTCGTAAAAATAAATAAAAATGAATAACAATTTACTAAAAGAGTTAATCGTTCCCGTTTTAAACTAAAGCTAAAACCAAGGAATATGGATTAAGGCAGAAAGGAAAAGAAAAATGATAAATCAGGTGGGTTGTCGCACAAATTCTCACGTTGTCGATAGATGTTCAAATAAACACTTACGTTACTCATCGAATTATTAATTTGCGTTGGAATATTAAATTGTAAATTTTAACGCTACGCAAAAAAAATGACCGCCCTGTAATTAATAAAGTATAACGTGGAAATATATAAGGTTACCTGATCTTCCAGATGATCGCATGCCTTGCAATTTTTCATACAAATATTCCGGCGTACGGCAGCGAAACAGCCTACCGCTGAAGAGGCAGATATGATACTTAAAGTACGATTCTAAGGACATAACACGAATACATCAATACATGACCGTATCGTCGGAGAAGAAACACATACTTCGTGCAGGAATTAAATGCCACCGTAAACTTGCGGAAACTTGCAGAGTTTGAAATAGCCTCAAACGGTAGGATTGAGGGGTATAAAAAGCTGAGGCGCAAAGCCTACGCAGCCCACCATAAATTTTGTGTATCACCGAGTTCACATGGTTAGACCAGTAAAATGTTTGATTTATATTTATGCCCAAAATTTTAACCTTTTCCACGTAAGGAATGATTTTAGAGTTAAGCATAATAGGGGGAAAATCAGAGGTATCAATGCTTTGCCCAGAAATAACAATGCTACAGCATTTCTGTAAGTTTAGAGTTAGGCCGTTTCTTACTGTTTACAAATGAGCAGCAGCCAGATCCTTGTTCATGCAGGCTACGGCGTCTTCAATTAGCCCATTGCGTATATGCAGCTGTACATCGTCAGCGTACATATGAAAGGAACAGTGTTTGAATTTTTTCTGAATATAATTGATGAATAGTAAGAAAAGGATTGGGCCCAACATCGATCCCTGCGGAACGCCGTCAGGGATTGGTTTGCAAATCCGACTCTTTGCACTCTTCCATAGAGATAGCTGGAAAAGAAAGTTATTGCCTCCCTCGAAAATCCAAAACAGTGCTTCAGTTTGAGAAGAAGTAACCTATGATTAACTCTATCAAACGTTTTTGTAAAGTCTAAGAGTGTTAGAACAGTAAAACAGGCATTGCCAATTCCCTGTCTAATATCCTCGGTAACTCTAAGAATTGAGGTAGTGGTACTGTGATGACTACGAAAGCCCAATTGCCATTTACATAGAAGTTGACTATCATTTAAAAATAGTTTCAACTGTACGTTTACTGCTTTCTCAAGTACTTTCGACAGAAACGAGTGAATACTAATATGTAGGACGGAAAACATTAGCAGTTTTTGCTCGAACTTTTTACGGGACGAGGACAACTTTAGCTACCTTCCAGATATGGGGAAAATATGATGTTGTAATGCATTTGTTTATAATGTATGTTAGCTCCACACTAACAGCAAGCATGACCATTTTAAGAAAACGCGGAAAATTTTTATCTGGTCCAATGGCATTGGAGCTAATGCAGTTTATAATAGCTGTACCTTCAGATACGTCCACATTTCTCAGCGAAAAACATGAGTTTACATTTACACATATTTCGGGGGCAATGTGTGACTCCAATACAGCGTGTGTAAAATTTGTGTAAAAGTAAAAATTGCTCAACTGTCAAATTTCTTCAAGTGCAAAAGTAAACAGACGCGGTGGGTGAGTTTTGATTTTGTGTAAAAACTTTCGAGTAAACAGACAGACCTACTATCTAACTTATTGGGTTTGACATTTCTAAGTTCTTTTTATTTGTTTGTGTGATAAGTACCGGGCGATATTTTAAAGTTAATATGAGTTTTCGCTTAAAACTAACATACTTTCCAAATTAAGATTACTATTGGAGTTGATATTGAGTAAATTGTTATACTTTAAACATTCGCAAGTAATATTTTCTCCGTTTTTTTATTAAATAGGCCAAGTTTTTGATAGTGCGAGAATTACGGTTCCAAAAAATTATAAAAACTCAAAAATTTGTATTTCAGATAAGAAGCTGAAGAATGCCCCGAATGAAAAGAAACGTTCCACGCCAATGCATGCAACCGCCATTTTTGAAGATTTGTTTTTGCTCTTTTGATATAAGACTGACTCTTTGGATTAAAATAAATAGTTCTCTGGCAATCCTTTATAATAATTATACCGCAATTGAGGACCGAGAAACGGATATTATCCTTTCAAACAATAGTTTAACCCAAAGTCAAATAAAAACGTCACGTTCCGTTTCGTGAATATTCGCTATTCTTGGGACTACTATGAATCAACAAATGTAATGCTGCGACAATACAAAAATGAAGGTTGGCATGATTTATGGTGATCTGCGTAGGCTGTTGCTCTCAGTGAGCATTTTACCCGCTAGTACACGTTTAAGATTAGTTAAGTTGTTAATTATGCCCTATTTTAACTTTGGTAGTATGATTTTCCGAAGCTAGATAGCACCAATGCACGTAGAATGGAAGTTACTTTCAATGATTGCATTCGTTTTGTTTTCGGACTACGGATGTATGACGGTTGCTATTGCTCGGTTATAACACTATCTTCTTCTCTAAAACAAGGAGCTCTTTTTTCTTGTACAATCTGATTCATTCTAATAAACATATCATCATTTAACTCAAAAGATTGTGGTCAGATTGGCACGTTATGATAATAACAACGCACAACATGGCGCCCATTTGGAATTATTGCACAGACTTTTGTATTACGTAGACGAAATGGAAACTAACATTTAAGGTCGGTCATTGTTCTGTTTTTTACGGAAACAATATCCTAAAAATGTTGCCTGGTCTTTTATATTATTTAGTTAGGTGTATTGGTTTGTTATGGTTGAAATTTTTGCTATTATTGTGAAAAAAAAGCAGAACTGAACGACGCGATCCGTCCCTATTGTGTCTTAAGCTTAAGCAGGAAACGCCTTTTTATCAGCTTTTGCCAGAAAAAAATGTGTCATCATAATATGATGATCTAATCAATTCTGCACTCTCACCTGGTTTTCACCTTATCATTTTATCTATGCTTCATTTTCATAAATACATGGAGCAATCAAAAGCGTTAAAACTGCCGACAGCGTCGGGCTTAACGCCAAGACTTTGGGGATCCATGTGCGCATGATGAACGTATTCACTTCAGTTGTTTATTTTCATGTGCACATGGGAAATTCCTGCTCTAGTGGTCGCAGGCAGCAATGAATTTGTTGCATGCGAAACACTTTGAGCAGGGTTCAAACGGTCGCAACTACCATGGGGAACATGGCCGTCCAATATGGGAAACACACGCTTCCTGGATTTAACTGGCATCCGCGGGGTCGTCAAACCGTCGTGACTTAAAGAAAGTCAATAATATAATATCAATAAGGTTTAGGTTTCACTTTAGTCTTTTAAGCCGCGTCTTATTCTTACCAAATTCTAAATCAATCAACACCAACCTGTTGATAGCTTGATAAACTAAGCCGCGGCTTAGACTGCATCGAATACAGGATAGACACGAATTACCGGGTCTTTGGTATAACTTTCAATAGGAGCTTTAATACTAACCTAATGAATATTTGCATATCTACCGACAGTCAGGTGGCCATTAAGGCGCTGAAAGGAAAATCGAGGCTAGTGTAATTGAGCAAGAGCAGCCTAAACGAGCTAGATGCCTCGACACAGGACTATCCCAGGCAATGAAAGAGCAGATGAATTAGCGAAAAAAGGTTCTAAAATGGATAGCTCTAACACGATCAACTATGTGAAAATTCCAATCAGCACCCTTAAGGTAGACATTGCCAGTGATGTCTATTACATACTATTTTTTGGTGGAAAAACCGGGACACATGTTACACTGCCAGACAACTGTGGGCTGAGTAAAAGGAGAACTAACTTATTCCTTAGTGATAGCAAAACGGTCACCGGGAATCGAGTAGTAGTGTTGATGGAAGCGATTAGAACTGATTGTATTACAGAGTTAATTTAAGGGTTCTGTAATATTTTTTCATGTGATATAACTACAAATTACCGATTTTCGGATGGTTTCCTTTACTTGTACAAGTACAAGCAAGCTTTTTGCAAAATTTCATAATTCTAGGTCAAGGGAAGTACCCTATAGGTTTTGATTTATTTGGGAGTGTCAAAATATGCCGCAAATGGGCATGTTTCGCGGCATAAAAGGCCGTATTTTTTGATTGCGTTGACTTAGAAGCTTGATTCTTTTACAACTCTAAGGGACCTTAGTATTTGATATTAATTTCAACTCGATACCTCCACGCGATCCTGAGAAGAAGGGTCTTGACAGACAGACTAAAAATTAACCACACCTTTACCTAGATAGAAACATTTGTCACATGCAAGAAACGTGAAAACTTAAAATAAAGTCGCGGCTAACAAGACTTTTAACTGAAAACATCTCCGACTTGTAAGAGATGTCAAACTCCGGTATTTTTTCTGTTGCTTTCTGGAATAACCAGTTAAGCCCATTTTTCTCAAAACTGAGTGAACATCAGATTTTAGATCCTATATTTCAAGAAAAGTTGAATTTTGTGCTTAAGTAGTTATTCCGGGAAGCCGCAGATTTAGTCGTGACTAAAAAGACTCGAGTGAATATGAATCTTAATTGTGCAGTGTAGGCAGAATCGCTATTCAGATCTCTGGATCTCTCAGATATCTGGTATTCAGAAATTGTATTGCATTCTTCGGTTCTTTTATTTATTTAAATTCAATATGCGAAATAATAGGATAAGTTACAGTTAACAATAAATCAGAAACCCTATCTCATCTTTATTAATATCCATATCTTAATTTGTTATTTTAGATGCTCTGCAGAACGTGAAATCTTTACATTTGGAAGTATTCAGAACTAGAAGAATAATCCTGCACATACTTAAAAACAGAGCAATATCATCCGAAAAATTAAGAACATCAGAAAGACAAGAGATTTTTGCAAAGTTCTAAGCATTGAGAATAATATTGAATAAGGAGAAAAAGATGATTGGTGAAAAGAATAAACAGCATTGGTCCAAGATGGCTGCCTTGAGGAATTCCATAGAAAACGGAAATTCGACGTGATTATAAATTATTTATAAGAACTATTTGAGATCCAAAACATTGAAAAACTATCGATAAAATGAAAACCAAAAAATCAGAAACTAAGAACTTAGGAAATACAAATTAATTAACGTATGTCCGTTACCTGGATTGAGTTCACGCAAGTCGACGTTTTATGTGTGTCATGTGAAAACTTTCGAAAATTTTCTCGACGCTAAATTTGCTGCCGAATTCAGTTATCCAAATGTTTATTTATCAATATAACTGACAATAACTTTAAAATTAATTAATTTATATGAACAGTAAGTAAGAAATTCGAACGCAGCAATATATACTGCCCGAACAGAAATTAAATTCGAATGTTAAAATTTACATGGCGCTTCTATTTAATTTTTCTACATTTCTTGCCAGCGATTTTCTGTAAAAACATGAACCCAAACGCAAACTTAAAATCGGTGATGATCTCGTTTTCGCAAAGCATCGAATGTGGAATTGCGACAAACTGGGCCCTGCTTAATTAGGTATTTTATTTTTATTTCAATTTCAAAGAATGTAAGACTCTCGTCTTTCCAATATTGGCAATCTCAAAAAAAAGTTTTACTTTACGACGTCTCGCATACCTTATAGGTTTTCGCCCAGTCGTGTCAGATGAATTTATTGACGAGCGACCGAAAAATAATTGAGCTTACCTCAAGGCGCAGTTTTATTACCTATGTTATTTTTGCCTTTCAATTCCATCCAGAGTTTCGAAGGTAATAACGTGCTCGAATTAACTTACTTTTTCGATTTTTATCTTAATATCATTAAAATGAGGACATTATATCGGAAATTTTATTATTTTTGCTAATTTTGAAGGGAACTTTTAACAATATGGCATAATCATTTCGAAGTCTACTTAAACTGTGACGAAATCAATTCAGAGCTATTTTCAAAATCGTAAATTAAAAAACAAAAAAATTCTGTAACACATCTGCCATTGATCCACAGTATGTTCAACAAGAATGTGACAATCCGAATTCCTGTTTTTGTATCAGGTCACGTTCAGTGACAGTTTCGTGTGTATTGTTTGCACAACTATAACTTTTCGAAATTAGACTGAAATTGGTTTTCCTTATACGACATCAAGCAAGCAAGCTAGGTTTAATACAAAATACTAACTTCTGTTAGAAGATCGCAAAAGAAATACATCATTCGAGTAGAATTAAATAAAGCACAGTTAGTTTATTAGGAAATACGTGACAAAATATTAGCTCTCTAAAAGGGCAACATTAACTGACGGGCTGAGAGTAAAAGTGGCCTATTTATAAGGTTCGGGCAAAAGTTTCTTAGAAAATGTTCCGCGCAAAAACGAATCGCGTGAGATTCCGGGCAAAAACGATTTAACTACAAAAAGTAATGCAAAGTTAATGCAGTTAAGTCGTTTTTGTCCGGAAATTTTCTAAGATTTGTTTTTGCGCGGAACATTTTCTAAGCCACTTTTGCCCGAATCTTATAAATAGGTCACTTTTACTCTCAGCCCGTCAACTGTATGCTCAGCTTGTGAGGATTTCCAATGTATTATGCGCGCGTATCTAGTTGTATCGTGCAAATTCAGTGCTTTGTTTTTATCTGTTTTTAGGGTTCTGTGCCTCAAAAGGAAAAAAAGAACCCTTATGAGATCACTACGTTGTCCGTCTGTCTGTTGGCTTACATAATAGCGTATATTAAAGTTGTTGCGGTTAAAACGTTCGTAGGTGAATCTGTTCTCCATACGGGATAGCACAACTAAAGTATTGGTTCGTACGTTACCTTATGTTATGCGAGCGTATTACCGGTGGAGTTCTAATATATATTTTTTCAATTTATTGAATTTCATATACATAACTCCTATTTATACCCGCTTCAGTGCTCTTTATCGAGTGTTGTCGTGGGCCGGTACAATTACTTTGAACAAATTAGAGTGCTTAATGCAGGCTTCAAACGCCTGAATATTTTGTGTATGGAATAATGAAATAAGACCTCTGTTTCCACTTTCATTGGTTTTCAGATCAAGGCAAGACCCTTTTTTCAGGAATGCATGAAGGTATCGAGTTGAAATTAATATCAAATCCTAAAGTCCATCGGTCCCTTAGAGCTGTAAAAATAAATGAAGCTTCTAAATCAACGCAATCAAAATCAATAAATCAAAACCTATATTGTAGAATCATGAAATTTGGCAAAAAGCAAGGTCTCACACACAAGTAAAGGAAAAGATTCGAAAATCGTTAATTTTTAGTTATATCACATGAAAAAATATTACGGAACCCTCGGTGCGGGAGTCAAACTCGTACATGTCCGGCTTTTTTTTATCTGCTCTCGACTCTCTCTCTCTCTCTCTCTCTCTCTCTATATAGTTCCCGTAACCCCTTGCATGGGGCGGGAAAAGAACTTCACCAATTCGAGATAACGATTGCAAATGGACCTACAATTTAACGTGAATTCCGACACACTGGCATTTCTCTGCAACCCGCATGGCCTTTTACCGTGATCTGTTGTCAGATCACGCGCGCCAGCGGCATTCGGACCTGGGACCTCCAGATTGGTAGGCCGACACGTTAACACTTATTCCACCGACGCCTAATACACAAGTAAAATTTGCCAAGTCAAATTTAATCCCTCACTAATGTATAGGTATAAAAATGGATTGTCTTATTTTCAGTATGATAATGCTTCCCGTCATGCGACACAAAAGCATTATGTTTTTAAAAGACTTAATTGAACCAGGCTTATTTTTTTTATGAAATTTATAAAGTTTACCATCATCGTGGTAATTTGCTGGTTTTAAACTTTAAAAAAACGACGTTTTTAGTGCTCCTTCTTCTTACAAATAAATTAAAAACATTTTCACTGTACTCTCATAACATTTAAGCTCAATGTGGCTTTTTTCCCATAATGTATGACATACCCTAACCCATTAAGTGTAATAACCTTTAAATATTTTTTTTCTTTACTAAAATTGCCTTGTACTACGACGACGTAGGTAATTCTGAGTAATTTCCTACACTAGTAAAACGTAATTACGTAAATGTATAATAAATAATTAATGATGAATATTAACGTCAATTACCATTTATTTTTCTGAGTTTCTTCAGCCACAGCCATTCTGTGTCGTGTGGTTTCATAAACATCTTCGTTTGCGTGTATCCGCATTTTATAAGGCAACGCTCCCAGAACATCTAGCTGATTTTGTGTTTGTCGGATGCACTCAAATGATCCCTCGATTTCATCAATTGAAAAACTAAACTGTTGTCCGACAATTCCACCAGCTGTTGGAAACGATAATACCTGAAATAAAATTAATGTTTTAGTTAAAAGTGTTTTAAAAAAGTTAAAAAAAAAATGTTTTAGGAATAGAATTCGTCTTATGTCTTGAACAGAATGCAAAGCAGCTATACCGCAGCCACTGCAACTGAATGTCACGAAAAAGTAAGTTGCATGCCAGCTCCATAAAAGGAAGAGAGTGAAGGCAGCCAACATAATCATCATGCAAATATAGCCAACTTAAAGCTTTAAACTTCGAGCAAAAATGAATTATAGAATTAAAAAAATTTCAGTTTTGATTTTATGTAAGAAAATCTACTTTTTCTGTCAGCGTAAATAATATTTTTATTGAAGAAGTTTTGCCCAAAATGTCACTTTGACGCAAGTACCAACATTAGGTTTGTTCGCGTACTTAGTTTTGGGTAAATGCATTATGATGTTTTTACCCAAACGTGTTCACGTACACATGAAATGATAGAAAATTTGCTGACGTAACATTTCTTCTACTTCCATGTTTTAGTCCAAACTTACCCTCAAAAATAGTTAAGCACTTTTCTTATAAAAGCATACAGCGCAGCCTACTCTATATACAAGTCCAGCCTCAATATTTCATTCATTTTTGTACCCCAGATTAACCAATTCTTGTATACATATAAAACTGCACACTGTGTTAACCAAAACTAAAGAAAAATGATGATGTCATTGATGCATTCTAACCTCAATAATAATAATAATGTTTATTGTTTTCTCGCAAATGTTACAATTACTTTATTAATTTAAAACATTTAAGACAATGGAATGGAATGGCTATATCGATAACAGCCCAGGCAATATTGTTACATTTAAGGAAAAGTATATGATTTTTTTTCTACACTATTGATACAGTACGATTTCAATCATATGACTAATAAATAGCAAAATAATACAAATGTCTAACCTTTATGGGTCATATTCATTTAGCAATAATTGGCGAAATTCCATTGCAGCACAGATATACTGGTGTAAATGTGTCCAGTCTCCCCCATTCAGCAAATGTACGACTTTCTCATCAGATAAAATTCTTTTCCCAAATAATTCAATGCGGTACTCTCGCAAGATAGGACACCTACCAATAAAGTGCAGAATATCTTCACTTTCCTCCATATTGCACAGGGAGCACTGGAAACTGCCTTTTCGTGTAGGTTCCGTATTTAGCCCCAGCATTCCTCCTCTAGCTCTAAATATCTTATTAATTTGGGACCTCTCAAAGCCGTCTCCAAAATAGATAGGTATATTCTCATGCTGTAAGCTATTATATATACCATGCCTTACTGACATTCTTGCTGGAGCCAAAGTTTGATCTAACCAATTGTCCTTTTCCCTTTCGAAGATGTATTTCAAATCATTCTTGAGATGTTCTGCATTTTCTAAGGTTATGTGCACATTGTACTTATGTGACCACTCCGCCCAACTTTCTGCCCAATATACTCCTTTTGCAAAGATCATGTGTGTAAGTTTTTTGTTTAGTCCATGGTTTTCTAGTTAGATGACTTTGATTATGTATTTGAAATGTTGTTGCAGGGTGTACAAGTAAAGGGGTGTCAATCCCGTCTCGATGTTTATCATATAATTTGGTGTGCTTATTGGTAGTCCGATCGTTTTTTTTAACAAAAAACCGTTGTAATTTTTCGACTTCTTCGTATGTTTTATACCCCCAAATCTGATCACCATAGCACATTACCGCTCTTGATACAGCATTAGGTTAGCTTAGGTTCGTGTGGCTGCCTTAAAGGGGCGCACTTAGACTCAAAAGGCCCATTGTGATACCACGGGAATCAAAGGATTCCTTCCACCTCCTCATTGGAACCATCCGCTGATGAAGCGCCAAAGATCTGCAACGTCAATCGCCGCCACATCGCAGAGGCTATCAAAGAAATAGTTTCCCAAGAAGGACTTTCGCCTCCGTGCCAGTGCAGGGCACTGGCAGAGGTAGTGTAAAATAGATTCCTCCTCTTCCTCGTCCATGCAGCTTCTGCAGAAGTCGTTCGACTGGATACCCAGTCTCTTCGCGTGTAAGCCAATAGGGCAATGGCCTGTGATAACCCCAGTAGCTATTCTAAGGTCAGATCTGCCCCTCGAAAGCAGAAAATTGGAGCGCCTTAGATCCAGTTTAGGCCAGATCTGTCTGGACGTATGGCACGTAGTGCCATTTGCCCATCTATGATTCGCTAAGTTGATTGCTCTCTTGCTAAGCAGCATTTTACAGGTTGCCAGGGGCCAACCAAGAGTAGTCCTTTCCGGTTGGATCTCCAGGGTGGTGCCACGTCTAGCAAGACTGCATTAAAAACTTGTATCTTAGATGATGATGATGAGGTATTTCATTTCTTGCGAATATACGTTCCCAAGCACAGCAAATGCCACTCTTCGCAGTGATCAATCTTTCTTCCAAATGTTCTTTCATAGATAGTTTTGAAGTTAACTTTATACCCAAATACTTATACGATTTCACCACTTCGACCTCGTTATCGCTATAGTGCCACTTTTCACCTCGAGCTCTCGGACCACCGCCTTTCGAGAATATCATAATTTTTGTCTTTTCTAGATTTATTATGAGGTTCCATTTCCGACAGTATGATTCCAGCTTATTTATCATCCTTTGTAGCACAATAGGTTTATTTGCCAGCAACACGAAATCATCAGCGTACATGAGAATCCTTACATTTTTATTGTTTAGTGTTATTCCTCCGTTCACTTCCTCATGCATGTCATTAATAAACAGGCTGAAAAGTAAAGGGCTAAGAGGACACCCTTGTCTGACTCGCATATTTGTACAGAACATCTCAGATATCTTAACTCCGTCCCAAACATTAGCTCTAGTGTTAGAGTACATTTCCCTTATGATATTTATAAATTTAGTCGAAAGGCCCATATTAAAAAGCTTGTAAAAAAGTGCTCTTCGGTCGATGCAACCAAAGGCCGCCTTGAAATCTACGAACAGACAGTAAACCTTTTGACGTTTTTGGCTAAGTTGCAGGTGGATAATGGAGTTTAAATTATAAATATTATCAATGGTGGAGTATTTGTTCCTGAATCCAGCCTGGTACTCATTTATTATATTATTATCTTCACACCAATTAGATAATCTCTTAAGCAGCACCAATGAAAATATTTTTGAAATTACATCAACAAACGATATTCCTCTGTAGTTAGTTCTCAAATATTTTATTGTATAATTCTGTTAATTCTTCAAGGTAACTTATTGGGGCATACTTATAAAATTCACCAGGAATTCTGTCTAGGCCGGGTGCTTTATCGTTTTTAAGTTTATTGGTTGCATTAAGGACTTCAGCTAATTCTATCTACTTCAACAAAATGAACACAAGAAAGAGTCTTCCACTTCTCATTAAAACAAATAAAAATTATAAATGAGAAATTTTTAATTGCAACCACAATGTTCAGAACATTTGTATATTCACGTCAAGTAAATTCCAAGTTGAGACTTTAAAAATACTACGAAAAAGTATTCCTTTTCCTTCACTGTAACAAGTTTTGGTTTGTTTACACCACCAATGATCAGCTGTTCGTGTCAGCTTCCGGGCTTGTATCTAGAGTAGGCTGTGCACACAGTCATTTTGACAGTTTTCTCTTAAGTTTTTGTCCAAGCCTACTCAAACTTGTTCATTTTAACATTTTTACTCAAAATATTTTAGACCAAAAAGAACGTAGACAAACCTATTTTGTTCAGCTGTTTGGAGGCTGCGATTTTGACATTTTACCGCGGCATGATTGCAGAATAGTTGCGTTGCATTCTGTTTCCTTGCTTAATAGTGTTATATATTTTTTTCGAATTTTCTTAATCTTACGCCATGATTTCTTACATAACTTTTTCATTTCAAAATATTTCTTCAAGGACAAAAATATTTACTTTGTCTCTTCTAAGAGATATTGTTTATCATTCGATTGGCTCCTAAGAAGACGATAATGGTTTACATGCAATTTATCACCTTTTGACTTCTAAATTTGAAAATAAAATTGATGATTTACGCCAAACAATGGTCTCATTTCTTTTATATCTTTAGAATGGCCGTGTAGGTTGCTGATTGCTCTTGTGCTTATCAAACAACAATTTTATGAGAATGACAGAAAAACAACAATCCCCTTGGCAAAAATATTCGCTATCAGTTTTATTACTTCAAAAAATTTTTAAAATGCTTTCAATCTTCTCTATGAAAGCTGTTATCTCAATATTGTTTTATTATTTAATATTAGATTAGACCAAGTTTTTGGAAAAAAAGAATATGTCAAAAAAAAAAACTTGAGTTTAAATTTAACAGAAGAATGATTTCCAATTTTATAAATTTAATTGTTTTTTTTCAAGAATCAATTTAAGTATCATTAAGTACAGCACGGAAAAATCAATTGGCAATACCATCAACCACTTTCTGTTATCAGATTCGTTATAATCGAACCAAAAATAAAGCGATAAAGTTGGTATTTGGGTTTAACAATTTTTCCATTAGCTGATTCCAAAAAGTAGGTTTAATCAATTTTTTGTTTATTGCGTGATTAAAATAAATACAGTCACTCTCAAAAAATTTGTTATTACAGCGACATTAACAGAGGAGTACATAACGAACACGACAGTTTTGAGTCAAACCTTACGTAAAAGATTGGCGAGATTAAAAGCTGAACAATTTCTGTAAGCAATAACAGAAATGTGTTTTCTTTGTTACTTTTAATTAAAACTGATTTTATTTACAACAATTTACAAGTTTAAAGCTTATTTACTCCCTATCTGCAGTCAAATATTTTAAAGAAAGTTTTGCATGTGAACAGATATTCCATGCAATCGGCGATGGAGTAGATTTTCACGATTTTAAACAGTAGATTTTCACGATTAAATTTTCACCTGAAAACTAATTTCATTTCCTTTTTGTTTAAGTTAATTAAGTGTTTTCACAAACTAACACTCTTTAAATCGATTCCACCTAAAAGAAAATTTTTCCGGCACTTCTTTTTTGCATTAAAAATGATAATTTCAATTTCATCTTCTTTTTATTGACGAACTTAAACTCAGCCTTTCGGCACCCATACCTTGTTCATAGATGAGGTGCTTCACTTACGTACAGGATTTTTACAGGGTTCAGCCCTTCCGTTTAGCTCTTTCTTCGTAGACCCGGAACCGCTGAACCGAATGAGTTGCTGAATCATGCTGTAGCGCAAACCTTAGCGTGTTCATTTCATTCAAGAAAAACGATAACAGCCTGCACACCCCTAGCCACCAGCATTAATGTGACAAAAAAAAAACTGTTTTGTTCACCCTAAATGGTGAACATTTACGCATCGATGATTGTGTGTGATTGAGAGAAAGAGAGAAAGAAAGAGAGGGAGAGCGAGAGAGAAAAGAGAGAGAGAAAGATTGCAAAAGATATGACAAAATGACCGTGATCACAGCCTACTCTAGATACAAGCCCGGAAAACATGACAGTTTGGCCATTTCACCACCAATGGTTTGGTCATTATTTCAGTTTTGTTGTACCCCAGATTAACCAATCCTTGCACACACAAATAAAACTGCATCCTCTCGTAAGCAACACCAAAGAGAAACGTTGATGTCATTGACGCATTTTAAGCTCAATACGTCAACAAAACGAGTACAAGACAGTTTTTTCCTTTAAAATACATGAAAATTGTAAAGAGAGACATTTTTGAACGTGTTGACAGGTTCAGAACATTTGTAGGTTAACCTCCAGTAAAATCCAATTTGAGATTTTAAAAATATTGCAAGAATTACTACGAGAACCTACAGTTCCTCAAATTTTTCTTATGTTTACTGTGGCAAGTTTCGGTTTGTTTACACCACCAATAATCAGCTGTTAATGTCAGCTTCCGAGCTTTTATCTAGAGTAGGCTGTGTCGTGACTCTTTAATTTAAGAAAAACGACAAGGGCCCACAAATGCACTTGGCCTTACTATAGATTCAGGGACCCTGTTGCTTTAAGACCTGGTCGTTCGCAATTATGCAACAACAATTTCTTTTACCTTGCTAACACAAGTGCATTGAGGACATTTAAGCATAGGTCATTAAGGTGGCGAGTGTAAGGAGAATATAGCGAAATGAGAGTGCTCGTTTTAATGTTGTGATAAACAATATTGCACATGTCCTTGATCGTGTTATAAATTCAGGGTTCCTGTTCCGCCAGGGCGTTGTTGATAGTAATCATGCAACCGAAAATATTTCACTTTTGCCTGAAAGGGACGATGAATATTGCATGAGCACTGTGATTGTTTCACTCAATAAAAACGATAATGGCGCTCTGATGAGTATCAGTTGCTACAGATTTAGTAGCCCCCTGTTCGTCTGGGGGTGGTCACACTATTATTATTATGAGGAGGGGTTACCCAAATGTTGGGCACTTCGACCAAGGAGGTCTTTTGTGTTAGAGCCCCATTACTGCAAAAGACACTCAGATACTCTGAGGTAGGCAAGGAGGAATTATTTTACAGGGGAGGATCTAACGTCAGCCGGACTCAGAAATTCACGACTGAAGATCCTCCTTCTAAGGCATGCTAATGCAGGACAAGAGCACAAAATGTGCAATGTGGTTTCGTCGTCTTCCAGACAAAGCCGACATTCCGTCACGTTAGACAGACCTATTCGGTGTAGGTGATACCTAAGCTCATAGTGGCCAGATAGGTAGCCTGATAGCAGTTTGAGATCCGCCTTGCTTAGGGCGGTAATATTTAATTTATTTGTTTAAACTTAATGCAAGCTATTACATAAAAAAATACAAAATAACAAAATAAATACTATACATTATAAGCGTAGGGTCTTAAAAGTGCCTTAGCCTGGCGAAGCCCAGGGACATTTCTCCAGTATAGCAGCTGTTGACTCCTACCCCAATTTTCTACAACAACTCTCGTCGAAGACCAACTGAGACTGCAGTAGGGTTCGGGACCTTGGCAACGAGAGGATGAACCCTTCCTGGCTAGTTCATCAGCGATCTCATTGCCCCCGATACCATAGTGACCAGGTATCCAACAGAGCATGACCCTGTTGTGGGTGGCCAGTAGTTGGAGGGTGTCGAAGCACTCCCTAGTAATCCTCGAGGAGAAACTCCATGAGGATAGGGCCTTAAGGGCCCCTTGGCCATCAGAGAAGATAGTAATGTCCGCACCTTTCAGTCCTTTATTGACGTTGAGGAGGGAGCAGGTTTCGATGGCATGGATTTTAGCTTGAAAGACGCTGGGCTAACTACCCAATGCGAGCGAAATCGTAGTGTTGGGTCCAAAGAGACCAGCACCGGCACCGTGTGCCATTTTAGAGCCATCAGCATACCATTTGAGTGGCCACACTAACAACCTCGTAATTATTACTAGACTACCTTCTTGTACACGATAGTCATTAATGTATTTTTGTTTAAACAATTTTTACGAGTTAAAATCATTTCTGTATTAACCAAAATATAATCTTAAAAAATATATCGATTCATGGTATGAAAACTGGTTGCTTTCAGCCAAACAGCTTGCCTCATAAGTACACAAAAAAAATCATTAATGCGTAGGGGATGTATTTAGCATGTATGTGTTCAAACGGTTGAAGGGGAATGACCAACCTTTTTACAACATTTTTACTAATTGCAGTCCAAGTACTATGAAGTGTAAAAATCACACGCCGCACAGCCTACTCTAGATACAAGCCCGGAAGCTGACATTAACAGCTGAGCATTAGTGGTGTAAACAAACCAAAACTTGCCACAGTAGGCAAAATAAAAAGTTTGGAAATTTTACTTTCACGTAGTGTTTCTCGCAATATATTTAAAGTCTTAAATTGTATTTTACTTGGGGTTAACCTACAAATGTTCTGAACATGTGAACACGATAAAAAGTGTCTCTCTTTACAATTTTTATGTGTTTTAAAGGGAAAACTCTCTTTTGCTCGTTTTGTTGAAATATTGAGCTTAAAATGCGTCAATGACGTCAGCGTTTCTCATTGGTTTTGGTAAGGCGAGTGTGCAAGGATTGGTTAATTTGTGATACAACATAAATGAAATAATGACGAAACACGTGGTAGTGAAATGGCCAAATTGGGAAAACTCTCTTTTGTTCGTTTTGTGGAAGTATTGAGCTTAAAATGCGTCAATGACGTCAGAGTTTCTCTTTGGTTTTAGTAAAAAAAAAAGTGCTTTGAAAAAAAAACACATTTTGATGATGAACTATGAAATCTTAGTAATACATCTTGAAAATAAATTTAGTAAAAGATTACATCAAAGTTAAATTAATTAAAATTCTTCGTTTTTTGGGTCGCACACCGATTGTACGTTTTTTTTGTGAGTTAATGATCCGCAAAATGCTTACATTTTCCGGTGCACATTGAATTAAAAGCAAGCCAATCTCACAGTTTTTATATAACGCAAATTACATAATTTTAAAAATATAAAAAAAATTTCTTAATAAATTGGCCTGGCTTGATCTGGACTCGACGTAAAACGCCAACGGAAGTAAAAGGCAGCGCAGCCACAATTCCGCAATTGAATAAGATTCTATGACATTCAAGAGTAAAAACGAAACGACTACTGCCACTGGCAAACTTATACCATTATGAGATAGAGATGTGCATGCAAACAAAACACACTCACACAGATCTAGTTAAAGTTATTATCTAACTCGCAGTGCACGGGGTAAAATTATTGTGAAACTCTCGTGCGGCTAAAGCTAAACCGGATTCCGTCCCGTCAAATGGGGGGGTTTTTATGCCGAGCTCCAATGTACTTTTACATGATTTCCATTGTACATTTAAAGAAAATCCACTTGCACTTTTTCGCAATGGCGCAAATGATGAAAGAAATTAAAGCGTTTTCTGGACGGGAGGGACTAGTAACAAACGCGATCAAGCGGAACGGAACGGCGCGAACGGTGACAAGGTTCACAATTTTAATGGATTTTGATAAATTCAGTTCTGAGTTTTGATTTAGAATTCCATTTTTCAAGCAAGCACAATACTGAAATTAGACAGTTGATTTGGATTGGATCCTTATCTTAATTTTGAAAGATATTTTTTCCTTAAAAAAGAAGAAACAAAATATAACTAATGCCACTAATCGAAGTCGGAATGGAAATGCATTTGTTTAGAGATTTAATCCACTCTTGAAACTGGAAAGGAAGTTAGTTGGCTCGTCTCATGCATAAACGAAGAGGTGAGCGGAATCTCGAATTATTTGAAGTAATCTATAAAACATGAAAGCATAGCTGACGTTATTATCTTGCAGATTAGGTGATTCCTCGGGCATGGCAATTTATTAATTAATCCAAGATCCATAATTCGATCACGTATCCCAGCCAGTGGCAAGAATTTGGTTATTACCATCAAACTCTGGTATTATTTTTACATTTTATTTAAAAAGACTGGAGTGAAAATTAAGCTTTAGAATATACAACAAACAAGGAAGTGCCATAAGACTAGAAAAAATAAATAATTATACCTACGTGGCACGTCCCCTAATGAATTAGCCTAACTATGAAATAATAAAGAAAATGAAATGAAACCAATTTTATTTTTCAATATAATCTCCACCAATCCTGATACACTTCTGACATCTGTGAACTAAAATTTCTAAGCCTTTATAGAAATGAGCACAATCTTTGTCTTCAAAATGACTGAAGACGTCCGCCTGCAACTCTTCATCGCTTGAAAATTTTCTTCCCCTTAAGTCCAGCATTAAATTTGGAAATAAATAATAACCGGACGGGGTCATGTCTGGACTATAAGGTGGGTAGTCCAGCTCCGTGATCCCGCATTGACGAACTGCATCCTTTGAAACACCGGCGTTGTGAACGGGGGCGGTGTCGTGAAGCAACAGGACACCTTTAGACAGTTTGCCTCTGCGCTTCTCCTTTATAATGTCTCGCAGTTTATATATTAATGAAGCATAATATTCGCCGTTTACAACTGTATTGCGTTCTTTAAAATCCACCACCAAAATACCTTGGAAATCCCAAAAGATTGTGCACATAATTTTTTTGGTAGATTGTTGCACCTTTGCCTTTCTTGGTGGCTTTTCACCCCAATAACGCCATTTCATTGACTCGGCTGGCTGGACCTTAACCCACTGGACATCAAGTTATGATCCCTTTTGGAGCACATGACTTGCTCTAAATACTACCAAAATATCGAGTCCTTAGAACGATCTCTTATCAACGCAGTGGCCAACATTTTCTTGAATAAAGTGCATGCCGCAATAGACAAGTGGCTAGACCGTCTCAAAGCCTGTGTTAAGGCAAACTGTGACCATTTTAAATGCTCAAAGAGTCTAGTGAATCTACCACTCCAAGCAGCAAAAAGAAAATAGAAACATTTCTCCTCTTTTCAAGGGTGTTCAAAGAAATTAAATAAAGTCTTTCACGAAAGAAGAAGGGGAGGATACCACGAAGTGCAAACTTATGATATCTATGCTTCACCGCCTCGACAGATAGATATACCCGAAGAAAGGAGCCCGTACAGTGCTAGTAGTGTACTCTAAATTTGGTCTGACGAAGGTATAATATAGAAACTTTGTTACGTAAGGGTCGTCAAGTTCTCTGGACCATCGTTTCACGACACGCAACGAGCGAGCAAGTCCTGCAAACGATAAAGTCCACGTGATCCTCGAAAGATAGGCGGAAGTTAAGAACAGTGTCCAAATCTTTGAACATGTCGAGTCTACACAAAATGCTTTCGTATATAGAGTAGTCAAATAGTAGAAAAGGATGTTTCAAAGTCACAATTGTGTACTTATCGGTATTCAATGGAAGATGGTTGCTAGAACACCAGTGATGAAATGTGACCAAGTTACTATTCAAAAGAACACAATCAGTGTCTCGAGAAACGATTCAAAATATTTTTGCATCGTCGGCATAACATAGAATTCTGGAGTTTGCAAGAAGAAGCGAAATATCGTTGATATAAAGAAGAAAAAGAAGGGGGCCAAGAATGCTGCCTTATGGAACCCCACAGGTGGCAAAGATCTCAGTATAAAAAGAGCAGACACGCTGTGATACAAGTAAGAGAATAATCAACAGAAAGGTAACCCGAGCAATGACAGATTGTGAATAAGAATGCCATGGCTGATTCTGTCGAAGGCCTTACTAAAATCAGTTTATCCGATTCAATGGCACGTAAAGCGTGTATCCTGTATGTTCTATAAGCTAAGGGTTAACTTTCCGTAACTGAAATTTTAGTGTTTACTTAGAGGAAAAGTGAGAAATTGTTTAAAAATGTTTAGCATGTATGAACCTTAAACAAAAAAAGAAAGTACTATGCGTTTCTAATTCATTGTCACACTATGTACGTATGTATATTCTATATGTGCTTGCATCAGGTCGTACAAAGTATGTGATAAATCGATATTTTTATAATTGCTGCTACATGTTGCGGATTAATCGAGTAAAAATGGGTTTATATTTATATATTATGTTGAAAAAACCAACATATGATCGAAGAGAGATGAAAGCATACGTTTATTATAAAGGCAAACATAATATTTGTCTTTTAATAAAAACCTTTATCGTTGGAAACCTCGAACTTGTATTTCACGCATTTTATTAATCGATCAACCTTCAATCGATTTTTTTCTGTTCACTGAACTCCAATCAAACCAACAATATTTCCTTTAGCGTTCACCTGAACAAGCAAATTCAAGGTGCAGCTTTTAAGCGATTGCAAATAATGTTTGACATTTTTTCTCATCTTTTGCTTGTTTATTCTTTTTATTAAGAAGCAAACAAGTAGACTCAATTGATTGCAACATTCTTGTGGTCCCCCTGAACTACATATAATGAACTGCACTGACTTGTTTGTTTTTTAAATCTAAGTACTCCAAAACAAACTACACCAATTAATTCTTTTTGGAGTTTTTGTGTTATTTCGATTTGCGTTAGAATGGATTAATGAAGAAGTAATTATCTATTCAAAAATTGCAGATGAGATTATTTCTGTGTTCGGGGCAGCAGTTGACTGTAATTATCGTTCCCTGCAATAGAACGAACACAAATACTATTTTGGCAATATTGCGCCTCTTTAGAAGGGAGTCGAGGGAAATCAGTCCCAAACGCTCAGCGTAAGGAAGTAACAAAGGATCAATCCACTGCACTGCCTTACACAGGGCTAGTGTATTCCAAAACTGATCTAACGAAGGTGCAGTAGAGAAGCTTGGTTAAGTAGGGATCATCAAGCTCCTTAGACCATCTTTTAACAAAGCCCAACATCGAGTTAGCCCTACCAACGATCGAGTCCACATGATCCTCGAAAGAAAGACGAGAGTTAAGAACAACGCCCAGGTCTTTCATCTTATCAACCGTACACAAACCAACACCATCAACGGTGTAGTCGAAGAAGAGAGGACGTCTTCGATGGAAGAAGTTCATAACGGTACACTTGCCGGTAATTAACGGAAGGCAATTGCGTGAGCACCAGTCACAGAACGCAGCCCTGTCGGAGTACAAAAGACCGCCGTCTGAGAAACGGGCCGAAAAACCTTAGCATCGTCCGCATGAAACAGAATTTTACTACTGGACAGGAGAATCGAAACATCATTAATGTATAGTATAAAAAGGAGCAGGCCAATGATACTACCCTGAGGCACCCCCAAGGTGACAAGGATTTGATTGGACAGAGCACCCCGAAATATTACACGCTGTGTACGATCTGACACGTAAGAGGACAGCCAATCGACGAAACAATAAGGAAACCCGAGAATAGAGAGCTTATAGACCAGGCCTTTATTACAGAATACGATTCGATTACAATCAATCGTAAATATAGAAAATTTTGAATTGAATGATATTAAAAAGGGATATTGTAGTTTGTGAGTTGTTAGCTTAAGGTCCATTCACTTCTAAATTTTCTATATTTACGATCGATTGCAATCAAATCGTATTCAGTAATAAGGTCCCAGGATTCAATGGTTAATTCTATCTTGCTTTGCTAAAATCCGTAAATATACAGTCCACCCGCTTGCCTGCTTCAATGGTCGACAAAAAATAACTTTTTTTTTTTTTTTTTTTTATATATGATGTTGCCAAAGCTCAGGGGATGCCCTATGATGCTAAAGCACAGCCTTGGCAGGAAAGGAATTAAGGATGAGGGAAATGGGTTAGGAGGTTGAGTGAAGGAGGTGTCGATGTACGCCCCGTTTGAAAGTTTCAGGCTCATAAGACGAGGGAAAAACAGAAGATGGTAAACTGTTCCACATTCGTGTTGTTCTGCTAAGAAAAGATTCCCGAAATTTGACGGTACGTCCAAATTTGACCCGGAGAGTAAAGGGGTGGGAGCGACTTGTAGATCTTGTATCGCGCGTTGTAATGAGTCTACAAGGAATCAGGCTAGCGATTTCGTTAGAACAATGGCCATGGAAATAGCGATAAAAGAGTGAGAGACAACCGACATTCCGTCGATGCTCAAGAGAGTCAAGGCCCTCAGAGATTGAGGAATCGCCAATAAGTTTAACAGCCTTACGCTGAACTTTGTCTAACGCGGACAATGCGGTGTGTCCTGCCCCTGCCCAAATATGGGAATTATATTCAAGTCTAGGCCTAATGTGGGACTTGTAGATCAACGCTAAGTCGGGTGGGGTGAAATATTTCTTACATCTCTGTAGAAAACCTAAACATTTCATCGCACTTTTGGCGATTGCAAATATATGATCAGTCCAGCTAAGATTGCTGGATATCTCAATACCCAAGATCTTTAGGGAGGGTGAATTGGGTATATTCACTCCGTCGATTGAAATGGGTTGGGGGTGGACTGGGCGTTTTTTAAGGGACATTAAACAGCATTGAGTTTTGGATGCATTAAACGTAACACGATTTGCTCTGCCCCAAGCGAGGACCTTAGAAATGTCGTTGTTTAATGATCTAAACATGCGTTCCCGATTGACTTCTGTAGCATTTCCACGTGAATTCATTACAGAATCAAATGAGTACGCGAAATCAAGGGTGCTGTCGTCGGCAAAACTATGAATAGGATTGAGAGTAAGGGATAAGAGATCATTGATGAAAAGAAGAAATAAAGTTGGTGAAAGAACTGAACCCTGAGGTACACCGGCATTTATTTCGTGGGATGCAGATGTAACGCCGTCAATAACTACACGGATTGAACGGCCTGACAAAAAGCTCTCTATCCATTTAACGAGGGTAGGATGCAGACCAAATGTTTGAAGTTTGGCTAAAAGGGCAGCATGCCAGACTCTATCAAAAGCCTTTGAAATATCAAGAGCGACGATTTCGGACTCACCGAAATTATGGAGACAACGAATTCAAGAAGGTTGGTGGTCTTCGATTTCCCCTTGAGGAAGAAGCCATGTTGGAAAGAACCCAGAAAAGGCCTACAGTGAAATCAGAGTACTTCGCTGACGAGGGACTAAAAAACCTTGGCAGCATGGTACACGCTGGCAATCGGTCGATAATTAGAAACGTCGGAGACTTACTGCCTTTCTTGTAGAGCGGAATCAACACAGAGGTCTTCCAAAGTTCAGGAAAACGGCCGGAATACAAGAACAGATTACACAAATAACACTAGTAAGAGACAGCTGGAATTTTTTCAAGAAGGAAGCGGGAAGACCATCGGGATCACTCGAGAAGCCGTCCGCCAAATTAGATAGGTTTTCAGCAACAGGGAGGTAGGCGATAGCCGCGTCAAGTGGGTAAAATTAAAACTGAGAATCACAGAAAAAAGTTTGGAAAAATTCCGCGAAAAAATTAGTAATTGTAAGAGAGTCGTTGCTCTCACAGGCGCGCTGCCTGAAATAGGAAGGAAAAGCGGCACAATTGCGCTTCGAATTGATAAACTTCGCGTCAGACAAGTGGCTCTCATGTTAGACAAGTACGCATCATAATAGGGGTCCTGTAGCCGAGCGGGGAAACTGTGGCAAAGATCGGAGTAAACTACGTAGTCATCGTGGCGTCCTTAGGCACAAAACCTCTTCCAAGATTTACCCTTTAAGTTCCTCAAATGTCGTGAGGCACTGTCAAGCCAGGGACGAAACAGATGTGAAGATCTGAACCTAGAAATGCCAATAGGAACAAATAGGGTAAAAGAGGCATAAGGAACATTGTAAAAAGCGTCCATAGCCAGGTCGACGACACACTCTGCCAACACACCCGACCAATCATAAGAAAGAAGCCAGTCATCCGTGGACGAGATGTCACCCGGTTAGAAGTTAAAGTAGAAGTTGCCTAGTGAGGAAGGAGAAGCGTCGGAGGAGTGCAGGGCGAAGACTCGATTCAGGAACCAAATGGGTCAGGCATCTCCCCACAGTCACACCGTACGGATCAGACGAAAACACAAGGTTCAGAAACCTACCGGAATCAATATCGCAGCATTTAGCCAGGCTGGAAGAGGATATCGAGTCCAAAAACGGACAAAGTATATTGGGGAGCAGGTGTGAATGAGGGTATAAGACCATCAGCATCGGGAGAATGTACCCAGCCGATACCGGGAAAATTGAAGTCAACAAAAAATACAATGTCGTCCGAGGGAAGCAGGGAGTCAGACAAACTGTTGATAGACGCAACTCAAAATAGGCAAAGTAATTATTTCCCTCTTTTGACATTAAGCCACCAAATTTTGTTACCCGAACGACACAAATTCCAATGTTGAAGTGGAATTTTCGTAAGTTTTGTGAAACGTTTATTTTATATTCCAAATTTTTAGCACTGACTAACAACAGCAAAAAATTTGGTGGTTTTGCTCAATGCTTGCTTTCTTTTATGTAAATTATTAAAAACAATTTTTTTAAAAAACTGATTAAAACAAAAATTCGATTCTTCTGCGAATTAGCATTGACAACATGATCCAATCCGCAGGGAAAACGAGTATAAAAGGTCAAATGGTGGCAGACTCTATTGTAATCTTTTGGATTTTATAAAAGTAAATAAAATTGTTTTTATAATGAATGTGTTTATTTTAAGAGTAGCTTCTTCCTCACAAACCGGAATAAGTAAAATGATTAAAATGTAATTTTAGCGAGCCACCACACTTGCTTGGTTTAGGGTTAGAATTAGTTTTTTTCCTTAACGCTTAAGAACGTAAACATTGAGATTTGTTTGCAATCTATTCTTGAGAGCTTTTACTGAATCTGTTTTGCATTTGGTCGCGGCAATATTTAAACATTTAAACGAGACTATCGAGGTAAACATGGCCATAAATATTTTTTCCGAGATATCGGTTACCAAGGGGCAGCTGTTACAGAGATTGGAATTCATTTTTTTAAGCGAATTCGTATTAGAAAACGTAAAAGTTAACCTTGTTTGTTATAATTTGAAGGGCATATGCATCCCTAATATCTGAATATCTTAAATTTAATACTTACGGCTGTGAACATTTCTGCTTGTGACGTAGACGATTATTTGTATTCGCAGATTTAATGAGTGCTTCGATTCCAAGTAATTTCCGATTAGCATTGCTGTTTGCACTGATAAAGATTTAGTATAATAAGCCAAACTGAAAAAGGACGGATACTAATCTGAACACATATCAATGCGTCAAAAAGATATTGCCAAGGAGTGTGGTGTAAGCTTAGGAGCTGTAAACGCGATTTTGAAGCAAAAAAGGGTTACTGGGACAATTAAAATGAACAAGAAAGGGAACTGTGGACGGGAGAGAAAGACAACAGCAAGGGATGACGCTTTTTTTAATAAGTGAAAGTAAATTAAACCCTAGGAAAATAAGCCAAGAACTTCAGCAAGACTTAGCATACGCTGGAGTTATTGTTCACGACTCCACCGTACAAAACAGACTTATAGAAGGTGGAAGAAAAACAGTCAGACGTAAAAAAACACATTGATGAAAAAACGATATATCAGCTGGAATGTTGGACAGTTAAACATCCTTTTTGGGGCTGCTTTACTTAAAAAGGTACCAGATCCCCTTGAAGGTGATACGTAAAAATACCGAGGCTTGCTAGAGCGGAGATTGGAAGCTAAACTAAGAAAATTTTATGCCAACGATCAAGCAATTTTTTAACAAGATTAGCTTCCATGCCACGTGTCGAAGGTTATGAAGAAATATTTCAAACGATATCATGCTTTGAATGGCCAGGCATTTCACCGGATCTTGATCCGATTGAAAATTTGTGTAAACGTGTGTCCAGCAAACCATAGTGCTACAGCAACAGCACCAGAAACTACAACAGATTGACACAAAATATGCCGATAAAAGTACGCGCAGTGCACATCCCGAATGGTGTGAAGGGGGGGGGGGGGGACTTCCTATGTTCCTATTGTTCACAAGCCACCAAAAGCATTTACGTCTCAATTTAATAAAAAAAGTTATTCGTAATGGATTTCAAACTTAACAGTGTTATTGCATTATATTTGGCTGGAAAATGGAAATGGTTCGTAAAGTAGAAAAGAAAATTCACCGAAATCCTCGACGTAGTGGTAATCGAATTGTCAAGGAACTCAAAATATCGCAAGCGCGCATACGACGCATATTGAAAAATGAGCTCAATCTCAAACCATATAAGTTGCAAAAGGCACACGATCTTACACCAAAACAAAAACAGGTTAGGCTAGAAAGAGCCAAAGAGCTGAGTAGTCAATTTCCGGACATTGTGTTCTCTGATGAGAAAAATTTCCTATTGAGCAATTCGTGAACTCCCAAAATGATCGTGTTTACTTGACCGAACGCTCATACGAGAATTTAAAACATCGACTGGTCACCCGAAGTGATTTTCGATCACAACTTCCTCCTACACTGGACGTTCTCTGATATTTTTCATGGAGCCTGGCATCAAAATCAATGCGACTTGTTATCGGGAAAATATTTTTGAAGGTGCTGTGAAGTCGTGGGCAGATAAACATTTCGTCGTAAGCCGTGGACGTTTCAACAAGACTCGGCACTGTCTCATAAAGCTCGCGTCCCATGTCCCACACCTCATTTCGTCCACACAATGGCTCTCGAATTCCCCAGACGCAAATCCGATGGACTTTCCCATCTGGTCCATTTTGGAGAGAAGGGTGAGGACTAAAAAAATACGCCAGTACCTATGGACAACCTGAAGAAATCGATTGAATGTGAATGGACCAAAACATCACAAGATCACTCGTTTGTTAGTCGTCTCAAGGCCATAATCAAGACAAAAGATGGTCACATCGAGCCCTAGTAAATGGATTCTGAATTTTTGTTTACTTTCACACAATTCTGATTTCGAATGAATAAAAAATATTTCTACACATAATTTTTGCGGCTTTATCCCCAATTCATTTCACTTCATATGTCTAACCCTGTAATCTCGAAAGAGAGAGCGATAACATATGTTTGCTCTTGTCCATCGAAGAGGACGTTATTTACTAAGAATAGGATGCTGACGAAACAACGATTGAGGTAACATTCACCACTCCAAAGCAACTAGAGATGTTTTGTTCCTCCATCAGTTACAAAAAGGATATTTTTGTCCTTGAATACTTTGAATAGTCAGAGTCAAGCTTTGCAGACTCAATCTACCGGGCTATAAGCTATTTTATATACAGGGAACAGGTAAACCCCTTCCCTGTATTCTTATTAAAAATTACATTAATGCCTTCATCCTCATCTCAAGACATTGTAACAGTCATGCTGGAGATCCAATCCCAAATTATATGATTGATGTCCAGTTACTTTGACTCAGATGACTTCCCCAACAGATCCCTGAGGAAGGCGGTTGCGGAGGCCATAAATTGAAGCCCGACGAACGCTAACACGCACGACACTGTCTAGAGTAGCTCGGACATAAATAAGAGAGTGGAATAACTTTTATATTTTTATTCTAAGTACTAACCTCCCGATCTGTAACTTGGGTACGGCTCCCACCCTTATCAACCTCATTAGGCGTGAAATTCAGCCTATATTATAAGAGAAGAAGAAGTTGCCTTAGAAATAGTCTATCTAATGAAGGTCCGTCCTGTATGGCTTCTAGGCAAACTCTCAACGAAGCGGTAGACACCTTAACGTATACAGGCAATAAAGCGACACATATATCTTTATCCTCCGTGACAATCCGTGGAAATCATTGCCCTCAGAAAGCAATGTCGTAAACTAAATGGAGCTGCTATAAGGAATGCTACAGAAACTTAAAAAAACTTGTTAGGAAAACCATAAAACTTCATGGAAGAGTGCTTTTGTAATAACATCGAAAGCATGGTTTAAACCGTAAGATACTTAGTAGAAGGTAACTGAAATAGGCTATATACAGTTACAAGCCTTTCAAATCATGGATGGTATAGCCCCTGCTGAACTTCAAATAGTCTTCGAATTTTCAATCCCGGGGTTGAAGCCAAGCTTTACCATACATTCCAGATTAGTGGGCAGAGATCAAGGTGGTCTTCATTTGCAAAGGAAGAAGGATCTCAGACAGCAAACCTAACCACTTTAGACATATAAGTCTCTCTTTCTTAATTCTTAAAACTTTGGAGAGACTTATTGATGTCCACATTAAAGAAACAGCGTCGAGCCGTCTAAGCTGTCTCTGTATGTCTGTCTGTTTGTCTCTCTCTCTCTCTCTCTCTCTCTCTCTCTCAAAACGTATGTAGGAAATGCAAGTCTGTTGAGACATAGCCTTGCATGAACTAATCTACAAGATAGCAAGATTAATCATGAACAAGGAATTCATCCTCGCAGCTTTTTTCGATATTGAGGATGCTTTTAAGAACGTCAAATCAGAGGTGATAAGGCTATCCTTAAGACCGCTGGATCACCGTACAAAGGTACACAACAGGAAACACTCTCCAAGGAGCAGAGAGGTGTAATTTGGTTCTCAACGATCTACTTCTGGATCTAGGAAACTCCAGTCATAAGGTTATCACCTACGCTGGGGATCGTTAACATCGTACAAGCACCCGAATATTCTAGTCGAGGTGATGCAACATGCCCTCTCCAAGCTATCGTCCTAGAGTACCAAGTGTGTTGTGGGTATAAATCCGGATAAACAGATGTAATACTCTTCTCACGAAAGCATACAGTTCTTTCCATTAAGACCCCAATACTAAATGGGATCAAACTGAAACTAAATGGCTAAGTTAGAAATCTAGACCTTGTTCTGGATAGGAAATTGAGCTGGAAACCCATCATCCAAGAAAGAGTAGGCAAACAGACGGCTGCATTGTATTCGTGTAAAAAGACAATAGGCCAAAGATGGGGTATCGAGTGGCATCCGGACAATTCGTCGTAAACAATTCATTGCAAGAGCAATTCGTCGTAACTCATTTCATCGTAGTTCACAGTTCACGGATCAGTAGTGGGGGGGGCAACTAAAAGCCTGCTTAATACACCTCTTTCTCCCAGAAAGTCTAATAAAAATTTGACGGAACGTGTACTCTGAATTGGTTTATGATTGCTCCTACGATGAATTGTCCGTATATCTATCGTGTTCCGAATTGTGAATTATGTGTGCGTTATTAGGTATATCCTAATGCAGAGAGTGGTTGCCTGGTGGAATGCACTAAAAAAGAGACCCACCAGAAAGCACTCTAGAGAAAGTTCATAGGATGGCATTACTATGCGAAGGTCCGCACTGCACCCTCCAAAGCCCTTAGCCTTCTTTCAACGTTAATTCGACTCTTCTATTGTCATCAGGTATGAACGGAAGGAAGCACACACACACACACATCAAGGTCATTGCCTCATAGGCAGACACATCAACAGACTCGGTGCGCCCTTAAATGACTTCTGTAGGAGTTGCCCAGATCTCGCCAACTTTGCAACTGTCCGACTCTAGCCAGCCGCATGACCCTAAATACCTCCCCTTGCTTTGAGGATCTAGCCAAACTAAGATCTGCTGATATCAGGAACCTAGTTCGGTTCATTAGGAGCATTTTTTTTATATGATAAAGCAAAATCTTGGCAGGAAAGAAGGGTGAAGGAAATGGGTTAAAAGGTTTAGGTGTTGATGTATGTCTTGTTTGAAAGTTTCGGGCTCATAAGGTGAGGGAAAGGCAGAAGATGGTAAACTGTTCCACATTCGTGTTGTTCTGCTTTTTATTTATTTATTTGCTTATACGATGTGGCCAAAGCCTAGGGGACAACCCTTTGATGCGTTAGTATGATGAGAAAACTTGAGTCTGCTTGAGACAACAGCCCAGAGACGGAGTGGATTATTTTAATTTCTTAATAAAAGCTCACGGGGAGACCTGGTCTCGAACCCGGGACCCATGGGTTTGAAAAGATTCCCGAAATTTGACGGTACATCCAATTTTGACCTGGAAAGTGGGCGGAAGCGACTTGAGGCTCTTGTATCGCACTTGTAAAGTGTCTACAAGGAATCAAGGTAGCAAGCTTCAAGTGGTTTTAGATACTTTTTCATGGAGATGCGAATCTAGCCCTAATGTAATTATGACCTAATCATGCTTATCCTTAGGATGCTTTCACCATAACCTAACCTAAGTACCTAACAATAAGTAAAAATGTTCGTTAAACAAACAAAATTTCTCTTCATGATTAGACCGCCGTATATGGTAAGTGAGCATGACCACGAGACTTATTTGGTTAAAAATCGGAATCTCTCTACTTTTGCTGGTCTGACTTGAAACAATATTGTAAAATAAATGCATTGAAAAGTAAAGTCGACTTGCAAATATACAAAGATATGTGGATATCCCGATTACTCTCACCTTTCAGTAATCTAGATAGCCGAAAAATTGAACTAAAATTCAAAGATCCGATTGAAAAAAAGTTTCGCGCTGTGGTGTGAAATGACAAGTTCCCGAGTTACATAACATGCATTTTTGCAAGGTTCGATATATTCCCTAATGGTTTTTTTGATTGACACACTTTGACTGACTTTTAGAAAGTAGTTCGACATACTAAATCAAGATAGTCATGACAGTTTGACGTTTTGCTTTGCCAACTTCGCATTTTAATTACTAAATAAAGTAATTATACTCCGCTGTGGAGTCAATGCGGAGTGTGCACGTAAAAAAAAAAACCACTCGAGACACAATAGATGTTTAAAATCTAATCTCAAGCAACTTGCGACAAAAAAGATAATAATAAAAATAAGCGAAACGCGAAATAGTTTAGGTCTGTCATAGCTTTAGCTTTCCCATTAAGAATAATACTTGCAGGCAAAAAGTTTTCTAAGTTAATTTGTAGAGGAACAACTTGTGGGCAAAACTATCAAGAATGACCTTTTCAATAAATAAGGAGCTAAGGTCTACTGATTTTGTCTTGAAAAACTTTAAAAACAAAACAAATTCTCAAGAAATAGTTTCGGTTTTTTCTTCACTGAAACCGGAAGTTAGTAAGATTTCGCCCGTGCCATAATAGGTCATTTTAAAACGACAAGTGTTTCTTAACTCAGAGGAGGTTGGTATAAAAAACAAATAACTATGCAAAATTTCAATAACAAAATATACCACGAAATCAAAATTTTATAGTTAGGTACACGACGCCTGGTGCCTGTAGCGCTTTCATTTTCGTGAAAAATGAATCACTCGCCGAGGTACGCGCCATCGACTTTCTCACCTCACCTCAATACGATAATTAGGCGGACCGCAATTCCGCGGATTTTGAGATGGCGATGGACTTGTACAAACTGCGAATTGTATATGAAGTTAAAGCTCGGTCGCATGTAAGCCAGCGTGCTGACGAATTACATCATGGCAAACTTGACAATCACCACATTTGCCGCGTGAGTAGTTTTCCTGTGTCCGCACGATGATTGGCGAATTTTATTCTGGCACATTTTTGGGGGCATCTGACAAGTAATTGACCTAAATACTTCTTTTAGAGACCAATTGGCCAAAAATCCGGTTACGCTTTGTTGCCAACGCAACGGTGGTAATTGGCGATGTCATATTATGAAGGAATTTATTTATCACATTGGGGGGGGGGGGGGGGGGGGGGGGGGGACCCTGCTTGCATTTAACTGTTAAAAAAACTCGCCTACGCCACTGTGTTTTAGTGTTTGTCCTTATTTTTAAGCTTTATTCTTTAATATTGCAAATATCCGAGTATGTTATGAGATATTTTGCAAAACCGGGCAAAACCCTAAGCTATTTCGCTTGTTTTATTTTAAAAGAAAAAGCAGCAGTGCATTTTTGTCTCGCTGTGTTGTGTGAAGAAAACAACTTCGATAAATTAACCGCTACGGAATGCAAATAAGCACACAATGGCCTTTCACGGCCGTCCGACATCCGCAACTGCATGCTTTACAGAATCCGTGCAAATTATGTATATAAATTCCATTGTATCTCGGACGAGAAACGGAAATATTACTTTGCAATGAATTTGTCTTGATTTCCGACTTACTTGGAAGTAAGTGGAAGCCAAACGTACAAGTCTTGAGTGCAGTGCACTTGAAAAACAAAATTCTCACTTATTCGGAAACATATGATAAGGAACTACTTTTGGGAACAACTGGGTAAACAAACAAAAGATTAAACAGCTTGTTGTCTGGTGGTCATATGGACTCCCACAGCATCATTATGAAGTCGTAACATTTTAAGTGCATGCATGAAAAAGCATGAAGACCGGGAACACTTATCTGTCATAAAGGGCCATGCTTCTGACGGCAATAGAGTAGTAGTGCAACAGAAATTGGGACAAGATGTTAAGTGGCGATGAAAATAAAGATTACCACTAAGAGAGACGCCTGCAACTAGAGCCAGCTATTAGGCTTACTGAAGATTTGAATGGTCGAATTTTTTACGACTGCAGAATAGAGTTGGAGGGGAAATAAAGGGTTTAACCTAGAATGGTAAGAAAAACCTTAAGCTTAATTTTTACTCGAATCATTTTAGTCACGGCTAAATAATACCAGAGTTTGACGTTTCTTACAAGAAGAAGACATTTTTAGCTAAAGTCTTATTAGCCGCAGTTTTGACGTTTCTTGCACACTTGTTTCTATCTAATAATGGTACACGGGAAAAAGTATCCAAAATATAAACTCTGTAACAAACCGCTACCACTGTAAATACAAGAATTGCAGTTAAACTCATTCGACTTCGTCTAGAAGAAAACGCAAGTTCTTAGCCGCGGCTTAGTTTATCGAGCTGTCAACAGGTTGGTGCTGATTGGTTAAAAATTTGGTAAAAATAAGGCGCGAATTACAAGACTCGAGTGAAAATTAAGCGCTTTTACTACCTTTAAATAGGAAAAAATGCAAAATATAGTAAAAAAGTTAGTTTTCCTCTTTAATAATATTCAATTCAGTTGACAGTCTTTGTTGGTACTGGTTGGTTGGTTGTTACTACCCAAGCTAAACTACAAATTAGTTTGTTACTCCAAAGATGACGATAATTTCTTGCGGAGCAATACTCACTTTAAGTTTGCCTATTTGTCAAGATGTCCAAAGTCAGACTCCTATTAACACATTCTGCCAAATAATACTTATTTATGGAATACCTCAAAATAGTCACTTGAGTCCTCTTTATTTTCCTCATAAATTTTATTTTAATATATCGGTCAGTAAAAAAGTAGTATTTATTTTTATTTTACGGTTTTCCATATCGCTGGCACTACATCCAATGAAATTTTTTGTGCTCGAATCCAACTTTTATACAAGACTCTCTGCTACCCTGTGGTAGATAAGAAGGCGTTTAGAATGGAGGATGTAACGTCGGCCGGGTTAAGAAATTCTCGACTGAAGATTCTCCTTCTAAGATATGCTAAGGCAGAATAAAAGCACATTATTGTGTATTTCGGTTTCTTCATCTTCCAGATACGAACTAACATTCAGTCTGGCTGGAATGGATGATACCTTAGCCCACAGTGATCACATAGATAGTCTGAAAGCAACCTGAGATCCGCTCTAGGGCGGTGGTATCATTGTAAGCGTACGGTCTAACAATTATGTTGGCCTGGGTAAGCACGATGATATGTCTCCAGTGTAGCAACTATCCCACTATCCTATCTCAATCTTCTACCACAGCTCTTGGACACGACAAAATAAGGCTGCAATAGGGTTTTGGACTCTGGCAGCGAAAGTATGAAACCTTCCTAACTAGTTCATCAGCGATTTTATTATTCTCAATTTCCAAGCCACATGTTATTCAACAGAGCGTGACTCTGTTATGAGCGGCCAGTTTTGGAGAGTGTTGAAGCACTCCTTCGTAAGCCGTAAAGAAAATCTCCACGAAGATACAGCCTTACGCGCTTCTTGGCTATTCAGTCCATTATTGAAAGACGTGTAAGCTGCGATTGCATGGATTTCGGTTTATAATACACTGAGCCGTCTACCCAGTGCAGACGAGACCTTAGTATTGGATCCAAAGACACCAGCACATTGTTCCATTTTTGAGACATCTGTGAACAATTTGAGGCTTTTAGAGTCCAGACTTTCGACAAGCACTGTCGTGGTGTGCTCGTTTGGGAAATAGAAACCTGAATTTTCTACTAAAGAGCAGTTCCTTGGTCATGTCGTCCGTTACGGTGCACACATCTATGCTAGGAATGCATTAAAGAATGCCCATGTAAAGGACGTGAGCTGCATTCTCAGGGCGCTAATTACAGCGGAACTAATTATAGACATATGCAGGGGAGTAAGTCCGGAGCTCCCAGTTTCGAATCCCACCGGCGGCGATCCATGGTTTTTTTCTGCTGACGATCACGATAAAAAGACTATGGGGGTTACAGAGAAAATGTCACTGTCACTTTATATTATAGGTACATGTGCTATCGTTGTCTCGAATAGGGTAAAGTTCTTCTGCTGCCAGGTTACGGGTACTAGAAAGAGAGAGAAGTACGATTATCAACTTGCCAACCGTTGTTCAACTTTAGGTCACCACGCATTTAAACCAATCGGTTTGGCAATCGGATTTTATAATCAGAAAATCATCTTCGGAGTAAGACTCCAACAGCATCGGAAAAATTTTCGACATAGGGCTCTTGTAGTCTTGTTAAAGGTGAAGTCTAAGTGAGAATTCTCATTAAGTCTTCCATCGAGCGTAATGCCCTGGTATTTAACCTCACTGGAGTACTCAATGACTGCGAAATTAAACCAACGTCAAAATTGTGAAAGGAGCTGACATTAACAAGGAGCAAGAAATAGAAAGAGCCCAATTTAAACACCAGTCAGTAACTGTGAGCAAAGCTGATCGTATTAAATCAGTGACAGTCAGGTAGCACTTCCCTGAGATAATGATTGCAAGGTTTTACGCGTAGCCGACGACCCGGTAATCTAGTTCACTCAGCTGAAGGGCTGAAAATTGGATCCGGGTCTGCGAAAAGTTCGATTCCTCAAATACAAATCTGTGTGGATTTCTTTCCGGATCCGAACTATCCCCATCCAGACTAAGCTTGAAACTATCCTTTAGATTGCATTATTTCATTACGAAAATGAAAATTTTATCGAACGAACTCCACTTAAAGAGCAATGTAGAGCAAATTTTCAACCTTTTTTGCTTAGTCTGGATCCGGATAGCCAACTAGCCGAATATTTTCAGCTCTAGTTAGGTCTAGGATAAACTAGTGACCAGAGCAGCGGTGACAGAACACCGCCTTGTGGCACCCTATAGACGCGCTGATGAACACATAGGTGTTACCAAGGGTTGATGTAATTTCTTGCTCCTTTAACATAGCATCCACACACAATATGTGAAGAGCTCTAGATAAAGACCCATACCTATGTAGTGTTGTCAAAAGCACCTTCTATATGAAGAAAAGTACACAAAGCTTTCTCAATCTTGATACCAAAAGATTTTGTAAGGCAGTCTCTGTAGATTTACTGTGTAGGCAAATGGAGTAAAGTGCAGGAAAGATGATTGGTACAGTTTACACTTGATACGAAAGCCTAGATTTCTTTCGATGTCCATATTTCGAAGGAAGTGAGATAGTAAATAATGTTAAAATCGGACAGTGACAAACTTTAGAACGAAGCTGTCTACCAATGTACTGGTACTAATGATTCATTGTTTGTTTAGCTTAACAGATTCATTTTCTTCTCGTAAACGTGATTACGCAATAAATTGTATATTGTGTTTGTCATTTAATTTAATTTTAAATAATCTGAGTTGTTCAAACAATCCTTAAAAAGAATCTATCTATCTTATCAGGTCAGCGGAAATAAATACTTGATTATGACAATATTTATATAAATTTTATCGCGATAATTAAAGGCATTAGAACTGATTTCATTATTTAATAAAAAAATTATAGATAACATTTAGTAATTGAAAACACTACTGCAATATGTTTCAATATATGGAAGTGATTCAGCCAATTTTAATTTTTTCAGAAGTATAGATAACAAGAACAAGTGAGAACTGAAGTTTCAGACTGTCGTAATAATAAATAACATCTCGGAAGCTGACCTTAACAGCTGAGCATTGGTGGTGTAAACAAACCAAAACTTGCCACAGTAGTTAAGGAAAAGTTTGGGGAATTGTACTTTCTCGTAGTATTTCTCGCAATATATTTAAAGCCTTAAATTCGATTTTACTTGACGTTAACCTACAAATGTTCTGAACATGTGAACACTATAAAAAGTGTCTTCTTTTGTGCTCGTTTTTTTGAAGTATTGAGCATAAAATGCGTCAATGACATCAGCTTTTCTCTTTGGTTTTTGTAACGAGAGTGTGCAGTTTTATTTGGCTGTGTAAGGATTGGTTAATCTGTGGTACAACAAAAATGGAATTATGACGAAACACTTGGTGGTGAAATGGCCGAACTGTCATGTTTTCTGGGCTTGTATCTAGAATAGGCTGTGGTTATTAGGTTGATAGTGTTTTAATTATAAAAATAAATACACAAACCTAAATAAAGCTAATAGCGGTTCAGTTGAGTTTGTTTGAGTTTCATGGTATACAGAATACAAGGTACGCCGCATAAGTGTTTGACACATTTCAGCTGATCGATTATGACGTAACGAATCCGCAGTTCATTACAAGCCCGGAGAACATGACAGTCCGACCATTTTACCAGCGTGTCGTCTTTATTTCATAAGATTACATATTTGGTAAGGGAGAAATTAATTAGTTTTCTAGTTTTCTGCAGGTACAATTGTGGGAAATGCTACTGAATGTGAGGCGTTTGTATCATTTTTTTTTCTCCTTCGGGGTAGCCAGTGCTGGCTCCGTAAGGTAGCGCAGAAGTGATACGCCGAGCCCCTAGGATGGTAAACAGTTCGGGGCACTTTTGGCACTGCCGAATTCCTGCAGACTTCTATCCTGGGATGATAACGATGAAGTTTTTTTTTTGCTAGTTATTTTCCTTTTTCAATCCTCCCGTGGAGGGTATAGCTGTCAAGCAGCTTTATTTAAAAAAACCGTTCAAGTGTAGTCTAGGACCATCTGGGGTTTCTGCTCACGCTAAGGTCAGCTATCTTCAGAAAATGGAGCCGCGAATGGAGACGCAGCCCTACGGAATGACATTACTCGAATAAGAAAATTATCTGAGCTTGGAGGGCTCCAATAATTGCAGAAATTAAATTAGAATTTATTGACTCTTACCTCTTATGTTTGCCGAACTCTGCTTCTGATGTGACGGAATGAGGATGTCTACTTCTTGATTTCTTTAAGATAGTGGCACATCCGTACTGTGGCAATCAGAAGCAATGGTGACATTCACAGAGTTTAAAATTGGCAAAATTAAAAATGTGTCGCTCATATTACAAAAAAAAAAAAAAAAGAGATGCCCTAAAGAAAGATCCGAAAAGGTCAGAAAGATTACTACATCCGCCTTCATCAAGCACGGGGTGAAGCAATGAGGAAGAATCGAGATATGAGATTTTAGCTAAAACTCCTAGTACAACACCGTCTAAAAAAGAAATTGATGATTCGGTTAGCGCCCAATCACCAATTAGACGGCGAAATACGAGGAGTTTTAATTAAAGTACCCAAAAACATGCTATGCAGGACACATGATTGTTATATTTTCATGCTACGAGTTTATCACCAAATCTGCTCGAAAAAACGGAAGCAACTTAACATTTATCTGATCACAAGTAGAGTCCTTTGTCTTAATCAAAATTAAAGAGAAATGATGATGTTATTGACGAATTCTACCGTCAATACCTCAACAAAACGAACACAACAGAGAGTGTGTTCCCATTAAAACAAATGAACATTGTAATTGAGAACATTTGTAGGTTCACATCAAGTATTATTATTATTATGAGTGGATCAAGGACTCAAACATTCTTTAGTCACTTCCACCAAGATGATCTTTTGTGACTTGATCCTAGTTCAGACTTAAGCCACCCAGTCAAGGTTTAGTTCCTTAATTAGACCTAAAATATATTTCGGAGCTGCCTTAGCTATATCTAGTGGTGATGGGAAAGCCCAACCGATATGTCTGAGACTGATACGGCCGAGGGCCTCACAGTGACAGAGGATGTGTTCCGATGTCTCCTCCTCTTCCAAATATAAGTGACCAGTTAGAAGTCCTATTATGAGCCTTAAATCTGGTCTGCTGAGTGAGAGCAGCGCTTCCGTTTTCTGTTTTGAGTAGGTTATAATCCTTTGCTTGTCTTAAAGCTGGAATATTTGTCCATCGTGAGTGATTGGGTTTGTCCTCCCATGACCTGATACGCATTGCTAGTCGGGTTTTCGAGTAGCCACAGAATAGCTCGGGTTGAATAAACTGAGAATCCGCACCTTTTTTTGCCATGTGATCCGCCTTCTTATTGCCTTCAATAACCTCGTGCCCTGTTACCCAGGCCGGCGTGATTCTGTTGCCCTGAGCCAGTTTTTTGAGAGCAATGAGACAGTCACAGGCGATTCTAGACTCAAAGGTGTAGGAACTAAGAGCCTTTAGCGCCGCCTGACTATTGGACATTGTATATACTTTACCACCGCGTATACCTCAATAGTAATTTTACGTGCGCAGAGTTCGATGGCGAGTATCTCTGCTTATTTTTGTTCCGTAGACCCCGATGCCCGTTTTGTCTTCCACGTCTTTTCACGTCAAGTAAATTCCCAATTGAGACTTTCAAAAATACTTCGAGAAATACTACGAAAAAGTAGAATTCCCCAACCTTTTCCTATTCTTTACTGTAACAAGTTTGGTTTGTTTACACCACCAATGCTCAGCTGTTCATGTCAGCTTCCGGACTTCTGCCTAGAGTAGGATGTGATTTAACGAATATACAAATGTAAAAAGCAAACAGAGTCGAATAAGTTCGGGCTGATTACGTCACGAATGGCGGAACAGAGTTTATTCGAACATACCTTATATTTTGTATACCGTGTTTGAGTTTCTTCACAACAGGAGTTTGACCAAGACGAAACGTACGGAAATAAGTTGAAATGATTTAACTTAAGGGTGTTGACAATTGAGTTTTGGTGGTTTTTGGATATTATCTCTGGTAATACACTCTATTAATGTATGCAATATGCTTCCTCAAAATTTACAAAACGAATTAGGCCAAACTAATGAAAAATGTAATAAAACGAAAGAATCCGGCTAACTTCAATAACAAGGCCTTTTCAATATGTCAACAACATTCGTTCAATAAACTGAAATATTTCGCTCGATATCGATGAAATCAGTGAGTCATTACTTTTTGAATGAACATTCCACAGAAACTTAATCATCCAAAAGTATTTTGACAAATCTCCAACGTTAGGGAGCAGCGAACGATAATTGCTAAATAATTATAATTCATATAGAACACTTGTAACGACCCTTCTTACATAAAACCTCGATGTGTCTTGTGGTCAATTGCCATACCTAACCAGGTGTAACTTAACCTTTAGAATAAAACTACAGATTTTTGCATGCTTGACTAGATGTAAAAAACAAATTACACTTCCATTTAATCTTATTACTCGTTAGCTGCAAGAATGGCTCGTAAACCATTGGAACAACAAAAGCAGAAAATTAAATTATGACTGTGATTGCAATTGCACGTACCTTTCAACAAATACCAAAGTGTGCACCATGGCGAGAGAGAAGAGTCGCCATACCATCAATATATAAAAAAAAAAAATTCCAATGCATCGTAGTACATATCTTGTGTGCAATCGATACAGAAGCCGGAGCTAATTAGAATCATCTCAAGATGCGCTATAAATAGTAGCAAACACAAGCAACCACCAAGTACAGGAGGCTTCGGTGGGGCCTAAAAATAGAAAAGAAAGTCGGCGTCTGACAATTCTCAAGCACAGAACATTCCGTAGCCACCTACGAGCAGAAAAACTGTGTACGACATGGTGGAAAGGAAAGGGATAGGCACGGCCAATGCCAGTCTCTAACAGGTTGGGAATATATCCAAGACTCGGATTCAGACACACGCTCGGCACCAATGGAAAAGCACTTGCAACAGCTGAGGCAATGTAAACAGAACGGGGAGAAAGAATCTCGGCTGCTGCTGCTATGAATGGACTAGGGCTTGTTCAGTAAATCTGTGTATTAACTACTGAGCAAACTCCGTCCCGCTAACGTCACAAACGCTAAATCCTGCGTCATTGTAAGGGACACACGGGTGAGCAACGAAAAGGGATCAGGCTACGCGTAGGCACAAGACGACGTAAAACAGTTTTTGTTTTTCTTTACACATCCTGAACGTCTTTTTTTATCAAATCAATTTCAGTTCATATGAATCTGCTCGGCTCGAATTGTAAGTTGAACTCCTTCAAGCCGCAGGGGTCGAGGGCGAATAATTTATAGCTTCACTTCTCTGAAAAGTTCCTTTTTTCTCAGAAACATCTCAGGCAATTTGGGTATTAAAATGATTCCAGAATGGCTCAAATATGCCAACTTTTTATACCTTTCTTCTTGGGATAATCCCGCAAATAAATCAAGGAAAATCTGCTTGGTTATATTTTGAATTTTATGTCGTCAAACTTTTGAATTATTTTGGCGTGAGTGTTGTTGTTTTTTGAACACTGGTGAGGATGAAAAGTAAATTGAATTGAGGAATTTGTGAGAAAAATCTCTTAACGTGAGGAGGGGGGACTCTGTTTATGATAATGGGCGGTTTAAATAAGTCGAAGCAGACCCATTTTCACGGTGGTGTAAGTATGGTTGAAACACGTTTGAAAAATTAGAAATTTAATCCCCTTTAGAAATTTAGTCCCCTAATTATACAAAAGTTGTTTAAAATTTATACTTAACCTTTGCTAATCTTATCTTCTTACGCGTTACAGAGTAGAGTGTTACCAAGGTATTTTAAAACAGTCGCTTAAGCATCCGGTAGAACCCCCGATCCATCTTTTCTTAAAATAGCATCAATGGCGGCTTCTACGAAACTTCTAACTATGTTGGGAATAATAATAGACAGTAGTAAGTGATGCAATAAATGAATATGTTAACAAAAAGTTGTATACACATCTACCAAAAATGTCTCAATTACAAATAAAATCCTCAGCAGTAAGAGCTGTTCATCAAGATTTTATATTCCTTCAAAAATTTCCCCGAAAGCCTTCGGAAAACTGAAAAATTACTCTCAAGTACGTACCGTATTGAAATTTGTAGGCGTCACAAAAGTACACGATTTTCTTCTTGTTATTTAAATTGAGCATTGTAACCACTGGAGAAGGTAATAAAAGTGTAGTATACCTTCAGGATCTATAGAATACACGGTCTGTGTAATAATTTCGTATAGTCGCCATATTGCGCAACATTTCTGTCATAATTGACCAACCATTTGACAGGCGATGAGTAAATTTCATTATTTTGAATTAAATTAAATTTTTTATGTGAATTTAAGGTTGTCAGGTGAATTTGAAATGTTTTCGATTTTTTGAAAATGAGGATGTCTACCGAAGGTCTTTTGCAACAACTTTTGGCAACAATTTTTTGAATTCCTTGTTAAGGTGTCTGCGATTTCACTACGCTTAACCTACGTTAAATGTTTTTAAATTTCACTTAGGCTAAGCACCTATTGAATAAAATAAAAAACAGGCAGGGGAAAAAACAAATGTTGTGCCTGGTTCCTAACACACCACATCGAGCAGAACAAAAACAAAGAAAAAAAAGGTTTTTGGCTTGCTTGATTAGATGGGCGTTGGTGCTAGTCAATGTATTCGTTATCGCACATTTTTCAATCATTCCCCGTATTTGAATAAAAAATTACAATGGCATAGCAAGAACCAGGCAGTCTTCACAGGTATGCTTGGTCCTGTTTTTTTTTTTGCTTTGAATGCTTCAGTGTGGGTTGTGGCATTTCTTGCCTTTTCGTGTTGACTGTTCTGCGTGGTTGATTGTGACTTGGCTTAACTTGTGTGCTCTGATTTTGCTATTTGCAGGGTGGACTACTTCACTTACAGCCATGTCCACATTATAGCAAGCATTTTTGAAAAACATATTGCTCACTCTGCTTTTATGTTGTGGATTCAGTGGGCTCGCGCTAGAAAATTACTATATTTTGTTTTCGACTTGCTCTGACGACTTCAGTGGGGGTTCAGCCTTAAACAACATTTTTAGTGTACTTCTAATAAACTATAATATTTTGGCCAAACTGACGTAACACCATTTGACATTTCATTGTGCACAGACCTTGTATTCTCTAGACCATTGTGTGCTCTTATTTAAATAAACTATTTCTTTTTGAGGTACATGTCTCTGTCGTCAGTGGTATAAGAGAGAGTTTTGCCTTCCAAACGATAGTCGCAGGGTTGATTCCCGACTGTGGTGGCGACTTATTGTTGTTTTTTGTTTTCAATAGATAAAGATTTAAAAACCATTGGAGATTGCAGAATTGTTTCAGTGATTTGGAATCCACATTTTGGATCTTGCATTTTTTTTATCGTATTAGCTGAAGCTTTCCTCCTGTCCCATGCAACGTAAGTGGTTAGTGAAACTAGAGATTCCCGTATACAGGGTGTTTCGCATAATAATAAGTGCAAGTCCAAAATAAGTGCCGTAAAAGATCTCATCTAGACAAACAAAAAATTGTATGGAAGAGGGTGCAATCGCAATAGTTCGGAAGACAGGGTGATTCATAAATTCCAATATATGTACTTCTAAGGAATATGCAGATATAATTTACTTTTATGGTGTATTAGATGGTAATGACGAGGTCGTCGGTGGAGTAAGTGATACCGAGACGACGTTCCAGCCCAGATGGCTCAGGTTTGAATCCTATCGGCGGCGACCCATTGTGGTTCTTTTCTACTGACTAAAGATTACGATAAAAAGAGCAGAAAAAATTTCAGTTGTTTGGAATCCACTTTAAGTTGTTCAGAATCCACTGCAATCGTTGTCTCGAACCGAGTGAAGTATTTCTCCCGCTCCATGGGCTTTTGTTTTTTTTTACGATATGGCCAAAGCCTAGGGGACAACCCTTTGATGCGTTAGCATGGTTTTGGCCGTAAGGGAATTTAGGGCTTACGGCAATGTGAGGGAGAGAGAGAGAGAGATGGAAATGATAGAGCAGCTGTACAGCAATATCGAAGTAGATTCCCTCATCGAAGTGAACTGCAAAGAGCGGTATTTTCGCGAGCATTTTGGAGATTAAGAGAAAACGGAAATGTAACTTGAAGCAGTACGGAATTGCGATCCAAGAATATCGGAAGATTCTGCCGACGACCAGCAGCAAATATCCACCCTCGTTAGACGAAACCCTGAAACGAACGAACACGAGCTGAGTCGCAAGACGATTAGGCATCTCTTCAGTTTTAGTTTAGAGGGTTATTTATCGAGACGAATTGCACCCCTATCACCCTGGGACACTAGAATACTGGAGCAGATTCCGAAAGAAGTTTGGATTTTTTGACTTGATTTCTGGAATGTGACATACAGAAAAAGGCGTTTCTGAACTGAATCTGTGGATGAATTAATCGCAATTCACCAGAGATTCTATCACAAACCTCGGGGTTTTTATGGATGAGGTTATCTTCGTCATTCACTGAAAGGGTGCGACAGTTCTGCCACACTTAAGAAGTTTTCTCTAGAACTTCCTGTAGGCTTCCGTCCTATAAGCTTGTTATGCTTTTCATCAAGGGTTTTTAAAAAGCTTATGTATACACAAAATCTTGATTTAATCGAAAATAGTAATCATCTAACATGTTGGCAATCTGAATTTCGCTCATCCTGCAGATGTAAATCGGCGGTTTTAAAAGTAACCACCGATATTAGGAGAGCTATGGGCCAGAGCAATTTTAAGGCCTTAGTGATCTTGGATTTTTCAAAAGCATTCGACAGTGTTAATCACCACATCTTCAGGCAAAAACTCTTGACATCCTTTTTCTTTAATGCGTTAGCTGCCTTTATTGTGTGGAGTATCTCAGGGGTCAGTAATAGGTCAATTGCTCTTTAGTTTTTATATCATACATTTGCCAAATGTGGCATACGACGCTATACATAAGGAGGCCCATTGGTCTCCTAGAAGATTGCGCAGCTATTCTAAATGACGACTTAGACAAAATTACCACGTGGACAGAAAACAGTGCACTATTATTAAATTCATATAAATCTCAATGCTTGATCTTCTATAATTCCAATTTCGATGTTACTGGAATCCACTCGGTACTATTAATTGGTGTGCTGCTTCCAATGCCAAGTAAAGTCACTAATATTGGAATTATACTCAACTAGAACATGAAGTGCTGTAATAATGTTTACGCGATGCTAAATAAGATCTACGCTGGATTGTGTAGGCTTCAGCTCTCTGTTCACATCTTATCTAGAACTTTGCGGCTAAAACTTACAAAAACTCTTATATTACCACATTTCACTTTTAGAAGTCTTGTTTTTTTCTAAGCTGAAACATACTAAGGAACACGGCCATTTCCAGGAACAATTACCGATCATTTTAATTTCTTACCTGCAGGTAGGTAATAGGTATGTGCATTGTATGCTCAAGAATTTTCAGGTAAATTCGAAAAGGTGGTGGGGGTAATAATTTAAATTCGAAGGGAAGTCACTTCTTCTTTGTCGTGTGGAACTTCTGTATGGTAAAAGTTCAAATTCCTCACTAAAGAGAATTTTTAAAGTACTGATTTGTTTTGGGAAATATGGAGCCGGGTAGTATCGTCGCCATCTCACCTCCAGCGAAATTCTTTTAGCTTAGTTACAAAGTGGTAGAACATAAGCTGACGTAGCAAGAGCTTTTAATGTCAATAAAAACGTTATTTGCCGATTGTGGCAGCAACAGTCTGAATCAAAATCAGAACAACACACTCATATAAGTCCAGTCAACAACGTCGGCAAAAGATCGCTCTTCAAGCTCGATGGTATCCGACACTGACGGCTCGCCAATTAGTTGCAAACCTCGCCACAACACACAGCGTAATGGTTAGCGGTCAAACAATCTGGAATAGATTGCATGAGTCCGGTCTTCATTCTAGTCGACCCTTAAGATGTCCAGCCCTTCGATGTGGAACTCGAGTCAGGCGTGTTCAGTGATGTGAACAGAATCAAAATTGGGATTTGGAACAATGGTCCAACGTTCTGTTCACCGATGAATCTCGGTTTAGATTTCACTCATATTCAAGACGTATGCGAGTATGGAGGCGATCTGGAAATTCAGAGCAGTTGAGGAAGTACATAGCTACGGACGAGATATTGTTATGGTATGAGCTGGGATAATGATTGACGAGCGGACTTCTCTCGTTTTCCCTGAAGGCAACTTAAATGCAGCGGGATATATTAGGGAAATACTGGAACCTGTTGCTCTTCCGTTCGCACAGGAAATTGGTTCAGAATTCATCTTAATGCAAGATAATGTCAGAGCTCATACCGCAAGAACCGTGAGAGAGTGGTTCCACTCAAATGAAATCAAAGTTTTACCGTGGCTTGCTCAGTCACCGGATTTAAATCGCATTGAACGTACATGGGATAGGCTTCAAAGATCTTGAACAAGATTTGTCATCAGTAGTATCCAGATGCGACCTATGTGATTTGCTTCAAGAGCTTTGGAGACTTATACCCCGTGATTTCCTCGAAAACCTAATTCTTTCAATTCCAAGGAGATGTCAAGTTTTTCTATCTGCAAGAGGAGGCAAGACCTCTTACTAATTTAAGGCTAAATAATGGACAATAAATATAAAATAAAAACGAGTATGTTAATTATATGAATTTTGGAGACAATGTGGGAAAATTATAAATTGTAGGTACCATTAAAATTTTGTCCCGAGCGGTTCCGATTGCAATCCCCCCCCTCTTCTTTAATTTTTATTTGCCTTGTGAGATCTTTTACTCCACTTATTTTGGCATACCTTATGCGAAACACCCTGCATACCATCGGGGCACCCAAAAGTCTAGTAATTTTGCTTATCGTCCTCTACTGTATTCATAATTTATACTGTTTAAAGAAAACTTTGTATACTGAAAAGACCAATGAAGAATTCTAGCAAAGTTGTTTTCACTAAAACTTTTTATCTCCTCGGAAGAATTTCCTAGCTGCAATATTTTCTTTATTAGTGAAAACTTTTCATTCGAGAAAACTTTTACGAAGAAAAATTTTAGTGTACACATGCCTTTAGATCTCGCATTTCGTTGTGAAAAATAAATGCAAGTGAAACTATAGCTTAATGGGAGTTTAGAATCACCAGACATTATCCTGGAGGCTACTATTATTCTGTCTCGAAAAAGAAACCATGCCAACGGGGTTGAACAACTAAACCCTAAGCAAATGTGCAACCACAAGTCTTTCGGCTTGTGGATTTTGCAAAATTTCCTAAAATTTGTCTAAATACTTTCTTGCCTTCTAAATTAACACAATTAACAAAATTAGCACCTCCGTAACAAAATTAGCGCAAATCTAATTGAATACAATTTAAAGAAGTTTAACAATACTTACTCCTCCACCTCCTATGATTTGTATTGTTGCGTGTGTGTTGTATTTATTCTGAAAAGAAGAAGAAACAATTATTAATAAAATTATGAATAAAAATGGCAAAGAAAATAAATAAAAGTAAATTCGATTTAACGTTAAAGCCATTAAACTAGAAAACAGCATCAATTTTCAGCTCAAAAAGCTTCTCCTTCGTCTCTAAAGTTGCCTAAGGCAACGCACATATGATGCCAGGTAATCTTATCTTTTCAATTTAATGAATGGTTCGCTAAATAACTGTGGTTATGCGTATCGAACCGTGGAATTAGAGTAATAAACTTTTAGAGGCAAAAGCAATCTTGTCTTATGATTTTGTTTGGCTTAAGATCTTATCAGAATTCTACTGTAAGCCAAAAGACAACGTAGGTAGGTGCAACCTGTGAAGCTTAAGTTTTGTTGCCAGATACTATCGTCCGTTACCTGGCATAAATGCAGATACAATTTTTGTTTATGAAAATTCCTTCTTGAATTTTAAATATGCCATAGATAGCTATGCTTGTCGTGTACTTTTGTGTTCGTATCGAATAGCGGAAGTAAATATTGATTTTTATCTTAACTTAACCAAATTATTTTAAAGCTTTGCTATTATAGTTACCAATTTTGGACGTACTGATTAATCTTTGATGAAACGGAAGTCCTACTATAACACCCCAAGAGATCAACTCTCACTTAGCCCCGCCACAGTTACGTCCGCTCAGCGCTCGAACAGACCCGATTGTGCCCGAGGTCCAGAACGCCTTCTATTTCTGTAATGTCTCTAAGGTCCAATGTCTCACCTATTTAAGTTCTTTAAATTGATTCTTCCATCTATATCACAGCACCTGCTTCACTTCTTCAATAGCATTTTCACTACAACAGTTTTCCCACGTGCTTGGAGGCGGGCCTTGGTTCGCCCAATTCCTAAGAAAAGCCACGCATCGAATATTGCTAACTACAGACCAATTACTTTGGTACCACCACTCTAGAAGGCTTGGCAGACTCTAGCAAAGGAAAAAAATGACGGACTACTCCCTGAACCGTCGGACCGTCTCTATGGTCGCCAGTCCGGGTTCCGCAGGTCGCATAGCACTACCACTGCGCTTGTGGATATTTGTGAGGAGATACGAATAAACATACATAAACGCAAAGCTAAACTTTTGCTCTTCCTTGATTTCAGTAAGGTCCTTGATACCATCGATCATGCCCTGCTGTTCGCAAAAATGAAGGCAAGGTTTGAGTTTTCTTCATCGGCTTGCAACTTGATTTTCGCCTACCTTACTTACCGGATTCCTACCAATTTTCAGGGACGTTCCCCAGGGCTCAGTTCTTGGCCCCCTCCTTTTCAGTGTATTCATCAACGATCTCCCTGAGTTTGTCGGTAGTGGGTTGGTCCACCTTTATGCTGATGATGTACAAATTACCTCCTCCTCTGAACTGGGGCTGCTGCATGCCTGTGTAGGATTAATAAATAGGGACCTTCAAGCGATTTGTGATTGGGCGATCTGCAACAAACTTAACCTCAACGCGTCTAAGACGCAGGCTCTGGCTTTCTATCGCTTCCCTATTCGGGATCGCGTTGGGGCTATCATGTTAGGCAATGCCCTTGTTCCTCTCAGGGAAACCGTCACTAGTTTGGGCTAAACTTTAGATGAGTGCCTGACCTGGGCCCTCCACAGCAGTCAGTGGCTGAGGGCCTTTTTGGTCAAATCACTACTCATGCCAATCATTTGCTATGGATGTGAAACCTTTTCGGTGTGCAATGTAGACCATCTAAATAGACTGAAAATTTGTTTTAACACAGGCGTCAGATACATCTTCTCGTTGGACAGGAGATATCACGTTTCAGGTCAACATTCCTTGGGTGCTCTTTCATGGATTTCCTCTCCCTGCGGACACTTCAGCTGCTTCATCGGGTGCTAAGATCAAAGCTCCCCAATTGTTCTGTAGGTCCCACTTCTGCAAGTCGGTGAGATCCAGGTTGCCACTATTGCCGCCCTTTCAGTCTCGGACTATGGATTTATCCTTGCAGATTAGGGTGGTTCGTTTGTGGAATCGACTACCTTTGGCGCACAGATACCTGGGGTCGTCGAGTTCCTTTAAGGCTAGGTGTCTTGATATGTTTCAGGGTTAATGACAGAAACTGACTCCTTACGCCAATCTATTTAGAGCCACTCTAATTTTTGGGCTTTTTCAGATCAGAAAGGAGGTAGTAAGAAGTACTGCGCTATATTCGGAGGCTTATTAACGTCTAGTTCACATGTCGAAGCATATCACCGCCTGAGTGCCACAGGGATCGGTGCTAGGATCACTATTGTGCTATATGATGGAGGATGACGTTGGGCGGCAATTGTGGGATTCTCTGACGACGTAGTAATCGCAGTTATCGCTAAACATCTGAACGACGTAGAGTGGGCAACCAACGAGTGAATGCAAACCATTAAAATATGGTTGGAAACACATGGGTTGGAGCTGATAGTGCATAAATCGGAACCCGTACCCATCAAAAAGAGAAGTTGTGACAATCGCAACTACTTCTAGCTAGAGTGGTTACCTCAATACTGTAGTACGTAGCACCAATCTGGGCTATGAAGCTAAAGTGCTATAGAGAAACACTAACAACTGTTTCCCGACGTAGAGCTTTAAGAGTCCCCAGCATCTTTAGGATAACGTCGGATGAGACAGCGTATGTGGAATGCCACCGGTGGAGATCTTGGCAAATGAAATGCAGCGGTTATATAAAAGAAGAGCGGCTGCTCCTCAGACCACCAGGGAAAGCGGATGCATAGATTAATTCCAAGGATCGAGCTTTGGATAATGTGGCGCTACGGCAATGATGCGCCACGTATGAAGGTCCGGAGCACGTATAATTCTCTTGCCCATTACAGGAGCGCTTTTAAGTGGTACAAACGCTTATATCAGAAATATTTCACTCCCACGAGATCTGGAATGCAATAAGAGAAATAGTTGCATCCAGATTGAGTTTAGAAGAGCGGAAAAATAGAGAAAATCCGGCAATTCAGAGGTAGAGATTTTGTTGAGTGCTGAGCCTTCAGTGCTAATACCCGCCTCGTGAAGTACAGTCTAACGATGGTTCCGTGGGGGAAATCTGGTGAGGAGAGGTGGTTTTAGTGGGTTTATGTTCCACATTTCGGCTTTCGACGTCTCCATCTCTCCGCGTGCTCGTGCGACCTAGAGAATGAGACAATTACCCTTTTCTTAGGTAACTATTAACGAAACTCTAACTCTAAATTCTAATCCACAGACAGAGTTGCAAACTAAAACATTACCCACAATATGGAGTTTCGCTAGGCGAACTAAAGGCCTTGTGAGCCAGATTAAAATAGATGGCAGACTTTATTCCTAAAGTATGTAAGTACAATGGGCCCCTTGTGGTCTACGTATAGAGGAAACTAGTGTTGGGTCTCCTTAAAATTTACATATACAAGTGAAGGTTGCTTGGATAAAACTTATGAAGGCAATTCTATCACAGTAATTATATCAAAAACACTTCTCGTTCATAGTAGAAAATTTGGTATCGTAAGGTGTTTAAGAAAGAAAGCTAAATCCGGAAGAGGCTGATATGACAGATAGGAGGGTAAACGCTCGATTATTCAAACAACTTTTCCAGATTTTTAACCAAACTATCTTCTTATACTACAAGCGTTTGCTTACTAACACTCTCGTTCAATACAAGGAGAAAATTAGTTCTGTAGAACAATTATTTGTGCACCAAACACTGGATGGACAAAAAAAACGAAATCAGCCTTAATACGGTCATAAAAACTGAGGTTTCTCTTACAAAGTTGAGGTATTCGATAAATCCCATGTTGCGATTACATTACCAGTCAGAATACTTTCCAATTGCTGGTCAATGCCAGAATTTTCATGCACAACACAGTGAGAGCTTACTTAACTCTTGTCCGTTTTCAGCATAGTTACAAAAAAAAACCAACGATAATTTGACGTAAATTTAGCTTACAAAGTCCACATCTGTGCGGTGGCTACTGTAATTTGAGGTGGGAAAATATTATCTCGAAAAAAATCGTTCATCTATTATTGCTATCGATTAATATCACTACTTTGTTACAAAACAGAAAAATATACTGATTTATTAGGTAGTGCCAAGGCAGCTTGCAGAGCCCCATTAATAATAGGCTCAGCCGCTCAGTTCAAAGTTTTCAGCCAATTTACCTGCAAAAGTGCTGACGGCGGTCACGTCACCAGAAAACACCCAGCACACCAGTTCCACTCACTTCTCTCCATCATTTTCTTCGTCCGCTTACGTAAAAGGCAATAGAAAAACCAACTACTGCCGAGCCCAAAAAGTTGATTATTCTCTGGAAAGTCGTCAAGTTAACATAAAGAAGAAATCCGTGAACGACGCGCGTGCACGATACCTAAAACTCCAGATTTTGACACAGGGTGCACTTTGATTTCCAGTTGTTACCTGGAGCAAAAGTTTTAAAATCCAAAAAAAAAAACTAAAAAAAAACAAACAAAAAACAGTACGAAGTTCAAAATTCACTTCTTTTCTGGCAGATCTGGGCACACCTGGTCAAAGGCGAGCAGGTGAATGTTCTCAGGATGCTTTGTGGTGTATGCTGGTGAATGGCTATGACAAGATATTTTTGTATTTGCTCAAGGGCACATGCGAAAATCCGATGCATCTGTTCAAATCAACCAGAAATTTTCCTCAATTTTCGTTGTAATTCACCTTCCTCGTTGTTGTCGTCGTCGTCGTCTTTATAAGCGAGAAATGTTTCTTCCTGGCAAGCAGGTGTCTTAGATTTTTAACAGTCAGAATTTTTTGGACAGATTTCTTTTTGCTAGGGGAAAAATATGTCTCTTGCTGGGGGATTAGCAGGTTTGACACATGGTTTGAATGGCCTTTTTTTTATGAGTTTTTTTTTGTTGCTATTTACCTACCTGTTAGAGAACAAGTAGTGCCACATGCAAAATACTGAAGTTAGTTTTTTTTCTGAGTGCTATCGACTTGGATTTGATTCATTTAAATAAGTTGAGAAATATATGACTTGTTTGATATTTCACGTGTAGTTAGTCGTAATGAGACAAGTCTAATTGAATATTGAAATTGGCAATGGGCCATTGATCGCAACCAAAATTAATGGGCCCTCTCTCTCCGTGATTTTGATTTTGGCCTCAACAAATCCGTAAAGTTCGGTGAGGGCAAATCAAGTTTTACACCTTGATTTGATCGGTTGTTGGTGGTTGAACGATGAAACTTGTTTGTGATCGCTTTTTTTTCTTCTTCTTATTTAAAATAATTTTTTTTTCTTCTTATAATTTTTTTAACATAAAGTAAACAACTGGTATTTTGAAGGTGAAACAGATTTTAATGTGATTTGAGAGGATTAAAACTTGTCTTTCGTTCGTATTTGCATATTTTTTGGCAAGTTCACTAAAACACCATTTCAGGTGTTCAGATACGGAGCAGACACAATTTAATACATTGTAAATTATATTTGTTGATTTTCTTCTTGATTTTTCACATAAATTTTAAAGACGTTTTAACAACATGAAGAGATTTATAATATTTCTTCCATTTCTTCATATTTTTTTATGTTTATTTATAATGTTTATAAAAATACTACACTTGAAGAAACTCATTTATTTTTTTATTTAGGATTCATCAAATGCTGATTACATAAAGCAAACTTACGTGCAAACCTAAATCTATATACAAAATCTTAACTAAACTGACCCATCAATTGGCTTTTTATTATGCCCTTCGACAAGAGAAAGTCCATATGATCATAAACGAAATTTAAAATGCGGCACATAACTGCAACTGGCTCATTAAGTTAATAAGGTGGTGCGAAATATGGAGGAATCATGACTCCTCAAGGAGCGTGACGGAGAAGAAACGTTAAAACATGTTAGCGATTCGGGAGAGTTAATAGCCCCCTGCAGACACTCGAGCACAAAAACAGCCCTGGCTTTATTTCGTCGGGTTTCCAGGGAATCCAAAGATATCAATTTAAGTCTATCAGCGTAAGGAGGCAGAAGTGGGTCATTATTCCATGGTAGCTTACGAAGAGCAAACCTTTTAAAAACCCTTGTTGGACGGACCGATACGCTTAACATGGAATCCATAAAAAGGAGACTAAACTGGGCTAGCATACTAAAGAATAGGCCTAACAAACGTACAATAAAGGATTCGAGTGATATGTGGATCGTTTAACTCCTTAGACCACCTCTTTATCAAGCCCAAAGTAACATTAGCCTTACTAATAATAGTATCAATGTGATTGTGGAAAAAAAATCGAGAATTAAGCAAGACTCCCAAGTCTTTGGATTTGTCAAGTCTATTCAAAAAGTCGTCCAAGTCCGAATTCAAGAGGCGGCAGATCATTCGAAATAGAACGAAATAGCATTGCACCATCGGCGTATCACAAGATTCTCGAGTGTGATGTATGTAAACAATGAACAGTAAAGGACCAATGGACTACCCTGTGGCACCCCAGAAGTTATACGAATCGAAACCGTAAAATTCCATGACGCAAAACTTGTTTGGAGCGCCCAGACAAATACGAGCGTATTCAATGACTAAAACCATCAGGAAAACCAAGAATCGCCAACTTATGAAGGAGAATTTTATGATGGATTCGATCAAAAGCTTTACTGAAGTCGGTGAAATTACAATCAACTTGGTTAGCATTTTAATAGATGATATGATATGAATTCCAGTAAGTTAGTTGTAGATTTTCCGTTAATAAACCCATGTTGGAAAGAAGATAAGAAGAGCTTACAGTGAAAGTATAGGACCTCATATACAATGGTCTCAGAAAGCTTAGCTAGACAAAAAAGGTTTGCGATGTGCCTATAATTAGATGTATCAGAGTTATTGCCCTTTTTATGCGTTGGAATAATAACAAGGAGGTTCCAATAATAAAGGAAAATGCCACTATGGAAGGATAAGTTAAATAAGGATGATAGGACAGAGACAAAAGACATACCACAACGTTTCACAATAGCAGTAGGAATGCTCAGTGCCACTCGAGAAATTATCAGACAATTTCGAAATATGTTTAGCAGTCATAGCATCGTCAAAAATAAGATTCTGGGCTTGAAGAGAAGTCGGCGAAAGCCTCGTTATATAAGTAAACTCACTACAACTAATATCACAAGGGTTATGAAAGAAAGCAGCTTTAAGAAAGTCACTAAAAAGATTAGGGATGGTCAATGGGTCCTCATCACTCATGGAACCAACGTATAAAATAGAGGGGACAAGCACGGAATTAGCCCTGCTCACTACGAAATCCACGTGGTTCTAGAAGGGGGCGGGAATTAAGGAGTACCTCCAACTTATCTGACCTACTTAGGACGCAACCGTCCCAAGAGTAGTGGAAGAGGATGGGACATCTTCGGTGAGTAAAGGTCATTCGGTGAGTTAAGGTCATTTGGTAGGATTAAGGGGGAGACGGTTGCTGTAGCACCAGTCGTATAAAATGCGGATATCGCAACTGGAAGGGCACAGTCATCGGCGCACGAGACTACGTGAAAGATTTTTGCATCATCAGCGTAACACAATATTCTGGAACCAGCCAGGCATAATGAGACATCATTAATAAAGATGATGAAGACGAGAGGGCCAAAAATGCTGCACTGGGGCACCCCGGAAGAAACAAGCATTTCTTTGGATTGGGAACAGAGCACGTCCGGACAAGTAGGAGGACAGCCAATCGACAAAAATTGGAGGAAAACCAAGAAGATGAAGCTTGCAAACGAATATCTCGTGATCAATTCTGTCAAACGCCTTACTGAAGTCAGTGAATATGCAGTCAACCTGAAAGCCTGACTCAATCAGGGGCACGTACGAATTCGAGCAAGTTGGTTGTGGTAAACTTACCCTTGATGAAGCCATGCTAAAAACAGCCAATAAAGGGTCTGCAGTGAAAGCGACTGAGGCTCAAATACCTTCGTAACATGGCACAGGTTAGCAATCGGTCTATAATTGGAGATGTCAGACTTGTCGCCCTTCTTGTGAAGAGGGATTATCGCAGAACTTTTCCACCGCGAGGGGAAACTACCGCAGCATAGAAACAGCTTAAACAGATAAGATGAGAAATCGAAGAACAGCACTTTTTCAACAAAGACGAAGGGATCCCATCAGGGCCACATGCAAATCCATCGGGCAAATTCGATAATTATTCAGCGATCGTGACGTCGTCGAAGACTAAGTCCTTGGGTTCAAGGGAGGTGTGAGAAAGCCTGGTCAAATGGGTAAAATCCGGAAAAACGGTATCACAGTCAGAATCAGAGAACGATGTAAGAAAGAAATCGGTAAAAACCTTAGCCACAACGTTGGGGTCGTTGCTTTCGAGATCGCCGAGTCTGAGAGAGAAAGGGTAGCCGTCAGAGTGTCGCTTAGAGTTAATTAAACTACAAAACTGTTTGGGGCTTGAATGCAGAGTGTATCGCATCCTCGATAGAAATCGATTGTAAAACAACAGCAATTCGCGAGAGTACCAAAAATAAAGGTCGTGGTAGGTCTGGTAGTCCACGTCGGACCTAGAAAAGCAGAACCTTTTCCCGGCCTTACTCTTTATATTTTTAAGCTGTCCATCCAGGGCTGAGACGAGCGGGGGGGGAACCAGAAGAGGAGACCGGTACACATTGAGTAAAGCATGTATAGAGCAGGAGTCAGTCAAGCCTAAGAGAAACGCTGATGTCATTTTAAGCTCAATACTTCAACAAAACGAGCACAAGAGAGTTGTCCCTTTAAAACACATGAAAGTTGCAGAAGAGAGACACTTTTTATCGTGTTCACATGGTCAGAACATTTGTAGATTAATCTCAAGTAAAATCTAATTTAAGACTTAAAATATATTTCGAGATATATTACGAGAAAGTACAATTCTCCAAACTTTTCCTTATGTCTACTGTGGCAAGTTTTGGTTTGTTTACACCACCAATGGTCAGCTGTTAATGTCAGCTTCCGGGCTTGTATCTAGAGTAGGCAGTGATTAAAGCAATTAAAATTTATAGGCAAAATAACATAGTAAATGTAGTAATTATTATTGGCAAAAACCGTAGAAACAATCTTTAGCGATAAATAAATAGAATAAATAATCTATTTCGATACTGATTTGACTTTTTTCTGAAATTTCGTTCGCAACAGACGACGGTTTCGGCAATTTAACCTCACGAGCACTCCATCTAGTCAAAATTCATCAAGCGTACCAACTGCGTGTGACAAAACTGATGAGGATTTAATGAAAATTCCAAACAGTGGTTTCGACAATTTTTTTAAGTGATGTGCTTACTAAGTGCTCAAAAATTGTAACGCGGATTATTATAAAAAGTCTTCTAATTTATAACGAGCAAATTATCGGCAATATGAGTGGTGAAATTAAATATAATTCGCAATTAACACCTGGTGTTTCAACAATAGAAATAAAACAAATTCTTTGTTTAAGAACAATGGATTAAATCAGCCGGAAAATTTCTTTTTTATACTTCTGACATTGCAAAATGTTTGTTTATATGCACACTTATTATATGGGAATTGTGTTACCATTAAAAATTAAAGGTGAAATGAAGGACGCTTTAGAGGAATTAGACAATCATAAATATCGTCATATCTCATGCCTTGTTTTCTAGAATGAGTCGTCAGGATTGCCAGATAAAGCAACTCTTTAGAATATAATAACTCCAGGTGGTTCTGGCAATTTGTAAAATGCAAACGTAAAACTGATGGCAACCCTTTCTCATTAAGTCTAGGTGATAGGAGTAACACTGATCCTCTTACGATTGCCAACCTCTTTGACTACTTCTTTATAACTGCGTTCTTGGTAGAAAGCTGTTATATTAGTTTTAAGGATTTTACCGACTTGACGTGGTTCCCACCAAAATCCCTTGGAAAAGATCTCGCATCTAGATGACAGTTTCGCGGCTGGCCCTGACTCGGTCTTGAAGAACTGTAGTTCGTCTCTTGTCCCTATTTTCTGTGATTTGTTCAATTTATCCATCCGTCGTGGCATTTTTCCAAATCCCTGGCAGATCTCTATAATTACTCCACCGCATAAAAAAGGTAACTAGTGTGATATCACGAATTATAGGCCTATTGCTAACCTGTGTTATATTTCCAAGTTATTTGAAGCATTAATTTTTGATGTCCTTCGTTTTCATTGCAAAAGGTAAATCAACTGCAACGAACTTACTTGAGTTCTCGAATTTCTGTATCTCTGTCATCGAGTCTGATTGACTGCATTTTTCTGATTTCAGTATGACTTTTGACAGAATTAACCACAGGACTCTTACACACAAAGTTCACCTACTTGGGTTTCCCTCCCCGACTGGTTAGGCTCCTATTTGTCTCATCATATACAAAGCGTTTTATTTCGAGGTGCTCTCTCCAACAGTATCTATAATATTTCAGGGGTCCCACAAGGCAGTCATTTATGACCTCTACTTTTCATTATTTATATTAATGACATATCGACTGTTTTGGATGGTTCCAGGCTTCTTTGTTATGCTGACGACACTAAAATTGTCTGAATTATTTCTCACGTAGCCGATTGTGCCCTCCTGAATTCCGACCTGGACAATTTCTATAAGTGGTGCTACTTTAATTTTTTATCACTCAATATAGACAACTGCACTACTATTTCCTTTCTACGTAAGACAAACCCATTGGTTTTTAACTATACCATAGATGGACGCTGCCTTGCTAGATTTAAGAAAACAAAAGACTTCGGCGTTTGGCTAAATGCTAGTTTCTCCTTTGATGACTAATTCGATACAAGGTTTTATTAAAAGGTGGTCAAAGGAATTCGACAATCCGTATATCACGAGGCTACTTTATTGCACTTTTATCAGATCAATTTTGGCGTATGCTTGTATTTTTTGGTCTCCCTTTGAGGCAGTTCAGCAAAGATTTGTCAGATTCGCTCTTCGTGGACCTTCCTTGTCCTGCCTCCGTACGTAGATATGCTTAAACCCATCGCTTTAGACAGTCTTGAGAATAGACGCGAAGTTTTTAGTATTGTATTTGCAATCGACTGTCTAGAGGGCAGTGTGCAATAATTTCGGATGGTGGCCATGTTGACTGTAATGTCGCTGTCATAATCGGTCGATCTTCTGGCCGGTGAGGTGTGAATTGAATATTTTGAATTAAAGGAGTTTTAGTTTTACACGAATTAAGTTTTTTAGGAAATTAAAACTGCCTTGTTATGTTTCGATATTTACAGCAAAGATTTTAGTAAATGATACCATAAAACAAATAAGTATTTCTTAAAGAGACATCGGAAACGGAGTTGGATCAATTCGTTGAGCCGCACGACCACCATGTTGGGCCCCAGGTTCGAGACCAGGTCTCCCCGTGAGCTTTTATTAAGAAATTAAAATAGTCCACTCCGTCTCTGGGCTGTTGTCTAGGTCGCAGCAATGCAAAAACAAGACTTTCAAGTTTCCTCACTTCCCTTACCCTAATTCCCTTCCGGCAAAGCTATGCTAACGCATCAAAGGGTTATCCCCTAGGATTTGGCCACATCGTATAAAAAAATCAACTATCGAATAATTATTTGATAATCAAATAACAAATAATTATTTGAATTCATCAAATAAGGAATAATTATTTAATTATCACATTAAAAAATAATTATTTGAAATTCAAATAATCGACGCCAAATAATTAAATAATTATCTGCGTACAATTCTCCAAATAACAAATAATTTTTGTACTCAAATAAATTTTTATTCGATTTTTCAATTTATTTGAGTTTTTAGCTTTTATCTTTAATCGAATAAAAAATGCCCATCTCTGGTTTGTAGTGTAGGCCGCTATGACTTTAGGGTTTTGTCTTTTGATTGTTTTCGTTGACTTTAGGCGCCTTTGTTCTTTTCAATGTGTGGACTTCTTGTATGGAATTAAAGGGCAAAGATGGTCTTTTGAATTTTAATTTTTCAAGCTCAGTACGGGCATTTATGTCCCATTTTATCAAATGTTACAAATATGCGACGTAAGAAAATGTCAGTTAAGGAAGATTTGACTAACTCAGTGAAGTGGGCTTAGTCTTGGTTAGTCAGCGCAAATCAACTGTCAGAAGGGGAATCGAACTGCGACTGATCATATCTCAACACCAGCATGACTTACAAATCGTACTTTTACCAATACCAATCGAACGCTGAAGCTAATTTAGAGACGACCTCGTTCTTTCCAAGAAATAGGCACTATTTAATAAGTAATTTCCCAGTTGTACTTACAGTTGCCATTTAACAAACATATTCGAAATGAAACTAATGGCCGTTTTCACAGTTCAAGCTTAAACTCAGTTTAACTCTTTAACAACGTTTCACTGCGGTAGCTTAAACATATCGTAAGCCTCCAATATCAATAAAGAAAACATAGTTTTTTTACAACTTTAATTATGATTTTAACAAAACCATTTAAAGCACCTCCTACTCTGTAAATTTTTCCTTGCCTTTTAGTATCAAAGATATCTTTTCCCTTTCAATATTTTCTACCAAAATTATCGATTTAAATCCAGTAGAAGTCTTCAATCACACCTGAGCAAATATAGCTCTCTACACAAATTATTGCTTTGTATACAGAAATTGTGCCTCAGGGTACTCTAGTGGAACCTAACATTTTTTCTTGTGTCTACTGGTAAAAAAATCGTATAAATTAATACTCCAGTGATGACTTCAGACTGGTAATTGCAAGGAGTAATTTGGATTACCGCATAAGAGGAAACTATAGCCAACTTATGTTTATCAAATAATAAATGGAAAGATTCAGTGCACTCAACGGCAACCATTCCGATATCGCTCCCTCTAAGCTTCGTTTTTACTGAAAATTCTTTATATAACAACTTTCGGCTACCTAATCTTGTTTTCATTGTTTTCGGTTGAATAGGTATTGCTACTTTGTTTAGAATAGATGCACAGACATTATAGAAAATATGATTTTTCCAGATTAGCATGATATTCGGATTAACGTGTCATAATTTTATTAATTACCGACATGATTTCTTTTGAATGGCCGTAACAACATAAATTCTGAAGATTGCAACGAGGTATCAGTATTGCATTTTAACTGCAAAATACTGTACGTTGACGACGATGTAAAAAGTAAGAATCAAAATTTGAATATAGACCTTGACCCGTCTTTTATTCGGGCAGCATAACTCACATATGCTGTCCAACGAGCTCCCATCATCTATTGAACCTGGATGATCTAAAAATATTTTTCTCTGATAAAGGAAAAGTCTATATTTCGTAAAATCGAGAAACAGCACTCACTATACAGTGCGATGTATAATGTTATGATTGCGAAAGTATTTAAACTTATATTAACGCCGCTTAGCAGCAAACGGAAAGTAGATAACCTTAGACTTCATGAAACAAAGTTGCAAAAATTGTTTTATTTGGGATATTAAAAAGGATTGTCTTAAAATGTAATTTTTAAAATGTTTGATAACAGAATCCGCAGTGGTTATACCTTATCATGTCCGAGTGACACATGTGACCTCGAATTTATTTTTAATTTAAATCATTTATTTGCTAATCGAATCACGTTTATTATATAATGTATAATGCGTTTTAAATAATGTCAATCATTTTAAATCATTTAATTAATTCTTACATGTTTTTTTGGCAAGACTTTTACAAAATTAACAACACACTTCAATTCTCTTAGCCATAAGTTGAAGTAAGAAGTATAAAACCGAACATAATTTATGCCTTTTTCCATGTTCGAGCCTCAATAAAAACGATGTTGTATGGAAATTAAGCTGAAAGTCTGTTACAGTTCGTCAAAGTTTGACTACTACAGAGCAAATTACAAAAGCTGATTTGATAATAAAAATTATGCAAAATAAAACAAAAATAAAATGAAAACAACAAAATCGATGGAATACTAAAGCTAACAATTTAATCTGACCTGATTCTTCAATTGATCCCTATAAAGATTAACGTCTATTAAATAAACGAGACAACGAGGAAACAGGATCGTAAAAAGCCATAGTTAGTACGGTGGTAAGGTACGTGGAGGAAATCATGATTCCTCAAGGAGCCTGTCGAAACATATATGTTGAGGGCACTCAAAACATCCGAAGAATTAACAGTTCCCATCAAGCAGTCAAAAGCAAATACAATTCTGGAATTGCCACGTCTTCCCTCCCTCGAAAGTCTCCAGTGATAAAAGCTTAAGTCTGTCAGTATATGGACGAAAAGGATCATCTCAAGGAATGTCACGCAGAGCAAAACGAACAAATCTACGTTAAAAAGCTTCAATTCGGTCTATGCGTGAGGTGACCAGACCGGGCAAGCGTACTCAAGAATGGGCCTAACAAAGGAACAATGTAGCAGTTCAGTAATGCATCGGTTGTTGAATTCCTTGAACCATCTCTTCACGAATCAGCACTAGCCTTATTCACAATTAAATCGATATGGTCAGAGAAAGAAAAGTGAGAATTAATGACAACTCCTTAGTTTTTGGTTTTGTCAAGTCTATGCTTATTATCCCTCAATAGTGTAGTTAAAAGTGCGGGAAAACGACATAGTAGTGTACTTTTCGATATTCAAGAAAAACCGATTACTAGAATACCATTTCTTTAAGGCGTCGACGTCAGAATTTAATAGAGTGCAATCGTCAACACCAGATATAGTACGAAGTACTTTAGCATAACAAAGAATTTTCAAAATTTGCCAAAACAGTATATACACATTGATGTAAATAATAAAAAAGCAGCGGTCCCAAATGGCACTCCTGAGGAACGCCAGACGAGTAATTGAGTTCAGTAGAAAGAGCCACACGGAATTTTACACGCTTGGTGAGATGAATCAAATCAGAAGATACCCACTTCATGAAGACAGTAGGAAAACCAAAAGTATAAAACTTTTCAATAAGAGTTTTATGGTTGATTCTGTCAAAAGACTTGCTAAAATCAGTGTATTTTCAACATGTCGACTAGAATCGATAATAGGAATGCAATAGTTACAAAATTCCATCAAATTAGTAACCGTAGACTTACCACCCTTAACAAAACTATGTTGAAAAGGACCAAGGAAACATTTGCAATGCAAATACAAAACATCACAAAGAAGCGCTTCAAATAATTTAGTAATGCAGCTACGGTTACTGATGGGCCTGTAGTTGTGAAGGGGTATAATTAACAAAAGTTTCCAGCGTTTACGAAAAAACATCACAATTTATGGATGAATTAAATAAATAACTAAGAACAGGTAACACAGACGGGTAGCAACACTTCAGAAAGTAAAAAGGTATGCCATCGGGACCACTGGTGAAACTGTCAGCCAAATTAGCAATGAGTTTCAAAACTACAGCGTCGTCAAATAACAGGTCTTTAAACTCAAGAGTAGTCGGTGGAAGCTTCGTCAAGTCAAAAAAATCCTTAACACTAGTATCACAGTGATCGACTAGAAAAGCAGTCTTAAAGAAATCAAAAAAGAGGTTAGCAATAGTTAGGGAGTCCCCCCTAGCAATGTTACCTAAGCACATGGAAGACCGATACCCGGCAGATTTACGCTTTGAATTTACAAAGCGCCACAACATTTTTGGGTCATTTCGTAACGCTGGGGGCTTGATTCTATCAAGGTAATTATTATAGGCAACTTCTAAGCTGAAGGTGAACTGATTATACAAATTAGAATAAAGTAAATAGTCGGCATCGCTGCTTGAGGAAGCAACCCTCCTCCAGGTTCAAGTTCTTCAAATGTTTCAAGTCAGCATCAAACCACGGTTGATTAGTTTAAGAGCCCTTAGATGACGAGAGAGGCACACAATTCCAAAAGCATAGATAAAGACCGTAATAAAAAAAGGAAACGACTTTGTCAATATCTCGTTCATTCAAAACAATAGACCAAGGTCATAATTCAGGAGGCAATCATTCAGTTTAGAAAAATCAGGTCTTCTAAAATTCAAGCAATAATCAGCAGATACAATAGAATCAAAAACAACCTGATCAAACGTGAAGATTGCGTTCGGGCTGGATGTTCAATTCGTGAACCAGGGACGTCAAACAGCGTTTCGCCTGTGTACCACAGGGATCAGTAGAGAACACAAAAATACGCCGAAGTCATTTTTAAAACATCACTGGACTGCGATAAACCGGCAGAAAAAACATCGTCGATGAAGTAAGCTGAAATCCCAGGAGCAGCACAAAACGAAGGCAGCAAACAGTCGTCATCGGTGGACCGACGACAGGTTAAAATAATAAGCTCATCAGATGGCCGCATCGCATCCGTAAGACTCTCAATGCATGAGACAATAGAATTATACACATGATGCGACGAGGCAGGAGGAATATAAACAACATAAATCCACTTCAGAGGGCAGCTCAAATCAACTCGCATAAACTCATAATTGCTAGAACCAAGAACACTGATGAGTGCGCACGGAATATCCCTGCGAACAGCGCACATAACCCCACCCCTAACTGGAGCGAGAGTATAAGCATGTTCGTAAGTTATCTTTTCTAGGGTTTCCATCAATTTTCGTTAATTAGATTCGTTCCTATCTATCTGATCGCTCGCAACGTATTCTATATCGAGGTACACTTTCTAACGATATTTATACCATCTCCGGTGTTCCTCAAGGCAGCCATCTAGGACCATTGCTTTTTATCATTTACATCAATGATGTATCCTAAATTTTTTCTAATTCGAGAATTCTATGCTACACTGATAACGCCAAAATTTTCTGCGTTATTTCACTTAACTTATTGAACTGTTACTTAGACGCCTTTCATAATTGGTGGTCTAAAAATTTCTTTCTTTAAAATATTAGCAAGTGTCGTTCTTTCGATCAACCAATCCAGCGCACTTTAACTACACCTTAGATGGTGGCTCTCTGAACAGGCTTGACAAGACCAAAGATTTAGGGGTCGTGCTAAATAAAACCTTTTCATTTGAAGACTATATCAACACTATCGTAAAAAAAGTTAATTCTGCTCTGCATTTTGTCAAACGATGGTCGAAGGAGTTTGATGACTCATATACAACTTTATTTTACGTTCGTAAGACCTGTTTTGGAGTATGCTAGTCCAGTGTGATCTCCTTTTTATGCGACTCATATTAATCGCATTGAGGCTGTAGAGCGTAGTTTCGTAAGGTTTGCCCTTCCTGGCCTTCCGTGGATCGATCCTTTCCGGCTGCCTCCTTACGCTGACCGATTAAAGCTCATTTTATTGGAGTCCCTTGAAAGTAGGCGCAACAACTCCAGAATTGTGTTGCCTTCGATTGCTTGCAAGGCGCGGTTAATTTGCCCGAACTACTGGTGGCTCTGTATTTATCGATTCCTACTCGCCCCTTGATGAACCAAAGCTTTCTCCATATTCCCCACCACCGCACTAATTATGGTATACATATGAGCCTATTACATCTATGTCTCGTCTTTTTAATAATCATTCTGAGTTTATCGATTTTAATTTGTCGAGTTTAGAAGAATCAGATTTGTTAGGGTTACTTTTTCTATTTCTTATGTAATTATATTGTTGCTTTGATGTAGCCAATATTTGATGAATCTTAATAAAATAAAATATGACGATCACGACAGAAGACCACAAAACCAGAGTCAAAGAGTTCATCGTCAAGAATTTCTCCGTAAAGCTAGGTCTCGGTAAGGCAGACTACATCAAAATCCAAATCGGAGTTAATAGAAAGCAAATACGTTTTAGATCGGAGTCATGTTACATTGGCGTAGTAGAAGGACAACTTGCTGATAAGTTTTTTTTTGAAGAGTTAGGCGCAGAGTGAAGTTGAAGGTTCTATGCTTTAATTAAATTGCTTGACTATAGATGTAGTTGCAATTCATTAAATTGACAGTTTTTATGCCCTACGTACTAAAGCTTGGATTTGATCAAAGAACAATTGTTGTCAATGTGTAATTACCCAGCCGAAAATCTGTCACCGTGGATAGTCGGTGGAAATTTTACACTTATTTCCTCTTTTCGAAAATTACAAAATGGACGCAATTTTGCTTCACTTTGAATTGTAATCAGCATTTTAACTATTAAGAAGATATTTTCGACGACTACCCAGCAGAATTTCAGTCACGTGGAAATTCGGTGGAAAATGTACAAAAGTTCCACTTGGAGTTGATGTACCGATTCCCCGTAAACTAAAATGCATAACGCCTAGGAGATCGGTATACATTGTTTCCAAAAAAATTGTGTACTCTACTTATCTATCCATTTTGTTTAAAAGTTAACGTAAAAGAAGTGTATTCTCTCTTTTAATTTACCTAAACAATAGTAACAAGCAGAGCACTGTTAGGGTGTGAACTTTGACATGTGTCACTTTGTAAGGTACAAGTTAAATAAAATTTGCAACGATTTTTTCCAGCACTGTCAAACTTTACGAAAATATTACTTCGTAATAAACCAATTCGCAAAATAAAGAACTTTAATGATTTTTATCTACTCATATCACTGATTGTATAAATAAACTTGTGTCGTATATGTAAAAAATGCAAATAACTCGCTTGTATGAGAAGCTTTTGTTTTGTTTACATCCCAGCGAACGTGACGGTAATTTGATATTTGCTTGTTTACTTTCACGGGTAGTGCGAAGCCAGAAATCAAATATAATTTCAAAGTGATAAACACAGCAGTTATGGATATAATCGTACAAGATTTTTTGTTGTAATTTGAATTAGCTCTAATTGAGATTATGTTTTGTAATTTGCTAATAATTGCATGTAAACGAATGGGAAAATTTCGGATGAGAATAAATTGATTTATTGTTAAAGTTTATTAAAGGGACATTTTCGTCTATAGTCTAAATGAAGAATTAAACGATAAAAATAGAGAAAGTAAAGGTGCAAAAATAGATTCAGTTCAGAAATGGAGACAGGTGTCGTCTGAAAATGCGGGCGCATCTAAATTTGGATGAATTGAATCTTCTGACTCATTCTGTAGATATTTTCTTGAATTTTTTACACAAACGCTTGTATTGCTGGCCTGATTCAATTCAAGGTCTTTAATGAAACAGCAAAACTTTCATCTGCATTAAGATATTTTGTTGGTTTTTTGCAAATATAATTTTTTAGGGAAGATCATTAACATTTTCTTGTCTGCAAAACGGGAGGAAAATACTGTGTATTTTGACAAGAAATAAATTACGCGTGACAACTGAGGCTGATATGTACTTTAACCATTAAGCCACGGCCTATTCTGGATACAATCTCGGAAGCTGACACGAACAGCTGAGCATTGGTGGTGTATACAAACCAAAATTTGCTATAGTAACGAATAGGAAAAGGTTGGGGAATTCTACTTTTTCGTAGTATTTCTCGAAATATTTTTAAAGTCTCAACTTGGAATTTAAAAGACGTGAACCTACAAATGTTCTGAACATTGTGATCACGATAAAAAATTTCTCATTTACAATTTTCATGTGTTTTAACGGGAAAACTCTCTCTTGTATTCGTTTTGTTGAAGTATTGAGGTTAGAATGCGTCAATGACATCAGCATTTGTCTTTAGTTTTGGTTAAGACAGTGTGCAAGGATTGTTTAAACTGTGATACAAACATAAATGAAATAATGGCCAAACTATCATATTGTTTTGATTACTTTTATTAAACTTATTGTGGCATTTTATTTTCTGGATGACTAAAAAGTTAAAAACAACAGCCTAGAGACAGAGTGGATTTTTTAATTAATTTTTTTTAAAATCCACGGGGACACCAAGTCTCAACCCTGAATTAGGTGTAATGTTATAATTTTAATACATACATAGTTATGTTCAGTGGAATTTAGACGAACTGGAGTACTATAAAGCGTAATCATTAAAACAAAATCTTAAATGCAGTCCCTGGAATGTTAAACGTGACAGCTTAAAAAACTGTCACCCTCAACGACTGAGAGCTATCGTTCTATTAGTTTGTTGTCTCCTAGCAAAACCATTCGAGAAACTGATGTTCAATCAAATGCAATCCTACTTAGATATTAATGTATGTTTTGGAAAATGCCAATCGGGATTTCGGAGAGATTAAAGCTGTGAAACTGCACTAATAAAAGTTACAACTGATATTCGTACGACCCCTGATCGGGATGAAATGTAGTCTTTGGTGTTGCTTGATTTCTCCAAGGCTTTTGATAATGTGCTTCATGAACAACTACTAATGAAGCTATCCGAACAGTATCTACCGCACTGAGTCTGCTTACTAACTTCGTATGCCGACGCACTGGAAGAGTAAAGGTTGATCATGTGTATTCTTCTGAGCTGCTGGCGTCATCTGGTGTTCCACAGGGATCGATTTTTGTGCCACTTCTCTTTAGTTTATTTAGTCGGGATATTGAGCAGTTTGTTGGTTGTTGGAACCCAGCAATTAGATACCTAGGTGTCTGGATAGACCAAAGAATGACCTTCTAAAGATACATTGACAAGGTCCTACTTAAAGCAGGGAGGACAATAACAGCCCTGTCCAGTATCATGCCCAATATAGGCGGTGCAAGAGCATCAAAGAGAAGGACACTTGCGAGCGTTGTACTCTCGCAAATATTGTATGCGGCGCCTGTCTGACACAGCGCAATGAACACAACGAGGGATATTAATAAGAGTCGTTAGCGCGTACAAAACGATCTTAGCAGAAGCTGCCGGGGTGATAACGGGAGTACTGTCTATCAACCTAATGGACCAAGGAGGATCATTAAAGTATGACGGTATGTGCAGAATTGAAGCCGGGGAAAACCTGATGCTTAACTGGCATAAGATGGACAGGCGGCCAACACAGAATATGGACGCACAGGCTAATACCTGACATCAAGAAATGGATCGACAGACCATACGGAGATGTGGACTCTATTTTCTAACCCAGGCACTCGCTGGTCACGGCTGTTTCAGAGACTTCTTGCATAGAAGGAATAGGGCAGATACGTATGTGCCCGTACTGCGGAGAAAAGGATGATGCCGAAACACACTTTTCATATGCAAGAAGTGGGTAGAAGTCCGAAGAAATTATAGGGAGGACTCGGCAGAGGCATTCTGTGCAGCCAATATGACAAAGAGTTTGACTGCAGGAGAGGGAAAGTCGACAATAATGTACAAAACAGTGAGCATCCATAGTTTACAACACGGCAGATATTTGTAACTCTGTTAAATGCTATAGAAATATCAGCTGTATAATGTATAGCTAATAATAGTCCTGTTAAAATTTGAATAATTAGGCATAGAGCCAAAGGAGATCCAATATTTCATCATTGGAAACAAAGAGAAAAACCTAAGGCGGGGATAGTCAAGTTTAGCAATAGATAGAAATTAGCCATTGACGTTTAGGCGGAAATTAAGTACCCTATAAAGATAAGTAGGTTAGGTAGACAGCCGCCACACTGCGAGAGCGGATACCGGTGTGGTGCACGTAGATGTTAATTGAAGGTGGTTTTTTAGTGGATACACATCTCACACTACGTGGGGAAAATTTTCCTCCCAAAAAAAAAATAAATAAATTTCAAATTGAATATGATGGTTCTCTAAAAGTAATGAGAGAATGCCAAAACGTTAACCTTTTACGTGTGAGATAAGTTTCAAGTGAGCATCCAATAAACGAGGTGATAAATGGAGAAGGGTGGGAGACCCTTTGAAGGCCGTTGATGTAATGAATGGTGTCATTAAACGCAACGTTTAGTCTGCTATTGTATTCAACATCAACCTTCGAGTAAACTAGACTTTCGAAACTGTGAAGTGTGGTAACACTTGCGAGCCTCAGACGTAAGTCACTAGACACAAATTTGGCACACATTCTCAATTGTCGCTGACAAGCATACACCTTTTCCAAGACACTTGAAATGTTGGTGCAGCAACAAGTAAGTTGGTGATTGAGCTGAATACCCAAATACGTAACCGCGCTGACAAAGGATAAGACAGTATTGTTTAACAGAATTAGTGAAATTTCAGTCATATCCAAGCCTGATTTATGTATTAACATACTAGTCGGTTGAGAAGGAGCTGGTTACGTTTAGCCCACTCAGAAATTCTCTTCAAATCATCCTTTAGTCGGTAAATACAATCCTCACGAAGCCCCACTTGTATGTTGTTATCGGCATACTTATGAACCTTAGGGTCAACCAAAACCGTTGACAGTTGACATTTATGTAAAGGGAGGAAAGAAGAGGGCCCAGAATTGATCCTTGAGATACCCCACAGCCAATAGGAAGAGGTGTAGAAACGTCTCTATCGACCCTGATAGACTAACTACGACACCATAGAAAGTTACTGACGAGGTTGAGAGCTGAAGATGAGAAGTGAAAGTACCCTCGAAGCTTTCCAAGCAGCCTTTTGTGATTACTAAAATCGAGCAGGACAAATACAGTAATGTTATCATTATCAGTATAATGAGTGATGTCGGATAATACCTCTAACATGACACTTTCACTGCTATGACGTGCCCTGAATCCAGACTGCCATGCATTAACTTTTCCAACACCTTTCCAAGAAAACAGAAGTACGAGCCTTGGGAATGGGCAAAACCGAGGCAGTTTTCCACAATAACGGAAAGGAAGACGTAGTCAAAGATGTATTAAACACAGACCTGAAACTACTTCACCAGCATCGACACACCTGAATGAAAATTCATCTCCATCAACAGTATATGTTTCTCCAGATCAGACACTAAAGGCACTGAAAAGATCTTGCAGAGAACTCTGTAGAAACAAAAAAAACGCAAACTTGCGGCATATCCATTCGTGGTGCGCTACAAATGATTTAAAATTTAATGAAACTAAATCAAATGTGTTACTGGTTTCTCGCGGGGTACCCGACTCTCCGGTTTATTTCCAATCATGCTGAACTATGCTCTACTGATTGTAGTTGAGAAAGCTAGGAACCTGGGGGTGATGATTAATGCCAGGATGACTTGTTGCGACCACGTTGATGCTGTGTTGGGTAACATGTACGGCGAACTGCGAAGGCTAAGGCTTTTTGCTTCTTAAACTCATTAAATCGCTAATAGTTTCTCATTTTTTGTATGGTGATCTTGTTTTCCCATCCAGGGATGCCCTTTATACTCACAGGCTTGAGTTTGCATTCAATAACTGTACGCAGTATATTGTTGGATTACGCGTCATGACCATATATTGACTTACCGTAATGCTGTATTAGGTTTTCCACTCGGTGTCTATCTTAATTGTAGGGCACTATGTCTTCTACATAAATTAATATATATAAAAAAACCGACTTTTTTAGCGGGGCACCACTTGTGGTACTGTTTACTCAAGGTTCTATATTCCTTATAGATATAAAATTCCAACCTATCGTAAATCCATCGATCCAACCAACGAAACACTGTCATTACTGCACAATAAATTCCAAGTGTAAATCAAATATGACACTTTAGAGACAGCATGGCGCCTAACATAATGGCATAATGTTGTCGAGTTATTAAAAGAAATCTTGTCCCACAAAAATTGTATAATAAATTGTGCGTAATAGTTTTTAGAAATATTCAAAATTTTATTTTATGAGGAAATGAAAAAAACACAAAACATGTGTGCGCTAGACTACATACGTCTTCTAGTTTTTATCCATCCGTTCTTTCAAAATTTCGAAGAAAATCGCTTAATTCTTTGCCAATAGCCAGGTGTTAGACGAATTTCCATTATATTGATTTTTCTTAAATTTTGCATACTACTGTACTCGTTTGCACAACTGTATTTTGTCACTTTTATTGGTTTCAATACAACTCCAATTTTTTTTTCTCGTTTAAATTTCGACAGTTTCTAGGAAGTTTTATTAATTTTTGGTTTTTTACTATATCAATAACAGTAGGTACATATTGTTGTCAAGTGTTAGTTTTATCTGTTCAGTTGATTGCGTACGTAATCGTATTATCCAACTCAATGTGTGTATGTTGAGGTCTGCTGTTTAATTTTTGCTGTTGCTAGACGTTTTAAGGAAAAAATTAAAAACTTTAAATACTTGACAATAATGATAAGTGTTGAGGATTTTATTGGAGCAAACTATTTGCGGGCACAGCCTATTCTACATACCAACCCGGAAATTATGACAGTCGTGACCATTTTACCATTAAGCGGGTCGTCATTACTTAATTGTTATTGTACATTTTTTGTATCATTATCGCGTGTTCAGAACATTTCTAGGTTAACCTTAAACAAATGTCAGGTTAAAACTTAAATAATATCTAGAAAAATATGATAAAGAAGTAGAATTTCCAAACCCATTCTTATGGTGTACTATGGTAAGGGCGATTTGTTTACACCACCAATGAACAGCTGTTCGTACTTTTTGTTTCCAGACTAGTTTAGGCTGTGCTGCGAAATGTTAAGATAAATAAGCCTGCAAAGAGTCCTAAGAAAGCATAGTCTGGACTTTGATATGTTATCTCTTGTATCAGAAAATTTAATTTTAACAGACGAAGTGTATGAAGTTTTTCAAATTTTTTTTGAATAAGAAAAATTCGAATAACCTGATTCTCTTACAAGTCTTGATTTCCTTAGTACTATCTCTTTCTTTAGGAGATTTAAGCTTGAGTGTTTAGTTTTAGACTAACGATTCCTTGTTTTTCTGCATCACTCCACCTGACTTAGCGCTGATCTACAAATCCCACATTAGGCCTAGACTAGAACATAATTTCCATATTTATCGCTATTCCACGGCCATTATTCTAGCAAAATTGCTTACCTGATTTCTTGTAGACGTATCATAATGCGCGTCACAAGATCTTCAAGTCACTCCGACTTTTATACTCTCCAGCCACTTTTATACTCTCCCTCGTCTTATAAGCCCGAAGCTTTTAAACGAGGCGTACATCCTTTACTCAACTTCTTAACCAATTTCCCTTCCTCTTAACTCCTTTCCGGACAAGACTGTGCTTTAGCAGCATGTGGCATCGTCTGAGCTTTGACATCATCATAAAAAAAATCTGAAGTTTGTGTGGGTTGCGTCAAACCATCACTGAGCGTACTAAGGGGTACGATCACGGTTGGTGGTAAAAAAATCAAGAAAAAAGGCTTTTTTGGTAGTTTAAACCTTCCTTTTTAAAAGTCGAAAAAACAACACTTAAATCTTCGCAACCGTTATGGAACTATAGCGCGAATTCGCAGCGCGCAGGCTCCCCTCGTGATTCCTCTTCCCATCCACTCATTGTCTGTCTGTGGACCCAGGAGGCGCCTGCGCTTGGCTGAGACAAAACCACAGCTGCTTGAAGGATCAAGAGAGGATCAAGGAAACTTAAGATAAGGCAGCGGAGAAGGATCATCCAGGGGGTTATTAACAGGAAAAACTGTTTTCTTTCGCGTTTTCCCACCAATATCGTTTTTATACTTTCTGGAGCTCATGACTTAGTCAAGCGATCAGCTTAAAATGTTAAACTGTTAAAAAATTGAGTACATGGTTGTCACTATAGTGAAGCTTTGCTTCAACCTGTCGTTCACTTCCCATCTTCAGTTACTGCCCAGATATGCCGTATGGCAATGTTATACGAAGGTCCACATGATGATGAGGAAGCTGTAGCTATAAAGAATTGTGATCCGGAAGGCCCTCCCATAATGTATATTTCCAAAATGGTACCAATTTCAGATGAACGACTTTTCTATGCTTTTCGACGTGTCTTCGCTGGTAAAGGTTCGTCTGGTTCGTACTATGGGACACAATTATCTCCAAGAAGGAAAATTTCTACAAAAAGGATATCAAATTAACAATTTTTATGAAGCCATCGAAGATGTACTTTAAGGTGTTTGTTCAATTTCTTGTTAAGGCCGGTGCTATTACCACTTTCAAGGTTGCTTATAATCTAAAGGTCATGAAATTCTTAGTCTCACCAGTCGTACGAATTGCTGTAGAATCTAAGAACTCAGCTGATCTTACAAAACTTGTCGAAGGTCTCAAACGCTTGGGAAAATAAGCTCAGAGGTATTTAGATGAAGATCACGCATCCATTCTTTTGAAGAAAAAAAACTGATCGCGTCGTATCATACAGACAAAGAGGCAAATTAAAAATGGTGCTTGGAAAATTCATTCACTCAATAAGCAGAATCGTTTGTTCATGAAGACTTGTCCTATGCCCAATGGATTAACTGAAGATAACGTAAACGAAAGAGACAACTTAAAGGTACACACAGCTATTTGACCGAGAATTACGACTATGATGTAACTGAAGTACGTAAAATTTGGTGTTCCCGTCCCGATGGCACTGATGCTAACTAAGGATGTCCAATATCTTAATAAAATCAAGAACTCTGCGGCTGGCTTTTAATTGGCCTCCACTGCAAAGATGTTAGCTGTTCACTTTAAAATCTTTGACGGTACTCTTCATGCTAACGCCATCCATCCATCCATCATGGATATGGTTAAATCGTTCCAACTCGTCATCGTGTCCGGTACCAGAGCCTACCTAGATACAATTCCGCAAGCTGATACGAACAGCTGAGCATTGGTGGTGTACACAAACCAAAACTTACTACAGAAAAGAATAGGAAAAGCTTGGGGAATTCTAGTTTTCGTAGTACTTCTCACAGCAAGTTTAAAGTCTCAACTTAGAATTTACTTGAAGAGAACCTACAAATGTTGGCGAACATATGGTCACGATTAAAAAAAATTCTCAATTAAAATTTTCGTGTGTTTTAATCGACTCCCTCTTGTGTTCGTTCGGTTCAAGTGTTGAGGTTAGAATGCGTCAATGACATCAGCATTTCTCTTTAGTTTTGGTTAAGACAGTGTGCATTTTAATATGTGTGCAAAAATTGGTTAATCTGTGGTACAAAAATAAATGAAATAATGTCGACACACTTGGTGGTAAAATGGCTGGACTGTCATGTTTTCCGGACTTGTATCTAGAGTATGCTGTGCCTGTACGCTTCAGTAATTATTACATCGCCACGTGGAATGAAGACAGTCTATTTATTTGAAATTCAATGTCCTAAAGTTGCTGTAAGTGGTATTTACGGAGTCTTAAACAGACCCGTGGTCATGTGTTTGAAGAGGCTCAAGTCACTAGTACTCCCATTCTATGTACGGTGTTAAAGCCTATCTCCCTGCAGATTCCCGCTGGTTTGAGATTCAACACCGGCAGACATGTTATCCCAAACTATGTATTCGGATCACTGGCAGATACTACTAGGTGATCCAATGGAATCTAGTAGCAAACCGTACCAAATTGTGCAATGATACATGTAAATGTAAAGGTCTTAAAGAAGGTCTCCCTGATCTTTCAAATTTCCCCTTAGTCTCCAAAAAAAATTTTATTAGGTCTATTCTCGTGCTTCTTCTGCTGCAAGTTGCTGCAGTTTGCTTAGAATAATGCTTCAACTTGCTTAAAAATAAGAAGAAGATTTGTTCTGAGTGACAGTTGACAAGGTGTTGGGAGTAAAATTCACTCAAAAATGTGACACTTTTACTTGTCAGTTTGGCAGTTAAGCTATTTCAGCTATTCAAAGCGGCTGCAACATGGGAAGTTGTGACGTAAGAAAAAATGTTGTACTGAACAGGCCTACTTACTTACTAGAAATGACTTAAAGGTGACACGTATGAATGGAAGCGCCTATGCCCTGATCTGGTAATGAGTATAGTGTTGTTGCATGCATCGCGTCAAAATATTAAATTAAGAAACGCCTCAAAGACACATTTGTCCCAGTTTTGTAACCTAATTTGTCTGTAACTCCCAGGAAAAACTAGGTGCCGTTAGAGTTCTTGCAAAGCACATACAAATATATAGACGTGTGCATTTTGTCGTTGTCTTGCTTAAAAGTATTGTAATTGATCCAGTTTTGGAATTTGTAATTTTTTTGGGTAAATAACACACGTAAAATCGAAACATCATAAAATTTTAATTAAATTAGTTAAAGCTACTTTCATTTTTCACCGTAGACAATCTCCTTCAAGTTGTGTGTTCTTATCGATAATCCGAGTGAGTTATGATTATGTGAAAACTTTACCGCAGATAAGTGTCGGTTTTGTAGTCCTTCACTTCTCATAGTCCAACGTTCAAACTAAGAGCGACTGGCAATATCAATGCATTTAAAAGTGAGTAGCGCTTAAATTCTTTTCGGAATTATCGCAATTCATACCTTCGTTATCGCTCGTTTTACGACCAGGAGACAGTGAACAGACAAGACAACAAAACAAAAGAAGACCTTTTTCAATAATGTTTTAGTTTAGGCTCACTTGTTTGGTTGATTTACGATTCACTTATTGCTTAAGTGTTTTATTTACGAAAATGCTGTCAGAATTCTTTTCGATAATGATAATCTCAACAAACTATAGGATGCCATATTTGGGTTAACATGAAACACGTTGCTTGCGTTCAAAATGATCAAATTTCGTTACACGCCAAGATTTGTTGTTTTCTCTACCTGATCTGATGACGCATACAAAAATATTTCATATGTTCATTTCTACTGCTAATCGAGTTTCACCTTGCCAATTTTCGTAGCGGTAACAGTGACTGCGACTTGTTGCGATCCCATAAGCCGTGCAAGTCTCAGTCGTCATAAAAAACCCAACAAACAACCGGTGAAAGATACCTTCTCAGTGGTGAATTGAGTAAAACAACTTGTTCAGCAGCAAGTTAATTGGGATTGGCACCGATAGGAATGTACGTAACACGTCTCAACACTATCACCGTAAATGCATAAGAAAATCATTCGTGTATTTGTCGATCTATCAAAATGGTCGATTTTATTGATATAACAATAGCCAGCCATGGAATTAGTCGATCATAAAAGTGCTTCACTTTAATTATATAACGAGGCAAATGCAACACGAGATCTGGTCGTCTCGGTCTCTACTCTCGAGTCTCGACTGGCTCTCGCTCTGTGCGACTGTGTATCAATCACTTACCGGAAGTCCGACATTTAGTTATTGGGTCAGTTTTACGTGCATTTCTAAATTCGAGATACACAACAACTGATTAATTTCGCCGAATTTTTATTCAAAGCGTGTGTTTTTTTGGGTTTGGTGAAGCTGAACAGACAGACAACGGACACTATAAGACTACTTGTGGGAGAGTTTCAAACCTGTATGACCCTGGAAAATCTTTGAGGATGTTTCTACTTTTGCTTATTAAGCGAGAGGGCCAAACTGCCTTGACATTTAATTTCACAACGCTTACATTTATGCACGCGTCAAACAAGAGTTTCCGTGATGCCAGCCATATTTTTACATTTGAAGTTTTCACACAAGTCTACTACTGCCTTTACGAATAATTTGATTATTCAAGTATCGTTCGATTTAACGATTTTCAAACAAACTTGTAATTTTGTTTTTTTTTCGATTTTTTTTTGTAATAAAATTAAGTAAGGTTAAGACCGAATAGAGGTTAGGATGGTGTAATATGAAAATTATTGTGGTAGACCTGTTCCCTTGATGTGAATGTTGTACAGAAGTAGCCGTAATTGTTTTTGATTGAGGGACGCGAATAATATAGATTTCCCATAATACTGTGTTGAGTCTGAACCTCGTAATCTTGTTAATCACAGAGATAATGTAAAAGCGTTCTAATCGGTATTAAATTTCGCAATTAAACTTGACAATTGAAAAGTGCATACTGTCTACAACGTAAAGGATATAAATTAAGTATGATATAGTGAGACTAACCATGGTTTAGAGCTAGTTGGTTATAGATGAATCCATTGCTAGCGAACAGGCGATTAGTATTAATGTTCTTCTAAGTTCTGAGGGGTGCTGTAATTATTCTGAACAACAACAGTTTCATTATTGAACCTTGTGGCACACCAAAAATAACGAACTGGTTGGAGTACCGGCCTTTGTGTGGAAAAATATGAACTTATCCTTCAATATCTCCACGATTTTGCAAAGTTTCATTCAAGATCTAAAGTGTTGTGGTTTAATAACCAAATGTGATCTGGAGTATTATCATGGGGGCCTATATATTACCAAGTAATTAAACAAAGAGGGTCAATTTGCAAATAAAGCTGTATTTAGCAGACTCTAAGAAAGCAGTGATTCTCTTCGGAACCTGTGTTAGTCTGTTGGGAGGAAAAAGCAAATAAAACTCTGAAAACTGTTTGTAATCATTGATAACAATGTTCTCAATAAATTTACCGAAAATAAGAGTTTTCTTTGTTCATAAAAATTGTCCATACTTTATACTTTTTTTGTAGTTGTAGCACGATAACCTTGTATTGAATTCAACACCCATTTTATGAGAGAATCCTTTTAAAGATGAACTACCCCGTTTAATAATATTGGGGATAACAAATTAAACTTAATCCCATTTCTGTAAATATCCAGACAGTTAGCTTTGCTTGGATTAAGTACCAAGCTATGTAGTATGGACCACTCATGAATTTGCTGAAGATCGTCGTTGAGCCGACAGACGCAGTCCTCACTTAATCCTACTGACCTGCTAAGATACATCTGAATGTTATTTGTATAAAATTTATAGAGGCATTAAGCACTGCTTACATCAGGAAAATAATTAATATACAAGCAGAACAACATAGGCCCTAAAATGGATCCTTGAGGTACACCACACCTGAATAGTTCGACCTTCGACTGCCCATCCTTAACCCAAAAACTTGACTCTGTTTACATAAAAAGCTTTTAATTAATTTGATAGCCGTCGAAGAGAATGAAAAACGACTGAAAAGGTTTGTTAACAAGTTAAGGCGATTAATAGAATCAAAACCCTTGCTAAAAAGAAGTAAAACAACGATGTTAAGGCAATCCTCATCGAGTGACTCAGGTGACTTTTTTTCGATTCGGCATTTTGTACCATCGGCTGGAGCGACTGGCCAAAGATCACTGCTAAAGCAATGGCTTTAAACACGTGTCTCGGAACAAAAGAGTACATAGGGTAGTTACATTTGACCTCTCCTGGCCAGAAGAAGGTACAACGCGTTAGACAGGTACTTTCTCATTGGACTGGACGAGGTTGCTAACATAGAGCTAAAGTAGTTTCTCCGAATTATTAGCAGTTGTGGCTGGTTATAAATAAACCCTTTAGTGATATTCAGGTGCGGTCCCACGGATGTGGTAACACAGCGGACCCTTCTACGTGAGGCTGATCGACTTTCCGATAGTCACCATCCCAACCTAACCTTAATAAATACTTCAGAAGCTAAAACTGCAGTCTCCAAATTGATGGCTAAAATCATCTTAATGCTAATCAAGAATACAATCGAGCGCACTCTTAGCGATGTACAGGCAGGCTTTCGTGAGAATTTCTCCTGCAGCGATCACATCAACACCCTCCGAATTATCTTGAGCAATCCGTCGAATGGAGGTCCCCTTTACATCTAATGTTCGTCGATTTTTGAGAAGGCGTTTGACAGCGTTGATCGCGAATATATACGGGCAACTTTATGTAGAAGAGGTATCCCAGTATAGCACCATCATAAAGGAGTCCTACTGGAGCCCAATGTCACGTCCTACACAAGGGAAAACTATCAGAGACCTTCCAAGTGATGAATGGAGTGAGACTGTCATCTTTGTCATTACAATGACATATTGTGCAGCGCCCTAGACGACCAGCCATCGCGAGGGATTAGATGGAAACTCCAACACCTTACGCACCTGGACTATGCCGACGATGTATAACTCCTATCCAGCAAACAAAGCCTTGAGAAGAGAACGTCGCAGATCATGGCTTAAGATGAACTTCGACTCCAGGAGGCAAAATAAAATTTATCTTGAAGAGCAGCGAATAGAGCCAGTGGATAAATGTTGCTGTCTCGGAAGCATAGTTACAACAGACGACGGAGCTGAAGCTGATGTACATGCTCGCATCAATACGGCTCGAGTTTCATTTAATTCTCTTGCTGAGATCTGGCGTAATAACAACATCTCCAGATGCACAAAACTCCGGATCTTCGAGTCGAACGTAAAATTTGTTCTGTTGTATGGCTGTTCAACATGGAAAGTGACCTTTCAAACCTCACAGGGAATAACTTGGTAAGTCGAAAAATGGCCAAAATGAGATAAGTGTACTGTGGTCATCTCCAGTTGGTAACTCATGACCCAAACCCTTTCCGACCACTTCGTTATCAACAAAATGTATTTTCTACCAAAAATGGCTTTACAGGAATTGTCCAAAAGTAAAAGTTTCGATTTTCGACTTACCAACTTATTCCTTGTGACCATAGAAATAACTTCTAAGCTACAAGCCTTTGTCAACCGGGGTCTCCGGCACATCCTTAACCTCCATTGACCGGAGGTCATTTCCAATGAACATCTACACAAACTTACAGGCCAAGGCGGGATAGGCACCAGTATTACCACCAGAAAGTGCTAATTGATAGGCCACACACTAAGAAAAGAGCCAACAACATCTCACAGGGCTATAGATTAGAATCAAAGGAAGACGCCGAATTGAACGACCAATCAATCGTGGCCACAGTTGAAGACATTGGCGCAAAAGCGGACCAGTGGTAGCGTCGGTGTAATAGACGCCCTATGTCTAAGAAGGGGTTAAAGGAATCCGAGAGAGAGCCCGCTAGTTTTAATCATTTTGTGGATCTGATCTTCGTTGTTGTTCTTTGAACATACATAAAAGACATGTGGAAAATGTAAGGCAAAATATTTATTGAATCGGTAGCGCTCCCGCCAAAACGAGCCAACAGAAGCAGGACATCTACCTTTTCTCGAAGCCTTTCGTTGTATTTTCGAACGAAAAAACCTCTAGGGTACGGTACCTCCAGAAGTTCTAGAAAGCTGAAATTTCTTATAGGCAGGTATTTCCAAAAGTTCCAGAAAGCTGAGATTTGATATGAAAGCTAGATGCTATTAGTGCATAAACAACGGAAAAAGAGAATGGGCTATGAAGAAAAGAATCCCTGTGGTGCAAGAAGTACAGCACGAAAAAATGAATGAAATCCCACCAAAACCATTTCTTGTAGGTTACCAAAACAAACAACCTCATAACACTTTCACTGTAAAAAATTTATCAAATCTCATGTAGAGTCAAGTCACTAACTCTACAAAGCAAGCCCTAACTCGACAAATCCTACATCTTGTCCAAAAAGTATGGCTTGGCCGTTTCATGGAACTATTGCATGACACAAATTTAAAGACCAGCGACTTAATTTCTTACCATTGGGAGTGTTTGTGCGACGGCCGCTTAACGGCCAAGCCATACATTTTGACCACGTTGTAGAGTTTGTAGAGTTCGGCCTTGTAGAGTTAGGGGCTTGACTCTACATGAGATCTGATAAGTTTTTAATTCAGTGAAAGCGTTATGAGCTTGTGAGTCTTGGCAACCTACTTAACATGAAATGTTTTTGGTGAGACTCCTTATTCACATTATATACAGGGTGGGCCATCTAAATGTGACCCATTTGTTTTTGAAATAAAAATCTAAAGAAAAGACGAATCGATTTTTTCTTTGCACAGTGTAAAGTGTGAAATATAATTTTTTTCAAATGGTCGCCTTTTTCATTACTTTCTCGAGAGTTGCTCTTAGTATAGCCGCTATTTCTATGTTAGCCTTTAGTTGAACCAGAGTATGTGGCTTGTCAACGTACACTTTTCAAATATCCCCACAAGTAGAAGTCTGGCCGTGTAAATCGGGCGAACGCTGTGGCCAGTCAAAATAGTTATTTTTGGTTATCAAGCGACTAAGGAAAAAGGATTTCACCAAATTAATCGTATCGGTCGAAGTATGACATGGCGCACCATCTTGTTGAAACCAGAAATTCTGCATGCGTTTCCTACGCACAATTGGCATCAAAAAATCTGTTATCATGGCTCGATAAGGAGGCTGGTTCTTGAGATGCCAAGTTGTACAGATCGATGACGGCTCGAAGTTTTATGAGATTTTGCAATACTGGCCTGTACAGCCGCGACATTTTCGTCAGAACGTGTAGGGTGCGGTTTATTCGGACGCATAGCGTTCCCGAGATTACCACTTATTGTAAACTTTTTGTACAAACGCTTTATAGTATTTTTTGCGGGAGCACTTTTCCTTTATTCTATATCCGGAACGCACATTGAGTGGCCACGATTGAGAGAGTATTTTGAATATATGTATAGCTCAACGATTTCAGCGAGTTCGAGCGGCGTGGTAAATATTTGCTTGTAATGACGCTTCAAACGTGCTTGGCGATTTGTTGTTCTGACAACAAACGTCGAAGTAAGTACTAATTTCTACGGGTCACATTTAGATGGCCCACCCTGTAGTGCCAGTTTAGTGCTAATAGGATTAAACTGCATCAATTAATGTTTAAGTAACGTCTACAAAATATTATATAACTTGTGCGTAACCCTAGAAGCATGAACAACGGTCCAGTCTTGATTTGACTTTTTATCGACCTTTCTGACTTCCTTCTATGGTATTGGAAATGAAAACATTGTAGGACCGACAATCATTAAGGGAGACTTAGAAGCCATTGATTTCTGTAAAATTTCAAAATTATTAATATAACTCATGGGTGATCCCCTATTTTCTGTCATTTTGAAAGATAAGCTGTGATTTCTTACCAGAAATCTACGTTCAGATTATTTGATCACCCTCTGCAATCTAATGTAAAGTTTGTGTACATGCCTAGACGTAAACAATGTTCCTTCGAAGTTTGAAACAACATTTCAATTAAATGAAAAAATAACCTTCAAGAACATTGTGAAAGCATGTGAAATTTCACAGTCTTGGCGAATAACGTTTTGAAATCCGAAAAGTCATCATGATAATGTTTACGCGTCCCCGTCATATAAGTCAACAAAAAATTTTGGAACCCCCAAGTCAAACCTGCCCGACCTATTAACAAAAAAGAACTCGTTGGCCTATTCCAGGAGATAAAAAAGAAATGATTAAGTAATTTGAATGCACTCGAAAAATTCAGTTGTCTTATGAAATATTCCCCCGCCGTGTTAGTGTGATAAGACTAAATTTGTTATCTATTCCGCAGCTTCGAAATTGTATAAGTGCGCATAAGTGTTTTGCTAGCAACTGGAAACTTTTTTGACACTGAACTTGTACCCGAAGAGCGAATATTGTTTTGACGATTGTATCTATAAACGATTTCACAAATTAATATTTGCACAAGTGATTAAATAACCGTCAAGATAAATCACCTGACACGAGCAACTGGCAAAATCACCAATACAACGAGAGTGTGGGTCAAAGAGACGTTAAGAGGCTTTGCGTCAATTCTTTGAGCGCTTTATGAAGTGGAAATTTTCAACCAAAACATTGTGCAAATAGGCAAACCATTTGTTCCGACATTTTCAAGTTAATGGAAGCTTTTCAATTAAGTTACATTTCGATAGCTCTTCCCTCCTCGCCGCTTTACCGATTGCATTGCATAACTCAATTCTATCAGTTAATAAATATGTGCCCCTTCTGCGTTTCGGCTCGATAATTTTCTGCGTTTGACACCTACTACATTTTCATAATAAAGCAATCTTCTTTCTCTGCGTCTAAATTTAAATTCTTGACGCGACTATTTTCGTTCGGGGTTGCAACTCATAGTGCATGCTATGAAGCACATTTCCACCTTGACTGCGAGTAGGAGTGGTGTTTGAAAATTAATTCAAATTTCTTTTTTCGCTTTTCGATCTTCTCTGCCCACCTGCTTTTGTTCGCCCATTTTGCAGCACCGCAAATTCCTTCATTTCTTAGAAGTGTGTCACCAACGCCGTCGCCGCCAACGCGACCAATACAAAAATTTCGTGAGAATTTTGGAATAAGTGTGAATTATATTTAATTTAAAAAAATAAACAAAAGTAAAGCAACAATTTTTCAAGCTCCATATATTCATTTTTTTTTTCAAGTATTCATTGCGGTTGTTACGTTATCTTCGAAATGTCCCAAGAAATAGATCTTATTTGCTTTGGCTCTGCTCTCAATTCAGACCTACCGGTTAACTGCTCCACTTCTGTTCGACGCCGACTCCTCCAAGCTCTGTAATTCATTTTCGCCACAAACTAAGTCTGTATGTAACCCACTTTTCTCGGGTTCTGTGTTCTTAATTAAAAGTTTTATCTAAATTTTTACCTTCACTCGATGACATTGGTCGGTCGTGTGACGAAGATAATTACATTTTACCTGAAATTACCTTAAATGGAGGGTTTTTGAAAAGTGAAATTAATTTCCGTTTTAAATACGTGCGGGTCTAATTCCACCTTGTTTTTCACTCACGTCGGTCGGTAATTATGAATACTTTTAATTTAAAAACATTTGAAGGTTATGTAAAACTTGTGGAGACACCACTCTAAATTATTGATAATAATTCGACCATGACCTGCAACGTTGCTACCAATTTCAATCGTCGAACAGGTGAATTGTGAGATGAAGACATTGTGGCAGACGATTTTCTGACAATTATTCGAATTTATCACGAATGAGACATAAATAGTTTTAAATGCGAAAAAACAACTTCACGAGCCCACGTGCTCATCGACGGTGGATCGCATTAAGATAGCATAAACATGACAAAATTAAACGAGTAAATTCCTTCTAAAATAGCATATTGTTGCAGGTAAATATTGTTTCCGTACGCGTAAAACAACAATAGTTAACAGAAGGAATATTTCAAACGAAATATTCACATCGTAACGAGAGAAAAATTCAGTTGACAGCGTGCCCAAAAATAAGTCACGACAAATTTGACTTAATTTTAAAGTTGGCAGCATTGCTATAATTTATTTTGATGTGACAGAGAGTGCCCCTTCATTTTTTTGACATAATTATTACCGACGTTCGCTGATGCAAAGTATGTAATGAATGTTAAATTGTACTACTAGCCGATAGGAAAATGTATTTTTTCTCAAGTTTTTGGCTAAATGAACACTAAAGGATGTTTTTGAGTTGTTTCGAGTACTAAACTGTCAACACATCCCACCCATCTAAATCTGGGATCATACATCTCAGTCTTTCAGGCGGAGATGTTGGATCTGGTCTATGCACTGGATTACTTGTTGGAGAGCCAGGTGAGGGGTAAGAAGATAATGGTGGCATTCGACAATCAGGCGGTAATCAGGTGTATGGTCAGTACATAGTTCAATACAGCGTTGGCCTTGGAGTGCGTCCGTAAACTCAACCCCTCATCAAATGAGATGACACTGGCGTGGATCCACAGCAGGAGTCGAAGGAAACGAAAGAACAGATGTATTGGCTAAACTGGGAGCTGCTTCGAGTTTCCAAGGCCCGGAGCCATTCACTGTCCTAGGCAGGGGCACGGCGGTGGGCCCGTTAGAGACGCGGGCCTCGAGGGAACACTGAAAACAGTGGAACGACGCAGAGTCGTGTAAGACGGCGATTGTAGCTACCAGAAGTGTTGAACAAAGGAAGGATATGGATCGTAGGGCTCTGAGATGGCTGACAGCACTACTAACAGAACAAGGTAACTTCAGGTGTCATCTAAAGAAGATGTACATTCTCCAGGATGATACCTGCAGGCTATGCCTGGAAGAGCAAGAGATGGCGACGCACATAGTTTATCAGTGTCCTGCACTAGCAAGCAGAAGAAGAAAGCTGATAGGAGACCACTGGATGGAAGAAAGAAGAGTTATAAGCAAATGCTTGTGCTGGTTGCTGGAGAATGGACGGATGAGTTGAAGCCTTCTTAGGAAGTGTTAGTTACACCTCCAAGCGATAGCAACCGGGCAATGCATCCTAGAACGTAGCCAAGTAACTAATGCGGGAGGAGATAACCTCTTGAAAAATCCCCCTAACTCCAAGGTTATAGTAGGCCATGCCAAGAGGGGTTGGCTATATCCACAAACACAACAGAAGCAACTTTGGGAAAATTACCTTTTGAAGGTTTTGCGACGGCTGGCTTGCGCCGACTGAAAGTCCTGTAGCAGTCTTGGAAGAAGGTGCCATGGGCAAAATTGTAACTAGCAGTTCCTTAGGTGCGGCGGTGCAGAAATGGTAGACTCTAACTAGTTGGCTATCTCCGCGGTACACGCACCAGGAGAAGATGAAGACCTGCCTTCCGAAGGGTTAGCTGCGGTTAATCCGAAGAAGGTTTCTGGCCCTGGCTCTGGACTAAAGCTTTATGGCCTGGAACCCTGCAATGCCGTTGACAATGAAGGGGTGAAGGTTGTAACTAACGCATGGGCCAAGAAGGAACACTGGAGACGGTGAGACAGCATGGATTCCTGCAGATAGGCTAGGATTCTAGTAGTGACCCAGGAAACCGAGGTTAATGGCGACAGTGGGATAACTGGATACTCAGTTGCCCCCACTATGGGAGACTTGGAGGGGACGAAAAGGGACCCGACTCTATATGGTCTGTTTCGGCTAATCCCCAGAGAGGTGTTTTTGGTGAGTAAGAATCTCACACTACTAGAGACAATCCTCCTGATGTCTTTGGAAGACTTTCACCCCTCATGCAAAAAAAGACTACTGGAGTCATTATTCTTTTGCCTCCAAATTTGTCCCTTTTGCGTTTGCTTTCCAATAACTCCAGCGCTACCACCGATGTCCCCTGCTAAATAAGAAGAAGAGATACAAAGAGATTCTATCAGAAGATAAAAGGAAGAAGGAAATTAATTCCAGAAATAGATATTGGAAAATCAGCATTTTACTCTCTGAGGTCGTCTGACGTTCCAATATCTGAAACGCCTCCTAACGTGTTTGTATGTACTTAACATGCAAATTACCTAACTTATTTGATTCACTTAAAAAATGTACAGCTTTGCCAGACAACCATCGTGGAATATTTTAAAATATTACCTGTGATATCTCAAAAGAAAATTGTATCTTACAGTCACATGCGCGGAAACCCTAAAATCTACACTGTTACATCAAAAAAGTTCAAACAGATTATTTCGAAGACACAAAAAAACATATTCAAAACATACAAAGTGCTCATTGGTTTGAGAATAAACCCAAATCTGTAGCGATAGTCAGGGACAATTCTCGAGTGGTCCTGCTGGTGTTCTTGCGTACTTTCTGAAGAACTACAGTATGTCCTTGGCTCCGGTTCTGTGTCGTCTTTTTAACCTGTCTATTCATTCTGGTGTGTTTCCTAAACCATGGAAATTATCTACTATTATCCCCATTCATAAGAAAGGCAATAAATGTGATATCTGTAATTATCGACCCATTGCCAACCTTTGTTATCTTGGTAAAGTTTTTGAAGCTACAGTCTGCGACTTGCTTTATTTCCATTGTAAACCTTTTTGTTCTTATTTTCTTATTTCTTTGGTCGTACACAACGTGTTTTATTCTGTGTGGCACTCTCTGACGAAATTAATAATTCCTCTGGTGTGCCGCAGGGCAGCCATCGAGGACCTTTGCTTTTCATAATCTATATCAATGATTATAAAACTGACTCGAGAATTTTCTGTGTTGTTTCAAACGATAGTGAATATGCCGTTTTAAATTCTGACTTAAACGCCTTCCATAATTGGTGCTCTATTAATTCCCTTCGTTTGAATATTGGCAAGTGCACTGTTTTGTCTTTTTTCTCGTAAGAGAATGAATTGATGAAACCAGACTTGGCTGTCGTGCTTAATACTAAATTTTCGTTCGATGATCATGTTGATACTGTTGCCAGTAGGGCCAATGCGACTCTTGGCTTCGTGAAAATATGGTCGAAGGAGTCTGATGACCCGTACATAACGAAGCTCTTTTATTGCACTTTTGTAAGACTAATCCTAGAGTATGCCAGTCCAGTTTGGTCTTCTTTCTATGCGGTTCACATTGATCGCATTTACACTGTTCAGCGTAGGTGTGTGAGGTTCGCTCTTCGTGGCCTTCCCTGGATTAATCCTTTCCGTCTAACTCCATACTCTGACCGGCATATGCTCCTTTCTAACTAGACGCTTGAGTTCAGACGATAGAGGCCTTCGTTTCTAAATCGATGGTAAAATATTTTGCTGCAATATGGTTTTGTGTAAATTTGATGTCATCAATTTTCCCAAATGGGAAAGATTATTGTCTCATCAAAACACAGCACACAAGAAACATAATCGAACATCACAAGTTAAACATAATTTGCAGTTGTGTACACCTTCCGGCATTCACTATCAGCCACAACTTCCTTTCTGGATAGAAAAATAAATCAAATCAAACCGCTACTAATCAGCAAAGAAGGTGCCGCGCATTACGTGTGCAATACTGAGATAATAAAAAATAAATAAAACAACGGCAGAAATGGTGTAATTCCAGTCAATTTTGTTTTACCTCGAATTTAATTTGAAAATAAAAAAAAAATACGCGAGAACTAACAGCAAATCAAGTGCACGTAGGCAAACGACTGGCTTATCACCCTTCATCTTACACCAGAGCGGAATGAAATAGTGAAAAACAAACCGAAAAGGTTTTCATTGCCAACAAATAGGTGATTTGCTGATTGGATAAACGCAACTCAGGTGATTGCATAAAATTGCACAGTTGGGGAAACGTTAAAACTTTTTTGGTTTGTTTTTTGTTTATTTTGAAATCTGTTGCAAGCAATAATGTTAGGAAAAACAGAAATTTACACCATTACAACTGTAGCGAATGCTTTTGATACCAAGAAATGGGGATTGTAACCGAAGAAGGAGTAAACAAAGCGCTTGTTACATGACGATGTAGAAAATATGCAAGCAAAAGAGTTACTTTCACTTTTTAGAACATATCGCGTTACAAACATAACATACCCAAGCCGTAAGAAAATTTGATACAGTCACTTTCACGGTACTTGGACCATTTGTAATGTTGGCAATTACCACTACGAAATTTCGTAAAAGTTGAAGTTAAATTTGAAAATTAGTAAAGATTTACGATACGACATCAAAGAAGATTGAATAGAGTGGCTGCCTAAGAAGGCACATTATGATACCCCACTGAGGCCGCAATTAGACCCCACAAAACTCCCTAGAGAAGAAGAATGTAAACCTGTTACTCTCTGTGTATCGAGCCAGTTCCCTGTCTCTAGTGGAAACTAGTTCTCGAGGAGTCAATATAAAAATTGGCTGGTACGGAAAGGGGAACTAGGTCCCAGTGTAGCCTAATTTGGTTAGCTCTTCAAAGAAGGGGGAGCCCCCAAAAATGAGTTCCTACGATTGGCTAGGGATTGTCATGGCAACTCCTACAGAAGTCGTTTGAAGGTGCGCCTAGTCTACTGGCGTGTCTACCTATGACGCAGTGGCCCGTAATAACGGACACGGTACTGCAAATTATTTTGCTTCCGAGTAAGATGAGCTCTCTTGACCGTTTAGTGTCAAGCTTTGATCATATCTGTTGGGTGATCAGGCAGGTGTGTTCCAACGACTTCAACTAACATTTGCAATCCTGAGAGATGTCTGTGAAAGCTCCAGTTTGCTAGTGGCCAGCAGATTTCCCAACTGGTGGTTAATGTCTGAATCAGGGCGAGTGGTATCGATTCTCGGTAGTTCGTCGGCTATGTCTAGGCACCCAGATGAGCCGTACTTTCGGATGCTCAGCTACGTCATTCAGAGGTAAGCTACATGCTACGACCGTATATACCGTGGAGATAGTATATACTCCCGTGAGGGATTTAAAAGCTGCCTGACTATCTGTGAAAATACATAAATATGTTATCTTTAAGTAGCGTTATGCAATGAGCGTGTACTTCTTAGTTGGTATGGGTGATATAGGCAGCATCGGGCTGAAGCAGCTCCTAAGGTTTATTAACAGCTGTGGCTGGTTTTAGATAAACCCGGCAATCAGGAACGGTTCTAAGGATGTGGTAACATAACGGAAAATCTATAGATATATGTGAGGCTGATCGGTTGTAGGGCTGATAGCCCGCCACCCTAACCTAACCTAAGTATCGTTAAATGATTTAGACGGTCCGCGGCTAAATTTATAGCCATGATTTCCGCCTGAAACACGCTGCAGTGGTGAGGTAAGCGAAATAAGATATCATTCCGAGAAGATACCTCCACCTACTCTGCCTTCTAATTTGGAGCCCCATTGGGGAGGAGCCGAATTTAGTTCCAAAGAAAGGCTTGGGCGAGGTATAGTCAATGTTGCTGATGCGGGTAATCATTTTAACGTTTAGTGCTAGAGACGGTATTGATATCTCAGTTGACAGGTAACACAATGGTGCTAAAGACAGTGTATTTTTTTACTGCTAATAGTTTTAAAAAATTGATTTTCAAACTTAAATTTTCAAAAAAAAATCTATTTTTTCATTTCAAAGGAAATATCTTGAAAAAATGCCCAATTTATTATTTTTGGGTTTAAAATAGTGACTATTGTGTTGTTTGCTCCAAGGAGGGCGTGGAGTTAGCCTTCACGGGGGAAGTTTTAAAAAATGTATGATTGTGGACAAACAAATTGATTAGGGGGTCATCTAAGGCTGGTCAAATGTCTGGTTGTTCAATTTTGCTTTAATAAAGGGGGGCGAGATTGAAGTTAGCCCCCACGGAGAAAATTTTAATTTTTTCAACTTTGATTTTAAAAAACTTACGATTGTGGACCAACAAATTGAGGGGTGGGGGGTTAACGTTTTCGAAAGCTGATCAAACCTGGGCAAGAGTCTGATTGTTCAATTTCACTCTAATGATGGCTCCAGGGTGTGTGAAGATAGCCCTGACGGAGGATTTAAAAAAAAAACACTTGTAACTCTGATTCAAAAAAATATGCAAGTGTTTAAAAAAACGTATGAGGGTGTGGTACCAAAATGAGAAGTCATTGAACAGCTGATATGGATTATTAAAAAAAATTGTTGTCAACAAATTTTTTTTCATAACTTTTTTTCAACGGGTGGGTCAACAATTTTAGGGGGTGGATCTACGTGGTCAAACGATGTCGCTACTGATGTTCGAATTTCGAAAATTTGAAAAAAGCGTGTTTTTGAATATATCTTTTTCAAAAAGTGGGTTAACAAAACTAATTGGTGGGTCAACATGGTAATTTCCTGGTCAATCGAACGAATTTTCGTTCGATTCAATGGGTGAATTCACAAACCTGTATAGACTTTGGTGTCCGGAATTCAATAAAATCGTATTTGGAAGGAATGCAGTTCTGTTTTAGGACAAGTTCTTGTTGGACGGATTCCGCATTGAAGATTGGGTCCCGACGTACCCAGAAAGAAGGTAGCAGAGCTCAACGATGGCACTGAAGAAGAGAAAGAGAGCTGCTCAGGAGACAGAGAGAAAACTTTTTCAGAAGAACAGGAAGAGATTGAGAGACAGAGGAAAAAGTAGAAACTAGTTCGAAGAAGCAGAAAGAAAAAGACCTAATCTCACAACGCAGAGTTACAAGTTTTTCTCCACAGAAGTACCAGAGAGAAAAGGCTTCAAATTTCCTCAAAAACTTAGCACTGTTCGGAAGCAAAGATTCGGTAAGCATACGTAAGAAGCCTTTTAGTGAAATTCAACATGTCGGATTGCAATCCAGTAGCAACGCCGATAGAAACTCACCACGATTTTGTGACTCAAGAAAATGGTGAGATCGACAAACCATATCGAGAATTAATCGGATGTCTGATGTGCATACGCCATGCTGGGAACAAGGTAGTGAATTGCTTCAACAGGTATCAAAACGCTCAAACAGAGGAGCTTTGGAAGGGGTTGAAGCTGATACTACGTTATATAAAAGGAATCTTGGATATGGAACTTCTGTTCGAACAAGGAAAGCAAACAGTGCTATTCTGATGCCGGCTGGGGAAGCGTAGAAGATCGAAAATCAACTACTGGATACGTCATTAAAGTTTTTGGAAACAGTGTGAGTTGGCAACAAAAAGAGAGACCTGCGTTTCACTGCCTTCGAGTATGTTGCTTTTTTTTTTTTTTTTTATACGATTTGGCCAAATCCTAGGGGACAACCCTTTGATGCGTTAGCATAGTTTTGGCCGGAAGGGAATTAGGGTAAGGGAAGTGAGGAAACTTGATTCTTGTTTGCATTGCTGCGAGCTAGACAACAGCCCAGAGACGGAGTGGATTATTTTAATTTCTTAATAAAAGCTCACGGTCATCTGGGCTCGAACCCGGGACCCACGGCATGTTGGTCTTGCCGCTCAACGCATTGATCCAACTCCGTCTCCATAAAGTGGAATTTCATCAGAAGTCTTTATGCTGAAAAGAAAATCGATGTACGATAGATCAATACGGCAGAACACACCGCGGATATCTTTACTAAAGGATTGCCAAAGAAATATTCAGCAAACATCGAGACCAACTTGGAATGATATGATAAAGGACTGCAAATGAATTTAAGTGTGCGTATGATAACTTTTTGAAAGAAGGACAGATTCAGTTTTTCTCTTTATGTTTTTCTTGTTTCAGATTTATTGTTATATATGTGTATAGGATTTTCGAATTTGTAAAGGATTTTTTGCCCCTATAACATGAGACCGTATTATAGACAAAATTAGAGAAGTCAAATCGGACTTTTCCTCCGATCCTGACAGTATCCCTCCTGCATTAATTAAATCCTGTCCCGAAGCCTTTCCACTGCATTAGAGATTCCCTACAATAAGTTTCTTCAAGCTGGGAAATTGCCTGCATTGTGGAAGGGCTTCTTTATAGTACCTCTTCATAAAAAGGGTCATAAGAATGTTCTATATATTTATAGATCAATCGCGAAGTGATCTTGCATACACAAGTTATTTAAGTCGATAGTGTATTTGCAGCTTATTGAGCGATGTCAGGGTTTAATCCCCCCAATCAGCACGGGTTCTTGCCTGGTAGATCAACAACCAACTTGATGGAATTTACCTCGTATGTTATTTTAGGCTTCCAACTAAGCATGCAAACTGACTGTATACAAACCGATTTCACTAAAGCCTTTGAAAAAGTTTCTTATATTTAAACTCAAGAGGCTTGGTTGCGCCAACCCCCCCCCCCCCCTGCTAGACTGGTTTTTTTTCCAATCTAAGAGACAGAATATATAGTGTCGCTCCTTCTTCTTCTATCTTTAGGATTTTAACGGCTTCATTTGACGGGCTGAGAGTAAAAGTGACCTATTTATAAGGTTCGAGCAAAAGTGGCCTAGAAAATGTTCCGCGCAAAAACGAATCGCGTGAGATTCCGGGCAAAAACGAATCGTAGAAAATTTCCGGGCAAAAACGATTTAACTACAAAAAGTAATGCAAAGTTAAGTAGTTAAGTCGTTTTTGCCCGGAAATTTTCTACGATTCGTTTTTGCCCGAAATCTCACGCGATTCGTTTTTGCGCGGAACATTTTCTAAGCCACTTTTGCCCGAACCTTATAAATAGGTCACTTTTACTCTCAGCCCGTCATTGGATGTGCCGCATGGTAACCATCTCGGTCCTCTATTATTCGTCTTGTCTCTTTTCATTCTTGATATCAGTTTTCCATAATCTTTATGCCTGTATGAAAAGGTAGTCAATATGGGAGTGCAGAAAATGTAAAATAAAAACAAAATACATATTATTGACTATACTTTTATAATCAGGGATTTTTCTGTTTCTTAAGAAATGTTTAATGACTTCGTTAAAGGATTTCCAAGCGAGCTTTTCGGTACCAGTTATATTTTTTTCAAAGTCAGCTTCCTGCATAAATTTTTAAATGGCTAGGCCTACAAAAACGCCTTCTATTTTTGCTTCCTCAAATTTATCACATAAATATAATATGAAGAAAACCCCTTTTTAGAGAATGCCATCACAAATTGCTGCAAAATACCTAATTTGGTATGAAGGAGAGGAAAAAAGAACCTTAATTGGGCCAACCAGAGCCACGCGTATCATATTTTTGCTTCCAGGACTTAGCACAGTTCTCTGCGGCCAACTTATTTTAATTCAGTGTTGACAAAATTTCGTTATTCAGTAATAAGTATTGTTTAATGAGAAAATAGCCATTATTGCTGCAAAAGAAACTTAAAAAATTATTTTTCTCAGAAAATTTACGTGATGGAATTTAAGTATTTTTCTGATAGTTAGTACCTAAATTCTTCCTAAAGCCATTAATTAATTGTCGATAAGGAAAACCATCGCAGGCCTGTGTAACAAGAAAAAAGCGCAGGTGTGATTGATTTTTAACATTTGAAATGTTTTACTATTTATTTTTGCTTGAAATATAATTTTGAATTTTAATATAATCATTCCGGAATGTTCCCCTATTCATGCACAGACAACCTATACATTTTTAGTGAAAAAGTTCAACCGTTTCCTCTCTCAAAAATTAAAACAAATTCAACAAATCCTTAAATAATCTCAATACTTGTCGGTTATGAAACTTTCTAATTTTGAAATTTTCTATAGCGCACATTACTTTGGGGTCATAAACGTAATTTCCGAGAATTTCCAGTGCACGGAATGTGCTTTCATTACAATCAACTGCTGACATAACTAGTTCGGGTACCCCAAATGCGAATGAAACGAGAGTATGCAAGAGAGAAAACGATATATAAACATAATCACTTGGAGGAGCACATCGTATAGCCGCCATTAAACGCCACAAGATTACAAACGTCTTTGGTTTGGTTTTAAGCCATATAAACGAGTGATCCAAATGAAATAGGTAAAGGCAAGTTGAGTTACCACCAGACGCTGCCAGCCACCATATTGCAGTTACTTTCACAACACCAACATTATCCAAGGTAACGCGTATGATTTCCACAGGTAAGCAAGCCGACTGACTATTAACTCATGTAACAGTAGATCATTGCTTCCGTATTCCATCAACAAGCAAACAAGAAAAATCTCCCAAAAAAATATATGATGAAGGAAAGCAAACATAAGACTTGCTAGAAAATTGCCACAACAGTTGCTATAGGCTGCTGGCTATCGGATTGTGCAGAGCACAGTTTGGTGTTCTTCGAAGGAATTTCCTTCCGATAAAAAGAAAAGTGCATCGATTTCGAGTATATGACCGGGGGGACCGACTCTTGAGACTTACAAAAAATATGTCGAGTTGAAGGAATACAGATACAAGCAAGCCGCCTTTCACTTTAGCAAGTATGAGGCGACGAACGACAATGACATTTTGTAGCGCGAGTGCCTGAGTTCGATTCCGACTTTATTTAAAAAGTTTCTCTCTTTGAATTGCAAAAAGAAAACGAAAAAAAAAGAAAAAAAATTGTTTTCAATCAGCTAGCCAGCCTCTCTCTGTTAATGAATCCCACCTGATTTGGCATGGCACATGTTCTCAAGCACCGACTAGACAGAAGCGAACTACAACTAGGTAAGTATTTCTGCACATACCGCTAGTTGCCATCTTTTTCTTCGGTAGCAACCCAACTCTCAGTTTGGTATGTTCGGTTACCCAATGGCAATACCAACAACTCCAGATCACACTTCACTGCAACTCTCGAGGTCATAAGCCATTTGTTCCCTTTAAAAGCAGCCAAACAGATTTTACACGAATTTTACATGACTAAGCTTCGGTAATTGTTTCTTGCCCTCCTCACATTAAATGATTTAAATAACACTTCAAGGCGAAATTCCAGGTGTTTATTGAGCACACAAACCAAAAAAAAAAAACCTCTGTTTAGAGGTAAATTTTGATTTTTATTCGTTTTGTTTATGCAAAAAAAAACGATGGAAATTTTTGTTTACTTACATTTTAGCACTAGTAACAAGTATGATAACTATTTACCTGTAAAAAGAGAAAAGAATTTTGTTAGATTTGCCACCATTAGCTCCTTTAATATTGAAATAAATTGCTTTTAGAGACTTAAAATGGAATTTATGTGGAAATAGCATATTGAGCTCCAAACCAGAAAATTAATGTGTGACTTAAAAAAAACTGAAAGTGATTTACGGCGCAACAAGAAACGAACTGTTTCCTTGAGAATTTTTTACTTTAAAATGAGCTAATTGATCATTAAGAGAGAACAATGAAATCATTTGAGCACAACAAGAGCAGGAACAAAAGGAACAACATTTAAAAACTAAAAAATTATCAGAGATTTGCACTCCCAATACGAGGTTTGACCGGTTCCCAATAGCTGTCAAAAGTTAAAAATATGGAAATTCAATGATGGCGACTCTAGATAAAACCTCGAAAAACATGACAGTTCGGCCATTTTACCATCAAGCGTGTCATCATTATTTCATTTATTTTTGTATCACAGATTAATCAATCCTTGCAAACATAAAAAACTGCACACTACCTTAACCAAAACTAAAGAGAAATGCTGATGTCATTGACGCATTCTAACCTCAATACTTCAACAAAACGAATACAAGCTACACATTGTGTTCTGGCCTTAATGTGTACCACGGGGAAGTGAACCAAATGATAAATTTGTACTCAAAAATTCGTTAGACGAAAGTGTAGTGAAGTAATCTTGTAATGTTAGAATCGACAAATTCTCTAGACTGTCATATTACAAAGAGGTACGTGAAGTTGGTCCGGATTTTTTCCGGGCTGGGGGGGTAAAATGTCCAAATCGATAGTCTAAAAAGCAGCGTTAGCTTTGTAAATTATCACATCATCAACTTTCCAGCCTGCATCAGTCTATGGTAATGTTTACGAACAGTGGATTCCGTTTGCATGAGACATAAATGATTGCGCCTTTATCAATATTAAGAAAAAAGAAAGTAAGTGATAACGTGTCGGCCTTCCATCCCAGAGGTTCCAAGTTCAAAACCCGTCTACGGCGACGCATTGTGACAACAGATTACGTTTAAAACCATTAGAGGTTGCAGCAGTAATGTCGCTGGTTTCAGATATCCAGTTTAAATTATAAGTCCACTTGCAATGGTTGTCTCAAATCAGTTTATTCCGGCCCATGACCCGCAAGAGGTTACGGGATCTAGAGAGAAATGTTTGTCAGAACTCAAGAAAGTAATCAGTTTACTTTGAAATTATACTGACGTAGGAACTAAGAGCAAATCAATAATCTGGATATAATTCAATAATGTAAAGCACAATGGCCCAAAACGGCTGCCCTGCGGTACTCTTGAAATGTCAGAGAGAGCACCGCGAATGCGTTATAACAGATAAGAACAAAGTCAATTCAAAAAAAAGTTTCTGTTTCAAATGTACGAGTTTGTGCATATAATCGAATATGTAGGCAAAAAGGGGCAAATTATTGCCCACCTTACTTATGCAAATTAGAGGGTGGTTAGATAAGATTCTGCAGCAAAAACAGAATTTATTTGCTGATGGTGTACTCAAAAAATACCAGGGTAGGAATTCTCGCAAATTTGGTTGCCTCCAGATAACCAAACCGTTACAATAAATTGAGCGCATGCCCAAAAAGTGTTGTGGTAACAGAACAAATTTTCATAGCAACGAATAAATGTGTCAAGTTTGTGCGCATGATCTGTAATTCTCCCATGCCGTTCCCCGGAACTTGCATCTAAATCCTCAGCCACCTGGTTGGGAACTGGCGTGTGATTTTGACACTTTATAGCGCTTGGACTGCCATGAGTAAAAATTTTGTAAAACGGTTGGCCACTCCCCTTCAACTGTTTGAACACACACTTGTTAAATAAAACTTCTACACATTTTTACATTTTTGCGTACTTACAAGGCAACCAGGTTGTCTGATTGCGAGAATTCCTACCCAGTATGTTCTTGAGGCAGGTGAATCATTAAAATTCGGCCCACAGACGACAGTGTTGGAAAAATCGACGATACGATGATAAAACTTTTAACTGAATTAAGCCAACCCTCAGAGCGACGATCTTTTGTATAAGCGTCACATCTTCTTTTCACTTCTCTTTTTTGTAGGAACTACAAAAACATGATCCTTCAAGAGTTGGCCCCCAAAACTATATATCACAAATTAAATTAAATTTTAAATTTTTTGATATTCTTTAAATTTATTCTTTAAGCTCTGGAAGTCAACAATATCTTCATGAAGAAAAGCCAACAAGTTGCTGTGGTAAATCAAAATGTTGTAAATGGTGTTCTCGATATTTTGTATACCATGCAGACGTTGTCAATGCTGTCGAAAGAATTCCGAGATGGAAACGGCTGTTATTGCTACCGAAATCGATGAAAAACGAAGCTGTTGGAAGCGCATGACATTTTGTAAAAACAGTGCAAAATTACAAAGCAACATAAGGCAGCAGTGACCTAAAACTAGAACCCTGGGGTACTCCCACTTGACAGGCAAAAATGTGGATAAAGTGCCATTCGAAAGGAGTTAAATTTATGTGCAAGTTTAGAACAAAGTAGTCGATGGTTCATTGTATCAAATGCGTTGAAACAACCTAGAAGGACTAAAACTGTCAATTCATCCCTATCGCTGGTATTAGTGATGTAATTAGAAATTTTTTTTAGTAAATTTTTTTAGTCGTACAGCTGTGACCTGGTCTAAATCTCAATTGACTGCCGTGGAAGTAAGATGGAAGCAGAAGAACTATCATAGATGATAGCAGAAGAACTATCAGCTACCATATAAGAAGAGATTTCAAAAATTTAAAAAGTTAGCATCATCTGCACAAGGATTTATGGGACTAGGTTGAACTGCATCCCTGCCCAGGTTTTTCCAGAGTGCCTTTGGAGATATCTTGGTGTTCATTATCTTATTGTGATATTGTTTTTTAAATAATCGCATTGCGGAAAGAGTTCGCTCACTTCCAGGCAAAATGACCATCTTATTTGTAGTAAAATTATTCATCCCTCTTATATCTTTAAATTAGTGCTTATACGGGTGGGTGGCCTTTCTTCCTTCCATCCGCGACACAAAATCCTGCTGTAATTCAACCTGTCTTGAATATTTTCAGTGTATGCTTTACTGCGTCACAAAGAATGCAATCTCCCTGGGTTGGTGAAGGAATAGTTAGACCCACTAAACTCTGAATGGAGGAATGTTGTAGAGTGGAATTTGTTGTTCCACATTAATCTAAAACTATTGATCCATTGCTACATTGATAATGGGAAATAATACTTCTACACACTGGTAATTGTCTCGCTACCTACCTAACTTACACTACCGACTCAAGTACGAATTCTGTAATTGCAAATCTAACTACATACAAGAATAGACAATTAAATTTGGATCACATAGCAAGCCAAAAACTGGAATTACAACGAAAATCGAATTACAGCATCCAATAAATCTTGTTAAACAGAACAAAGACGCAATCACATTTTTGTTTAATTTAATTTAGATAATAAATTTCGTCTAAAAGCTTCCCAGACTTTTGTAATCTCTGAAAGGTTATTAACTCGCAAGCTTGGCTGAAATCTGCCGACCTCCCGTTGTAAGCAACAACTTTGTTCTTTTATTTCTTCTTAAAGCTAGAAACACATCATTCCGTCATAATCTTCAAACCGGATTTCTCTTCGACAGACGGCTCTCCATTACGAAGTGAAAAAGGCACACGTACTGAATTTGAATAATTAAATAGAAAAATCAGTCCGTGCAGCAATTTTGAAAATTTGATTTGAAAATAATTTCAGAAATTGTTTTTTTTTTAGATTGAAAACAAATTGTTTTAGTGCAAAAGTGGTTGTCTTTGAATAATTAGAGACTGACCTTTATGGCAGCACTGGACAAAGTCATAAAGCAATCTAATTTATTGCGAACACCCTCGCAATTATCTGCAGCTGTGGTGGAGAGAGATTCACGGATGTATAGAACCAGGTAAACTGCATTTACCTGCATACTTAACCAGCACCGAGTGCTGGATGTAGAAAAGTGAATGCAACGCGATCTTATTCACTTTAAAAAAAAAATATTTAAAAGGTCAATTACACTTGGTTGGAAACTTAATAGGCTGCCGATGAAACGCTTGTATTCGCAAGTGCATTTTTTAAGGAAGGAATAAGAGTCGCTCAAGAAAATTCAAAACGTAGAATATCGGCACTATGTTATTTTTCAGCACAAACTTGGCGAAAAAGTGCAAGACATATTTTTTTTCTTTGCTCAAATTATCGAGAAAAAGTGAAAGGATTTTCTTCAGCACTTCAGTAAAGTCGAGGAAATTGCACGTCGAGCATTAAATCATTTTGTTTGCGTGTGGAAGTATTGGAATTTAGTTGTCTATCGGAGCCAAGTGAAGCCGTTGCTTAAATTCATGTTAGTAATCAAACGAAAAAGATAACATCGAACTCGGAGTTGTTTCACTGCTTGCCGACCGGTATTTTTACTTACCTAAAGCCATTTTTATTAATTATATGCTGGAGAAAAAGTGGCTGACTGCGAACACAGTCATTGTCGTCAAGGAGAATTGGACGAGTTTAAGAGAACCGCAAAAAATCCTGTTTTTCTCACAGTTAAAACGTTGTGCGTGCATGCCTAATTTTATATTCAGTTGTGGTATCAATATCAAGATAAAGTTCACGCATCAGCCATACGCGTTCTTGATAGCGCGAAAAAGATTTGGTAATAGCCAATAGATCAACTCGATCAACTCGATCGACGATTTTAGTGACGGAGGTTCTAGAACTGGTGGACCTATAAGACCGAAGTTTTTTGTAAATGTAAAAAGACACAAATTTTAAAATAGGCACTTTCACATATAAAAATTTGCAGCGTGTGCAGCGAATATATCTTCATGAAAAATTCAATCAAAGCTTTTAAAGCATAGAACTGGTGCCTCGCCATGTTTAAAATTACGCGATTTGTACTTCGTTCTAATTGGTGTGCGTTTTCAGATCACAGTTTTCATTAATTATTTTTTTATGATGTAGCCAAAGCCAAAGGGGACACTCATATGAAGCGTTAGCATGGGTATGGCCGGAAGGGTAAGGGCAATGAGGGAAATTAAATGTCTTGTTTTTGCATTGCTACGGGCTAGATAACAGCCCAGAGATGGAGTGGATTTTTTATTTATTGCAATTGCAAATGAAAAACTCATAGGCAGAACGAAGCTCGAATCTTCGTCCGTGTCGTGACACTCAACCATTGATTCAACTCCGTCTCCATTTCGGTTGGATAAATGTAATTAAAAACTAAACAGCAATCTTCTTAAGGAGTCACTTGCGTTATATATCGCATGAATTGCAAATTTATAGGAAAATTGCATGTACTTCCCGCATACTTCTTCGCTATAACGCTATAACACAAGCAAAAAAACGAAACCAAGACAGGGGTTAAGGATTGGAAATCCTTAAGTGCACTCAATATCAAAAGTGTACCAAAACCGGCTTCAGTCTTGTGACGCTTCCGCCGACTGAGGAATGATGAAATGGCTAGATTTGATGTAACTGCAATATTAAGAATTTTCATTAAATTTGCATATTTTTAAACGGCCATTCTGTTAAACAATTGATAAACCGATCTCTGCTCCCTGGTCCTATTATTTATCCTCTAAAACGTGGAAACACAGATGGGGAAAATCCAAAATAATTTCAGGAAATACGGGCACTTTTGTAGGAGTGAAGATGGAAGGTATGGTAGACTATAACAGGTGGACTGTCTCCAAGGTAGTAGCTCATTAAAACATCTAAAAAATTTACCTGATCTGTTCGTCTCAGTCATACTGGAAAGAATGAAATCGATATTGCGCGCAGAGCCCACGCGATTCTGGAATTTTGTTAATTCAAGCGTAACTCCGATAGGTACCCTTGGACTAAGCGGTATGACGGTATAGTTAAGGTAAATCAACTACTACCAACTTGTTAGAATGATCAAGTTTATGCATTTTAGCCATTGAAGCTCGTTATGACAATTACAATTAAAAAAAAAATATGTGATGTCAGGATGTCATTGAGATTATGTCTGACGTACCGCACGGTAGTCATCTCGGACCATTACTTTTTATAATTCACAGCAACGACGTCTCCTTGATCTTACGCTAATCGCCAACACTGCTCTGCGGTTTATTATAAGATTTTTCGGGTCATTTTAAATATCAACGCCTTTTAGAGATGGTGCAGCATCAAGACTGAAACAGATTGCATGCTGTGAAAAAGATTGGAATAGCATGACATTATAGGCGACAAGAAACTTGACAAATAACATGACAGTCCACGAAAAATAACAATTTTACTGTTGGCAGTACTGAATGTGACAGACAGATTTTAGAACTAGAAATAGGTGTGCGACATTGCGACACTTTCGGTTCGATTTCAATGTGTGTTGGGCGTTTGGATAATAAATTCGCGCCTTTCGTTTGAGGACCATATTGATGTTATTGTCAGATTCGACATTCCGCATCCTTCCTTCGAGCGAGATATTACCAGAATTGTCTTCATTTTAACTGCTTGGAGCGCTCCTTGAGATGTCATACCTATCCTCCTGCAGATACCTTTTCTACTATCTATGGTTTTCACGAGCCTGTCTCGTCGTTGTTTCATTTGTATAATCTCAGCTCTCATATCGTATCGATTTTCACGTATCTCGGAGGAGATTCAGCTTTGTGAACGTTGAGTTTTAAGTTGTATGATTCTAAATGCAATCAGTTATTTGATGAATTTCGACGTCGAGAAGGTCCGTAGAGAATGGTAACCGAATTAGCAAATTCTGATGAAGCAGACTGTAAATCCAGCAGACTCTAAGAAAGCAGTGGTTCCCTTGGGTCAATCTGTTGGGAGGAGAGAAGCAAAGAAAAATCTAAAAACTATTTCTAATCATTGATAACAATGTTCTCAATTCAATTACCGAGAATGACAGTTTTCTTTGCTCCTAGAAATTTTTCAGACATCAAAGAAGATTGCCAAGAGAGTAGAAAAGGCATACACAAAGCATTGATCGTTGACCGTTACAGAATATAACGCCTATCTGCTACAGTTTATTGTGTAAAAGCTCAAATATTTTACTTTCTCGTTGCGCCTTTACCCTCAAAGGCTAACGTGCGTTTTTAAAAGTCCCACGACTAACGTATGGTTCAAAATTGAAAAAGTGGCAAGAATGCGTTACTAAATTCTGTTCAATACGCGTGTCGAAAATATCAAATCAACTTAGAACTTGTTATGAAAGCTAAGTATTCGTTAGGCCACTCTTACAGAAAAGAATAATTTTCATTCGAATCTTTTTAGCCGCGTCTTATTTTTTAGCCAATCAGCAACAACCTGGATAAACTAAGCCGCGGCTAAGAACTTGTGTCTCTTTTTTAGACGAAGCCGAACGAGTTTAATCTTGATTTTTGTGTTTATAGTGGAAGCGATTAAAGCTGATTGTGTTACAGAGAATTTAAGTGAAGTAGAAAATTAAGTAAATAAAAAATTTTACATTACTTCCCTTTTTTCCTTAATTCAATTGTTATGGACTTTTAATTATGGATTCAGGCTACTTACTATGAAAGCACAAGCCTGACAATATATTAAACTCAAATCAGAAAAATTTCTGGTAGTTTGGAGTTACCTTTCCTCCAAGACTTGCGGAAACTAAATATGTTCAGGCTTACTATAATAAAAAATTGGCGCAGCAACATCCTCTCCAAGAACTTTTAATGTTTCCAATCTTCGAAACAGACTAATAATAAACTTTTTCAAAACATACCGGAAATAAAAAATTGAGTCAACCAGCGTTGCATCCGTGTGTTACCAACGACGAATTAAGAAAAAGAACTAATCCTAAAAGCATGCAGTTACTAGTTGAGATGTTTTTTAAGAGATCTGCTTTAATTCAGATGAATATTTTAGACGAGTTTATAAAATCGAAAAAAAAATAGTTTTCTTTGACCTTCTTGTGTACTTTCTATCTTTTTTAAAATTTTATTTACGAGTGTAATTAAGAATTTAGCGCATTCCAATTTTTATACAGTGGTTTGCTTAAATAATCAGCTCCATTACAGAAATAGTTCATCAAAATATCAAAAATGTCAGCAAAGTTGCAGTTTCAGTGTTTATAAAACCGCTTCTTTTACACATTCAGGAAATAATGGAAGCAGTTTTCTTAAGTGCTTTTTTGAAGTGATTATTAAATAAATATGAAGTCGTTTACTTACTAGAAACATGGAAGTAATTCGAAAAAATTAGAAGTTAATTACTTTGGCAACGACGATGGAATTTGTATTTTCATTGCGTGCCAAAGACGTATAACTATGGACGAACGGTATGCTATTTCCACAGCGTACTCTAGATACAAGGCTAGCATTAACAGCTGAGCATTGGTGGTGTAAACAAAACGATATTTGCCACAGAAAACATTAGAAAAAGTTTGGGAATTGTACTTTCTCGTAGTATTTCTCGCAATATATTTAAAGTCTTAAATTGTATATTACTTGAGGTTAACCTGCAAATGTTCTAAACATGTGAACACGATAACAAGTGTCTCTCTTATACAATTTACATGTGTTTGAAAGGAAAAACTATGTTGTGCCCGTTTTGTTAAAGTATTGAAACTAGACTACGCACACACACATAACAATTAGGGGTGCACAGAGAACAGAGATCGTTTCAGCGAATGTTTAGTAAGGGTAAGGATTTATGCAGATAGGCTATGATTCTAGCAGTGACCCAGGAAACCGAGGTTAGTGGCGACAGTGGGATAACTTAATACTCAGTTGCCCCCACTAAGGGAGACTGGGAGGGGACGAAAAGGGACCCGTTTATGTGGTCTGTTTCGGCTAATCCCCAGAGAGGTGTTTTTAGTGAGTAGGAATCTCACACTACCGGAGGGCACGGGCTGTCTGGTGTCTTATGGAAGATTTTCACCTCTCCTGCAAAAAAAAAAAGAAAAAAAAGGGTAAGGTCGAAAACATGGCACATATTCAGGGCTCTACAGATGCGATTCATGGGCTCATGCATACCATAGTTAAACCGTGAGTGAACGACATGTAGTATAGGCAGTCTCCTAAAGCTATACGGTATGCTTATAAGAAACTGCGAGGGCACGAGAATCGCAACTCTGCGTCTTACCTCCACAGAGTACATATTAAGCAACCGCGATCCTCATAAGAAGAAAGGCTTAGTGGATCATTCCACGAGAGGTCTCTTAGTGCGAACCTAACAAAGTTCCGCTGTACCGACTCAACGCGTCTAGAATTAACAGCATAGCAAGGTGACCAAACCCTAGATGCATATTCGAGAATTGGTCTAACTAAAGAAAAAAATAAGTGAATTAAGTTTTGCCGATCAGAAAACTCCCTTCATCACCGCTTGACATAAGCCAAAACTGAATTACTCCTAGACACAACATTGTTTATGTGCAGAATGAAATCGAGCTTTTTGTCTAGCTTCACACCAAGGTCAGTAACGGACTACACACGACAGATAGTAGTGTCCACAAAGGTATAATCAAAGATGAGCTGACTGAGGTTCCTAGAGAATGACATAACTTTATTCAGGTTAAGTTGCAGGCCATTTGATTAACACCAAATCTTGTAGGTATTTAAATAATCCTGAATGCAGGAAGAATCATAACTGTTTCAAACACAAGAGAAAATCTTCATATCGTCTGCATAAATTAAGACTTTGGAGTGTTTAATCAGGAGGACAATGTCGTCAATGGCAAGAATAAACAGTAGTGGACCAAGATGGCTGCCCTGAGGTACCCCAGAAGGAGCTCTAACGACTCTAAACAAAGTGTTACGAAAAGATAGCCGATCTTTTAAGTACGAGGAGTTCTAGTCGAGCATCAAAGGCGGGAATCCAAACTTTCTAAGTTTTAGCATAATCACAGAGTGAAATAGTTTATCAAATGCCATGCTGAAGTTGGTGTAGAGGCAATCGGTGTGGAGACCCTGTAAAGGTAGTAGGATGATCTCGACATTTTGAGTGGTACATATGAATTAAATAGATCGTAAATCCTACTATAAAACACGGATACGAATTCGTCGATATCTTTATTATAAAATAGGATATCGATTAAGAGGATCATATCTGCAAGATCAGTGAAGTCCGCCCTTTTGAAATCAAAAACGAACTGATCTAAGTTGGGATCACCAGAATTACAACAATCGTAGCATAAAGAAATGAAAATGAGCGAGTGTAAACTGTCGATAGGGGATAAGTTACGAGAAGCCGATTAGATCTAACAGCCTTCCCATAGCGCTCTTTACATCACTCATTTGGTGTAAACCAGAGGAGGACATGGCGTCAGGAAAATGGGAGTCTTTGGCAGTAAGACAATTCAAGGGAAGGTAGTCGTCGATGTGTAGGCAATAAAGTAATGGCTGATGTAATTGGCTTCTTTATTGACAGCACTATCTAAACATTGCATAAGAACGAACTCATTTGATTCGTTTTTAAGTAAACAGTTTCATCAAATTTTTGTTAATTTTCTACTTAAAAGTGAAATTTATTGCAAATAATGTGTAAATGACTAACTAATTTATTATGGAGTTAGTATTGGTACCAAAAGGTTTCATTTAGGTAAGTACCTGTGCCTACTACCATACTTTTGCACTTATTTTGAATATTAACTTAAACATTTGTAAATTTCTAAAGAATATCACTTTTATTTATAAATTCCAACCATATTTGGTTTTAAGAAGAAACGAAAAAAGTGATATCAATGCAAAAAAGCTTGGCCTCAAAACACCACCGAAAAAGAGAGCGTATATTTTGTAAGAAAAAAAGCCCACTCGCACTTGAATGCAAGGTCGGACATGATAGCGGATCCGAAGCGTTAAAAATAAAAGAAAAATTTTAACCAACAGCAGCAACAACAACAACAACAACGACAACAACAAAAACCGATACGTCAGCTGATGTCTTTGTGCTGGCTGGAAATATAATGGAATGGGGAAAAGAAACAAAAACGATTCAGAGCGAGAAAAATATGGTCTGATTTGATTCCATTAACAGCACATAGGTACAGGTAAAGAAAGGTATAAGAAATCGTGGCTAATACTAATGTCAGTCGCAAAGTACCAACAGCACAACGCCGCCGCCATCACGCCAAGTTACAGCACTCGACTAAAGTGAAAGGAAAAACGATTCCCAACAATTGGCGAGCGAAAAAGACAAAAATTTAATTAAAACACTCATTTGCATTTTTTAGGAGAACGTGAGTTTTATATTTCATCATGGATTCATTTTACATAACGAATAAAAATATATGCATAAAATCGACTTACTTAATCGGTCCTGAAACCAGAATTATTCGGTGCTGGTCGACGGTGTCGGTGTGCTTTGCACCTCCACGACAAGACCAACATTTTATTCCGCAACGCAAGACAACACGACCGTTTGACCTTTCTCATCGAGAACTTCTTTTTTTTCCCGATTTACAAGGGAAAAGCTTTTTGCTTCATGCAAATCTCCGCAAAAAAAAAGAAAAAAGGGAGCAGTTCCCACAAAACTTGCACTTGGAAGGATTTCCCATAAATTTTCGTGAGTAAAGAAGCGCAAAACATACAAAATAGCAGAAATCGTGCTTGTTCTTCATGTAATGCATTCCGTACGAACTTAGTTCCGCTTCCAAGTTTACAATAAAAAAAAAAAAGAACTTTGCGAACAATAAAAGTCAACTAAAGTACTTCAGACAAAGAAAATTGCCAGTTTTTTTTGGGAATTATGTTTTTTGGACTAAAATTTGACGAAAAGCAATTTTCTGCAAAACGGACAGGTTCAAGGATTTAAAATTTACAAAGCTGTACTCGAGTTTTCCTGCTTTTTTTTTAACACATTCAAAGTAAATGGGGCTAAAATGTTTATTTACGAAAAATACCTTGACAATACTGAGGATGAAATTTGCTTAATTATTATAGGCACGAAATGGTGCCATTGGAACAGAAGCATTCCGAGTGAGATCGTTAAAAACAAAGTGTCAACATGTGCAAAACAATTCTTGTTAATACAAATGTGTCCCCATACGAAATCACAGTGTTACCCAAACCTGAAGAGGGGTTAAAGTGCTTTGCATTCCTAAGGAGGCAGGCCATGGTTGCGTTTGCAAGATACTTTATAGATGGGTCATCTGACTTTTGCACATACACCTGTAAATTTTATATGTAGATCCTCGGAATGTCTACTGAAGGAGAAGATTTTTGAAATCGATTTTACACGTCGCATTAGTCTTACCGATTATAGCATCCATATGATGATCCTAAGAAGAAAAAACGAGTATTGAGCAGGATTCCCAAGTCTTTGTCAAATCTATTTATAAAGTATCCATCTTTTATGGCAGTATCGAGAATTCCCCATTTAACATACAATTCTTTTTATTTACACAAACGAGTTGCAGATGTTGAATTTCTGTGGCAGACATTTCTTTTTTCAAGCACCGTCACTGGAATTGAGTGTCCAAACGTCAGATGGGGTGAAATAGCCCATTAAGTCTTCTAGGGCTTCTTTGCCAGGTGACATCTTTAGCTTTTGAATATTATTTATTTTTCTATCTTTCCCATTACGTATTCTTTCTCCCTAGTTCATTTAACCCTACACCAACTCTCCATCTGGTCCGGTTCTGCGCCAACTACTTCAACTGTGGTCACTATTTGTTAATCTGGGTACCTTCCCTCTCGGCGGATCTTCACCTTGTGGAGATTCCAATCTAGAGCCTGCTGTGCGATATTGTTTGCCTGCGAATACTGGTGTCTATCCCGTCTTGGCCTGTAAGTCTGTGTAGGTCTTCGTTGGTAATGAACTCCGGCCAATGGATGTTAAGGATGCGCCAGAGATACCGGTTGATAAAGGCTTGTAGCTTAGATGTTATTTGCCATTCCATTTTTGGGAGAAAATACATTTTTTTAATAACAATGTTGTCGGAAAGTAGTAGGTTCATGAGTTACCAACTTCTTAACAGTGCGCATAAGACATTGGAGATGATCACAGTTTACTTATATCATTTTGGCCATTTTTCGACTTACAACGTTATACCCTGTGACCACAGATTTGACAGGTCACTTTCCATATTGAACAGCCTTACAACAGAAAAGATTTTACGTTCGATTCGAAGATCTGGATTTTTGTGCGTCTGGAGATGTTGTTATTGCACCAGATCTCGGGAAGAGTATTAACTGCAACTCGAACCTTATTGATGCGAGCCTGTACATCAGCTTCTAACTATGCTTCCGAGATAGCAAAATTTATCCACTTGCTCTATTTGCTGCTCTTCAAGATAAATTTCATTTCGTCTTCTGAAGTCCAAGCTCATAAATTTGGTTTTATCAGCATTGATCTTAAGCCCTGTTATGCGACCTTCTCTGCTCAAGGCTTCGGACATTTAGGCTACATGACTCTGTTTGTTGGATAGTAGACATAAATCATCGGTATAGTCCAGCTTCGTAAGGTGATTAAAAAGTTTCCATCTAATCCCTCGTGGTGGTCGTCTAAGGCGCACTACGTCATCAATGACGATCAGGAAAAGCAGAGGTGACAGTATGCATCCTTGTCCCAATCTATTCAGCACTTGGAAGGGCTCCGACAGTTTTTCCTTGTGTAGGACGTGACAAAATAGAAAACAAGCAAACGAAACGACCCGCGAAAAACAGCTATGGACCTTGCACGAGTATCGGGCAAAACTGGAGTCGAGGTGACTGCAATGACTGTGTGACGGAGATTTTTGAAATCGGGAAGATCAGTTTGCAAGGCTGTGAAGAAATAATTTCTGGCGAACATGATGGAGGAGAGACTGGCGTGAGCAAAAAAATATGATCAATGAACAAAAGAAGATTGTTTCTGATGACAGTTATTTTATCGTCCAAGCGGAACTACGTTTCGTGGAAATTAAACTCTCCTAACATTGTTCGGTCTACAATACAACCTCTCAAGAAGTTGTTCTGAGGGACGTTTCTCATTTTATCGACCAGAGTTACTTGACGCAGTAACAGAAAAGAGTGGTAAGTATCAGCTGATTTTACTTTTAAAAAAACAGTAGCCGGAAATGCAAAAGCAAATTCCGAAGAAATATTTCAGCGAGATCTGGCCCCTGTCACACTTTCAAAAAAAATATGAAATACTTCACGGAGAACCAACTAACCGTGCTAGACTGGCCAGAAAATTCGTCAGACATAATCCCAAGAATTTGTGGGCAATATACAAAAATCGGCACTTCCCAGTCAATTGCCCTGCGGATAGCTCATTACCGTCATAATTTAGGTGCGGTTTCAGGAAAAAGAAATGGCATCTACGTGTGAAAGCTTGGTCAAATCGAAACCAAAAAAGAGTAAGATCTTTAATTGCTGTCAAAGGAGGTCATATTAAGTATTAATTTGTAATATGTCAGTCACAAATTAACAAATCGATTTTTCATAAATTTACATCTTTTTTCCTTACGATGTAGCCAAAGCACAGGGGGCAATCCTATGATACGTTCGCTATGGCCCGAGGCTCGAACCTGCATCCATGGCGTGTAGTGATCGTGCCAGTCATCCATTGATCCAACTCCGTCTCCAATTTTTTTCCAATTAACCTGTTCGGTACTGTAAATTTTGCTGATGTCGGGTCCAACCTTAGCTCCTTTCACATTGTATACAGACTACAGCTGCCTTGCAACCCAACATATATGTATCTCGATTTAAACTTCCTATAGGCACCAGTAGCGTTGCCCATTTTAAGGGTTACATAAGTGAAAACAAGAGGAAAACAAATGTCCCTGAAGTAAAAGCGTATGAAAATTTCTGTTCTATGCAGACAACGGCTTAAAAAAAGACTCGGCGATGATAACGAAATATTCTGGAGAATAAAAAAAATTCACTCTTCACTTTCGCCGAAATAATTTGTCATCGTGAATTTTTATTCGTCTGTTACTAGTTACATCAAGTTTTACCGACAAGATCCAAACTATCCCCTCACGGATCACATAACACTTCTAATACACTCACAAAAATATTGTTAGCACTCCTAAAATTGAAGAACCCAAAAGTGATGGCAGGCACAACTACTTTAAATGAATTCCAACTGAAAAAACTATTCTAGTTCATTTTCTTGCCTACACTGCTTGGCTTTTATGAAATAATGAATAATGCATCCAGGAGGTAGCCCCGAATCATCATCGCGCCATTACATATCCTTTTCAATATATAAAAAAAAGGAACGCTCAACGCTACAGGCAATCGCACAAGCAATAAGGAACAAACCATATGGCAGAGGTCCAGAAAAATCCTGATCGACATTTAAAGGTCTCAATACAGGTTCCAGCCATTTGTATCAGACCGCAGGTGTCCAGCTGAGGGTTAAAGAAATATGTTTTCTTTTTTGGAGTCGTTATAAACCTTTCTGTAATCGTTTGCAGGTAAAAATATATCGGTGTATTGAACATGAATAGAATCAATGACCTTTCAGTATTCATTTGCTGTTTTTGTCGTTGAAATTGTAAAAGAGAAAAACTTATTGCTTTGCCGACTTGAGTTTTATGATAGGATTTTTGTGTGTTTTTCTTTTAAGCAAAGTGTTTAAAGTAATCTGTTCCTTTGCTTAAATTACGTCAGTGATACCAATGTCGATAGTCATAGTAAACATAAATTCGCAACATTTCCAGCTATCAATCAAATTAAAGCCCTAATGCAACAAATTTAGACTATTTGCAACATAGGTACCTAAGAATATAAATTATATTTAGCGGTGGCGCTTTACACTGAAGCAAATTTCTACCAAATGACAGACGGCATTTGTCAAATTTGACAGTTCATCGGGCAGAAAAAATTAAGTCTGTTCCCCAACGACCTACCCCTTATTGTTCGATCGTCAATTTAGCATTATTTATGACAGCAACGATGTTGCTTTGATAGATAGCTTAGCTAGGCTATCGTCTATGTAACCTGCTTATGGATATAGGCTATTTAACAGTTCAATGACTATCCAGGCCTTTCAAGAAGTGCACGCGTTCTTTAAGGGTCACATTTATATGTTTTACGGTGATTACATAGGTATGTTCCCTAACGTGCATTAGTGATAACTCGTGCTCACTAAATGTCATGGATCTGAAAGCATTCCACACCTTTAAGTATTCGCTATTTGTATTGTCAAATCAACTTCCCCTCAAGCACTTGTTATCACTGAAAATTTTCTAAGCGCTATTTGAGTGCTCTGTTTTGGCTCTGTATTATGAATTGTCAGTTGACATTTCTCCTATTTGCTCTGTGTTATGAAATGCCAATTGCATTGAATTGACAGTTGACATTTCTCATATTTGATAGTAGGTTTGTTCCCTGACTTTTAGTGAGAAAAAGTGCAGTGATAAAAAGTGCTAGTTGGTGGGGACAACACTTAACTGAGTTGAGGAACGCAGAGTGCTTTTCAGTGCCAAGAATGAGAAATGTCAACCGACAATTCAATGCAACTGAGAAAATTTTCAGTGATAAAAAGTGCTCGAGGGGAAGTTGATTTGACAATTCAAATATCGAGCACTGAAAGTTGGGGAATGCATTCAGTGCGTTTTAGTGAACACGAGTTATCACTAGTGCTTGTTAGGGAACACACCTAGTGAAAATCACTCTGCGTTCTCTCTTTGCAGTATTACGCCCACCAAGTAGCACTTTTTGTTACTCAAAGTCATGGAACAGACTTGTTTATTGTACGATTACTTGAAAATGGGAAGCACAAATTCCCCCAGTTTTCATGTGCATGGAATGAAAATCTGTCATTTCCTCAGGCTGCGGGATCTCACCTTTTGGTTAGGGAACAAACCTGATGCAGTAACAACAAACGGTGTAAATGAAGCTATCTTTTACTTACTAATTGCTTTTAAATAGGAGTAATCAGCAATGAACGTACCATAATGCGATTTTTACTTTGATGCGGTCATTTGAAAGAGCTGCTTGCTAGGTGGGATTCTTTTTATTAATTACTTTAATAACACAGGTCTAGAAAAAATGGGATCATGATTATTGTTGTGCAGCTGGGATCATTTCCAAAGTAATTTGCTGCGTAGAATACGAATTCGAGGTCAAAATTGGGCCATCGCGTCGGGATTAACTCAAAATCCTGACGTGATGGCCAAATTCTCACCTCGGATTCCGACTCTACGCAGAAAATAACTTCAGAAATGACCCCCAGCTGCCCAACAACAGAATTTTGTACACCTTGGTGATAGGAGGTGTGCGCTGTGTAATGAGGGAGTGACATTTTTTTTAATGTATTTGATAGACATACGAAAACATTGATCGCATCTTTATAGAACAGTATTAACCCACGTATGGAATAATTTTTTTAATAATCATTTAGTAAAATACAGATCACTCCTTAGTTAGATGCTGTTTCTTAGAGACGCGAAAAAACACGTCTTTCGCAGTGCAGCGACGTCGTAAACAACTCGGGAAGTTTTCTCGACAAATCCGGGTGGCTCGTTGTTGAGAAGGTGCCTGACTCCGTTGGTCTCGGAGTCCAGCCACCATCATGCACTCCAGGTTCTATTATGTTTTAAGGCTCCCGGTAGTTTTTCTTCCTCCCCTGGGTGCTGCTTATTTAATTTCAAAGCGGCTAATTTTTTTACTCTCAGCGATTGGCTTTTGGGCTATGATTGGGCGAACGTATTCGCCGAGCCCCACATTGACCAGACCGTTTTCTCTTTCTATAACGTCGTCTACATCTATTTTACTCAGTGTGTTCCGGTCACCTTTTCTTGCTCCCCTCGTTCATCTCAGCTCTGGATGGACGGCGCCCTAAGACACCTGAAAAACTTAAAAAGCAAGGCCTGGAAAAAGTTCTGCTTCTTTAGGTGCGACGAGGACTACCAGGTATACGACGACCTCGCTCTGCAGACATCCTGCAGACAGATTTCCATCTAATACGAGATACACATTGCTTTCCAACCCTAGACAATTTTGGAGGTTTATAAACTCAACGACATAGCGACGGTAACCCCCCCCCCCCCCCCCGCCGCTTAGGTGTGGTGATCGCGAGAGCCACGAACCCGATGAGATGACTAATTTCTTCGCTAACTTCTTTCTTACTTTGTTCTGCGATTCTGACTGTGATACAATTTTTACCGATTTTTCACATTTCACTAACTTGAACTCAAAGACTTATTTTGTGATGACGTCACTGTCACTGAATACTTGTTCGATTTCTCCGACGGATTTTCTTGTGACCCCAATGGTGCTTCTTCATCGTTCTTGAAAAGGTTCTGCTCTTAGGTTGCCCCTGTTATTATGCTTGCTGTTCAATCTGTCTCTGTGCTATGACCGCTTCCCTGGGCTATGGAAGGATTCTACGATGATTCCCCTTCCCAAAAACGTTGACAAATCTGGCATCTCTTCTTATAAACCCATCGCCAACTTGCGCCATGTTGTGAAGGCATTCGAGGCCCTAAGCAGTGCTATGTTTTAATTGTAGACCTTTTTGTTGATTGTCTGTGCTGCTACCTGTCTGGTCGCACTCAGTATGTCTTGTTCTGTGAGGCCCTCTGTTTCTTGCGGGATGCCTCAGGGCAGCATTCTCGGCCCTCTCTTCTTAATCATTTTTATTAATGATATCTCGTTCCAGATTTTTTTGTTATCCCAATGATGCCAAAATTATCCGACAGTTGTACTTTGGTGAGCTCCGACATTCACATTTTCCACGACTGGTGCTCCAGTAACCATCTCCCACTTAATGCTAACAAATGCACCGTAATGACTTTTACCGGCAGTAAGTGTCACATTCTCTTCGACTACGTTTTGGATGAAAGTATGTTGTGGCTTTTAATTCCCGTCTATCCTTCGCTTCGTGGTAAGCAGGGCTAATTCCATGCTCGGCTTTGTACAAAAGGTCTTAAAAGAAGCTTGACGATCCCTACAAAACTAAGCTCTTCTTCTGCACATTCTTTAGACCCATTTTGGAATACGAACCCTTTTTCGATGTTAACATCAACCGGATCGAGGTAGTTCAGCACAGATTCTTCAGGTTTTGATTGATTTTTTGTATGATTTATTGCAGGGGACAATAAACTTCTCCGAATTGACGAAAGCTATTTCGGCTCGGTCGATGAGGATTTTTGACTTTTGCCATTTTTGCTACCATCGAACGCTTTACGGAATGCACGAGCCTGTGGCTTCAGTGACTAATGCGACACCTGTAGTCCTTACTGCCAGTAACCACGTCCAAAGATGCGACATGGTGAGTGCTTGATGGCAGTAACCAAATAATGTATGTACTTATGTATAGGAATCTGAACTGACAGCTGTCAATTGCGTGTGTCAAAAGGGGAAAAAGTCTGCAGATAAGATTGGGCTATTTAATAGTGAAAATGAACTGCACGGAGATACAAAACGCTTCAGACGGAAATCACAACAAGTATAAGTTGACAGTTTAACTTCATCTTCCTCCCTGTGCTTTTGACACATTTCAGCTGATTGATTGTGACGTATCGAGACGACAAATGTATACAAGTGTGTGCGTGAAATCAACGCAAAAAATAGAATCGATAAGCGTTTATTTCCCCATCAGCGTATCTTTAACCTCTGCCTATAAACACGTTCAATGCTTACAGTAAGGACTACACGTGTCGCATGCACCACCGTTCCGCCTTTTTAATGATTAGGTTGCCTGCATCGAGCTGGGTTGTTCCCCACAGCAGCTGAAGAGATAACTGAGGCTACTTATTTGAATAAGTTTAGCTCTAGTCTTAGATCTTATACTTTTATTGTCATAGCCAGTTTTGGCGTAACTGTTTTTAAATAAATAAATAAAGACAGATTTCTTGTGCGTTAGATTATTCCCCCCCCCCCCCCTAACAACAAACAACAGCACAAATCAAGTACTTTTTTTACGTTTTTTCTAAAATAAAAGAACTAGACTAAACAACATTTTTTTTATCTGCTTCTTCAACTATTCAGACAGTTTTTACCATCCAAAGTACGCCAGTAGCTAATTTCAAAGAATTACCGAAAACCGTTGTTACTTAAAACTATCTTTCCAACTGTTAGCGTCATATTTTTTTCTTAGAAAAAAATCAATTAAAAGTGGAGCATTGAAAAAAATATAGATTATCGTGAGGTTGTGGCAACATCGCCTTGAAGCGCACTCATCTCAAATACATCAGCGGCAAGGCATTTCTAATGTTACGAAGTCTGAATTAAATCTCGACTTCAGAAAAAAGGTATTCGCTGGGAAAGTAGGACTGAAAAATATAATATAAATACGTACTTGACGTACATCACGTTACATAATTTTTCCTGTACGTTAATTGGCTGAATTTACCTAAATTAATGCACACAATGACGGCCAAGCTAGAGCAGTAGTAAACATAATAATTCGCCACAAGGGGAAACGAATCGCAGCGCCACTGAATTCTGTCGCTATCTCTATCACTCGTCGAATAATAGTGGCATCTATCTCTTTCATTTTTTCTTTATTATTCCAGAGGTAACTTGATTTTTCAGAAAAAAATGGGCATTTTATTACTCACACAAAGGCAACGATCGAAATCATTCTTGCATTTATTTGATTGCTAGGTGATTTTCTGCTTTCGCAATTAAACAACCAACCGAGCTACATACTATATATGTATGTCTGGTCTCCTTTTCAACGGGGCAAAGCAATAGCCACCGCTATAGCCGCTTCTCGAGCGCCACCACAATTCCAGTGAAGTATCTGTATCTGTTCGATTCGATTATTATCAAGTTGACTTTCGTTAACGGTCGTGCTGCTCGCTTCGTAGCCGCCTCAGTGTTGTGGTTTCGTTTGTGTGTTAAATTGCCAACGAATTATCTTCTGAGACTGCTGGTGTTTCTTGTTATAGTTATGATATCTCGCGGTTATCATTGTATTTTGATTGGAAACACTACGTTTATGACTTGCCAAGAAGAAAATGTAAAAATAATCGCAACAATTCACTCTGTTGCTGCACTCTCAAGAATTTGATCAGCTGGCAATGGTTGCGTCAAGTGTTTTTTTTTATCTCTTTTTGGATAATTTTTAATAGTTTTGAAGATTTAAGAAGTTCCAACAACTTATTTGTCCATTTTAATTAGATTTCGAAATTTTTTCAGTTTGGGTACAGATAAGACTTCACCTTTACCTTGTACTATTAATAAGACGTTTTAAAACCTGTCGGCATCTAATTATGAAACATTTATACACCAGGGCTAGGTGGAGCAAATAGGAACGACACAATTATAATACAATTAAGAATTCACGAAACTTGTATGATACCTGCTGGCCAATAGTGTCTCGATTTACATTTTAGAGAAACTTTGTTAGACCTTAAAGCCGAAGGTGTAATAATATCCGAGATATTTTTTAGGTTTTTGGAGCTTAACAGTTAATTTAATTATTTGCCCTACAAGTTCTAGCGCGCTTTTGTGTGACTTTTAGAGGTTGTTTTTTTTTCATTTTTTTTTCTAATTTTTTTTTTAATATAAATTAAATTGGTCATCGGAGTAATTTATTAGCATGAACAACTTAAATTAGTCTTAGGGTTATTGTATTATATAATTAGTTTAAATTATTTACAACGCAAACAAACTTTTGATAAGATTATTTCGCTTTGAGCGTCGCAACAATAAATGTTTGCTTTTCTAGGGCTGCTTTACATGCAACCACTAAAGCGTACGACATGTCCAAGCTTTTCAATCGCAAATTGTTAACAAGATTAGCAATACAAGGGGTTGATGACTTCACTGATATTTCTGGTACTTTTTGTAATACGTAAATACATTTGTAGGTAACTTGTATATACATAGTAGTTACCTATCATTATGCACGAACATGCTATGGCAAAGAAGGACTACTAACAATTAAACAAAAAAATTTTGACAGTAGGTCATTTAAGTTGTTGCGCAGTAGCTTCTAGAGTGAAGTTATTACATAACTTAATCCCGGGGTGCTAATGAACCGTAAACTCGGTTTCCCACATAAACCCTTTGTAAAACAAACGATCTAAGAGTAAGACTTAAAACTTCTTCAAAGAAATTCGCTATTCAACCGAAAAACATGTTTATAATCTTACAAAGATGGCGCATGTATGACGTGAAACTTACGCAAAAAACCACAGCGTCCTCCTACTTTCAAGATGGACCAAATTTTGCAAAAGAATCTTGGATTTCTGGAGATTTTTTAATCAAATTCTCGGGGTGTGTTAAGTGGGCACCCCATTTTGTGATTTTTTTTGACAATATCTTGATTTTCTTTGTCCAAGCTCCATTTGAAAATGGCGACTGAAAAGCTTTTTTTTTAAGTATTATATTATTTTGAACGCTTGAAGCTGAGATGGAGAGATAAAATTCAGCTTGGACAAACTCGATTTTGACTTGAACAATGGACAATTGACTTGGCCTGGACAAACAAGTTTGAATCTGGAAAGACAAGGTTTTGACAGGGGCAAGATAGATAAGACCGTTTTAAGCCTGGATAAACGAAAAAAAAACATCATGCAAAAAAGATAGTGTCGCTGACAGTACGCACTACTGAATAGTAGTGAAGTTTGATTTGGGAGTTACTCTAATGGTCGTGAAAGACGGAATTGGATCAATAGGTTGAGCGGCAAGACCAACATGCCATGGATCCCGGGTTCGAGACTAGATGACCCCGTGAGCTTTTATTAAGAAATTAAAATAATCCACTCCGTCTCTGGGCTGTTGTCTAGCTCGCAGCAAAGCAAAAATAAGACTCAAGTTCCCTTACCCTAATTCCCTTCCGGCCAAAACCATGCTAACGCATCAAAGGGTTGTCCCCTAGAATTTGGCCACATCGTATAAAAAAAAATTCGTTACCTTCAGGAACGGGCACATTTCAGCGGGAAACAACACAATGGTAACTTTCTCGATTTCAAACTTAACTGACTCGAGTCGAGTAAAACACAGAAAATTATGTTAGGAAAGAGATAATGACAAAGTCGGCTGCGTCGGCCAAGTTGACAAAAGTTCGAGTAGGTCTAGTTTCTGCTCATTCCTAACTTTGCCGCCTTTTGACATTTATTGACAATCAGCTGTTGAGTATGTTTCAACGGAATAGGCAAGGAATGAATTCGGGTACGGGGTATTCTCACCAATTACGATCAGGTTAAACCCTGATTTAGTAGATTCCGTGTTCAGTAATGCTCGAGTTGTTCGAGGCTGATAAAGGACAACTTGCAGTACTTGGAGAAATCATAGCCGCTTCTGGGAATACACTGATACGCACTAACATAACTTGATTTCCCTGGTATGGGTAAGTTCGGTGAGGGGTGGTTACCGCATAGACAAAGAATGAACTCGGATACTTTCCTGCCAAGGCTGTGCTTTAGCATCATAGGGCATCCCCCTGACCTTTGGCAACATCATATATAAAAAAAAATTACGATCACCACACAATGAAACAAATTGGTGGACAAATCACGAAAACGTTTCAGTTGTCTCACTACGCTTTCGTACTGAATCAGCCGCCCGCACAAAACATTCACTTCACGTCAGCTGTGCGATGATCTCGTCATAGGAATAAATCCTGCGGATCACTTATGTATGTATTAATTGGGAGGTAGATTTGGGAGTAATGGGGACAATAACTAGTCCGTCCAATTAGAGAGACTCGGGCGTAGCTTTCAATCTGCTCCATCATAGTCTTGAGCATCCAACCGTTTTAGCTAGGGCTAAGAATATGCAACCAAGTGAATTGTATAATTAGTTTTTGTCAACAATTACTCCGTAATGTATGCAGATAGATCGAGCCTGGGAAAAATGCTGGGCAACACGTGCACTTAAGAACCACTTTGTTGTCAGTTTGACGAGACCTTCTACAATTTCTGAAAACAGAGGACGTAGGTAGGGCGGAACGAAAACCTCTTCTTTTACTTGCAGCAGCTTGTCCATAGAGCTTCTCTTCGCTTTGGAATTGCTGCAACTGCTGCTAGTCTGCGGACTCGCGGTCCCGCGGGACCCTAAGCGGTTTCAAAATTGTTCTGCGTTCGTTTAGAACATTTTGGGATCAGTGCTTTCGAGGACTATAAAAGTAGCGTACTGCTCTATATAGTGTTTTTGCTCACAAGTACGGGTTCTCGCCCTGTGCTGCATCTATCTTCTGGGAGGCCGTAATGCCTTCAGTATTACAGGAAGATCAACCATGTAACAGCTTGTGTGCGTGCCATAACTGTAAGTTCTGTTGGAAGTACGACTTCACCCTACACGTGGGACGGCTAATGTTTATCGAGAGGAGCACTCTACTGATTTAGGAATATTATGCGATTCCGTGCCCATAGGATGGTTTGCAGCCAACACGATAATCGGCTGCATTTTAATTAAGCCTTCCTAATACCTTTTCACCTGAGGGAGTAATTTTGGACTTTCCAGGGCATTGGGCTCTGACCACCAGTATTACCAGCCTTTTACCTGCTAAGAAAGTGGTCGATGAAACAGTTGTTTTGTTGGTGGATTAAGTGATTCCAACCGGCGTTCCAATGTGGAGGTCCCAGGTTCACATCCTATCGGCCGCGACCCATTGTGGTTATTGTTTATCTGCTGTCAAACGATTACAATAAAAAGGCCATTGGGGTCGCAAAGTAAATGTCAGTGGTTCGGAATCCACTTTAAATTAAAGGTCCACTTGCAATCGTTGTCTCCAATCGGATGAAGTTCCTTTCCCGCTCCATGCCCCAAAAGGGGTTACGGAAACTTAAGATAGGAATATTAATATATATAATATACTCCCACTGTCCATCCGAAAAGGAAGATTGTCGGCCGTTAAGGCTAACCAATTCCGCAGCGAACGAAGCGATAGACTCTATGGAAGCCAACCCTTCAAAAACTTTTCTGATCATCAGCGTGGTACTTGCACTTTCCACCACAGACATGAAGGAAGGTCAACAACTCAAGTCCTATAAGACGAGCATGCACTTTCAGCCGAAACATTCATTATTTTGATTCAGGTCATATTTTTAGCGATCACCATCCCAAAGAAATTATTGCTCCTGTTTGTGGAAGAAAACAAGTTCTGCATAATTTTTCATTTTTTAAATAAATGACTTCCACCAAGTGTTTGTCGAAAGGAAACTTTCTGATGAAGCAAGATTTAACCAGTATTGGTATTTTAAGAAATTTATTTATGTTTGACAGTTAGCATACACTTTTCCATACAAAATTGCTAGAATATTGCCAGACTATTTCGTTCACGTTTGACCAGGGATATAATTTAGGGAGCTGTTCTTCTATTTAGTATCTATGGTATGGAACCGAGCGTTTTCGTGGAGGACAATGACGTTTCGAATCGGTTGGTCACGATATTTCGACCGATGAGCGTTCCTCACCTTACCAAAAGCTCACAGTAATAAGCAGCATTTATTTTGTGGCGCGCATGCAAGAAATCAATGTGCAGTTACGATCACTTAACCAGCTGAGTCTTGGCGAGCATGTTTCCCATTTTTAGCTCGTTCACGTCCTTCCTTAACTTTTTATGACAAAAAAAGCGTTTTGATCACCAAACTGTGCAGTCAACCTTTTTAAAATGTTAACTGATTTACTCCTTTTTGAGTACGAAATTTATTAATAATGCTTTGTGCAGCGAAAGGATGCACCTGTTTATTTATTTATTTAGGATTCATCAAATACTGATTACATAAAGCAAACTTACGTGCAAACTTAAATTTATATACAAAAGAGAAAAAATCCTAACTAGGCTGATTCATCAATTGACTTCTTATTATGTCCTTCGACAAGTGAAAATCCATATGGTCGTAAACGGAATTGAAAATGCGGCACATAGCTGTAACTGGCTCATTACGTCCATAGTTAGTACGGTTGTCCGAAATATGGAGGAAGTCATGACTCCTCAAGGAGCGTGACGGAACAGATGTTAAAACATGTTAACAACTCGGGAGCCCAAAGATATCGATTTAAGTCTATCAGGGTAAGGAGGCAGAAGACGGTCATTATTCCGTGGAAGGCTACGAAGAGGAAACCTTTCAAAACCTTCGTTGGACGAACTCGATACGCTTAGCATAAAAAGGAGACAACACTGGGCTAGCTGACTCAAGAATAGGCCTAACAAATGTACAATAAAGGATTCGAGTGATATAGGGATCAATAAACTCCGTAGACCACCTGTTTATACAGTCCAAAGTAACAAAGCCTTACCAATAATAGTATCAATGTGGTTGTCGAAAGAAAATTGAGAATTCAGCAAGACCGCCAGGTCTTTGGATTTTTAAAGTCTACTCAAAGAGTGTCCACTAAACAGCAGAGGATTTCTTTTACGAGAAAAGGACATGGACACGTTTGAGGGGAGGCAGTTGATGGAAAATCAATTGCAGAAGATGTCCAAGTCACAATTCAAGAGGTGACACTCAAGATCGTTCGAAATAGAACGTAATAGCTTTGTATCATCGGCATAACACAAAATTATTGAGTGTGACGGAATTAGGGATACATAATTGATGTAAATAATGAACAGTAAAGGACAAAGATGACTACCCTGTGGCATTCCAGAAGTGATGCGGATCGGAACCGAAAAAATTCCATAAAACAAAAAATATTGGGAGCGCTCGGATAAATATCGTCACTACGATGCAGAACTATCCTAAGTCCAATTTTTGATTTTGATGCCTAGCGCAAGTTAGATGAATGACAAACGTTTTGGTGAGAACAGGGTGGCTTTATCTCAAGCGGTTTTTTTAATATGTCGTGTGCGCGAGATAATTGAATTTGGAAAAAAATTTACAAGTCTTTTAATCGTTTTCCTGTAAAATGCTGGACTGGACTTAGGACACTTCTGCATCATAGTGACGATTTGAGCATAGTCAATGTACAAAACCGACATCCGGGTAGGAATTCTCGCAAAATTGGTAGCTTTCAGACAATCTGGTTGAATTGTAAATACACAAAAATGTAAGAGAGGTTGTATTTAAAAAGTGTGTGTTTGATCGCTTCAAGGGGAATGCCAACCGTTTTACAAAATGTTTACTCCAGGCGCTATAAAATGTCAAAATCACACGCCAGCTTGCAACCAGGCGGCTGAGGATTTAGATGCCAGTTCCGGGGAACGGCATGGGAGAATTACACATCAAACCTGACACATTTATTCGTTGCCACAACACTTTTTGGGCATGTGCTTAATTTATTGAAACGATTTGATTGTCTGGAGGCAAATTGTTTGAGGATCGCTACCCCGACATCGTGATAAACGGGTTTGAACCGATCGACCGCCTGCTCTTCCCTCACCGGACATCCTTACCTATGCCCCTTTGAAACGGCCGCTCGCAATCTTCAAATTTAGTCGCTCAGAAACAAAAGTTTCGTTTATACTTGATTCAGCCTCGTATAACCAATGGCAAAGTAATGTTAGGATCCTTTTAAGATTTTCGGCAAAAATTTCTTCATTTAGTTTACGATCTTCACGACATCTAGGCGAGAGATCATGGAAGATTTTTAAACTAAAGGCTGTCGCACAAAATGTGATATAGAGAAAAGTTGGAATATTTATTATAAAATAAGGTTTACATCACAGCTCGTTGCTGCAGCTATGCCTGGCTCTGTAAATCGCTTTTTTTCTATATTTTTAACTATTCTGTGCCGTTTTAGGTGGTTAATACTAGCAAGCCAAGAAGGCAGGTGCGTCGTAAAGGTTTTTCATCAATTGGTTGACAATTTTTTGTTCCAAACAGGAGATAGATCTGTCAATAATATTACTAAACACTGAAAATTATTAATATTTCAAGTATTGCATCTTTTTTTTGGCGTCAATGAACTAAATCTCTGCGACTGCGACATTTGCTGTCAAGTACTACTACAACAGTGCTATTCAGCAGCAGACTGTAAGTGAATGGCATTGGCTGTATTGGCAACGCCGTAAATTGTGAACAAGCAAGGCATAGTGTGGCAAAGCAAGGCAGCAGACAGAAGCCCGATATGACTGTGGCCGCCAACTTTGCCTTATCAATCGAAAAGTGCACAATAATAAAAGCCAAAGAAAAGAGATACAAGGTGTGCTACGAGGTGTGCGAGCAAATGAGATGTGGTTGGTGTTCATATGAAAAGAACACCTAGCAGCGGTTAATTTTTAATAAAAAAAAATAAAAGCTACAAAAGTTGAAGAAGAAAATTCGCTTGTATAATGTATGATGACTCGATGGCTGGTAGGATCAACAGTTCGCGGCCTAAATATTTGGCACAGTTAATTTAAACGCCGCATAAACAACATATTTATTAAGAAATCCCGTATAGTAACTAAATGGCCAAAACTACGTAATCCAATGGGGCCAGGCCTGCAAAAGTCCTGAACCTTTTATCGCTGAATCTTTTTTGGTTTCTTTAACGTCTGCCAGGCAGCCTAAAAAATGAATCAGCTGTTATCGCTCAACTGTGGGCATTGGCATGTGAACAGATTGTTTCCTTGAGTCTGGTGGTCTGTCTAATTCGAAGGGGGTACACTACAACGGGAATGAATGCAGAGATGTCGAGAAGCACTGTAGTAGCTGCAGAGATACACGGATGTAATGAGAATAGTTTGGGGAGCAAAATAAATGAATGACGAAAAAGAATAATAAATGTTGAGAAGGAGGGAGAGAGAGATGTATATGAAAATGGCTTACCTGATTTCTTTGATAATCTTCGACGGCACGGAAGGCAGAGTCTGTTAGTTTCACGAAAAAGTACTCTTTGCTGTCGTCTGTGCGATTTTGTGTCAATCCATAATTGCCCGTACACAAGGCGGCCATTTTGACGACGACGGCTTAACGAGCGGAGCAATATAAAACACAAGAAGAATAAAAACTTTTTTCTCGAAGCTAACAATATCGATAAAATTCAAAACTTCAAAAATATTTTTTTCTTCTCCCAATTATATCTGGGGGACAACCTCACACACACAACTTTCTACGGCACTCAACGGATTTTATATAAACACAACCAACTATTTCTCAATAAAATAATTATTATAAATTAACAGAATTAAAAAAAAAACAATTTTTTTTTAAAGATTTCTTTTCTTCTTCCTTTCCTCTCCTGCTGCAATTATAACATTTCTTTTTTATTTTTGCATATCTTCATGCTCTTTTGCTTGTGGCCAAACACACTCTCACAGATTTATTCACTGACACTGTATATCAACTTGCTCTCATATGGTAAGACTGTGTTGAAATGGTTTTTCCTAACTTTTTTTTGGACTTTTCGACTTGAAATTGAAAGAACTTGGGGGTTTTATCCCTCCTTCTTACACCTTTTATGGCAATCGTTAAATTGTATTATTTCTCAATAACTAAATAAAGGCTAGGATTGGCTGCAATTGTTTTTAATTTTATTTGCAATTTTGTCGAGTTTCACTGTGACAAAGAGTCCACGAAACTGTCCATCTGTTCCCGAACAAAAAATTTTGCCCAAAGTCTATACAAAAACAAATAAATGCTATACGTTTCTGTTGTGTGAAAACAAAGCGATAAATGTTAATTAAATAATTGCCCAAATTATCAAGAACTCGAGTTGTTTTTATTAACGGCAAATGAAGAAAATTAAAAGATTCATTTCGTTCGATTTTACGCAATTGCAGGAACGTCACACACAATCAAAATCAGTTGCTGGTGTTGGTTTTCATGTTTGCATGGATGCGTGTAGAGATGTGTGTGTTCCCGAGGTAAGAAATTTTTTTTATCAACTGCCACGTTCTGTCAAAATGTTGTACCCCCTCCACCGACGGAAAGTTATTCGATTCGATTGTAAAGGAAAAGAAGAAATCGAGCAGGCAGCGGTACAGGCGAATTTTTCCACAAATTTAACTATTGTAACTTAATACGTTTTCTCGCACTCGGCACTACTTAATTACTTGCTCGCTTGGCGATAACAGACGATATGTAAAGTCACTTTTACGTAAAGATATTTGTTACAGAAAAAAAAATGGCAAGACGTCGCAAGTGGAAAAAGTGAGTGCACTGAAAAACAACCGAAAGCTCGCGATTAATTTCTAAGAAATGGTCAAGACGGGAACACGTAATTAACGGCGGGGGAAAGAACAACGAAGCTTACTCTTAACACTTTTAATTAGAAATTTAATTTTTATGTAGAAAAATATTGCACTTATTTCGGACGAGTTGAGTTATTGTAGCGAAAAAGTCTTTTTGTGGTTTGGATTTTTACGGACTCGAGAGGAGAGAAGAAACTTTTTTTTTTTTTTGAGTTGAGTTGAAAATCGAGTGCCGCGCGCCGCAAAGATAGGTCTTTTTCCGTCGAGGTAAATTTCCGTAAAACACCGTTTTTCTTTCTCTCCACCTTCTCGCCAAGTATTTTAATTTTAATCCATATTCTCTCAGCAATAGAAAATAATTCTCCCCGAATTGAGGCACTCCATCCGCGTTGACGTTATTTTCTCTACTCAAGTCAGCCGTCGCCTCTCGCATTTGTTTCAATTTTCGCGAGCTGTTGCTATTACGAAGCCATTTGTGTGCGTTACCTCTGGACTCCACACACACACACACTCCCATGCAAACACAACTCTCGCACACAATCTTTTTCAAAGCCTTCAAACTGAACCAGCTGAGCGGAACTGACAGATTTTACTTTAAAAAAGTTATAACAAATAATTTTAATTTGATTTTAATATTTTTTAATTAATAATTGCGTTATTTTGATTTCAATTAATTTTCTTCATAAGCGAATTTAAATAAAATTCAAGAAACTCTGCAACATCACACACACACGAATGCTCATTGCTCAGCTGTGTGCAAATATTCCGACGCGCTATCCTTTCAAAATCGCATATGCGTACTCGTTAGAAACTAGAAAAACCTGTAATCGTTGACAATGTGTTGGTGGCACGTAATCAATATTGAGATTTCTTTCTAGCACATACGATTTCTTTCAAACTTTTCGCAAATCCTATTTCCACCAGATTTTATATTTAATATTACACCTAACCCCTAGTCCATTCGGTCAAAAATCTATGAATAAAAGTTAACTTCATTACGAAATAAATCTTCTTTTCCCCCTTTTTCGTACAATATGTTTCAATTTTCGTCTCGTTCACTCTTGGGCTTTGTATATTGGCATTTTTTTTCACTGGGGCGAATTTTTCACATTCACAAACGTCTGCACGGAATTTTCATGGATGAAATATATTTAACAAAAACAAAAAACGACGATTTAGTATTATTTGATAGGTTATTTGCTACATTTTAGAATATTTGTGTACTTTATTTTGTCTCTTAATCAAAAATAAACGGACTGTTTTTGTTTCTCACGAATGTACGCTTTGAACTCAACCTTTAGCGACGTATTGCCGCGACGGAGTCCGTCGCTCGACTAATTTGGATAAAATTTGACATTTTCTCCCGAACCAATTTGCTGTCATCTCTTCAAGGGTTGCCATTATCGGACGAAATATGGAAATTATTACACAAGTTTATCGTAATTATTAATTATCACATGATTATTCACTAGAGAAACGTAATTTTTCTGATAAGTAACTGATTTTTGTTATGGTTATGATATGTTTTGCGACCACTGTTTACATTTACACATAATTCTCATTTAATACTTCTGAAAACTTTACTCGAATGAGGCTTAAAACAATCATAGACTTGTCTTTTTATATTTAAGAAGTAAATTTTCAACTAACAATAAATAAAAACGCATTTAATAACATTTCTAAATTGAAATAACAAAAATCTGATGCAAATATTTAAAACAAACGAAGTTAGCTGCACTTCACTTACTTCCTAATATTCGGTACAGTCCAAAAGTTTGTTGATATTTCATCTGACAGCCGAGCTGTCAAACGGATTTTTGCGAAACCCAAATGTGAACAGAGTTATAATATGTATAATTTCCACGTTAGATAAAACTAATTACAAAATTCTAATTAAAAACGAACAATATGGTAAAAACCAAATATACTAATTAATTTTACATTCATACACATAATCGCATTTCAGGAAACCACAGACAATTCAACATCGGCACCTCCAGAGCCTACATCCGATGAGTTTAAGGAACAGGGAAATGCATGCGTACGCAACTCGAAATTTGCTGAAGCACTTCTACTTTACACAAGTGCAATTAAATTGAACCCTAAATGTGCCGTGTTGTACAGCAATCGATCTCTAACATTTCTAAAACTACAACAATACTACTATGCCAATCAGGATGCCGATACAGTAATTCAACTTAATCCTACATGGGCTAAAGGATATTTTAGGAAGGCGGAAGTTCTGTCCGCTGTAGGACACTATGATTCTGCCTTATTGAGCTACGGAAGAGCTATGCAACTTCAGCCGAGTGATAGAAGCTTAATTTTAGCTGCCCAGAAAGCAGCAACGTTTAGTAGTCAACAGGCTGAATGTAATTTGAAATTATTTATATTTTCCCTACTTTTAACTTAACACTACATATTTAGATGAAAAACGTCTACCGTGGGTTGGTGCTGGTGTTGGTATTATTCTTGGAGTAATTTTATCATTATTTGATAATCTTCTAACAAAAAAACCAACCCTTAATCATCCAATTCTTATGTTATTGCTTGTTATTGCGCTGGCAGGATTTGGTTATTTAGTAGCAAGATGTATTCGTTACTACACAAGACTGAATAAAAAGAGTCTTCTCGAACCGCCAACAGACTTACTTGACGAATTCAAACAGCAACAGACTACTGACGATGAGATTGATGCAGAGAATCAGACTAATTCAAATCGAATGAGATATTCGAAGGCTCAGGCTAGAATGCGATTTAAGAAGGGAAAATCATGATTCGATGTGAATTTTCCCAACAAGACTGTTTATATATTATCGCGATGGGGAAGACTGTAATTTTTAATATGTTAACATTTCCGTAATTCCAATTTCTATTATTAATTAGTGGGTTGAATGGGGGGCAAGTTGCGACACCATCTCTCTACACAGTTATTTTGTTGGGGATAGTGTGGTTGTTCTAGTTAAAACTAAATCTCCTTTTTCTGTTTATGTGTAAAGTATATTACGCTATGAGACAGATTTATATTAAATTCAATTTATAATATACATAAAAATATAAATGACCAACATTCTACAGTTAACTATGTTTTATTTGATGGGGATGCAATAATTATTAAACTAAACCCCCGCGAAGGCGACATCCAGCTTCTTTTATAGCCGAAAAAATGAGACATTCTTTATTCGCAATCAAGAGACTCAAGAGCCTTCTACAAAAATTGTAAAAGTATGCACAATAGTTTCGCTTACAACTAAAGAGAACCAATATAAAAAATAGCAGGTGTACAAAATGAAACTCGGTCCTAGGGTTTATTATTTTAAAATCAAAAGTAAACGGGGCCTTCAACAACGTCAGAATCGATAAGATTCTTTACGGGTTAAGAGAAAAGGGGACAGATCACAGTATAATCAAGTGGATCAAGTCCATGCTGGAAGACCGAATTATAATTACAAGTTTCGGAAATGAGCAGCTAACAGCGCGGGTAAATAGAGGAACTCCACAATGAGGGATTCTTTCACCATTCCTGTGGCTGATAGTGATTGACGAACTACTTGAAACCCTATCAGAAAAAGGTCTCCACGTAACATGTTATGCGGACGATCCAGCGATTGTAGTCAGAGGTAAGTTTGAAGAAAATTTGGGATATTTACTTCAAGAAGCAATCTGCGCTGCACCGCCTCGATGCGGTCGATGTGAACGGCAAAGTAAGGGGACCATACAGGGCTAGCATATTCCAAAATAGGTCTAACGAAGGTACAGTATAGAAGCTTGGTCAGGTAGGGATCATCAAGTTCCTTAGACCATCTCTTGATGAAGCCCAGCATCGAGTTAGCCCTAGAAACAATAGAGTCAACATGGTCCTCGAAAGAAAGACGAGAATTGAGGACCACTCCCAAGTCTCTCACCCTGTCAACCCTACCCAAGACAACGCCGCTGATGGAGTAGTCAGAGAGGACAGGATGTCTTCTACGATAAAAGGTCATAACGGTGCACTTGCTCACATTTAAAGGAAGGCGGTTACGCAGACACCAGTCGCTAAACACCGCCAAATCTGAGTTCAGAAAATTAACATCTAACTCATGATCAGCATAACAGAGAATTTTACTACTGGACAAAAGAAGCGAAACATCGTTGATATATATGACAAAACGGAGTGGTCCAAGTATACTACCTTGAGGCACCCCCGAGGTGACAAGGATTAGGTCGGAAAGGACTCCACGAAACAAGACACGCTGTGTACGACCTGTCACGTGACGACAACCAATTAACGAAACAAGAAGGAAAACCGAGAAGGGACAGCTTATATACCAAGATTGCATGATCGATCCTATCAAAGGCCTTGCTGAAGTCAGTAAATACACAGTCCAACTGCTTGCCAGCCTCAATGGTCGGTAAAGAATAATTAATGAATTCAATAAGGTTGGTAGTCGTCGATTTCCCTTTAAGAAAGCCATGCTGGAACGATCGTAAAAAAGGCCTACAGTGAAATCGAAGTATGTCACTAACGAGGGACTCAAAAACCTTCGCAACATGGCACAGGTTGGCAATCGGTCTATAGTTAGAGACATCGGATTTACAGCCCTTCTTATGGAGTGGAATTAGAAAAGAAGACTTCCACAACGCTGGAAAACGGCTAGAATGTAAAAAAACATTGAACAAATAACAAAGAACACGAGAAAGAGATGATCGGCAACTCTTAAAAAAGGAATCAGGGATACCATCGGGGCCACTAGAGAAGCCGCCAGTCAAATTAGAAAGATGATCTGCAATAAGTGCTTCGTCAAATACCAAGTCCTTGGCCTCAAGGGAAGTTGGCGGGAGCCGCGTCAAATGGGTGAAATCTGAAGCGGAGATATCACAGGTGGAATCACAGAAGGAGGTTCGAAAAAAGTTCGCAAAGAGATTGGCAATTGTTAGAGAATCGTCACTCTCACAGTCGTCGTACCTCAGAGAGGAGAGATTAGCGTCCCAATTGCGCTTCGAGTTAATAAGCCTCCAAAGCTGTTTAGGGTCAGTACGCAGCATGACTCTCGCATTAGAAAGGTGCTCAGAATAGGAGACCTGCAGGCGCGCAGAAAACTGGAGATTGAGATTAGAGTAAGCTAGGTAATCATCGTGACTACCCGATGCACAGAACCTCCTCCAAGCTTTGCCTCTCAAGTTCCTCAGGTGACGTGAGGCACCATCTAGCCATGGGCGAGACAACTTAGCGGATCCCGACCTAGAGATGCTAATAGGAACACAACCAATAAAACAGGCATAGAGAACATCGTAGAAAGTGCCCACAGCCAGATCGACATCGCACTCTCCCAGCACGCCAGACCAATCACAAGAAGTAAGCCACTCATCAATGGCCAACAAGTCAGCCCGCCTGAAATTGAAAAAAAAGTCGGCGAGTAAAGGAGGACAAGTGTCAGTAGTATCGAAACACATGACAACCAAAAGCGAAAGTATCGCCTTTACATTGGAGTTGAAGAACCGTAGTTTAATTATAACTGAGATCTCCGTTGATATCCATATCCGGTACAGGTATACTTATTCGGGAACTGACATATTTCTCTTCTAAACCATCTTCGAAAATTACACTATCAAGGTAACAGAATTTTTCAAGTACCTCCACGTCTTGATTATCCAGGGCCGTGCGCAAAGTAGTAGTTGTGTTATTTCGCATTAAACCTCAATACTACCGAACTACTCTTTGTCGCTAAATTTTGTATCGAGTTAAGTTCTGGTGACGATGGGTCAGAAACAGATGTCATCAGCATAGTCCGAGTCTTTGAGGCGATCAAACATACCCCCATTATATGCCGCCTGATCATTTATCGAGAGTGCTGACAAGGATGTCGTTTATTACGATAATAAGCAGCAGCAGCAGCGAAAGTAAATGCCTTTGTCGAACTCACTTCAAACTGAAACTTTTTTGTTATGTAGAATTTTCCATCTCACACTTTTGTATAGAGTCTTTAAAGAATTATTTTTCTGGTAAATCACGTTGCCACAATACCTACCAGATAAAGCTCCTATTAACCGCTCCGAACGCCTTTCCATACTCTACAAAGATAAGGATGAGAGGGGCCGTAATTAGGTAGATTTAAAACGTATTGGCGACTCTACAATCTCTGAGAGCATTGATTCACGGGAATGTTGGTTGTCCCTCTTTCCATAGACATTTTTAACGAAATTGCTAGACTGATTTCTTGTAGACACATCACAACAAAAAAAGAGCTTCATGTTGTTTATACCCCTATACCATCCAGGTCAAATTATGAAAATCTTTTCTAACCCAAACAACACGGATGTGAAACAGTTTACCACCTTTTGTTTTTTTCGGCTTATGAGCCGAAACTTTCAAAGAAGACGTACATCAACACCTTTTTCATTTATCGCATTTCCTTAGCATAGTAGGCATCCACTAAGCTTTGTCATTGATAAAAAAAAATAGGAAAAAGAAATCCGAGGAAAGTGCGAGGTAGAGACTGCTTCAAAGTGTGCAAGGTAGAAAATCACCTCATTATTACTTTTGCACTGGGATGTGTGTGATTGAAGCAACATCCTCAACGACACGAGACGAGACTGCAAGATCTTTCTATAATTAACTGTCTACCTGTTTACCTACTGTATCTCCATATCTTAGTTTAATAACTCACGATCTACCCAGCCTTGATTCAATTACTCCTTAAACGTAATGATAAAAATAAGAGTTAAAAGAGGTTTTGTTCCTCCTGGAGCGACACTGAATACTTGACTTTTGTAAACTTATGCAGTCAATTTATATCTGGCTTAGTGTAATCGGTCACCCATTTGGTGAAGTTTCCACCGACTTTTCTCGAATCCAAAGACCCTTTACTTGACAAAGCTATGATTTTAAAACAAATTATTCACCTTGACTGACAGCTTTTTAATTGGCACTGACGGTATCCCTTTCTCATTTGTGTAAAGATGTGGCTCTTCTCTTACTCCTGTCCAAAGTTATTTATTTAATCTGTCAACATGTAGTGCCTTCCCGAAGGCTAATGTTATTATCAACACTTCCAAGGTACCATAGGGTTCCCATCTCGGACCATTGTTATTCATCATTTACATCGACGATGTTTCTATGATTTCGATTCACTCAAATATTTTTTGTTATGCTGACGACGTCAAAATATTCCGCATTGTGTCAGATAATGCCGATTGCCTTCTTTTAAATTCTGACATGGATGCCTTTCAAAACTGGTCTTCCATTAATCAACCACCTTTCTCTAAATATCGGCAAGTCCACATCTATGTCTTTCTCTCGAAAGAGATCTCACTTTAACTTTAACTTTACCATAAATAGCTGTTCTTTAACTTGACTTTCAAGACTAAGATCTGGGCGTCTTGCTTAATTCCATTTCTCCTTCCAAGATCATTTTGCACAGTTGGCAAGGCTAATATAACTCTGGTTTTCTTGAAGAGAAAAGATTTTGATGACACCTATATCACTAAGCGCTTTTGTCAGACCTATTCTGGAATATACCTAGTCTAGCCTTTTTGAAGCACTGTCAAATAAAAGAGGTGCTATATGTTAAGAAATCATTGTTTATTTATTCAAGGCATTGTTAAAAACGCAAATTGCAACAAGTTATTCGAAGTGATTGCCTTTTGCCTTTACACAAGCCTTTAATCGAGCTGGCCACTTATCAATAGATATGCTCTAAGACAGACCATAACTAGTAATCCAGCGGATTCAGGTCTGGGCTAGAGGAAGGCTAATCTTCAGCTTTAATAAAATCTGAAACATTTTCTTCAAGCCATTTTTGGGTCGACTTCGCCTTATGACCTGGTGCAGAGTCTTGCTGGAAACTCCAAGGCTGATTTTTGAATAATGACGTGTTGAGAGGTTCCACTACACTTGATAGATTTTGGCAGAAGTTTTGACGCCCTTCTCATAAAAATGCAACTTTGTTACCCCGTTGTAGCAAACACCTTACCAAACCATTAATGAGGCTGGGTGATGACCTCTTTGACCTTTTTTGCAACTTGAGAAGCTTCTCTGGCACTGCGAGCATAAACCCTATCGTTTTGTTTATTAAATGTTTCATCGACAGTAAAAAAATTTTCGTCCGTAAACAAAATTTTACGGTGTTCTTGGTTTGCGTGCCGGCAAAGTAATCGTTTTGATTTTTCCACTCTATTTTTTTAACGACAAACAAGCTGGCTTCAGACCAAACAGGGGATGTACTGACCAAACGAATACCCTGAGAATAATCACGGAACAATCTGTAGAATGGCATACGCCGCTATTCGTGGGATTCGTGGACTTCCGCAGAGCATTCGACACCATCAATAGGGAAGCAATATGGTCTACCCTTCGGAAAAGAAATATACAAGAAGTGCGGAGAACGTAGAATGGCAAATACAGCGAACCCCTAATAATCAACTCAGGAGTCAAACAAGGCTGCCTAATGTCACCCACACTATTCAACATAGTACTTGACGATGTACTTACACTGGCTACCAGAAACCTAGAAGGAATAATAGGGGGGGAAAGCTGCCTGATAGACCTAGACTACGCCGATGAGATCGCGATAATAGCCAGCAGCCACAGCGATATGCAGAGGAGCATTTATAACCTCCACACCACAGCACTTACAGTGGGCCTAGAAATAAACACCAGCAAAACAAAGATCATGAGGATCAATGACACGGACCAGAACCCAATAACAATAGGTAGTACCACAATTGAAGACGTGGAAGAATTCACTTACCTAGGCACCACAATCAGAACGAACGGAGGCACAGACAAAGATATTCAAAGCAGACTGAATAAGGCAAGACAGGCATTGGGTAGGCTGTTCAAAATATGGAAATCCTCACAGATAACACGCAACACCAAAATAAAAATCTTCAACACCAGCGTCGTATCTGTCCTACTATATGGCTGTGAAACTTGGATTACCACAAGACTGAACATACAAAGCCTGCAGACTTTCGTGAACAAATGCCTGAGAATAATATGCAAAATATTCTGGCCCAACAGAATCAGTAACGCTGACCTATGGAATTCATCGGGTAATAAAATGGAAATGGATCGGACACACGTTACGGAAAAACAAAGAAGCCATTCCAAGACAAGCTCTGGAGTACAACCCTAAAAACGGAAGAAGGAAAAGAGGCAGATCCCGACAAACGACAAACGAAGAGGATTACGGCGAATTCTCTCGCTTTTCGGCTTCAACTCACTGCCCGAGAAATCACAGCTTTTTCAGGTAGCTTTTCATCGCACTTATAGTAGTGAATGAGCCGATCGCATCAATGTCGCGAATCTATAATTCCAGCTTTGATCGCATTGATTTTCATCAATCGCGAAATCATGTGCGGAGTCAGCTTTGCTGAAGTTTCTTTAATTTTGTATTTTTGATTTTTATGTTGTAGTAGTAAGTACTTTTATGAAATAAACACTTAAATCAGGGACGCGTTCTTCTGGCATTTATTAAGGGAGAGCCCTAAGAAAGATATACTTGCCTCTGATTGGGCTGCATTTATTTCAATTTCAGCTGAATTCTAAATATAATATCAATGCTAATCTAAAGTGAACTATACCTCCTTTTCTCGTTAAGCATACCAACTGAGATTATATTATGAAACTTGTAAAGGTGTTCCTAATACTAACCCTTGGTAACACAACGGTCCATGCCAAGTTCTATGTGAGGTGGAACGGTGGTCACCAACTAACCTAACCTAATACTGACCCTTCTGTAGCTCTCTTACTTATGTCCAATTTCTATGGATTTTTTTTAAATATTTGATCGAACAAGACAAGGTTTGAAGGCACACAAAGTACTACTTACCCACATTACATCCTCGTCGCGAAGACATCATCGTTAAGTTATCTTACATTAAACAATTACTATCGATTCTAGGTATATACGTTTCTTCTGCTATAAAAGGAAGGTATTATACATAAGAGGGTTTAAGATTCAGCACCACATACCAAGACGTAGCTGCCATAACTAGTAAAGGTTAAATATATGCAAGATTCCTTGTTATTTAAATTTATTTTTGATAATATTATAATTCCCAGCCTTTACTCAGTAGACATTTGACGGGCCTATTATTATATTGTATAAAAATATCCGGTGCGGACAGGCAATTTGAACCCGCCAAAGATATAAATCATAGGTAATGTTAACAAAGAACCTCTCTACGGGGAAACTATTTTACAGAATTACTTATTTTAACGAGACGTTAAATATCTTTAGAATGAAAATACCACGAGAAGAATGAAGTGAGCCGAGTCGCTTAACAGGTCCTAGTCGCTTAACAGATCATCATCTATATTAACATCCTGAAAGAAAAAACAATTAAATAAATGTTTATCCACGTAGAAATTGTATAAAATAATTACTGTCGTGTCAATATTATCATCCAAAGTAATACCATCGATTTCTAAGTCCAAATCGTCATCAAGAGAAGGTTTTCTTGTAATTTTTGAAATATCTTCTGCATCGCTTGTGCTTGGGAGATTTGAGGTTGAAGCAATACTTTGTGAGGTGTGTGGCATGTTAGAGAAGTCATCGTCATTCTTCTTGTGGTCACCAACAGGTGGAGGAGGAGGAGAATTTGTTTTTGCAGCATTTAACCCATCGTTGTCAGATAGTTTTGACAAATCTGCTCTTGGATGATATTCAAACGTACCAGTTTCTTCCGCGGCTCTCATTTCAGCTAAAGCATTTCTTTCAATATTTAAAGGTATTTTAGGGGCTAAATTGGCTGGCAATAATTCTTGCCTCTCTTTGTGTAAAAATTGTTCTACTTTTAAAGAATCTTGCAATCCAGGGAATAGATTTTCATATTTTGCGGGATCCGCCAACGATTGTCCCGCCTTCTCGTTAACTTTTGCTAGTTCAGTTCGCCATAGTTGTACCACATGAGATATTTTGCTTGGAATGTACGTGCGGGCAAAGAATGCAGCTTCAGGTAAACGATTTGTTTGAATAAGAATATCAAGGCAACCTTCTACATCTCCCAGTAGGAATGTAGACAAAAATGAAATGTTGTGCCGTCCCTGTTTAGTTCCAGTTTCCGCTAAGTTTTTCAACATTTCGGCATCACCTGAACTTGAGGCTAACAGAAGCAGTCCACCAAAATCATTAGCTTTTTGTAGACATTCCTTAACCAAATCTATTTTGTTTTTACTTGTGGCAACGTCAGCCAATTGTGACCATTTCTGCGGATTATCGGCCTCTCTAGCTAGATTAAGTGCGGTATCTAAGTCTCCGATTTGAAGAGCTAAATCGAATTTGTGGTCCGGATCTGTAGATACTTGAAGAGCTTGTGGTTTGAAGCCTTGTTTTTCCAGAAAGTGTGCCACTCTTGTTCTGTGCTCTTTGGGAATGGTGGGCAGAACTCGATCAGCAGTTTCGAAATCACGTCGCATAACTGCAGTTTGATACTCGAGGACAGATAGTTGCAGTGAAAAACTGGTTATATTCAGCTCTTTGTCACCAAGGTAAAGCCTGAAATAAATTTTAATTAAAAGATTGAAACTTTTATCTTCAGAAATACTGCAGAGCAGATTGAGAAAGATTCTACAAGGTTGTCTGCGACAGAATGGATAAATCTCTATTGGACAGATTGCAAACGGAGCCAGCAGTTACCAATGTGTTAAGCGAAGAATTTGGAGAATCATGTCCCATTAGTAAGTCAAAGCCGCCATGATGGAGTACAGAACTGTGGAAGTTTAGGGAGAACTCGCGTAGATTTTTCAACGCGGCCAAACGAAGTAGAGATCATATAGACTGGTCCAGCTATAAGAATAGTATCAGATCTTTAAAGAAGACAATAAGATCCGCAAAAAGAGCCTCTTGGAAGATGTTTTGCCAGTCTATAGAAGGAAAATCAGAAGCGTCCAGGCTCCGAAGAGTCTTGTCAAAAGATACAAATACTCCCTCATCTATTAGAGGGAAAGATGGAGAACGGACAGCTACAAATGATGAACTCTTGGAAGTACTCCTCGACACTCACTTCCCGGCGGGCACGATGTTGTCCAGGATGTGACGAGTCCCATAAAATGTACTGTAGTTGACGAAGATTGGAACCTTATTAAGTCTACAGTCAAATACAAGAAAACAGTGTTGGCAGTCAAATCCTTTGACCCTCTGAAATCCCTGGGTGTCAATGCAATACGGCCTATCATGCTCCAGAAGGCACGAAAGGATATCATAGGATGGATAGTACCCATGTAACAGCGAAGGATTACACACCAATCAGTCTCTCATCGTTTATGCTAAAAATGCTGGAGAGAATGTTAGAGATTTACAAAGAGAGGTAAGGCAGTGTCACTATACTCCAAATAGTCAGAATGCCTACACCAGAAGCAAATCCGTGCAGATGGCTCTGCATGCAGTAGTGTCAGTCACAGAGAGGTTCCTGGAGTACAAGGACACTTTGGGAGCTTACTTGGATATTGAGGGAGCCTTCAATAACGTGAAAGCGGAAGTAATATATAATCGACTGAGGAACTAGAAATTAAAAAGGGTCTATGTGACTGGATTAATTCAATGGCGGTTCCGTGGTGGTATTCCTGGAGGGGGGAGGGGGTTTTAGCCGGTATGACTGGCCACCATTGGTTAAGTTAGTCCGCCACACGGGGGGGGGGGCTTTGGTCCCCTAGGTGCGTAAATGCATTTCCCCGCTTCCATAAAAAAAATACTGAGGCAAATGTCCGTCTGTATGGGTCACGCCGCAGTGGAAGGGGAGTGTATGGGTCACGTCGCAGTGCCCAGGAATTCTGGGCACCTTAGAGAAGGGGAGGTTCACAGCAGTTGCCTATGCAAATGATTTAGTAATTCCGGCATAAGGCAAGTTTCTGACCACAATAAGTGAAAGGCTCCAGTATCTTTATAAGCTTGACAGTTGGCATCAAGCAGTCGAGTAGGTGTATGTCCTGCAAAAATAAAGCTGGTACTCTTATTCGAGAAAAGGAAAATACCAGAGTTTAGTACCCCAATGCTAAGGAAAAAACCTGGATCTTTCCAGTGAAGCCAAGATACTAGACCCGAGAATATTTGGAATTAGTTGGGGTCTAAAACGCAAAGTAGTGTGTTGGATGTATACTGCTATATTCAGACCTATTCTCTGCTCCGGATCATTGGTCTGGTGTACAGTATTGCGGAAGAAATATAATCTGGACCTGCTGTCTAAGATCCAGAGGGTGGCAGGCACTGGTATAACGGAAACTCTATGTACAATGCCAACGGCTGCACTAGAGATTATGCTTGATATGCCGCCGCTGGATCTACACTGCAAAAGCTTAGCAATGCCCGGCGCAGTCAGGCTGAAGACTTCGGAATGGTAGAAGGAGAGGTCATGCGGCAACTCGGATAATATTAGGAAAGCCGAATATGTTGACTTCAAGGAAGATACAGATTACCAGGTCCCCGTTCTAAACTTTAGCAAAGGCTTTTATACAATGTTTCCTACAAGAAATAAATGGGACGGGAATGAAGTGATAAGAATAACAGAGCACACATATGTACGGCTGGATCAAAAATTAGTGCAGGTACAGGAACGGGAGTATACTCTAGCGAATGACAGTTGCATGAATCTTACACACTGCTGGACAAATATAGTGTTTTCAGGCAGAAATAGTAGTGAGTGCTGGTGTCGAGAAGAGGAGAGCCCGGTATGGACATACGCATATACACTGACATACACGGTGCCATTAAAGCGCTAGAAGCTGTGGTGGTGCAATCAAAGGTTGTAAAATTATGTAAGGATAGGCTAGAGGTAATAGCTAGCTGTAACGAGGTGACTATATGCTGGGTACCGGGACGCGGTAATATTCCAGGGAATGAAAGAGCGGATGAATTAGCTAGAAGGGGTTCTGAACTGGATATCTATGTAGTAACGGACTACGTGAGGACTCGAATTGGTACCCTAAGAAAGGACATTTATATAGATGCATTCAGGAAAGCTGATCTCAACAGGAACACGATGACAAATTTGGCCTGTATATAGTAAGAATAAAACGAGGACTTCCTCAACGGAAGCAGAAGTGATACATAGTGGGGGGCATTAACAGGACTGCATCATAGTTAATCACGCAAGCAGACTGGGACATCTTGCTAATAACTTTTGTCGTAGCTGCAAGGATCCGGAGGAGATCGAATCAGTTCGCCATGTGCTTTGTGAATGCCCTACTTTGGCTGAGGTCCCTTAAGGAATCTGGAAGGGTATGAAGGGCCTCGGTAAATTAAAAGATAGTTCCACACGAAAAAAGGAGCACAAAGGACCCAGACTGTGGTCTAAGTGGCGCTGGCGAAATATATTTTTCGCAGCACCCCTACAACCTAACTTTACCTAACCTATGGTTATGGCACCCATCAAAACTCAAACTACAATTAATTGAATTTTGTAATTTAAACGTGTTCTAGTTCCCGTAACTTCTTCTGGCGCAAGGGGCAGGAGAAATACACAGTGTGTCCCATAAATTTTAAGACTGTGGTTATAAAATCGGTACTACTAGCCTTATCTTCGCGAAATTTTGGGAACTTGTTACTACAACCTTCATCTGAATGAATAGAAACAGCAACGCTTGTAGTTTGAGGTAAATCTCCAGACTACACCCGACAAGGTTTACTCTGAAAGCTATGATACTGTCAAACCTTCGTAGTCCGTAAATAAACCTAACCCAGTCGTTGAATGCGACCTCTAATCGACGTGCACAGTGACTGTCTAAGTGAGGAAAAACCAAGCTCCTGGAGTAATATCAATGCCTTAACCTTAACGAGTACTTCCCGGGATGATATTGGCTGACAACCAAAGTCTTCGTAATCCAGCATATATCTTGCCAATCCTCGCACTTACGTTTTCACAGCAGTTCATTTCTTGGCTCAAAATAATACCAAGATTAGTTACTTTACTTAGGACTGGCAAGGGAGAACCATTTAAGACTATCTAAGGAGCATTACTTAAAACAAGAGAATTAGTAAAAAAGCATGATAGTGAGACTTTCCGGGGTTCAAAAGTAAAATCTGTTCGCAATTGACCAATTATCAATTCTACCAAGATCGGCATTTATACGTTCGATGCAGTACTCAAGGAGCCCAATAGGCCTACCTAAATAGACCTGAACATCATCAGCATAAAGATGAATTCTCACATCACGCACCACATTGGGCAAATCATTGATGAAGAAGCTGAATAAAAGTGGTCCCAGTATTGATCCCTGTGGTACGCCACGTGGACTCTTTGAGAACGATCTGACAAGAAACATGCTATCATAGAGGCAGCACACGAGCTAAAGTTGAAGTACGTATGTAATTTGTGAATAAGTAAGCTGGGATCAACGCAATCGAAAGCTTTAGAAAAATCCAGTGATGTTAAAGCTGTGAATTGATCATTGTCCAAGGCTTTTCTTATGTCAGTGGATACCCTCAACACAGCAGTCTCACAACTATGATAAGATCTGAAACCAGATTGCCAACAAGATACATTCCCCTCGACATAAGTCAGTATTTGTTTGGACATAATCTTTTCAAGTACCTTCGAAAAAAAGTATTGGACGAAATTCAGATATCGATGCTGCAGAAGACTTCTTAGCAATGGGCAACACAGTGGCAGACTTTCAACTTACAGGAAACAAAGAGGACATTAAACATGTGTTTACAATGTGGAGGATGTAATCGCCAATGAAAGGAAGTAGTACCTTAATAAAACGGGGATATAAGTTGTCAGGTCCAATTGCTGTGAATTTAATTGAGCCGAGCTTAGCTAGTATTCCATCTAGATTTACATTTCGAAAATAAAAATGAGTCAGCAAGGTCTTCATTGAGGTATCAGGCAAATTCGCAGGAAAAATACTTGTTGAATCCTGGGGTTCACATTGGTTGCATTAAAGGCAGAATTAAGTTCATCTGGATCAAAAGGGGATCGAATCTTATCCTTGCCATAAATAGCAGCGTTATTTAGTAAACGCCATAGAGCGGGCCGGGGTCGGTCCTAAATTGCACACTAAAATAGTGTCGTTTAGCCCAGTTGATTGCTGCGGTAGCTTTATTAGGGGCGATTTTGTAAAGCAGACGCGCCTCTTCGGGTTTAAGGCGCTTGTAGCGTTGAAATAAGTATTCCCGTCCTGCGATTAGAGCTTGCACCTTGCATACATGGGCAATTCCGCGTCCGAATGCATTTAGTTTTAATTGGGACACATATATCAAATAGATGAGAGACAAAGGATTTGAAAATTTCAATTTGCTGGTCAACTGACGGAGTAACGTAAATATAATTCCGATGAAGAAGTGAACATTCATTGGATAAGGAGTTCATGTTTAAATTATTGTAATCACAAGAGGAGACTGTATCAGAGCAGCAGGCGGAAACCAACGCAGTCGTATTTGCAAAATAGAATGTCGTGATCGAGTATACTAGGTGGGTCAACTTGATCTTGCATAATCACCCTGTCACTATCAGAGACAAGTATTAGATCCAACATCGAAGGATTGGAAGAATTAAAGTAGATTTGAGGCAACGATTGCAAGAAGACCTACAATTTAAAGTGGATTCCTATCGTAATCTGTTGTCAGCAGAAAACAATCATGGGTCGCCGGCGGTCGGATTCAAATCTGTACAGACAGAGATTAAAAATCTTCTTTGCTTTGTGTACTAAATATTAGAAAATGTCTCTCTTGATGATTCTAATGCGTAATCAATTGAGGCATTTTGAATCGTAAATTCAAACATATTTAGTAACATTTAGCTCTACGCAAGTTCATAAATTCTTCATAACTTCTTCTGTACCTCCAAATCAAAACTCACCTATTATCTTTGGGAACATATCCAAGCAAGTACATTGTTCTGTCGAGGTGAGATATTGTAACAATTTCTCCGCCCACATAGTAATTTATCCGATTAACAGAGTTCGTATAAATAAAACAGTCTCCGACCCAAATCCCTGTTTTCACTTGTTCTGATACTTCACCAAGAACCTGCAATAAAACCTATAAAGACGCTATTTAAGGAATAATAAAAAAAAACTTACATCAAAAGCCTCCTCTAATCCATCGTCACCTAATCCTTGTTTAGTTTCTAAAACATTTGATATGGCAGCGGTGTCAATGCTCAAAATGAAATACGAGTCCTCTGTAGCCAAGCAAACAAGTGTACCGGTCTCATTCCAGAAGACATGCCTTTTATTTAAATTAACTTTTTTAAACTTAAAAGAAAGCTAAAAAAATTAATTCAAAAAAACCTTGGTTGAACTTCAATTCTCCGAACAAGCTCCAAAGATTCCCAGTCATATAATGCAAAGCCCGATGAAGTCCTAACGCCAAGTAAGTATCCACCGTAGATACTTTCTGCCCCATATTCAGGAGTGAAACTATTTCGTTCCTTGAAATTACGGAAGAGTTTAACATTTCCACTACTTTCCCGAATTGCGTATTCGCTGCTCTCCAATGCCCACACAAACTCTTGGGCAGAGCCGAATGCTTTGTTTCGAAGAGCCATTGATGTGTATATTATGTATTCACCATCACCACATACAACAACAAATCTTCCATTAGGATTGTGAGCAATGGTTTGTGGATATATTTCGCAGGCTCCCATATCTTTAACCGCCACGGGGAGACGCTCACCATCTTTAATCTCAGTATCTGAATAGAAATGTATAAAAATATCACGTAAAACCGTTAAAAACAAGCCTCACCTTCTGGTAGAGCCTTTAAATTAACTTGTTGCATTTCAGAGTGTTTTGCCCAGATAATCTTTCCACCATTTACGTCCATAGACATAGCTGGCTCTTCGCGACCTACTTTTATTATGATTGATCCTTCATCATAACCAAGAGCAACATTATTCGTTCCACGCATGCATGCTATTGTCCAAACCCTTTCAAATCCATAATTTAAAGACGTCTCTAGTCGATACGTCCCCGAATGCCAGATTCTTACTGTCCCATCCTCTGATCCTGTCAGTACAATAGGCAGTTCTGGATGAAAAGATACAGCCGATATATTTTGTGCATGTCCTTCCAGTGTTTGAACGCATGTTTTGTTTTGATAGTCCCAGATTTTTACCAGACGATCATCAGCTCCGGATATCAGATAGGGCTTGTCTCCTCCGTGGTAATAGTCTACGCAATTCACTCCTTTTTCATGCCCTTCTAGGGTAAAGTTTGCGAAATTCGATCCCAACTGCCACACTTTAACAGTTCTATCGAGAGAAGCTGATGCGAACGTGTTGTTATCTTTTGGATTGAATACAATTTGCATAACATAATGCGTGTGCCCCTCAAAAACTCTTTGGCACGACCACATCTTTTCCCAATTCCAAAGCTTAATAAGCATATCATCTGTAAAATTATGCATTCAAACGCATTTAATAGAATGTATTTATGCTTATACGTACCGCTGCTTGTTAAAATTAAGGGTTGTGTTGGATGAACTGCAATACAACGAACATAGTCTGAATGTGCTTCGAAAGAATGCACCTTTTCCAAAGTGTTGTAATTGAAGACTCGTATCTGAATAAAACGAGAATTAATATGGAGAAACTACGTAGTAACTCAATGTTTACCTGCATATCATCTGAACCAGTGATGAGCCAATTTTTTCGGGCCACAAAACGGGCAGAGCGTACCGGAACATCACACACTTCAAAATCTTTTACTAATTGCTGATTTTCATAATTCATAACGTGGACGTGGCCATTGTAAAGGGCACACAACATCCATGGTTCGGATGGGTGGAGATTTACACATTTTACTCGATCTGATCTTGAAGTTAGGCGGCGTTTAATATCCAATCGCAGGGGCTAATGAAGAAAAAAATTAAAATTTAATTCATATATGAAGGATGGGAACAGGAAATGATTCAACTTTGACATTTGTTGAGTAATTTGGAAAAATTGTTAAAGGAAATTCGAGCTGAACTAGTTTTTATTAGTTCAAATAGTTGGCCTTACCATTTTAAATTGTTTTTGTTCACTTCTATTTATTGATTTGTTGTATTTTCTCAAATTTTGTTACAATTTTCGGCACAACAAAATTCTGACAGCATTTAAGGGACGTGGACAACTCCCTGAACTTAGGTTCAATTTATGACAGCATATTTGGCTGTCATATTAACTTTACAATGAATGGCCAGATGGTGCTGTGGTCTGCAAATATTTCGACAAGTAGCCGGGAAATTTGAAAAAATCGTAAATTTACTCTTATTCAGAAATGACCGTGATTTTTTGGTTTTTTTGATTTTTACTAAACTGTATGAGAGAAATTAATTTCGTGATTTTTTTAAACTTGCAACAGGCGATATCACGATGTAAACCTCAAACACTCAAATTCTAAAAATGCCACCTAAATCTGTAGGATTGTTTTTATGTCCACAATTTTCCAAAAATGTCCTTTTCCATCTTGTTTAGCTTTAAGTAATTTATTTAGTCGATTCGAGTGTTTCCGTCTTCTTAATATAAGCTGCTTCTTGGTTGGTTGGTTTGCATGGTGAGAAAGATGTGTGGCTTCCTTGCACTGAGGCCTTTAGTGGCCCGTTGTACGCCCCCTGCTCGGCAGCGTACCCTTAAGTCAACTGTCGAGCCAACTAATCCCCGTAACGAATTGGATAATTTGATAATACCCCGATTTCTTAAGTTCTGCTAAATCCTCGCGGTAGTATGTTCCTAAGATTCTAGACCGGTTTTGCGTTAGAACTGGGCATTGGCCAAGAACGTGTAATACGGTTTCGTCTACTTCCCCACATCCCCTGCATAGACTGGAGTTCGCCCTTCCCAGTTTTATGGCATGAGCCCTTAGTGTTGCATGTCCTGTCACAAGGCCAACAAGAAGTTTCAGTTTGGCTTTGTTAAGCTTACAGACCTGTTCAGATTCATGTGAATTGAGAGTTCCCAAAAACGCCTTTTGTATGCTTGGCGATGTCGGATCCCTCCCAGTTTTCTTTGTGTCTCCTCCTCAAACATTTCTTGATTTCTTTTTTGATTTCATGGATGGGTATGCTCAGGTTGAGTATTATTGGAATGTCCTCATTTGCGCCCCTCCGCGTCAGCTCATTTCTCATTACTTTTGACACCGCAGTGCCCCGTCACGTATATTAGGGCGACATCGTTTTGTCTCCCTAGCTCCATGAGGGTCTGTTTATATCCCTCTATCGTTTTGGATTTTCCCGCGGCATTTATTAAAAATTTGATGAACGCCTGGCACATTGCAATCCTGGAGGATCTTATTCACCGTTCTATTAGCTGTTTAACTCCTATCTAAGTGTTTTCTTGAATCACCCTATTGTTGATCCATTCACATTTTTTCGGAACTTGAGTTTTGAAGATTGCCTACCAGTTTTGAAGTCTCAGCAATCTTCTTCCTCAAACAGTCTCATGATCGTATTTCCATTACATACTCGGGAGATCTTCTTATGTTGGGTTTGCATTACCCTTTCCTTCCGCAGTTTATTCATACGTAAACGAACAGTCGAGTTTAGTGCCACCTGTTTAATATAGAATTCTAGTGGAGTAGTATTTAGAATGACCTCCAAGGCCGGTGTCGGTGATGACCTGGTATTCCCTGTGATTCCTAAACAGCACATACTTTGGACCTGGTCCATGATATTCTGGTTTCTGCCCACCTCCATTGCTTTCTACCAGACTGTCGCTCCATGCGTTATCATGGGTCTGATTACACATGTGTATATCCATTTTATAATATAGGGTGATAGTCCCCATACCTTACCTATAGCATTTCTACATGTCCAGAAAGCTCTTATCGCTTTGTTTTTCTTCTCGTGTAGGTGTCTGGCCCAATTTAATTTCCCAGCACACCCAGAAATTTGGCCTCATTCTTTAAAGTTAATCTAGTGTTTCCAATGCACGGGGAACTATCTTTCTTAATTTATGTCTTTTGGTGAAGCAGCAGAGTTCCGTTTTATCTGGGTTTAATCTTCAGTCCGCAATCCTGCGCTCAAGAGGTTGCCGTGCTGATTGCTTCTTGAAGTAGGTATCCAAAGTTTTCTTCAAATTTACCTCTGAGTACTATCGATAGGTCGTCCGTATAACAAGTTACATAGAGACCTTTATCCGATAGGGCTTCAAGTAATTCCTGCTGCTTTTTAGTTTTCCGAGTTCTAGAGAGTTCCAAGGATTATGTACATATATCTATCACAATTGAGAATAATCCTAATAGCTCTATTCTGTAGCACTTAAAATTGATCAAGATTCTGATTACTACACAAAAAACTCAATGTGGCATACTGGCTGCTATACTTCTTCGTCTTACACAGAAAGAAGAGGAGCACGTTCTTCTCCAAGAAGCTTGGGTCGTTAAAGTCAGGGTTTGCGGACTCAAGTTAAAAGGATACAAGCTCTTTTATGTACAATATGTAGGTAAAACCAGATCCTTTATTCTCATAAAACATATTAATGGCTTTCTTCTTTCTCAATTTACTGACAAAGATACCGTAGTATTCACACTAGAACTGCACTCCCATTCTTTATGGTTGATCTCCAGCTCACGACGCAATACAGCACTAAGGAAGATGGTGGGGAAACCATGAATCAATGATAACGCTGGTTATCAAAGCTCCCGCCAATACGCACCATACAATCTAAGGCAGCTCAGATATCAATAAAATGGGTAAGTCACTTTTTGATTTTATTCTCAGTACTAACAACCTCCAAACCTGTGTATGGAACATATCTTTACTAAATCGAACAGGCCGGAAGTTATGGACATTGCATTATTCTCTAAACAATCCGCCCATTTTACAGCTGAAAGGAAGGTATCCAAGGAACCATCCTTTCCGATCACGCTTACATTGAATTTGGACGAGTATTACACAAGCGGGACCGTTCTTCATATAAAAATAGTCAAAGAAGTAACTAGGATTTGTATAACACTGCCCTAAGAAACAGTCTACCTATCGAAGGTCCCTCTAGCGTCGACACTAGGCAATACCTCGATAACGTAGTGAACACTCCAACGCTTGCATGTAACATGGCGACTCAGATTTCCTGTCTCGACCGGCGTCCCAGAGGTAAGCTAAAACCTGGTCGACGGAGATCATCACTCGTAGAAGGGTGTGTCGTAGACTTTTCAATCAAGCGCAAAGGACTTACGTATGGACTTACTAGAAATGCCTCAGTAAAAAAAAGTTGATAGGAAAAGCATAACGATCTTCGTGGGAGTGCTTCTGTTATAAAATAGAGAGCACTTCTGAAGCGAGTCCTTGCGTAAGATCCTCTCAATGATACCTAATATCTCCAGCTTCTTAATCAAACAAGAGACTCTGGAGCTACTGGATGACACTCATTTTCCAGACTTTTCAACAGTTAGTATAGCTGAGTCTACAGTGGCTCCGGGTGGTCACGATATAGTCCGTAAGATCCGTAGTAGAAGGAAGCTGAAATGGGCGATGCACAGCTTCAAGCTCTATAAATCACCGGACTTAGATGGTATCATTCTAGCTAAACTTCACTCAGCCTGTCTAAACCTCACTCAAATGCCTGTCTAAACCTGGCTTATATTGCAATCTCGTGGATTGAGGTTAACATAGCCTTCATTTCTAAAGGTGGAAGGGTCTCAAGTCTCTCATCCTTCCTTCTCAAAACCCTGGACTTATTTATATATATCTACATTAAAGTTACACTCGGGTCATCTAAGCTGTCTCTTTCCAACATTCATACAATAAAGGTAGGTCCATCGAGACAGCCTTGCGTAAATTATTCGTTAGTATGGAACGATTAATACTGCAAACGGAATTTACCCTTTGCAATGTTCCTCGATATTGAGGGTGCTTTCAATAACATCAGACCTGAGGCGATAACGGTATTCTGGAGGAAGTTGGATCTAGACAGTTCTCTTATTAGGCTACCATATCGCATGCTCAACAGCGAAATCGTTAACTCCAGTTTAGGGAATCCACTAAACAAAGAGGCACACCCAAGGAGGTATTCTCTCATCGCTCTTATGGAATCTGACCCTCAATGAGCTACTCTTAGATTTAGAACATTCCGGCCATCAGATGACATTGATGACATTGTCCTGGTTTGTTCAGATAAGTACCCTAATTCCTTGACGGAGCTGATACAACATGCCCTCTCTAAAGTGTCTTTCTGGAGTATCAGGTGTGCTCTATGCATAAACCCGGACAAGACAGAGTTGATAATCTTCTCTCGGAAACATAGAGTTCTTCCTATCAACTGCACAACACTTAGTGGGGTCAGGCAGAAATTATGTGACTAAGTTAAATATCTAGGACCTGTTCTGGATAGAAAACAAGCTGAAAAGGTGATATCCAGAAAGAAGTACGTAACAACAGTAGCACTGTACTCATGTAAAAAGGCAATAGGTAAAAGATGAGGTATGGAGCCAGGCATTATCTTCTGGTCTACATTAGTGCACTACGACCAATACTCACTTATGGGGTGGTCGTATGGTGGCATGCACCGGATAAAGTGACCCACCAGAAATCACTAGAAAAAATTTCATACGATAACAGTATTACTAAGGTGCCCTCGGAACTACACCCTCTAAGGCGCTTAACGCAATTCTTCACCTTCTGCCTGTAGATTTTTTCGGCAAGCAAACCGCATCTTCGTCTGTCATTACGCTCAATTCAGTCCAGACTTGGACGTGTACCGACTACGGACACCCCAAAATTCTGGACGATAGAATAATAATAAATACTGACTATAAATGAAATTTGACTCCTCTGTCCTCACCAGGACGAAATGGGAGGATGATGACTTCTGTAAGAGTTTCCAAGATGAGGAGAATAAAAAAACCATCCTCCTCTTTCTCTGCAATTGCGCGGCTCTAGCCAACCGTAGGAGCCGGCTTTTGAGCGTATTCTTCTTTAAAGAGTTAACCGAATTAGGTTCTGCTTATGTCAGGGACCTAGTTCGGCTTATCAGGAGCTCTAAATGATTTCCAGTCACGTAATAGGGCTGTAAGCCTTGACGCTTCGTGCTCTAGCTAACAATATATTTTTGGTTTCCCCGAGAACTTGTTTCTACTGGTGGAAGAGTTCTAGCTCATCAGGAGCTCCTAGTCATCTCCATTTCGGTTCAAATAGGGTTAAGCGCAAATTCTCAACTGTAGTATCACAAAGGGCCGCTCTGGCCTAAGTATGCCTTCCTTCTCGTATGGGCAAACCCTTTAGCCTAAGCTTCAAAATGCATTTAAAGAATATGTAAGCCTCATGTATTCTTCATTTACGTGAAAGGACAAGGAACTAGGAATTTGTTTTATGGCGAAATTCTACGCGCTTGATATAATCACCCAATTTTTCAAGTTTCCTTTATCTCCACGTTATGAAGCAATTGGTAATTACATGGCGTTAACTAGTCAAAAGTATACAGAAAAATCCAGGGAATCAATTTATGCCCAAGAAGCTTCCTAAACCTAAGGGATACAAATTATATACATATATCTTGAAAAGCAGATAGTTTTTAAGCCCTTACAACCTGTAGTCCCTTTTTAAGGAACTTGTGAGATTAGGTTTTTGGAAATCGTATGCCCTAAGCAGTATAACTTTATTGCGCAACTGCAAAACATGTAAAAGCAATGAAATGACCTTTTCTAATACCAGAGTTCAGCATTAATCCGTTTGTTTGAAAGTTAAAAGAGTGCTCACATTGCGTTCACAAAAGCTTTATGATTCATTCTAGGAAAGTTGTAGTGTGTGATCTCACGGATTAGGTTACCTTAACGACCTGACTTGCCAAGTACGCATCTCGATTGCGGTTACCAATGCTAACTCTTGTCTCGAACGGTAAAATTATGATTGCCGCCTTTCAAAAATAAGCAGGTATTATTTATGAAAATAATAAATTTCAACTCTTATTTGGAAGCTTGCCTGTTAGACCAAAAACACCTTGACCTAAGCAAATTCATTTCATTCTTGCTGACTGGCAACCGATTGAGTATCTTTTCGATGGACCAAGATAAAAGCATTCCCACGCACTTTACATTTGTTTAAATTTGGTTATTTCGAGAAATGTCGGTTTTATAGAAGATAATTAAAAAAAATTGGCTTTAGCAACCAAGGAAAAAGATTTTATCACATTGCAGGCAAGCGTAGAGGTTGCAGGAACTTTTTAATGAATTATTTCATTACTGGCACTTTTGCTTTTCACTTAAAATTTTAAATTTGCTTACACTGTGCTCTGTGCATAGTTCTAGCAAGGTAGGTGCCTGAAATCATAGAATTGAAGGTAGCAGCCTTAAACATCTACGTAAGTCATAAAATAACCTCTTGACTTTAAATTTCATGGTTTCAACTAAAGCTAACAAAAGCGATATGCATCTGACGGTGAGCACCACACATCATTCAGCTTTTGCATATATATTTTACCATTTTTGCATCCCACATAAGTTGAGAAGGTCAAAGTGCTAATTTGTCAGAGTCTTTCTCTTCGTTTTCTAACAAATTCAGATTTTCGTAAACCTTAATTCTGATTAATGTTAAAAATTGAAATATTTTTGCCGTTCAAATCTAACATCAAAAAAGCGTTTAACACTTGAATCCTTGGGAAAATTGTAGGAATTCGTAGCTTTAACCTAACCCTGGCCCTTTACTAATTATTGCGAAAATGCTGAAATTCTTTCTCAATTGCCGACCCTCATTAAGAAAAAATTGCGAAAAATAACTGACTAATTGCTGGAACTGATAGATGCTCCTACTAAGTTCGACTTAGCACAGAAGCAGCAGTTACTCCGGCATATCCACTTGAAATTGTGCAACCTTAAATTCCACTCTGGAACTGCAAATATCTTTGTCAAGTGCAAAGTAATATTCGCGGCAGATGCTATTCCGAGAATTCTAAAACAGAAGTGTTTCATTGTTTCGTTAGCACCTCTACGACTTACCTTACAAGTTATCAATATAACTGGCAGTAAATCAAAACATTTCCATAAATCCTAGCATTGTTTCATGTGTTTATCCAGAGACTGGATTTTTGTTATTTTTCATTTTAGCAAAAACTCTGTCTGTTGTATCTTTTCGTCTCAATTTATCTGCCAACGGATTCGTATAGGAAAGGGTTAATCCTACGTAATGCTGGAACATTTACCTCTCGATATTTTGAGTTTACTTCTAGAAGGCCCATTGGAATCCCATGATGATTCATTTGTAGAAAGCATTGAGTCTGTTCCCTGACTTTCAGTGCAGTGACAACAAGTGCTAGTTGGTGAGGGTAACACTGCACTGAGTGGAGAATGCAAAGTGCTTTTCACTACCAAATATGAGAAATGTCAAGTAAGAACAACCCGGAAAACATGACAGTTCGGCCAGTTCGCCACCAAGCGTTTCGTCATTATTTCAGTTTTGTTGTATCACAGATTAACCAATCCTTGCGCTCACAAACAAAACTCCACACTCTCGTAACCAAAACCAAAGAGAAACGCTGATGTCATTGACACATTTTAAGCTCAATACGTCAACAAAGCGAGCGCAAGAGAGTTTTTCCCTAAACATTTCCTTATGTTTACTGTGGCAAGTTTCGGTTTGTTTACACCACCAATGCTCAGCTGTTAAGCTTCCGGGCTTGTATCTAGAGTAGGCTGTGAATTCAATGCAATGGAAAATTCATAACACAGAGCACTCAATAGCACTGAGAAAATATTCAGTCACAAAAAGTGCTTGACGGGAAGTTAATTTGACACAATACAAATAGCGAGCAAAGTTGTCGAATGCTTTCAATGTCATTTAGTGAGCACGAATTATCACTAATGCTCGTAAGGAAACAAACCTATGCAATAACCTTAGAACATTTAAATGTGGCTCTTAAAAACCGTGTACACTTCTCGAAAGACTTATCATGGATAGTCATTGAACTTTTAAATAGCCTTTATCCCTAAGTAGATCACATAGACGATAGCCTAGCTAAGCTATCTATCAAACAAAAATTGTTGCTGCCAGAAATAATGCAAAATTATTTCTGTGCCTTAAGTTAAACCGACATCACAAAAAGCGCCAAAAAAATATATATAATTTTCTCTATATAGACTCTCTAGCAGGTATTACAGCGCATAGACCAGCGCCAGCGTCTCCGTTTGATAGATTGAGATATAAAGCCCCAGACTTAGATGGGTGTTCAGATTCAGGTTCTCACTGAAGTTTCCCGCTTATGCTCTTACACCAATTATTGATCATAAGTGAAAATTTTAGTTAGACTGTTTCCAGTGAGAGACCCATCCCTTAAAAGCGTTGCATCTCTCAATTACCCTTACTTTGCTTGTACCGCCGACAGGAATTTTCCGTTCCGTTCACGTACCATTGTTTTACTACCCTAAGACCTCTCCTTATGGTATCGGCGCGTATGAACTTACCTCTTGCTCCTAATGTTTCACAGAATAGGAGATAATACTCCTTCCTGTTCGCATTTTCTGCCTACCCTCCTACGTAATCTCGATTCTCCTCTCTGTATATTTACTGCTCTCATCAAAATATTACAAATATATGAGTCGTCGGTGGAGAAAGTGATAACGTGTCGGCCTACCAATCCGGAGGTCCCAGGTTTGAATCCCACCAACAACGACCCATGGTTGCTTTCTGCTGCTGGGGGTAGATCCATTTGCAATTTATATTTCCAATCCGTTGAAGTTCTTCCGCGTCATGCCCCACAAGGAGTTACGGGAACTAGAGAATCCATCTCCTCACGGTAGAATTAGTTCCGCCTTCGATAAGATCATCTTCCAGCCTTCCGAAGTCTATGTTGTCAAAGGCTCCTTAAATGCCCATTATGGCGGCCATTAATTGCCTTTACTGTTAAGTTTCAAGTTTTCAAGTTTGCTATTCTCACCAATTGTTGGAGTGCCGTTTTTGTAGATCTTCCAGGACAGTATAGCATATATGCTACTTCCGACTTAATTGTTACGAGCACCGTCTCTTCGATGCTTTAAGCCACAGTCTTCTCCATTGTTTTGAACAGAAAGGAAGTCAGGTTCACGGCTCACATCTCCAATGTGGTACAATGGATCCTCCTGTTGCAGCCTTCCCTGAAAGAGTTTAGTTATATCCAGGATCGTCCTGCTGCCTACACTGCTTTGCCCAATATATCTCGTGATATTATCATGGATGGTATCAAGGAACTTAAAATGGACTTTTCTTTTGGTCCTCATGGTTTTGGTCCTGCATTCTTGAGATCCTGTTCTGACGCCTTACTCATTCCACTAGAACTCATCTTCAGCAACTCTCTTCGGGCCGGTAGATTTCACGCTATGGTTCCTTTATAATTCCTGTTTATAAAAAGGGGCATAAAAACTTAATAACAAATTATAGGCCAATCGCGAAGCTTTCCTGCATACCAGGTTGTTCGAATATATTCACAGCTTGTTGGGCAGTGTAGGGGGTTAATATCATCTAATCAACATGGATTTGTGCCTGGCAGATCGACGACAACTAATCTGCTTGAATTTACATCCTACATAATCTCTGCCTTTCAAGACTGACTGCGTCTACACCGACTTTAACAAGGCATTTCATAAGCTCCCTCACTCTGTGATTATGCTTAAGCTGCAAAGGTTGGATTTTCCGCCTTTATTGCTCGACTAGATCTGCTCTTACTTAAAAGATAGGACTTACCGAGTATCTTTCCGTAATACTTTATCTAGAGTCGTTAGGGCTTCATCTGGTGTACCGCAGGGTAGCCATCTGGGGCCGCTGTTCTTTATTTTTGCCATTGACGACATTGTCCCTCTGATTAAGCACTCCAAAGTCTTAATCTACGCAGACGATATGAAGATTTTCTCATGTGTTAGAAACAGTTATGATTCTTCCTGCATTCAGGATGATTTAAATACCTTCAAGAACTGGTGTGGATTTAATGGCCTGCAGATTAACTTGCATAAATGTGAAATTGTGTCATTCTCTAGGAACCAAAATTAGCTCGTCTTTGATTATACCTTTGCGGAAACTAATATCTGTCGCGTGCAGTCCGTTACTGACCTTTGTCTGAAGCTTGACCGTAAACTCGATTGCACACTGCAGATGTGGGCCCATTTTGGTTTTTTGTTCACTAATGTTTTTTTGCATGTTGGTGTGGGAGCTTTATTCCCCTAAATATATTGTTATATTCTGGAGAATAGGTCAATTGATTCTAGGCTTCTGCCTGAGAAGTGCGCCTTCTGAGTTAGAAGAATTAATTCTATTAACTAAAGGACTTCGGCCCACTATAGTTTTTCTTTCCCCGGTTGTGGAGAAATATGACCTTAGCCTCTCTCCACGAAACCGGCTGTACCCTATTTCCTAAGCATGCTGCGTATATGCCCCTGACTACTGGTGCTACAATCGCACTGCCCCACTGAAGTAGGGGTGGGAATATACATCTAATTTTTTCTAATTTTGTTGCCTTAAACGCTTTAAAGGATCTAATAGAGCTTCTTACCCTCACAAGCGACGCAATTCTGTCTGCTTCAAAACGATCCCTGGCATTCGCATCCTGTTTTCTCAGCGGTTACGGTATGTCCGAAATGCAGCTTAGGGGTCGTTCAGGTATTGCACTTGGTAAGGTTCAAAGGATGGCAGCGCTACTAATAACAGGTGCCCTCGTCTGCCATTAGGCTCAATTCGGACACTTCAAAATCCTAAAATTTCCCCGCGAGGTCGGAATGGAAGGCCCCCTCAATGAAGAGTTACAGTGCATCTTTACACTGACTGTTCCAAATTGGAAGGCAGAGTGGGTGGGGAAATACCTGGAAATCATGGCAATAAAGGTAGCCGCAAACGGTGTGAAGGACTTGTGCAGTTTTTGAAGATTTCTGACCCCCCCCCCAAACGTTACGTAAGACTCACATGATTATTTTTACCTAAAAATGTCAATTATGTTGCGCAAGATACCGGAATAAGAAGCAATGTAAATTAAACGAAATTTCAGCCCACTTTGGTCCTAATGTGTGTGCGTGAAATTCGTTAGTTCACGGCTTGTAGTTTAGATGATTTTGCTTGATCGCAACGGTCGGACTCTTAGAGTCCAAACTATGGACTCGTGGTACACGGCTTATTGTGGGTTTTTGCATTACATACTCGTATACTTCTGCATACTCAGTGACTCGACTCTTTATACATATATGTAGAAAAAATATGTGTAGTGTAGATATACCATATAAACTGAGCCGTGACACGAGTTAAGGGTTTGGACTACAAAAACTTATTGTTACGTAACGCGTTGCTTGACTCCCTCTTCCCCCCGCACCGTAACGTTTCACAAGGTCCCCCCTCCCACCAAACTGCGTTACGTAATACTTGAACAACCCCTTAACAGAAAGTGAGCTTCCAACAGGATCTAATTTGTTTCATCCCAGGTCGCTGAAAGCTTCCCCATTCCATCTCGAACCAGTCCGAGTCGGGATACCGGGTCATTTGAGACCAAATTCTAAAGTCGGCAGACGTCAGAGATATTACTCGTGTTCGAGTAGAAGTCTCTTCACGACTCTGTCTTTTCTTTCTACGCAGACTTTTACTTCATCTCTTTCTTTAAGGTCTTGTATCTGCCCCAGGCTTCCACATCCGGGCTCCTTATGGCTCAGTTGAAAGCATTCCTGCGATCTTTCTTCAGCGTTTCCACTTCTCTTTACCTCCTGATACTTTTGACAATAGTCACATAATAAGTTTTCTCTCACTCTCACTCTCACTAATAAGTGTTCTCTCATTTTCCCCATATCGAATGCCAAAAGTTACAGCTCTATGGTCTGATAGCGACACCACATCAGCAACTCTCCATTTGAGCACTCTATCCAACAACTTAGTACTGCTGAGCGTTGCGTCCACACCCTCCTTATACCTTCCTACCACGAATCACTAAGATTTTTCCTACCGAGAATTCAAGCATATCTTGGCCTCTACGGTTGTCGTTTGTGTACACTATATTGTGGGCATTTGCATCACAACGTAATATTATGTAGCCTTTCATTTCTGTCCTTGCAGTATGTCGCCAGATTTTCACCGCCCTTCCTGGGGATTAGACCGATGAGTCATATGGCAAGTAGGCCGAGTCTAGGACACACGTACTGAGTTATGGAAGCAACACTGCCTGAACACCACGCTAGACAAGAATGAATGATCTAGTTGTGCTATCTGAATTAACGCAAAACAGATAAGCGATTCTCGCCTACTATTATTTTTCTGAATATCCAGTGTTCCTGTAAATCATATCTGATGCAGACTGAGTTGATAGAGCATTGCCAGACTATTAGCTTCACGACTGAACACGGTAATTTAAGTGGATGTTCTTCTATTTACTATTTATTCTATGCTATTGCATTAGGGATGTTTATTTTCAGGATGCCACTGTCGTTTTATACTACTAATTATGTGTCTATGTAAAAATACGCATATGACTGAATAAAAATGAAAGAGCCCAATGACGCAAGTTACACACGTCATTGGAACGGGCATACCCACAATTTACCGATATGCATTCTTAGGGCAGTAAGGTAAGTAAAACAAAGCGAAGTAATACAGCATCTGCTAAGTACGGCCATTAACGTTCTATGCCAGCAAGAACCTGATGCGATAATAAATGGGAAAAACCCAGGTGTGATTATTCTGTTTCTTCCTCTTCTACAATTGCATCTTTGGTTTTCTTATTTTATGCAATAAACCATTTATTGCACGAATCAATTCTTTCCTGCATCCCATCATCAAAGTTCTTACTTTTTGCAGAGGTGTCCGAACTTCAAAGTAGAAAGCACAAAGCGGGAAATACCTGTTGCAAATTCTCCGCTTACACTTGCAGAAATAATAAAATAGATTATAAGGTCAACTGTCAATGCGAGAAAAACGTATATGGTTTCAACTACTTTGTACTACCGCTCATAGTACTTTGCTCCACATGCCTCAAGTAAGTGCACTTTCCGTGCCATAAACGTGAAAAAGAGGTAAATAACCGGAGCCGTAAAAAGAAAACTTTTCTGCAATTATATTTATAAACGAACGAATCTACGATGTGAATCCACCTATGCCATGCTATGGCCAGGCTGAAAGATTGGAGAAATGTGGATATTAATGCTCAGGTTATGGATTATGCGGCCAGGTACCGCCAGTATTGGACTGACTTTGGTCTACCCGATTCGATTGTTTTGATATATCAGCCCGTAGCTGAAGCGTGATATGTTCGCACGCTCGCTGAACTCTCGCGAATCACATTTGCCTGATGCAAGTTCGAGCGGCGCAAACAGCAAAAGTTGAGTGAGACCTGACTCTACCTGTCCGCGACTGTGCGATTTCGTGTTCTTGGTAATTTCTTCAGAGCTTAAGTCCACTCAGGTGGAGATGTCGCGGCTGTAAGCATTAAGCAGAAAATAAAGTCACTAACGCACGCGCATTATCGGAAGAATAGACTCCAATTCCCATATTAACCGACAATCGCATCGCGGCCGTCGCACTTTTGTCGCGCCTTCGGGTTGAGAACATCTTCTTAGCTGCACTGGTTAGTGAGTCCGCTTAATTCTGCATTATCTGCAAGTGCAACATAGTTCTTGCGTTTATTTATTTTTTGTTGTTGTTGTTGTTGGCGACTCGATTGCAATATTGCATCGTAACGTGCATGTTAATTGTTTGTACAGTTCTTGAGCGCTTTTTGATTTTCATATGTTTTGTGGTTTGGTCTGACAGGTGACAGTGTCCCAGTATTTTGGTGTCTTGTGCGTGGAACTAGTTCGTGTAATTAAAATAATCGAAAGTTTTGGCGAGCTTACAATATATAAAAAAAAGGCTTAGTGTGCACGTGAACTGTGTGGTTTGGCAATCGCTTCACTTAGCAAAGCAGCAAATTAATATTATACTACTTTCACCTGAACTTGAGGTAGGTCTTCCTCGGCTCTGCATTGCTTCAAAGCTGGTCTATTTTGGAAATTAACAATGCCCACACCGCTGGCGTGTGGTAAAAAATTTTTATTCAAAAAATTGCTTCGCATTTATGCGGTCTTCTGGTCTTATTGTTACCTTTCACTCAAAAGGTAATAGAGAGGAGACAGGTATTCGTCTATTCAATTTTGTCGAAATGTGTGTCTCTTTGACCTTTCTTTGCGCTGCTGCTGCTGCGATGCGGCGCTCCACACATTCACGTCTCGTTTCGGAAAATCTATTTTTGATTGCAAACTTGTGATGAAAATAAAAAAATCGGTTGTGTCTTCTTACAATACGTTTCGTGCTCGCGATCTTACGTAAAGTTTAGACTTTGAATTTGGGAATGACAGTTTTATATCATTAGGCGGAGGTCTGGTCTACATTTTTCTAACGAATCATTTGCAACCTCTGCAGATTTTCAAAGTGTACCCACTTTTTGTTGCGTCACATCCAGGTAACCGAATTATGTTTGGATGACTTATTTACCGTTATTACTGAATCAATCCTAAACAAAATTACCCAAAAAATTACTGTCTTTATCTGGTCTTATTAAGTATAATTGTTTTCATAATTTTTTAAACGTGTTTTCTTACTTTCTTTTTTTGCCGTCCTATTTTTGAATTGTTAAAAGTTTTTACGTAGTAAGATTGCTTAGTTGCTAAGTGTTTTATTCGAAGACTACGGAAAAGACAGCAGTTTCTAAGAAAAGTTGGATGGTACACATTTTCACTACTTCAGCTTTGGATAAATAGATGAATGAGTAATTTAATTTAAACTGAAATACACGGAGCTATAATTAAACAAGTAACTTCTGGCGCATGAAGAGAAAGAATAAGAAAAGGAAAATGTTTTAATTTCAGCACGAGACACACCCACAAATTGAAAAAGTGAAAATATATAGAGTCATGCGGGGTAAAAAGAGTACATGCGGGTGTTACAAAAATAAACTAAAAGTATGATCGTATTCTGACCTCAAAGTTTAGTGGCTATGAAAATGATTTTTGTTTAGTATTTTTTCAAAATATTCTATGTTTACGTGGGGACTAAGTAAACATAACATAGTGGAAATTGCTTACAAGCCTAGTTTTACGAGATCTCTATTCTATGTATTGTTATCAATATTTGTTGGACCCTTCTTTTTACAATGTGGCTAGAGCCTAGGGGACAACCCTTTGATGCGGTAGCATGGCTTTGCCGGAAGGGAATTCGGGTAAAAGGGAGTGAGGAAACTTGAATGTCTTGTTTTTTTTTGCATTGCTGCGAGCTAGACAACAGCCCAGAGACGAAGTGGTTTTTTAATTCAATTTTAAAAATCCACGGGGAGATCTGGTCTCGAACCTGGGATCCATGGCATGGTGGTCGTGCTGCTCAACCAATTGTTCCAACTCCGTCTCCATTTGCAGCACGTTTTCATATACAGGGTGTATCATTTCTAGAAGTTTAAATGGTAGCAAAACAAAAAATTTTATGGCTGGGGAGGGATATCTGGGCCGTTTGGGTGTTACAGGGTGATTCATAAATTTCAGTTTTTCATGGTATCCACATTACTCTTTTATTTTTATCTTTTGAGCTACCCAATACAGTGACATCAAACAAACGCTAAAAAACTACTATCCCAAAAACCTTTCCAAAATTGTCAACAATGTTGATCAAACTCCTACCACTTCTAAACGTGAAAAAATAGTTTGCGATTACCTAAAATTCAGCATTTACCCAAATTTTCTCCGAAATTCATGTAATTAATACACCACTTTTTTATTTTTATTTGATTGCCCATCTTATTACCTTTCCAAAAAGGATTAGAAAAACCGCATCCTTAGAAATCCCTGACTACCTAATTATTTTATTGTACTTTAGGTAAAAAATTCTTTATATAAACAAAATTTTTAAAATAAAGGGTCGAAAATGTTTGTTTTGGGTTAAAAGGTTATTAATTTTAATTATTGCTGCAAAAAAGTTCTAATGATGTTAGTGACATTTTGTCTTATTGCCGATATTCACACCCATGTATCCTGGCACCCTTTTTAGGATTTCACTTACGAGAGAAAGACATAACAAAAAAAAAACAAACAAAAAAACTTGTCAATATTCAGAGCCTCTCTGGAAACGAAATAGAGGTGGAAAGGATGTAGTAAGAACTACTATGCTGAAATCACCCTCGATGTAAAATACGCTTTCAACTCTGCTATCTGGGAGCATATATTGCCATCTCTGCAAAGGCTGAATGTCCCAATGTACTACGGTATGAACACAGGAGTGCCGCAGGGATCGGTTTTGGGCCCACTCCTGTGGATTATAATGTACGATGACGTTCTACGGGTCACACTCCCACGGGTGGCGAAAATCGTGGAATTTGCTCACGAAATAGCATTCGCAGTTATCGGCCAACATATGGACGACGTAGATTGGGCAACCAACGACTCCATCTAAACCATTAAGAGATGGTTGGAGACCCATGGGCTGTAGCTGGCAGAGCATAATTCGAAAACTGTGCTTAGTAGTCGAAAAAAGAAGTCAGTCAGAATAGGGAGTCGAAAGAGGTCATAAAATTCCTCGGAGTGATGATAGATGATAGGTTATATTTAAAAAAACAGGTGGAATATGCAGGTGAAATGCGGATAAGGTAATATCGGCACTGTCGCGTAAGATGCCAAACATCGGAGGACCTATACTACTTTCAGCTAGAGTGGTCACCTTAATACTGTTGGACGCAGCACTAATCATGAATGGCAAGTCTACCACTACCAGCTTGTTAGAGTTTTCCAACTTCTTTATTACTGTCATTGAAACTGGAAAGCAAGTTGATTGCATTTTCACTTCAGTAAGACCTTTGATAAAATTAATAAAAAGATTGTTATTTACAAGATTTCAGTTCGGGGCTTTTCTTCCAATCTGCGTCCAGTAGGAGTATTCTTAGTTGTCCGATCGCACACAGCGAGTTTTATTTCGTGGTGTACTTTCTGATGAAATTAATAACTGTTGTGGGGTGCCTCAGGGTAGTTATTTAGGACCTTTGCTTTTTTTATCATATACATAAATGATGTATCTTTGACTCTCATTCTCATTCGAAAATCCTCTGTTATGCTGACAGTTGCCAAGATTTTCCATGTTGCCTCAAACGATGATGACTGTACCCTTTTAAACTTTGACTGGGAAGCCTTCCGTAAATGGTGCTCTGTTAATTTACTTCCTTTGAACATTGACAAGTACACTGTTATGTCATTCTCTCGCAAAATTAATTCTTTGATTTGTAATTGCGCAATGGGCGGTAGCTCATTGAACAGACTTGAAAAAATCAGAGATTTGGTTGTTGTCACTAATACTAAATTTTTATTCGAGGATTACTGTCGCGCTATTATCGGTAAGGCTAATGCGGCCCTGGGCTTCGTTAAACGATGGTTAAAGGAGTTTGATGATCCATATATAACCAAACTGCTTGTTTGTGCTTTTGTTTGACCAATCTTCGAATATGCTTCACCGATTTGTTCTTCTTTTTTCTATGTGGCTCATATTGACCGCATTGAGGCTGTTAAGCGTAGATTTGTGAGATTCGCCTTTTTTAGCCTTCCCTGTGCTGATTCTCTTCATGTACCTCCATATGTTAATCGACTTCTGCTCCTTTCTTTGGGGTCTCTTGAGGCTAGACGTAATGGACGTGCCTATCCTGGATATTTTCACTCTCCCTTTTCCAAGTCTGTTGTCACACATCGGTTAACATTTGTTCAAGTTGAGCAAATCATTTTCGTCCAATGGTGAAATGTTTGTAGCGTTGGGCGAATGCCATACGCAAAGTTTGATGCTTCTTGGTAAGTGCTAATTTTTTTGACTTGGCACGGCTATGCAGTCTATTCCTCTGAAGGACATTTCAAACGGCAAATTAGCTTATGAATAAGAATAGAAGGGAATAAGATGACTGATCCTATCGAAGACATTACTGAAGTCAGTAAATATACAACATACCTGCTTACCCGATTTAATAGCCGGCGAGGATTGGTGGAGGAATTCAGGAAGGTGGGTTTATAGTAGATTTCCTTTTGATCAAGCGTTCTGGAAAGAGCCCATAAAAGACCAACAGTGAAAGTGAAGCACGTCGCTTACTGAAGGTGCAAAAATCTTCGAAGCATGGCAAAAGTTCGGGACAAACATGTAATTGCATATATCACATTTATTCGCCTTTTTTAATGCCTTTCATAAATTATTTTAACGTACCTTAAACAGTTTAGACTGTTAAACCTTAAAAAACACTTCCGTGGTTCGATTTTGCAACAGAAAAAGGGTCATAAGAGATAGTCTGTAATAATATGCAATATAAACTATTTTATTGGTTTTACTATTTGTCTAGAATCTCTCCATACAACATTTTTATGTAGATTTAATGGTTTAAACATTAAAACTTAAAAAGGCATCCGGCAGGCTTTAACTCAGTTGACTTTATTGCTCATTAAATAACCGATATCCATAAGGATCCTATGAGCAATACGATGGTGAAAGTTTCACGTTAGTCGGATCAGCCATTTTTGCCTGGAAATATATATAGAAAACAAACAAACAAAATTTTCCTTTTTATTAGATTAGTTTAATTTCTTGGCTGTTAGTGCTGATTGTGCAGAATTAGAAATTTGTTTATTAGTAGGTTCATCTGTAAATATTTTAAATAAATTGAAAAACACAAATAAGCTCATTACATGAATCCATCTCTAATTAGAGTCTAGGCGTAACCCATTCGAAGTTTGAAAACCCAATCAATGTTCGTCATTTGCTTTGTCCTGGGGGAATATAGAGGCCGATGAATACAAAGTTAATTTCTACTATAAATAATGAGACACGTAAGGTTTTTCATTAAGTGTTCTTGCACGAATATTTCTTATTCAATTTGTTCTAATTGCTAATAAATCAGGACAATTAGGCAAATCAATTTTTGTTTATCAAACGTGTAATTAGCCTAATGGTGATTTATAAACATTAACAGAGCATTGAATTGTTGTTGGAAATCGCCATTTATTTTGCTAAACTTTAGCTAGTTTTTAGTGCTTTCCAAAAAGGTTCAACGAGTCTAAAATGTAACAATAATAATAACTTTATTTTTGGTCTGGTATCTATATGGGCTATAGTGTATACTAATGTTGTACAAAACTTCATCTCCCCACGTCAACGGGGAGCCAGGCATCTTCAGTACCGTATACAGGCCCGTGCGCACGAATTGTTCCTGGGGGGGGGGGGGGGGGGTGTTTATCTAATGTCATATAGATTTTAGGTAATTTTTTTATCTTTTAGTATTCAGTCAAATTTTTCCTAGTCAAGAAGTTAAGAAAATTTTAAAAACCCTCCTGGGGGGGGGGGGGATGTTCCAGGTTATTTTGTTAAGAATTTCAGTCAAATTTTTGCTAATCAGAAAGTGTAGAAAATTTTAAAAACCCTCCTGGGGTGGTGGTGGGGGAATTTGAACCCCCCCCCCCACACGTGCTCACGGGCCTGACCGTATAGATCATTTTCAGATGAAAAAAGAGTACTTCAAGATGCCTAATGCCTCATTGGCACCCCCCCCCCCCCCCCTCTTCCCAGTATCACCTGCGACCTAATTATGGTTGGAATACCTAGAGGGGAACGATGGTATTTCATCTATAATAAATAATCACCCTACTATTACTAGGAAAGATAGCATAAGTACCATTTTCGACAGATTTTACAAAAATATTATCATCTTAAGTGCTTGTTTCTAGCGTGGGGTGGGGAGGGGGAGCGGTATCGTTATTTCGTAACGCATGGACCGATTTGGATGATTCTGTTTTTTTTTTTTTTGGGTGGAGTATGTTCCCCGATTTGTACAATGTCAAAGAATTGTTTAGTCGGGGAGGGGTTGGGGGTGCGGATGAAACCTAACTTTGTAATGCGTGCACCGATTCTTTTTTTGTTGTATAGAGTATGATCCCCCATTGCTAATAATGAAAAAATATGTTCCTAGAGTGGGGTGGAAAGAGAAAGAAGTCTAACTTCGTGGACAGAGTTGGATGATTCTTTTTCTGATTTATAGAATATGTTCCGACATTGGTACAGCGACACAATTTAAAACGGTGGGGTTGTAGTAGGGAAGGCGATACATTTTCATTAGGGTGGCGGTGGGGGGAGGGTACGCTAACTTCGTAATGTATGGACCTATTTGGATGATTCTTCTTTTAATGTGTAATAACAAATATAAAAATAAATATGGGAATATGTTGCCCCACTGGTACCACGACAAACATTTATGGGATGAAGTGATGTGCGGAGGGGGCATTACAAAATTAATGTACATACCCATTTGGATGATTCTTTTATGTTGTATACAGTATGATTCCCCATTACTTCTATACTCAAAAATGTTGTCCTAGGGTTTGGGTGGGGGAAAGGAAGTCTAACTTTGTAACGCGTGGACTGATTTGGATGATTCTGAATGCATAGAGTTTCTATTTGTGTTCTGACAGAATTGTGGTGTGTGGTGAGAGTTGGAGGAACGGCTAGTTTCATAAGGCGTAGACCGATTTTGATGATTTTAATTCTGTTGTACAGAATACGTTTTCTGATTGATAAATGATAACAATTTTGTACCTAGAGTGATTGCGATGATTCTCTGACTACAATAATTCTGCCTAGCTATATAGAGTACGGTGGAACACTAGTTCCATGGTAAGAATTTTCTAAGGTAAGGTAATATGTTGCCAGATTTGGATAATTCTGTTTCCATTCTTTAGAGTGCACTACCTCTGCAAATTTTGAATTTGCTTTGTTCATACGAGCTACATTCTTCGAGTCGTATATATGAAGACACTAAAAAGGGGACAATAAAAGAGTTTTTTTTTTTTAAGGATAAAATTAATTTAAAAAGGATAAATAAATTTTTAATTTTATATCTATTACGACATTTTGAAGTCGCTGCAAATTATACAAGCAGTTGTTTTGCTTGCTTGTTTGTCTCCATATTTGTAGATATTATATAAAACTACCTGGGCGTTTCAGCTTCAGTTTCCTTATGATCTCGTGATAAGGAAGGACGATTAAATACTTTTGTTGTAGTTGTTTGGTTTGTTTGACTTGTACCAACTTCAAAATGTCGTAATAGATATAAAATTAAAAATTATTTTATGCTTTTTAGCGCTTTTTGTGAAGTCGGTTCAACTTTTTTTTAACAACTATTTTATTAAAAGCATGTAGCTCGTCCCATGTTTCCAATCTTTGTTATTTATTTAATTTATCTATTCGTTGTGGCACCTTTCCGAGACCGTGGAAGCATTCCGTGATTATTCCCCTACATAAAAAGGGCAATAAGTACTACGTTATGAATTATAGACCTATTGCTAATGTATGTTGCATTACCAAGGGTTTTTAAGCTTTAGTTTGCGATGTTTTTCAGCTTCACTATAAAAAAACTTTCTCGCCCGTTTGAGTTTAGTTTTATGAAGGGTAAATTCACCACAACCAACTTATTAGAATTGTCTAAGTACTGCATTTTCTCCGTTGAAGCCGGTTAGTAAAGCTTTCGACAGAATCAATCACAGAATTCTCATTCATAAGTAAGTAGTATTCTAGGTTTTCCTTCTGTTTTTATAAACTGGGTGTTTTCATATCTATCGTTTTATTTCGTGAGGCGCTTTCAAATGAAATATTTTTCACCTCAGGGGTACCACAGGGTAGCCATCTTGGGCCATTGTTTTTTATCATTTGCATCAATGATGTATCGGTGATCCTTCATAACTCGAGGATTTTTTGCTAAGCTGATGATACTAAAATTTTTCATACTGTTGCTAATGAACTTTTAAACTCTAACTTAGACGCCTTTCATAAATGGTGTTATATTAACTATTTCCCTCTGAACATCTATAAAGTGCATCACTATGTCAAGTTCACGCAAACGGACTCCTCTTCACTTTTTTATTGATAGTATCTCATTAACTAGACGTGATAAGACCAGGAATTTGGGTGGCATAGTTGACACTCACTTTTCCTTTGATGACCAAATAGATTCTCTTGTAAATAAGGCTAATGTGACTGTAGGTTTTATTAAACGATGATCAAAAGAGTTTGATGATACTTAGATATCAAAAGTTCTCTATTGTACTTTTGTTAGGCCTATTCTGTAATACGCTATTAATGCTTGGTTAGGCTATTATGCGGTTCATATTAATCGCATCGAGACCGTCCAGCGTAGATTTTTGAGATTTACCTTTAGGGCCTTCCCTGGAATAGTTCTCATATTTTGCTCCTTATTTCGATAGACTCAAATTATTCTCGTTGGATACTCTTAAGAACAGGTGTAACAAATCTAATCGGAAGCTGACATTAACAGCTGAGTATTGGTGGTGTAAACAAACCAAAACTTGCCACAGTAAACATAAGGAAAAGTTTAGGGAATTGTACTTTCTCGTAGAATTTCTCGCAATATATTTAAAGTCTCAAATTGGATTTTACTTGAGGTTAACCTACAAAGGTTCTGAACATGTGAACACGATAAAAAATGTCTCTCTAGTGGTACAACAAAAATTAAGTAATGACGAAACTCTTGGTGGTGAAATGGGCAAACTGTCATGTTTTTCGGGCTTGTATCTAGAGTAGGCTGTGTTGCAGGGCACAACGACTTCTCCAGAGCTGCTAGGGTCTCTGAATATATCCGTTTCGGTTCGCTCCTTTCGGACTCACAGCTTTTTCGCTCTTAGTACGTCTTTTTAATGATAAGTTTAATTACATTGATTTTCATCTCTCGAGGAATTGGATAATAGATCAGCTTAGTTAAAGTTACTTTATCTTTGTTTACTGACAATTTCTTATAATTTGTAGTAAGCAGGCATTTGATGAATGTATGTCTCTAAGTAAATAAATAAATAAAAACGCTTACAGTCATAATTTCTTTTGTGTCCCTCATTCATAATGAACCTGGGACACTTTACGTTTATATAGATGGCAATGGCTGCGCCTATAACACGATTAAGACATTTTAGAAGTCGACAAGATCAAAAGGTAACCTTTTCCAATTTTATATTATTTTTTACATTCATCGAGAAGAACTCATCTGACATTGACATTTTGCACTCACTTGGCAGAATATGGAAAACTGAAGTGCGTTAGTGCTTTCAATGAAACTAATTTGCAAACGAATAAATCCAATATTCTATTAAAATTTGACAGTATTTAGATAAAAAGCACTATGAGATATTATTATAATTTATTCTTCTACAACTCGCAACAGAATAAAAATCTTTTCACACCTTAACTGCAATTAGTAAAATAGAAATCCTTGAGGCAGAAGTCAAAACCAAGATTCCGTATTTTGCGTAAATGTTTCGTATACGGAAACTCTTGATTTATTACTAAAGATACAATGAACTATCAAAATAAATCTATTTTACTTTACAAATAAGGACTATTACTATTTCGACACACCCAATGGTCATAAAATATTTGGTAAAAAGAAATGGGTAAAAACCAGTCTCTTGGAAAAGTGTATTCATATTCAAATTTAGAACAAAAATGAATAAAAAAGTTTGCATAGATAAAATATAATAATAGTAGTTGTAAAAGAATAGTGCAATATAAATGAAATGCCAAATAAAACAATTATTGTTAATCAAGGAAGTTTAGGCGTAAAGCGCCCGTTGTACCTTCTTGTAAAGCGTAGACAACAAGTGTTCTTTCCATAATTTAATGATTCCAAGAATAAATCGTGTGATGGTTTAATTTGCAATATCTCTTGTGGTCCATTTCATTTTTTTAATTAATTACTGTTTGTACACCATAAATATTTTTATTAATTTTTAATTACCTAGCAACTGTTACATCAAGAAATTTTTATTGTACAGAAATATTTTGCTTATCAAAAGAAAATATTTTTTCAATTCTTTATGATTAAAAGTATAATTTTAGTGTTATACAAGGTTTGTGACCACAAAAGTCTGTTTATAGCTATTTTTCAACTCTCCAATTAATCTGTTGTCAGCAGAAAATTTACCATGTGTTACCCACTAAATAGTACCTTATCGCCTACATCACCGCTGACTGTTGGCATAACCTTTATTACATAATATAGCCTGATTTTTTCTTGATATTGAGTCTGCTGATCCGCTACATATTTTAATGGATATATTATTTTTTTTAAGCTTGTTTAACAGCATGTCATGTTTGGTGAACTTTAGTTTTTGTTGAATTTACATCTGCTGCTTAAGAAATGCAAGGTAACGCTGATATTTGTTTTTTTTCAGTAAGTAATCTCTGCCGTGTGTTGTGAGGCATTTTCCTGTTGAATGTGTTTTTGGCGCATATTGCACTATTGAGTTTTAACGAACAACTTAGTAAATCTTATTAGTAATTTTTCTTAATGCAATTTGTTCCATCCAATGTGATACCAATATTTTATAATTTTCTTTTTTCTGTGTTTTATTTGTATCGTATATCAAAGAATTCAGGTGGGGACCTAACTTAAATGAATGCATGTTTGTCTCATTTATAACACAGCCACACAAAAAAAAATTTCTGGTCTGTGGGTCAGAGCATGCTTACTATATGTTTTTGGGGTGCTGAAAGCGAATCCCAAGCCCATTTAACCCCATCACGTCAAGTTTTCACCATAACTTCAAATAACCCTGTATCGAAGTTAAAATTAAACGCGAATAACCCCACAACCGAAGTTATTAACTTACGATAACCCCATAAATAATTAAATCCAACCCCATAACACCAAAACCGATGAACTCAACCCCCATTTACCCAATAACACCATAAGGAGAGACACTTTTTATCGTGTTTACATGTTCAGAACATTTGTAGGTTAACCTAAAGTAAAATCCAATTTGAGACTTTAAAATAACTACGAGAAAGGATTATTCCCCAAACTTTTCCTTATGTTTATTGTGGCAAGTTTCGGTTTGTTTACACCACCAATGCTCAGCTGTTAATGACAGTTTCCGGGTTTGTGTCTAGAATAGGCTATGGTTAACGACAGAATGACAGTTCTTAGCGGACGTTTTGTTGGGGTTTTTTTTATCTTCTTACCAAATTGCAAGTTGGGCTTTGGCTTTTCACTCCAAATTCAATTGTTTCAGCTCCATCCATCCGTTCTTCTAAAAAAGAGGAGTTGGTATGAATGGTAGTCTCTTACTTGGTTTGGATGACTCGTATAAACACTTACTTTTTTTAAGCATTTAGAATTCTAAGAAAAAAGATGTTAAGCATATTTTTGGCAAATACCTATGAATTTATAAGGAGATGCAATTGGGATTTCAATTAAGAATGTTGCTGTTTTCAGTATGGAAAAAAATTCACGTTTGTGTAGCAGCAAAAATGACAAGCAAGAATGTAATACCAGTACTGGTATGGATACCATAGTATCAATAGCATGGTATTGTTCAGCTCCCATGGGACGATCCGCTTAGACTCCCGCCCTACACTGACCGCCTCCGGTTGATTGGTTTGCACTCGCTTGATAAAACGCGCAGGGTTGCTGACTTGGTCTTTATTCACCAGCTCTTGAACTCCAATATTGACTCAGGTTTGCTTGTTAGAAAGGTTTCCTTCAGACAATTCCAACATAACCTTCGAAGACTGCCTTTACTGCATGTTGAACCATCGAGATCTAATTATGGCATGCATGAACCTATTAACCGTTTATGTAGGGCTGTTAATGCATGTTCTAATTTTGATTTAACTCTTAGTAAGGTGCTGTTTAAGATCTATCTATTTTCTGTGCTCCCGTGACTCTCAGTTTACATGTTGCATGCGGGGTTTCCTTGCTTGTTTTCTTCCTGTTCGTTTTTTTGTTATTTCTTCCTCTGCATGCTGGTGTGGGAGCCTCATTTCATCAATTTGATGGAATAGGTGAATTGATTCTGGGCTCCTGCCAAAAAAGTGCGCCTTCCGTGTTAGAAGGGTTAATTCCATATAGTATGAGACTACTCCTGACACATAATTCGTAGCAATTTACTGGTAGATGTTCTATTTCCGAAAAAATTTTAAACATTTTTACAATCGTACAGCTGTTTTTTCTTGATTTATTTCAACTATACTGAGTTTGTACAGCTTTTAAAATATTTTTTAGAGTTCTTATGTTAAAAATCAGCGTATACAAAACACAAGGTGTGCCGAATAAGTTGTTGACCCATTTCAGCTGAGCTGACATAACGTAACCGAATATTCATATTGTCAAAAAAATTTAGTCCATAGCCTATTCTAGATACAAGCCCGGAAGCTGACATGAAGAGCTGAGCATTGGTGGTGTTAACAAACCGAAAATTCCTACAGGAAAAGGTTCGGAAATTCTAATTTTTCGTGGGATTTATGGCAGTATTTTTAAAGTCTCAGCTTGGAATTTACTTGACGTAAACCTACAAATGTTCTGAACATAGGATCACGATAAACAATTTCTTAATTACAATTTTCATGTATTTTAATGCGAAAACTCTCTCTTGTGTTAGTTTTGTTGAAGTATTGAGCTTAAAATGCGTCAATGACATCAGCATTTCACTTTGGTTTTAGTTGGGAAGGTGTGCAGTTTTATTTGTTCGCAAGGATTGGTTAATTTTGTGCTAGAACAAAAATGAAATAATGACGAAGCGTTTGGTGGTAAAATGGCCGAACTGTCATGTTTTCCGAGCTTGTATATAGAGTAGGCGTATAAATGAGGTATAAGTACGAGTAGATCACATCAAGAGAGTTTTTATCAAGCATACCTTGTATTCTGTATACTGTGTCAAAACAAAATCTTCTGATTTAAAATGTTAACGACTTGGCAGTAAGTAGACAATATAAACAAAACGCAAGTGGGATGATGGTGCTGAGGTCATTAGATTCGTAGCATACTATGTAGTTTCAGATGGTATTGAAATGGTATGAGATTACAACATATGTGGTATCCTACTTAGTCTTGCAATACTATTGTATCGATACTGCATGTCTGTCATAACATAACATTTGTAATGCTAACAATTTTTGATTTGAGCTGCACCGGATAAATATTTGACCTAACATTAACGGCTTAGACGCGTCTCGAAGCACTAAAATTGAACAAATATAATCAATTGGAACAACCACCGGATCCGTTTTATTTACAGACAATAAATTTATACTCTTAATAATCATAAATTTTTATTTGCGAAACTAATCAAGATAATGAAATGCACTACCAATTTTACACTACATTCTCTGATTATTATCGTGCATGTCAGCAAACGTTTCTCATTACAGTTTTTCATAATCACGTTGATTGTAAAGCTAATAAAGGCTTCAAGTACTTAAGTAAACAATACCTATTTTGATTTGCACCTTTGCTATTATGACTATAACCTTTGATCTAAAGTAAATTCCTTAAATAATTCACAAATTGAAATTGCCAATCATGATGATTGCTACACCCTTTCCAGAAATACAATATTTAAGATAAGACAACCTTCTAGTATTATTCGACGTAAGCTAGGTATATGGAAAAGTCTTATCGACGAATGTATTTCTTTCAACAAAAGTTCGTAAACCGTCGATTTGTATCAGTCGATTGTTTAGTCTACCTGAAACATGCTCAATTAGCAATCAATTATCAGTGACAGGTCGCTATCTGTATGCCATAGATTTTACATGTTTTCTTGTCGAATGAAATTGATAGCGACCTCTCAAAGACCGCATCGATTGCTTCTAAGAAAGGTTGAAGTCACCTTGGAAGACACATAGAAATTCATCTGCATAATAAACTATTTCCAGTTGCATGTTGATGTAATAAGTGGCTTTGGAAGATGACACTGGACAGACACGATTGAGTAGCCCCACCTAAAAATCTGACAAGAAAATATCTAACAGTTCTATTCGAATAAGGAAATTCATTTGTTGGGAACTTTCTTAATTGACTGTCAGGTGCATAAATTTATAAATTATTAGAAAATATCAGCGAACTATTAACATTAACTACTGGTCAATTATTCGAGTATTGGAACGACAGGATAAGTTTTATCGATGCTAATATAATTTTAGATTCACTTAAACAGTGAGTAATATGAAAACTTGTACACAAATGTTATTACGGAATTGAAATTTTTCAAGGCGTCGTAAAAGTAAAAACTTTGATGGGTTTTTGCTCTCCTCTGGTCGGTCCTAGTTCTATTTTCATTTAATACACTTCTAACCAGGAGAAAGTTATATCAATGATGACCATGACGAGCTATGTGAACACAAGCTATAAAAATGTTGAACTTGTGCTCCATTAATAAGAGGAAAAAAGTTTATTTTTAGAGAAATACAAAATCGAAATATGTGAACTATTCCTATGGATGTAGTGAAATTGATGAAAGATGGCAACAGACTGTTCACGGAGTATTCAAGATGTAGAACTACGCGTTTATATTTGAATGTTTTATTTTGTTATTTTTTCTTCAAAATTTATCCACCGTTTTTTTTAGACGTACACCATAAAAATTGTGGTTTTGTACTTGAAGCTGAAATTTCAAGCGAAGAAGTGACGACGGCCGCACCTGTCTCCATGTACAATATCTTTTGATGCACCACGCAACTTACACATCTTATCTTGCTGTAATAAACCTGTACCTCTCATTTCCATAGTTTTTGATATCTGACCAGTTAGCTTCTATCTTTCTCTCTCTCTCTCTCTATCTCTCTCTGGTTCCTTCAACCCCTTGTGCGGTATAGGGCGTCTATTACACTGACTCTCAACCTGGTCCATTTCTACCCCAACGCCTTCAACTGTGGCAACGATTTGTTGATCTGGGTACCCTCCCTCTCGACGGATTTTATCCATGTGATGCGCGGTCGTCCAAGTCGGCATCTTCCTTAGATTCCGTGGAGATTCTAGTCCAGAGCCTGTTAGAGCTAGTTAGCTTAAGCATTTTGAAAAAATTTGAAATTTCTTTGAGTTTCAAAGGTTTTCAGTTCTGTTCTGTTTCTTTGGTTCAGTTTTTCCAACAGTACTAAGAGCGCTTTTAGAGCTTTAAAACGATATCTTTATTAAATTCTTAACATTTATGGTTTGGTTGGGTGGTTTTCAAGGGGGGAAAGATGTGTGTCTTCCATGCACTGAGGCCTATAGTGGCCCGTTGTACACCCCCTGCTCGGCAACGTACCCTAAAGTCCACTGTCGAGCCAACTGATCCCCGTAACGAATTGGATAATTCGATTATAATCTGATTTCTTAACTTCTGGTAAATCTTCGCAGTAGTATGTTCCTAAGATTCTAAATCTTTTTTGCGTTAGGGCTGGGCATTGGCCGAGAACGTGTAATACGGTCTCGTCTTCTTCCCCACATCTCCTGCGTAGACTAGTATTCGCCCTTCCCATTTTTATGGCATGCGCCCTTAGTCTTGCATGTCATGTCACAAGGCCAAAAAGAAGTTTCAGTTTGGCTTTGTTAAGCTTAATGATCTTTTCCGATTCATGTGCATTGAGAGTTCCCCTAAACGCCTTTGTGTGTCTGGCGATATCGGATCCCTCCCATTTTTGCATGTACCTCCTCGTTACCCATTCCATGGTTTCTTTTTTAATTTCCTGGATGGGTATGCTCAGGTTGAGCATTATTGGAGTGTCCTCATTTGCGCCTCTTCGCGCCAGATCATTTGCTTCTTCATTTCCTAGGATGCCACAGTGCCCCGGTACGTATATTAGGGTGACATCATTTTGTCTCCCTAGCTGCGTTAAGGTCTGTTTACATCCCTCTATCGTTTGGGATCTTACCTCGGCCTTAGTTAGAGATTTGATGGACGCCTGGCTATCCGTGCATATTGCAATCCTAGAGGATCTTACTCCCCGTTCTATTAGCTGTTTAACTCCTATCTCTATCGCTGCGATTTCACATTGAAGAACCGAGGAGGAATCGTTTACCCCTCCCCATAGCTCCAGGTTAAGTTCCTCGCACGATATTTCAAAACCACAGCCACGCTCGCATTTTGAGCCGTCTGTGTAAATCGCTAAAGTGTTTTCTTGGATCACCCTATTGCTGATCCATTCACTTTTAGTCGGGAACTGCGTTTTGAAGATTGCCTCTAAATTTGGGTTATCCGTTTTGAAGTCCCAGCAATCTTCTTCCTCAAACAGTCTCTTGATCGTATTACCATTATATACTCGGTCGATCTTTTCATGTTGGGATTGCACTCCATTTTTCTTCCACAGTTTATTCATACGTAAACGTATAGCAGAGTTGAGTGCCACTTGCATAACGTAGAATTCTAGTGGAGTAATATTTAGAATGACCTCCAAGGCCCTTGTCGGTGTTGACCTGGTAGCCCCTGTTATGCCTAGACAGTACATACGTTGGGCCTGGTCCAGAATCTTCTGGTTTCTGCCCACCTCTGTCGCCTTCCACCAGACTATCGCTCCATGCGTTATCATGGGTCTGATTACACATGTGTATATCCATTTTATAATATGGGTGATACTTTACATATAGCATTTCTTCACGTCCAGAAAGCTCTTACCGCTTTGTTTTTCTTCTCGTGTAGGTGCCTCGCCCAATTTAGTTTCCCCTCCATCAGCACACCCAGAAATTTGGCCTCATTCTTTAAGGTTAATCTCGTGTTTCCGATGCACGGGGGAACTATCTTTCTTAGTTTGTGTCTTCTGGTGAAGCAGCAGACTTCCGTTTTAGTTGGGTTTATCTCCAGTGCACAATCCTGCGCCCAAGAGGTTGCCGTGTCGATTGCTTCTTGAAGTAAGTATCTCAAATTTTCTTTAAACTTACCTCTGACTACTATCGCTAGATCGTCCGCATAACATGTTACGTGGAGACCTTTCTCTGATAGGGTTTAAAGTAGTTCGTCAATCACTCTCAGCCACAAGAATGGTAAAAGAATCCCTCCTTGTGGAGGTCCTCTATTTACCCGCGCCGTTAGTTGCTTATTTCCGACATTTATAGTTGCGGTTATTTTACCAGCGAAAGAAATGGAGCACGCAGGAAGTGATACAATTTAGCTACTATTGCATAATTTTGCAGTATATTACAAACGGTTTTCGAATGGGTATGTACAGTCCCGGCCAGAAGTTTGGAACATCTTAGTGTTCGTTTTGTTTTCAATTTAAATTGGTTATTTAAAAAGTAATTTATAAAAGGTATTTTCCTTTAAAATAGCAGCTTAATATTAAGCCTCAATTATCTCTCTTTCTCTTTAGTTTCCGAACCACTGAAATTTTCTCTGTAACCCCCAAGGCCTTTTTATCGTGATCTGTTGTCAGCACAAAACATGGGTCGCCTTCCGTGGGATTCAAACCTAGGACCTTCGGATTTGTAGGCTGATAAGTTATCGCTTACGCCACCGACGACTTTAAACTTTAACAAATGCACTATACTTTTGACCAGGAGTGTATATGCTAATCTTCACAGTATAATAAAAACAATTTCACAACAATAAAAATGTTACCGGTCGTGAAAGCAATGATAAGAATATTTTTAAACAACAATTTTCAACTTTAACTTCAACAAGTAATCGTAGCTTACAAAATACTTGAGATATGTATATTAAAAATCAGAAAAATGTCCATGATTTGTCTGTCGTTTATCTAAAAGTCTTTATCTTCAAGCCGTGGGCAATTCCAGGCTTTTATAATTTATATAGTCGTTTCCAAGATAATTTAAAGCTAATACAAAATACAATTTCGTTAATATATTTAATACACGGTCCGGTTGTCCTATTGATTATTAAATTACATTTTCCCTGTTGATGAGATCTTTGAAATATGTGGTAGTATTCGTTTTAAATGCACCATTCCTTCTATTTGTTTTGCTTTAATCTTCTGCTTCATTGAATATTTTCTACTGGATTTACATCCAGTGGTTGTGATGGTCAGTCTGTTGTCTGAATATGATTTTCCTCTTTCCAGCGCAGTGCATAAACGGTTTCATGTTTGGGATCGTTATCCCCATGAAAGATCCAATCGCTATTGTCGTTACTATAAATCTGAGCAGACTCCAATAACCCTTTTTTGCACAGGCTGAACATCCTTTCGGTAGTAACAATTCCGGTAAACGTTATCAATTTGCCGAAACTGCGTGCAGAAAAGCGTTTGTATAAATGGATCTTCAGGGGGCGTTTAATGATACATTCATAATAGCATTTTCTTTTGGTGAGCACACTCACATCCTGAAAGTATTCGCAGTTGACAAGGACACGTCAATATTATTCTTCTATTGCCATTGTTTTGGCTGCACTAAGGCAGTGGTCGGATCTTTTAAAAAAAATCAACGGGTTTACCCCTCACAGGTAGATCGTCTATGTTACCAGTTTCCTAAACAGCTGTCAACCACTTTTTAACGCACTGAAACATTCAAGTATTTTCTTGAAGCTGCCGGTGTTATTTTTGGTCCTTTCGCATGACTCAGTCAGAAAACAGATTCAAAACCATTTGTTTTTGTAAATTGCACTAACTTTACTTCACGCTTTAGCACTCCCTTAATTGAACTTAGGCAGGGGTCATGAGCCTTATGACTCCCCCCCCCCCCATTAGGATTTGCTCTTACCTTCCCCTAATTTCTAGATCAAATAACAGGCGTCATGTAGTGCAATCAGACTTAGAGAATCTAAACTGCGAAAAATACTACGAGAAAGTACAATTCCCCAAACTTTTCCTTATGTTTACTGGAGCAAGTTTCTTTTTGTTTATACCACCAATGCTCAGCTGTTAATGTCAGTTTCCCGTTTTGTGTCTATGGTAGGCTGTGGTTAACGACAGAATGATAGTTCTTAGCGGACGTTTTGTTGGGGGGTTTTTTTTTATCTTCTTATCAAGTTTGCACTACAAGCTGCATGGTTTCCACCGAGGCTCCATTCATCCGTTCTTCTAAAAAAGAGGAGTTGGTATGACCTTTGGAAAGCAGGATAATCCTGAGTCTGACTATTTTTTAGAGCTCTCAATAAAATGGTAGCAATCCATTAAAGCCTCTTTCTTGGTTTGGATGACTCGTATAAACACTTACTTTTCTTACCGCCCCTGATTTCTAGATCAAATTCCAGGCGTCATGTAGTGCAATAAGACACAGAAAATCTGGGTGCTGGTATGCTAAACCCTATGATCATAGATTATCACATTACAGATAATTGCCACTAGGGGACCTCGCCACCGTTTTCCAAGCGGAAGTCTATGCCATACTAGCATTTGCATACGAGAACATAAAGAAATCCTACTCAGGTAATAACATATTTGTCTTCTCTTACAGTTAGGCCGGAATTAAAGCAATCGGCTCCTCCGTAATCAAATCTAAATTGATCCGGTAATGTCAGGTAGCTCTAGATAAGAAAAAAACTCGAATCAACTTGGTTCGGATACCAGAGTATCGTAGTTTCCCTGGTAATAAAAGGGTGGGTGAACTGCCCAGACAGAGCTCTATCATAAAATTTGTGGGCCCAGAGTCGTCGTGCAGGATTTCAACCTGCTGTGCCAAAATGGCTACGCACAACAGGACATACGAAAAGGATAAATGCTTCAGGCAATCCTGTGTGGATTGATGTCGTCACCAACACTGAGTAGAGCTTAGGGCTCCTTGGGTTTGCGGACCAGGTGGAGACTGATCACCGGATACTACCTACTAGGCAAGCACAAAAATCGAAAGGATACTTGACTCCACTTGTAGGTTGTGTCTGGAAGAGGACCAGACATCACTCCAAGCTGCTCGTTCCAGCTATTGTTCCTTTTCAAAGCAACCAGCTTGACTTAAGGATTACGGAGGGTTAGCACAATAGATTTTACTGACCGCGGCGCTTCAGTACCACACTTCTCCATTTTAAACATAACATAACATGATCTTAGCAATATCCGCAGCTTGATACCTAAAGGGATAATTGACAAGCTCGGCTGAACACATTACGCTTCTTCTAAAATTTAAGAAGAGATTTTTTATCAAGATTCTATCCAAAAGGAAGTGGAGAACGACCGATTATGAAGGCGTGTTCACTGTTTAAATTGAAACAAAATTGCGTACCAAAGTAAAGCATCGCCAACTTTATGGATAGTCAAGCTGCCATCCAAACACTTAACTCAGTTATCATATCTTCTAAAGTAGTGCAGGACACTCAAGAAGAACTTACCACTCTTATGAATCGGTTAAGTGTTACCCAGCATTATTTTCGTGGTCAAAGGAACATAGCTAAAAATGAGATTGCGAATTTGTCATAAAGGGCTCTGCGCTGCATCACTGTCGTGCTGAAGATATTCATATCTTTCTAGGCCCTCTTAGCCTTAGCCCTCTTTTTATACGATGTAGCCAAATCCTAGGGGACAAGCCTTTGATGCGTTAGCATGGTTTTGGCCGGGAGGGAATTAGGGTAAGGGAAGTGAGGAAAGTTGAGTCTGGTTTTTTGCATTGCTGCGAGCTAGACAACAGCCCAGAGACGGAGTGGATTATTTTAATTTCTTAATAAAAGCTCACGGGGTCATCTGGTCTCGAACCCGGGACCCATGGCATGTTGGTCTTGCCGCTCAACGTATTGATCCAACTCCGTCTCCCTTGCAAACCTGTAGAATATCTAGTGCGACTTGACCTAGATTTAATTAAAACACAACATCATCCTACTACATATTTAATAGACCGAGTATGGGTCACTGTCCCATAGTAGCTAAGCTTATCGCCTCTTGTAGTAGGCACTGTTGAACTTGCAACGATGTGAACGGAAATGAAACCATCCTCCACCTTCTTTGCAAGTGTCTAGCTCTTGTCAGGAGGAGGGCTCTGGGGGATTACTTCTTTGAAAACCTTAAGACAATCTCGGGTGTTAAGATAAAAAACTAGTTAAACTCCTCCGGTTAACTTTAGCCTCATCTGTAATAAATCCCAGGCGCTTTCAACTATGATTCTAAAAACAAGCATAGAGTTGTGAGTAGGACTGAGCCCTATACCCCGTTAACTGTGGCATCAAAACGGCGCTACAACAGTGTCAATCGGCGCGTTACCATGCAGGCGATACTAACCACTTAAACCAATCAACGAAGAACGAAAATGGATTTTTTATACTTTAACTCTCAGTCACCAGGCTAATCCGTCAAAATATTGCAAAGTACCCTTTTTAGGTTTGTGTGGGAGTGACAAGAAAATCAATTTTATACCAAATTTTCTTGTTCTTCACAATCTTGACTAGTGCCTAGGCTCTCTATAAAAAAACCTACTATAACCTAAAACAGCCACAGAACTATTTCAACAAAGGTCAGGGCTCAACTAACACCGAGGATTGGAATCGCATTGAGTATCATAAATCAAATTTCAACAATCCACTTTGGCTAAGACTCTTATGGATCACTAGAAATTTCAATGTTCAGAAAGTGCCAATAACCTTCAGAATGTCCAATAAGTTCAATAGGTGCAGAGATCAAAATCAAACTTGTTATTGTATTTTTCCGGAAGAAAACAAAAATCGCACAATTAGACCTTAATTTAGTGTTGCCTTAACCTTTACACTGCAAATCTGTCTAATTTTAGTGCTTCGAAACAAAGATGGACTCGGTAACGGTCAAAATATCGTAAAAAAAAACTGGGTGTGTAAATAATACTAGTAAGTGCGTACGATATGATTCAGAGGAGGACCCTGTGTATTAGCCGTAAAAAGTCACGAATTACCAATAAATCTCTGTTGAACACATAAATATTTCAAGGCAGCTGATATTTTTGGTACTCTCAATCTCAATATTCAATACAGACTTGTACGGCAGATGCATATTCATGTATTTGGTGATAAAGTCTTAAATTTGCCATTGACCCCCGCAGATTTGGAATCCATCAACAGGTCAACATCATAGATTGATACCTGCTTGCATTAAACTTGTAACCGAAAAAGGCTGATGGCGCGACGGCGGCTCGGAAGATCACTGATTTGAACTCTGTTCAATTTCATCATTCAAATCAAAGATAATGTTGTAGACCAAGGTCTGATGGTAATCTAGAGTTCCGCTCATTATATCGTCGTATCACACAAGTTTAAATATTTGCGACAGTGACCGGCTAAAATTATTTAATTTTGCTATTTCGTTAAAGAAAAGAAACAAAAAGAGAAAGTAGCAATGTTACTTCACTAATTCTCAAGACATTTTATAATCGCCGTGTAGATATTGTATAGTTTGCACCAATTTAAATGGTAATTTTCGAGTTGAGGCCATTTAAGATTTTTTATGGAGGTTTAATAAACAGTAGTAGCCTGCCCAGATCTTTGTCGTATTTTATTTCATTTGACATGTAAATGTTGACCGTATTTGATATGACTTAGTTCAATGTTTAGATCCCTTATTATTAAATAATATATTGTAACACATTTAATTAAAAAATCAAAAAATAAATGATTATTTATTCGAAATAATCTGAAATTTGTTTTTTCTGGACTTAATGGATGACTCCAATCACAAAAGAAAAAATTCACCATAACAATTTGCCAGTTTTTTCTTTATTACTGATTTACAACAGTGCGAAAAAAATTCATGAATGAATGAACAAAGTCGTTCGAATATAAATGACCAAGTAAAAAAAATTTATAACTTAATTTTTGGCACCCGTTTCCAATTGATACCACTGAAAAAAAAAAACTCATTAGCAAACTTTTCAATATAATTTAGCAAATTATTATCAAAACCGTAAAATATACATAATATAAGTTTTTATGGATATAATCACTTAACACCCGTTGTTTGGTTTCAAAAAGTTATTTATTTTACGAAAAAAAAACAAAACCACAAAAGAATTTCAAATTACTTCTAAAAAAATAAGTAACTTGCGCATGACAAAGATGAACTTCGCTTATCTCTTTTGTACTAATCCTTTAAGGACTAAATAATGCATCGTAAGTTGTTGTTAACGTTTGTAGCTTAGAACATAAAGCCAAACAGGAATGGCAGTTTCGCCTATATTAGCTGTAAGTGGGATCGGCATCTGAACGTATAAAAAAGTGTGGAAGTGGGGAAAGGTTTGAGGTATTGTCTATTTTTGTTTACATTTTTAATGTAGCCAAATATAGCGTTGCCCTTATTATCAATGTCGGCTCGCGGATAATTTTTCAGAAGGGGGCAGCACATATTTTTCGATTTCTGATTTTTTAGAAATCAGCAACCTTCTAATTAGGTTAGGTTAGCTTAGAGTGGCTGCCTAAGAAGGCCCCACTCCAGTTGAGGCCACTTAGCGCTTAGGAAAAAAGGAGAGCCTACCTCTCTGTGAACCGAGCTAGTTTCCTGTCACCAAGGGGAGCCAATATGCAATATTGGCTGGGGCGGAAAGTTTTTAGCTTTATCATGTTTCCGGAGCCCAAAAACCGGTTCTAACGTTTGGCTAGTGCCGGGCAGTGGAATATGGTTATTCTCTTAGGTTAGATTAGGTTAGGTTAGCTGGCGGCCACCGGTAGTAATCCAGTCGACCTCATATAGACCTTGATATGGTCCGCTGTGTTATCACTACAAAAGGAACCTTAACCTGGATCACTCTAATACTCCCGTGCAGTGATTAGTTGAGCCAGCCGCATCTATTGCGGAACTTGGTTAGGTACTTCATCGCCACGCTGGCGAACTCCTCTAGTCCATTAAAGAAGTGCTTGCCAAAGGCCTGAAACCTTCTGCTCGCTAGTCCAGGGCATGTACAAAGCAAATGCTGAATGCTTTCAACCTCTTCCTCCTCAAGGCAACTCCGGCAGAAATTATTGCCAGGAATACGCATGCGGACTGCATGACTGCCCAAAAAGGCAGTGACCTGTTATAACTGCAGCAATATTTCGGAGATTCTGTGAGCTTCCTTTCAATAGAAACGCCGTTCTCTTTTTATTCCACTCTGGTAACATCCTTCTTGACATGTCGCAGATTGACAGACCGATCCACCTGCGCTCGGCGAGCTGAACAGCTTTTAGTTCGATCAATCTTTTAACTGAGATCAGAGGCCATCGGATTGGTCTATTAACGAAGAGCTCATCTGCGAAACTTCTTTAGCTAGAGCATCGGCTGCCTCATTACCCCTGACATCACTATTACCGCGAACCCAGCAGAGAATCACCCTGTGCGAGCCACCAAGCTTTCGAGCAGTGATTTAATCGTGTTTGAGGCGAGCGCTATACAGGCAAATTTCGCTTCGCTTTTGTAGATCCTTGTGCGACAGTAATACTTCCGTCGTTCTTTCGATGGTCAGGACCTCTGCTGGAAACACACTGCAGTGGTCCGGCAGTCGATACAAGTTCCGTATGCTGAGGCGGTCGGAGAAAACTTCCGCTCCCAACCCGTTGCCCACTATTGAACCATCCGTGCCACTAACATCCCTCCTACTTCTCCCTACTAGGTATTTTAGAAGAGAAAGCTCTCTCGAATCTTATTGTAGGAACGGTGTAATCAGTGCTCTCCTGCAGATGAACCCCCGAGTAGGCCCTAAGTATGCTGATGTGCCCGTGGTATGAAGTTTTCCAACTGATGGATTCCTTCAGACTAACGGCATTACGAGCAGCTATACAGAGATGTCGCATTCGCATTGTCTCCAACGCGGCAGTTGACGTTGAACTTACCGCTCCTGAGATGCCCAAGCAGGCGGCTCTTTGGATTTTGGTGAACTTCTTAAGGTTACACTTCCTTTCAACAGAACCCCACCAAATTAAGATTCTTTAAGTTAGTGGTTTCCTCTTCCTCCAGAAACCGTTTTAAGGCGCAACGAGTCTATCGGCGCGTCTACCTTTGAGACAGCGCCCCTGAGGGATTGCTGTGACATCTTCAGTTTGCAAGTGGCCAGCGGCAGATAGGTAGGTATAAGTAGGAATTCACGATACTCCAGGTAATTCTCGCTGACGGTAACAGTCTCGACACGAGCCAACAGTGGTAACAGTACGATTACTAGATCGGGATTAAGGTGACAAGAGTGGACGAGATTTTAATTTTTATCATTTTATTGTGGACAAGTTTTTTTTAGTTGTTTAAGCTTTTATGTCGCTCCGAAAAGTGTCATGTTATGGGGCATATAAGTATACACTGCTTTCCTCATTTACTTCTTCCTACATGTTTTCCTTCTTCAGATATTTGCGTTTTATCCCCAATAGCAAAGAAGAGCCGTTCTTCTCTTGTTCAGGATGAGGGAAATAAGAAGAAAAGCACTTGTGGATCGAGATTGACCTTTATATCGCCGAGATCACGACGAGAGTAAGATCGTCTTCCTTCACGAGACCCGGGCCGAGTGCCAAAGTCTCGGGCTTGTCTCAATTCCGTGAAGCCCTACTTCTACGGTATGGAACCCTCGAAGTCCAACTCGCACTTGGCCGGAAATTTTTTAATAATGACCGAGCTTCGTAAAAATCAGCACCCTTGATTCCAGATAGTCTTTCGGCTTTGCAACGAAGTCCTATATAGAAATTCTGTTTTTTCGGGAAATAATAAAAAGATCATTACAGCAGATAGGTACTCGCAGTGAGAATTGTGACTTGTCTAATACTTCTAAGACTCAATTCTGTCTAAAATTTAAATTTTTACGCTATTAAGTGAAAAATTTAATAGAGTAACGTGTGATTTCTTGAAATCATTGTAAACACATCGCTCGTATCAACTTTATACATTAAATTTTATACTTGTCGATCTAAATCCATGGCTGTTATAAAAGCTAACTAGTCGTCTTATCTGGAATCGACATCACCTACAATATTTAGCAAAACTTTTCCATAATCTTCTATAGTTTACTGACAGCACCTTGCTGTAAGCGGAAATGTTGACAGATAATTCTGTTAAATTATCGCAAAAACAAAAACAAGATACAATCGGTGAATTCGCTAATTTGTAACAAATTTCCATGAGGCACAATAAGACAAACATTCCTCATCCGTGAATTACTTGAATCATTGATTGTGAACGAATGGATGAAATGCTATGCGATTGCTCCACAATTTTGACATTATGTTTCGTGATATGATCTTGCGCGTCACCCACTTATGATTTTTGATCGAAATCATGAAGCGCACTATCTTACAATTTAGGAATTTACAAGATTGCGCTGAGATTTCGTACTGAATTCACTTTGCAGCAACCTTATTGAATTGGAACGTGACTGGATGCCATCATTGGAATAATCTTTGCAATTTCTAACATCTGATATTACACGGATGAAATCCAGTGAAAGTTTACGCGAAATATTCAATCTTATTATGAAAATTTTACTGATATGATTTCTTAAGGGGCGTACATGCTCAATTGCGACGATATACGTTCCGCGAAACAATCTTTTGGAAGCTGCGAGAGGAACATTATTCTTGATTTTACCTGATTGTAGGATCCATCCCAGTTCTGCTGCTGTAATTTATCTCTTAATCTCTTGTGACGCTATTAACACAAGAATTGAAGAAGTATGTGTACTATATATTGCATGTCGGGGGAAGTTATTTACTTATCTTGAAACTTGTGCTTAGACCGTAGCTTGCGTAATGACTCGATTGGAATGATTTATTGACGCATTTTTTTTGGCAAAGATAAAGCAGAAGCACTTGAATATATTTACCAGAAGCTTTTGTTGGAATTGTTACTCGCACAATTTTTATTCTACATTTGTTAATGTGAAGAGATAAGGAATTTTTTTTATGTTTTTAGTAGTCCAGATTTTGAATTAAGCAAATCTAAGGTAATTTATTTTTACAACTTCAGGGTAACACCAGTGAGTGATGACAACTGACAAATATTCGCCCAACAAGGACAGTTTGAAGGACAGTAAAATGACGAACGGTGATCCTAATCAGAAGAGTGTAACTCTGGAAATGGAGGAACGACACTTCTTATGTAAATGTAAGTACTTCCAATTACATTTGTAATAATTTATTATATTAGCACTCCCGGTCAAAGTTTTGAAGTACCTTAGCGTTTGTTTTTGTTGTGTTTCCAATTTAAATTCGTTTTTACCAAAAATAATTTGTTTGAGATATTTAACTTTGAAAACCCCCTTTCCCGTAACCACCTTGGGGAGAAGAAATTCACCCGGTTCAAGACAACGGTTGGAGGTGGAACTGCAATTTAAAACCAACCACTGAAATTTTCTCTACAACTCCTCTTTTCTTCTTATCGTGATCTGTTGTGAGCAGAAAGCAACCATGGGTCACCGCCGGCGGGATTCCGACCTGGGACCTCCAAGTTGGTAGGTCGTTATCATTTACTCCACCGTCGACTTTTCCTTTGAAATAGCAGCTTAATATTAAACCACCTACAATCGCTAGAAATACTTAATTAAATGTAATTAACTCCAATTGGTTCAATAATGACTGTTTCGCAGCAATTAAAAACAAGGAAGTAGCCTTCCAGGCATATAAATTGTGCCCTTCAGAGGAATTGAGACGTATCTATAGGGATGCGCGAAAAATTTTCAATTGAGTAATTAGTCGGGCAAAGTTTAATTTCGACCAGAGCGTTAGACGGAAGGTATTTTCAACTCAAAAGTGTAGTAAGGGCTTCTGGTCTCTAGTAAAAACCGTAAAGAACAATTTCACCTGTTCGTCAACACCACCACTCATTTATAATGGGAATGTTTTTACTGACTCATTGGACAATGCCAACCTGTTTGCTGGTAATTCATCGCAGCCACTTCCATCTCCATCACAGTGCACTAGTAGGCAAAAGCCGCTAAACTTTCGCACTCGGGAAGTTTTTAGGGTACTTTCGAAACTCGACGTGTCCAAATTTACTGGGCCTGACGGTTTCTCGCCCCTGGTTTTAAAATGCTGCGCCTCTACTTTGGCTAAACCTCTACGCAAACTTGTTCACCTGTCAAATTCAACAGGAATGTTTCCAAGTGCATGGAGACTTGCTCGTGTCCAGCCGATACTTAAAAAAGGCCGCTCAACCGCAGACTTACTAACTTGAAACATTTGGTCTGCACCCTACCCTCGTTAAATCGATAGAGATTTTTTTGTCAGACCGTTCAGTTCGTGTAGTAATTGACGGAGTTACATCTGATTAATACGAAGTAAATGCCGGTGTACCTCAGGGTTCAGCTCTTTCACCAACCTTATTTCTCCTTTTTATTAATGATATTTTATCCCTTACTCTAATAACAAATAATTATTTGAAATTCGAATAAAAAGCACCAAATAACAGATAATGACTTGTGAATAAGTCATCAAATAACGAAGAAATATTTGATTATCAAATAACTCACGATCGAATAAAAAATAATTATTTGAAATTCAAATAATCGACGAAAAATAACAGATAACTTTTGTAATCAAATAAATTTTTATTCGATTTTTCAATTTATTTGAGTTTTTAGCTTTATAGTACAGTCAATCTGGCGAAAAAAAAGTCATAAGGCTGCAAATAACTCCAAAGTGTTCAAATACTCAAAAAAAACTCCAAAAAATATTTTGAAATGCATTTTTCTCGAAAAGTATGCATTTTACAGAAAAATTTATTGAACAAAATATGTAGAGGGCATCGTTATCTACAATTAATGTCATTGGTGCTATGTCGTAAAACAGAAAATGTGCGCAGTAGGTGGCGCTAAAGCTGCCGGAGAAAGTCACAATAGGACCGAGAAACTTACCGTTAGCATCACTGCGCTGTTCACACAGCGCTATATGTATTACACTATAACTTTGAAACGGTAAGTTGTATGAAAAAAATGTTGAAATAAAAGTTGTTTATAAAATTAAAAGGAACAATTTTTCCATTTGAATCGTAACTGAAAAATGAAAATTTCAGGACAAAAAAGTGGAAGCACTTTTTTTGGCACTTTAGCGCCACCTACTGCGCACATTTTTTGTTGTACGACATAGCAGCAATGACATTGACAATGATGCCCTCTACATTTTTTGTTCAATAAATTTTTCTGTAAAATGCATAGTTTTCGAGAAAAATGCATTTCAAAATATTTTTTTGAGTTTTTTTGAGTTATTTTTGAGTATTTGAACAGGTAGCAGGTGGCCATCGCCAGGTAAGCTTTCTTTCATCATTTTTTAACGACTCACCAAGTTTCATCACTTTGGAGTTATTTGCACCCGTTTTTGCCAGATTGACTGTACTATTAATCTTTATTCGAATAAAAAATTCCCATCTCTGGAGTGAATATAGGTAAACGTAAGCCTAGGGAGATTGGTCACTGTAGATTGAATGTAACTGTTAAAAGTTACAGTGGCTTTAAGTTCACATTTAAGCCGCGTTCGCCAAATAGTCACATGAAATACGCACATGTGTGTAACGATTAAGCATTGTTTTGACGAAAACAGTACACGATGTTTCGAGGAAAGAGATTCTCTTCCATTGGACCCAGCTTGTTTGAGCATTTGCTATTACTGAAGACTGCTACGTCGTGAATATACCTTTTCTACGTTAAAAAATCCCCTGTTACGCAATTAGACTACTCTAACAGAATCTTTCAAGATTGCAGGAGCAGGTTGTACCTCCTTCTGAAATTACAAATAGAAGCACGGAAAATCGACATATTTTACAGAGCACCCAAGTGGTGATTAAAAACGTTCAAGTTCGAGCTGGTTATGTATTACACATTGAGATTATGGTGACATGCATTCTTAAGAAGGGAGGTAAAGCCAATTTGAACATTGATTCTTCTCGAACGAGATTAATCATAAGCAACCATACCTACTGCGACTCATATCCTCAATTATTTCCTGCATTCTGCCCTCGGTGAAAATGTGGACCAGGAAGGCTTCCTCGTCGCCTAGACACGGAAACTCCCGGACAACATGATCAAGGAGATCAGTTCACTGCAAGGAAACAAAGTGAGTCTTACCCTGATCATGTGAGAGTTGTAGGCATCGGCAAGCCTGTGGAAAAGTTAGATAAAAAAGTCTATGACCCCCATGGGCTTGTACTCTAGCCTGAAATTCTCCGGGGGAATGTGTGTTTGCAATATTAGTTTGAATTCCATGAGACGACATTTTCGTTTTTTAAGTGGATATTTATTTAATTAAAATTTTTTTCAAAAAACCAAGATAGGAAGTTCGATCTACTTAAATCGATTTTTGCAATCCGATTAATCGATTCTTAAGATCAGAAAAAGGTAAAAGATCGATCTCCCCAAGATCGATCCCCCCAAGATCGATCCCTCTCCATTCGATATCCATCGCTAGTCTGTTTTATTCAGTCCGTATACACCAGCTTGCCTCAAATTCCACCATAGAATCCAAGACCGCAGATCTGCATCAAATTTATGGCTATAATAATGACGCTTAGCACGCCGAATAAGCAGTATTGTTTTGTTACGGGCAATCTTATATAGCGATCGAGCTTCTTCGGTTTTAAGGCGCCATTACCGTTGATTAAGGTAATCTCGCTCGGCAATGATGGTTCTAACACCAAACGAGAACCATGGGCAACCGTTGTTAAAAATGAATTGGATTTTTATTGGAACATATTTTTTTATTATTGAAGCCAAAACCCAGGGGACAACCCTATGATGCGATTAGCATGGCTTTGGTTTTGGAATTAAGACATGCAATTTCCCTCATTCTCCTTACCTACTTAAAAACTCGCGGGGAGACCGAGTCTCGAATCCTGGATCCATAGCATGGTGATCTTGCCGCTCAACCAATTGATCCAACTCCGTCTCCAAAGTTTATCAAAGAGATAGGATAACAAGGAGCTGCGAATTATTACTTGGTTATTAGGCGAAGTACAATGGAACATCGAGTTGCAGGGCAGTGTCTCGCACTCCTCAAATGACTAATTTACGTTACGATAAGAAATGCTCACACAGGATGGACGCAGGTAAAACTCAAACTATTTAGAAATTATGAAATCATTAGCAAACCAAATAAAAGAAAAATTTCCAAACTAAACCGAATTATTATTATTTAATTGAAAGCTTTCGTTCCAATAATTCGTTTAAATTCAAAGCTTTTTACGACGCCATCTAGGTTTTAAAGAAGACGAAAGAGAGTTTTTCCATTAATAAACTAAAATTCATCGAAAGACATCGAAAAAGCTTAGCACTTAAAATATTTTAAATAATTATTTAAATTTCGGTTTACTAGAAGATTTGTATAAAATTAAATGCTTTGTGTTTCTTTATAGACAATCTAAGGAAATGGTAATTAGCTTATATCACGAACTACAATCTTGCATTAATGTTTAATTAGTTAAATTGAAAGTCTGTCACACTGTCGTAAGTCATTCAAATGCGACTAGCTTAATTGTGATTGAAGTTTTACGTGGAAATCCTTTCAAGTAATTAAGTTAATTTTCATTTGTTTTTAATTAAATATATTTTCGACGTCTAAATTATCTGTTTTAAAATTAGATAATTACGGGAAATATTTGCATGTAAATTTGAATTCAAGAGGGTGTGAAAGTTAATTTCCTGCATTTAGACGACTTTATGATATTATCAAGAATTTTTGTTTTGTATTTCAAATAACTATTAATTTACTCGTGTGAAGTTAGCGCCGCTATTTTTTGAAAAATTAATATTTTGTTAGAGTTTTGGAGTTCCTAATAGAAATTTTGAATTGTTCTAAGAAATTACAGGTAGAAATCATATAACAAAAAAATGTGGCGCTAACTTAAGGCAGCCGCTTGTTTTGCAAAACAGAGTTCTGATATTTTTTTTCATGTATTTTGAAGAGTTCTAGACTTCCTGATAAATTGTGTAAATAGTTCCGAAAAATTAAGAAAATTATAATTTTTCCAAATTGTCAGTTTACCTGAGAAAATGTAAAACGAATTCCCAGACCAGTTCTGCTAAGATAAGAACTTAAAAAAAAATTAAATCACGGTCTAAAAAATTGTGTAACAATTAAGGGAGTCATCGTGACCTGGAGCGTGAATTTTAGACGTTTCTTTCTAAAGGGATTGTGAAAAAAGGACAAATTATATTGTTAAAATTTTTTATTTTTTTATTTAAGTATTTTTTTTTACCTCCTAGATCTGTATAGATGGCGCTGAAAGTTGAGCGTATAAAATTTGGGAGGAAATCGGTGGACGTTGTAGCTCAATTTTTGGAAAAAAAATGATAATTTTAAAAACCACTTGTAATTGAGCATTGACGTGGCCCGATTTCAAAATTTTTGACCTGGGGACAAATGCCGCTAACTGAAAAATAAAATTTAAAATTGGCCTAAAAATTGAAGTGAAAATCGCGCGCAAGTTTCTTTTTAGGCCCAAAATTTGAAATATGGCCACGTCAACGGTTAAATGTATCTGAATTGAAAATAAACTCTGTAAAATATTACGTTAGTAACACTTGCGCTTTTGATACTATTTTAAGTTTAATCAGGCAAGGGGCGAAAATCAGTGCTACGTTTTAACCGACTTCCCAAAAACAAAGAGGTTCTAAGTTCGACGCGTATGTTTTTTTAATTTTTTTTTTTATGTTATTTATTTATTTTTATGTCGGACCGGGCATAGCTTCGTGACGCGTCGACCGATTTAGATGATTCTTTTTTTTGTTGTGTAGATCGGTACCATAACAAAAAATTTTTTGGCAGGGTGGTGGTGGGGGGTGGGGGTGAAACCTAACTTTGTAACGCGTGGTCCGATTTGGATGTTTTTTTTGTTGTACAGAGTATGATCCCCCATTGCTAATAGGAGAAAAAAATTGGCCTAGGGGGGTGGAGGGGTAGTCTAACTTTGTAACGCGCGGACCGATTTGGATAATTTTTTTCTGTTGGGTAGAGTATGTTCCGTGGTTGATACCAGAAGAAAACAATTTTGGGGGGATGGGTGTGGGGGGTGAGGGTGGAACCTAACTTTGTAACGCGTGGTCCGATTTCGATGGTTATTTTTCTGTTGTATAAAGTATGATCCCCTATTGCTAATATTAGAATAATTTGGTCCTATGGTGAAAGGTGTGGGTGGGGGCGGGGGGGAGGGGTAGTCTAACTTCTTAACGCGTCGACCGATTTGGATAATTCTTTTTCTATTTAGTAGAATATGATCCTTGGTTGATACTACGAGAAAACAAATGTTGCTGGGGTAAGGGGGGGGGGGAGGGTGGAACCTAACTTTGTAACACGTAGACCGATTTGGATGGTTCTTTTGCTGTTCTATAGATAGATTGTGATCACCCATTGCTAATAGAAGAATAATTTGGCCCATGGTGGGGGGTTGGGCGAGGGGAGGAGTAGTATAACTTCGTAACGCGTGAACCGATTTAGATATTTCTTTTTCTTTTGGGTAGAGTATGCTCCCTGGTTGATACCACGAGAAAAAAATTGTTGGTGTGATTGGGGTGGCAGAAGAGGGGTGGAACCTAACTTTGTAACGCGTGGACCGATTTGGATGGTTCTTTTGCTGTTGTATAGAGTGTGATCCCCCATTGCTAATAGGAGAATAATTTGGTCCTATGATGGTGGTGGGGGAGGGGGAGGGGTAGTAACTTCGTAATGCGTGGACCGATTTCGATGATTCCTTTTCTGTTCGGTAGAGTATGGTCCTTGATTGATACCATGAGAAAAAAGTTTAGTGTAATGGGGGTGGGGTAGGGGGTTAATTTTAACGAGTGGACCGATTTGGATGGTTCTTTCTTCGTTGTATAGAGTCGGAGACACTAAAAAGTGAAAAATGAAATAGTTTTGAAAAAAAAACGTTTCAGCTTACGGGATCATAAGTAATGACGATTAAATATTTTTGTTCTAGTTGTTTGGTTTGTTTGATTTGCACCGACTTCAAAATGTCGTAATAGATATAAAATTAAAAATTATTTTATGCTTTTTAGTGCCTTTTGTGAAGTCGGTTCAACTTTTTTTTTTAAACTATTTTATTGCTAGTTACGACTGAGGTTCCTACTGCAAATTTGGCATTAGAAATACTTGCATTGCTAGTCCATTCAAAACGCGCGTTAGGGTATCGGAACAGAACACCGGTTCCAGACTAATTTAACTTTATGTTTTTTGGATAGCTAATTACAAAAATCGGGTTCTCGCAGAATGGTTGCTTCACCCTTAAAAATGCAAAAAACACTCTTCTGAGGGTTTTTCGCGATAATTTTAATAATAAATATTTATTTATTATTTTTTTTATTTAAATTAACCTTTTTTAAATATTTTTTTGTACAGGTGATTGATTTATATCAAGCCAAATTTGATGATAAGGGATAATCCTAGAGGGTTAAAACTACCCCTATATTGACTAAAAATTAAAAAAGTGCTCAAAAACTTAGTTAAATTTTGTTTTGAAAAACATTTTTTGGAAAAACAATTTGTTTTGAAAATTCGCCAAAAACCTTCAAAAACCTTAAGGAACTCCAGTGCTCCTTAAAAATTAAAACGGCGTCGCGTGAAGTTAGCGCCGTCAAATGACTTCTTTTCATCTCCGTTGTTAATTTTCCTCTCGGAATTTTTCGGCAAGAACTCTAGAACTGTTTGTTTTCTATTTGGAACTCTCGAAAATCTTCCATTTTTTTCATAAAAAAGTGCTTCTTCACTGCCGAAGCACTTTTTTATGAAAAAATGGAAGATTTTCGACATTGATTTGTGAAACATAATAATAATTTCATAAGCCTTCCATAGCCTCAACAAATTATAGTGAGTGTTGTATACAATTTGGGAGAAGTTCAGCCGATTTAATGAATATACGCAACAGTGTAGTTTTTGTGTGCCAATGATTTACGCAGTTCTATTGTGTTCTAAACATTTTTAAGCCATGTTGAAATTTTCGGAATCATTTAATTTTTTCCTTTTTAACAGATTCATAGTTTTACTGGCATTTCTTTTTTCCTTTCGTATTAGTTATAATGAGTAACAATTAGCTTACTTTCATTCCGGTTCAAAAATCTATAATTTTGCCCTTTCGACAAAATGCTTCCAGGATATTTTGTAGTACTAAACTAGCGTTACCCAGAACTCTTGGCGTTACCCAGAACTCTTACATTTTCTCAAAAAAAATTGTGAAAATTGACAAAATTACAATTTTCTTAAATTTCCGGAACTATTTTCAGATGTTATCAGGAACTCTAGAACTCTTCAAAATACGTCGAAAAAAAATTTCAGAACTCTTTTTCGCAAAAAAAACAGCGCTGCATAAGGTTAGCGCCGCATTTTTGGTTATATGATTTCTACCTGTAACCCCTCCCCCAATACCCATTTAAAATTTCTATTAGGAACTCCAGAACTCTATCGAATTACCCAGAACTCTAACAAACCATTTATTTTTGAAAAAAGCGGTGCTAACTTCACACGAGTTATTGATTTCTGTTTTTAATAAATATATAGAACACTTATAATAAATGAGTTAGTCGGGAAAGATCGTTTTCTGCTTATAATACATTTTACAAAATTTTAAAATAACATCAGTGTTCCGGAAACCATCTGAAATTGTTGGTGGCTTGAAAGCTGTTTGTCATAAAATCGGGTTAAGTTTTTATCCCCCTCATTTAATTACACGAACCGTAGGTGAAATATGTAAATGAATTAATAAACAATTAAGAATTGTCTACAGTTTCCGTAAATTGTCTCTGATTTCCATTGAAATTTGTACAACAAAAAATGTAATTGCAGTGAATATGACTGAACATGCAAAACTTTTATTTAATAATTACAGACCGTGGTAAATATAAGTATTGGTATCATCACTTCCACGTCCGCAATTAATTTCTAATTAGACAGGTATGACTACTTTCTTGCCTGAATCACATTGCATGCAATGTTTTATATCAAATTATCGGGAACGATTGTTTTTTGTTTCAGAAAAGTTTAATTGAAACATAAAATATTCTTGACTAAAACTAAACTAGTGATTAATTCAATAAGGTCTATACCTTATTACCTTAATTATGTACATAGTGGAGAGCGCGCTTTTATACCAAATAAAAATAATTAACAAGAAGCACAAAATACTCTTATCGTACTATCAAATTTTCGAAAGCAGTGTTGTGTTTCCTCTTTCAATTAAAAATTTACAATTCTCCCTTACCCCAGGTAATTATAATAATATTAATTAGGTGTCATAAAAAGGAAGCTCAATAATCATCGCATGTATCTAACTGGATGTCATATAGTCACTTCTTTAAATATAAATGACATCATTAATCCTAAACGTTTCATAGAAAAACTATATAATAAAAATATTTGCCATAAGGTAATGCATTTATGTGCATTTTTAAAATCTATGATATGACGAAAATCTATTTTTGGTCACCCACAACTCGTGTTGCCCCACTGTGCGGCGACTTCATAAAGTCGTACGGTCAATTAGAAATACTACCTCGAAGTTGCGTGAAACAATTCGACGGAAACGACCAGTGGTAAATGCATCACGATAATGCTCCGGCTTAGACCTCACTGCTTGTTCGTAATTTTTTGGTAAAAATAAAACCTTTTTTGCCCGCATTCGTCCGACATTGGCTCTCTGTAACTTCCTTCTATTCCCGAGACTGAAAAAACCCATAAAAGGACGATGTTATTTTTTGTTTACACCTCGTATATATAAACATAGTTCGGTTAATGTATAAGATTCTGCATGTGCTTTGTCAAGTAATATTGTAATAATTTATATTCTTAATGGTGACTTAAGTCTTAAAGCTATGGATATTAAAATTCGAATCAACACCACACTTAAGTGTCATAACGAACTTTTTGAAAAACAAAGTGCTAAAGCTCGAAATCCCCGTGCACGGGATCGCTGGCAAAAGCTAGGACGTTATGAACTAAATGGATAAAGCAAAATATTTTAAACTATTTAATTTATGAATTTAATTCATAATTCGTTCGTAAGAGCCAAAATATACAACGCTTGGTGGAATTCGTCCAGTCTTCTGACCTACCTCTTACTTAATTATTATATTTGGCACAGTTTTGACTAAGCACATTAACTAAGCGAACATTATGGCTAAATTTAAAACTTGCGCCTCATTGCTCTGTCGTTTTATTGCTACAATGAAGTGCTTCAAGGTGAGAACATTTAACGTTGACTTCGGAAAGACCAAAGATCCTTGTTCGCTGTTGTTTATGTTTTATTTTTGCAGACGAACGGAATGACTAACAAACCTGACAATAAAAAAATAATTTGCGTTGGTTACGGTCATAGTTGAGAAATGAGGAAGTTCACTGAGACTGATGAAAACGGTAAAGCTCCTGAGCTCCTGTTATTCCCGTGAAATGATTCGCATGAAGTTTTATCGATTTTCACCTCGCCCTTTATCGTCGTCACGAGTGAAGTGCTGGTGAAATTTATACAGTCTGGTTGTTTTCTTAAGTGATTGCTTCGCATTTGTCCCAAATCTAACCTTTCAGGTGAGAGTTTATTTTTTTCTACTTCTTAATAGGTTTCTACTCAATTTTCTGTTGTGATTATAGTCAAATGTGAGTCTATTTCTCCATTTTATGCAAAACATAAGTTATTTTTAGGCGGAAGACATGCTGCCGGTGGCTATTAATTAAAGTCTTAAAAGGTTGTTCGTGTGAACAAACTGTTTGGCCCGAAGTTGTATACGATTGATGCTTTATTACCGACATCCGGCGCCACTGGAATTAAATTCGAATAGTAATAGTAATTCCGGTTGGACTGACTATGAGTACGGTAGAAGTCGTTGGGATCGGTTCGCGTTTGATAAGACAAGTGTTATCTCTCAATTAACCATTTCTTCGGGTTGCTTGAAAGTTGCGACATGAAGCTTTCAAGTAAACACAATTAGTAGTTCGAGGAGCGTTCAACAGGTCGGAATGCTACTCCTTGGTTTAGCTCGTTTCTGTTGTTGATCAGGTCATTGGTTCCGGTTGCCAGTTGTGTGTTTCTTCTGTTTTAGTTTAGTGTAGTTACGTACGGCGCGCCAAAGTGATTTAAATTTAAAATTTTTATTTCGAATTTAATCGACTGATTATAAATAGGAAAATCTCAAGAAAGTGAGTGGAAAACGTTTTTTTTTCTTATGTTAATTTTCACGTGTTTATTATTTGTTTCAATCAATAAGTGACCAGTTTTTGTATATCTGATAAAATTCTTAACTGTGATAGGGCTCAGGTGTGTTCTATCTTTGAGGAGTAACAGGTTTAAGGACGGAAATTGATGTAAATCTTTTATTTATAGAACGAAATGGTATTAACATATTTATTTTGTCGGCGTCATCTTTAGAAAAAAAATTTTCGTTACATAATTTGCTTAAGTAGCAACTGACAAAAATTTTGACTTTGTCTGTGACAATTTCCGTTCAATTATGAGCAAAGTATGTGCATGTTTTAACGAATATGATAGACACAAACGTTTGGCGACATTTTTAGCCTCTGAGACGATGAAAAAATACATTGCTTTACAATTGAATATTTAAATTTGCACATACTGTCCACCATTGTCGTATAATTCAATCGTTTCGATGCAATATTTTCTGTCATAGAATAGAAAAACAGATTATTTTGAAATATTCTGAATCAAATAAAACTATTAGTAGTCGTTTTGTGATAAATACTTTGGGTTTCGAAACAAATCGGTTGCAACAGATTGCAGTGTCAGAAGCTTTTAGGATATTTGGTAATGCTCCAAAGTTCAAGAAGCTCTGCTTATCAATTCGTACGTAAAATGGCAAGTGATAAGTATAATATGTAGTCGACCTTTAGAAATTTGGAATAATGCATTTTAAATAAAATCAAGTAGTTTTATAGTAGAGATTAGATGAGTTTCCATGGTGAATATGTCGATGAGGTGGTTAGGGCAGATGTTATCTTAAGGGGCATTACTTAATTTTACCTCAAGATAATTATATACTTGACTTGCTGATATATTACAAACACATTATTGAATAATGACTCTAAAGGATTGCGTAATAGTAACTTCGTTTGAGGAAGTATTTTGAATTTTTAGACAAATTTTTGCTTTTATTATGCAAGTCCGGTTTGTGGTAGATTATAGTTTTAAGCCCTACGGACCGAGGACCTGCAATAAAATCGTAATACTATTTCTAGTAATTGACTAGCACATTCGAGTGTAATTCTGTCTAAATTTTTATATGTACTGAGGAGTACAAACATTTTTTTCTTCACCAAATTTTTTGTATTAAATTTAATTTTTCGACAGTTTAATTTTGTCGGTACTTGTATTGCTTTAAGATGTGGCGTACGAGTTAGGTGTGCCTTAGGGATATCGTCTAGGATCTCAATTTTTTTTTGTGTCTACAATTCTGAATTCTGTTGGATTTTGTAATTATTAGGTCCTTGCATTGAACATGTCGGTGATTTTTTTTATACGACATTAACTTTTTAAAGAAAATATTGAAAGTACCTAATCCATGACATATTCCATCGTGGTGGTAAACAATATATTCCGCTTTCTCGCTTTATTCATGGAGAAAGTTTCGCAATATCGTTTCTTAGTTTTTGGGATTGGTAAACTATCGTCCCCGGGATAAAGTTAATTATTGGTCGAAAAAAATGAAGATTTGATAATAATAACTTCACAATAACGCGGATGAGGCAGTATTTCTCTGCAAAGGCCCTTTATGGTGTTTCTGTTTGAAATCGCCGTATCTGATCAAATTTTGCCCTTGAATAAAATTACTCTTTTCCTGTTAAGCTTAATTTTCATTTAAGGCTTTTTCGAAACGGAAAAATAATAAAAAAAGTTTCACATTTCTTACGGACGTTTTTAATTCTTGTTAAGTCTTGTTAGCCGCGGCTTTATAAGCTGTGACGTTTCTTGCAAGTCACACTTGTTTCTATCCAGATAAACCTGTCGTTATTTTCATTTTTAATAATAACAGTACGCAGAAAAAATATATCCAAGATATTTAAATAAAAATATATAAATTAAATTTTTAACACAATAAGCTTCCACTTGCAATGTAAGCGCAAGAATTGAGGTAAAACTCATTCGGCCTTATTTTAAAAAGCGGCACAAGATCTTAGCTGCAGTTTAGTTTATCGAGCTGTCAACAAGTTGATGCTAATTAGTTAAAAATTTGGTAAGAATAAGACGCGGCTTAAAAGACTCGAGTGAAAATTAAGCTTTAACGCTTGCTGTGTATTCAAATCGAAGCTCTCTTAGAGAGTACACATAAGCCATGATGTGTTACACAGCTGTTAGTCCTATACCTGTGTTAAAAGCATTACACATATGTCTTCGGGTAGGGATCGCTTGGGTCATGGATGGTTCCGTTTGGCGATAACCACTTATGCATACGTCGACTAATACATTTTTAATTCTAAGACTATTTGCATTCGTGAAGCAAAAATAGTAAATTGCATTGGGGAAACAGCTGATCAAGCCGTCAAGGCTTTTTCAAATCTCTAAGATGGTGACTAAAGATAATGAATAGTTTGTCAACACCAAATTACAACATTTATTTTGTGCATAGTTGGACAGGGATTGCCTTTTATGTGGGGCTTCATCTTTAAGACTGCCGGTAATGCTATTGAGCTATTCATTCTATAATATACCTTATATACATATAACATATTCTACGAATAGATGGCACAAAAGACCTCCTAGGTCGGAGTGCCCACCATATGGCTAACCCAAACAATGATAACAATAATTCTACGAATAGCCGTTGCTGCATTTATCCGCAATTTGAACCCGTGCGAAAAAGCCCATCTTACTATCACAGTATCACTGAAAATATTTCCATTTGTGTTTTTTTATATATGATGTTGCCAAAGCTCAGGGGATGCCCTATGATGCCAAAGCACAGCCTTGACAGAAAAGGAATTAAGGATGAGGGAAATGGGAATCTGTTCACAAAGTAAAACAACATTCACTAACGAAGATAAACAGTGGCGACAAAATAAGTAGCCTACTTTTCATTGATTTCTTCTTTTTCAATATTTTTAGAAATTCAGCAAGCACAAATCATGACAGTAGGTCCCTCTGGTGCAACGAACGGCTGTCTGAAATTCGTAGGTAGCTAAGACAAATATTTAATAGAGCTAAATGCTCTAAGTAGTGGGACGAATACAGGTTCACACTTACTGAATATAATAAGGAGTTAAGACGTTCCACCGAAGACGCGAATCCTGAGAAAAGCAATGAATCCTTGCCAGAGGCAGCTCGTTTTCAAAAGATAGGAGCTAAGGACGACTCTAACGGAATAGGGCTTCTTAGGAAGCAGAATGGCACCTACATCGAAACCCAGAGGAAGACTCTGGAATATCTGCAACAGGTGCACTTCCTTAGAACAACTCTAGGTTCAGGTTCAGTCCACTACGTGGACTGTGACGAAGGTTGTCCTCTAAACTGTAGGGCCTCCTCCAAACTGTAGCGCCTTCGTTAACTTGCTAGTTAGCTACTATTGGGGCTTCATACCACTCTTATGGAGGAAAGAAGTGGTGGTGTTTATCCAAAACAAACCGTTCAAAACTATAATTCTTGACATGAGCGGCGTTTGTTATAAACAAAATTTAAATTCCTTTGGCGTTTCATCAACAGCAGCAGCAGAGGGTTCGATTTTCTTTAGACCTGGACGCCTTCGAACTAAATCTATCAATCGAATCATGTGATTTTCTGTACATTAGGCAGTAGGCCTCCAGAGCTGTTCAAGTCATATAGACCAGTCGAACTAACGTTCCTTCTTCTTAAGACGATGGAAAGCCTACTAGACTTTCACTTCAGAAATAAATCTACAGAGACTGCCTTGCATAATCTTGTTAGCCATATAAGAATGGCTTTATGCGCCTTTTTTAGCATAGAAGGTGCTTTCGATAATCTAGACCTGGGTCTATGTCTAGAGCTCTCACACGGAGGGATCGGAATACACATACTGTAAAGTGGCTTCCAAAGGGTGCACTCAAGGTGGTGTTCTGTTACCACTCCTCTGGTCAATACCTGTGGACGACCTTCTAATCATGCTAATCAAGCTTGATCATCGGGCTTTTAGCTATACCGGCGACCTTGTAATTATTATTCTAGGGAAGTGCGAATCGACTGTCACTGATCTGAAGAGATCAGTTCTACGCACGGCAGTCAGTGCAAATGAAGATCTTACAATTAGCGCTGATAAAGCTGTGCTGTGCGCTCTTCATCAGGAAATATCACTTGAATTTTGGACCAACTTCAATCTAAGATTCGGGTTATTGAGTACTCCAATAATGCGGTCAAGAATCTGGGCATTATGCTCGATAGAAGACTTAATTGGAACTCTCACCTATACTCCACCCTTAACAAGACTGCTGGAACCCTTTGAACATACCGTAAATTTTGAAAGACTTGGGGGGTCTCACCCCGTAGATGGTTCCCTGGCTATATAATGCGATGATCCAACCGATTGATTTTTATGCCGCCTAAGTCTGGTGGTGCAAAGTTCAACAATGGTTGGTAATCGCCAAATGCAACGAGCTTCAGCGGCTTGCCTGCCTCTCCATAGTAGGAGTTATAATGACCTGTCCAATATCTGCGATAGAGGATGTAATCGGACTCACTCCACTGCAGAGCTCTATCACGAAATATGCTGCAATTAGCGCTCTGTATCGGCTAGTAATAAAGGTCACATGGGCATCTTTCGGCGCATTCCTGGCATAGAAGTGGGCACCTGCGCTTTGACAGAGAGTTTAGGACTCTCTTTCCTGAACGAGCAGAATAGGGTAGCGGTGGTCCCATTTCGGACCCTAAGTGCCTAAAATGTTTCACTGACGGCTCAAAAATGGAGCACGGTGTCGACGCTAATATCTTTGGACCCAACATCAGGATCTCGTTTGCACTGGCTAGATAGCCCAGCGTATTTCAAGTCGAAATCCAGGCCATCGAAACATGCAGCCTCATTAATATCAACAAAGGACTGATTTTACTATTTTCTCTGATAGCCAGCAGCATTCAAGGCTGAGTCCTTGTGGAGTTTCTCCTCGAGGCTTAGAAATGAGTGTTGGATACCAGGTAACTCGGGAATTGACGGAATTGTGATAACGAGATCGCTGAGAGACTATTGTAGTCTCAGCTGGTCAGTTGTGATAGAAGACTGAGTTAGGAGTTAACAGTTGTTATACTGAAGAAATGCCCTCGAGCTCACCCACTCTAAGGCACTTGTAAAACGCTATGCCTGCAATGATACTACCGCCTTAACTAAAGCGTACTTCAGGTTGCTTGCAGGTTACCAATCTTGTGGGCGAAGGTATCACCTTCATCGATTAGGTCTGTCTATTGAGGAGTGTCGACTCTGTTTAGAAGTAGATTGGTAAGAAGCCACCGTGATTTTTTGAAATTTCAGTTTTAATAATTTTTTATATTAATTTTCCAAGTTTTATTATTTCTTTAATTTATACTTCCTCTAGGCCCCGTAATTCCCCTAACCACTTGTGGCGCAGGGCGCGGGAAAAGCACTTTATCCGGTTCGATGACGGTTAAATTAAATCAAATTAATACGAACTTTTACAAACGTCATTTAAAGATTTTTTCATACAGCCAATGTAATTCAAAAAATGTATGTATTTATTAAAATTGCATAAATAAAAGCATTCCGCTAGGTGGAAATTAAATAACAATGTGAACATTAAAAACAATAAAAAAACAGGTTTCTTACTACAAAATGACTTCTATAGATAATAACACGTTCCTGATTGACAGAAATTCTATCTATATTCTTGCAATATAGCAATAACTAGTTTCTGCTAATCACTTGTATTTCTTTAGTAGTTATAGTTGAATAATTTCTACAGTAGGTAAAGCCAACAGATCTCATTCGTTTGATGAAAGCTTTAGAAAAGAAAACTAGCCAATGATACTTCAAATCAATGGATCAGTTCAAGATAAAACAAAGAGCTTTTTCAAATTAAATACATTTAAATATTTATTGCTGATATAACGTACGTGCGTATTTCATAAATTATTTCACGCTTTCGAGGCAATAAAAACCTTTTTCTAAAATGTCGGGTTTATCTAAAAATTATAAATTTTATTACACAATCTAGAAATTCCTCTTCTAAGAGGCTGAAAGATTAAACAGTCTTAAATGAAACATTAAGACAAAAGTCAATACGAGTAAGTCCACAACTCGGCAGGCAAGTGAGCAATTTATATCATTTCCCACTTCTGCTTATTTGTCTTCTTAGCCACTGAAGATATTGAAGAAAAGAAGTCAATATTTTCAGTGGATTAACACATTTCATAAATTGCTTAATATCTCTTGGATTATCTTATACCTTCGTGTATTGACTAAAGAAATTGTTTCCAATCTATTTAAGATATTTGTACGTGTATCTGATTTTCATGCCGTTCTATTCTTATCAATTAATTAATGATATCGCATCGACTCATCTGAAACTTGATATTACAGTCCACGAGCGATAAACCATCTTTGTTACAAATTAATCAAAAACAAAAAAAACACTCGACGTGATTACCTTTAAAGACTTAAGTTGCAAAAGCTTACTCACCGGCCGTACTTTCTTCACCCATAAAATGTGCGTGTGATAAAGATATTGCACAGGTGGCTTGATAACCACAATTTAGCTTAGTTAATTAGGTCTAATGATAATAACTTTTAATGGCGCCTTTATTCGGTGAGTTAAGAAAATGAAAGATGCAATTTAGATATTGTACTACTGCGTACTTATAAACTAGTAACAAACTAGTAATTAAGAATATTGTCAATAAAATGAATTCAATATTTTTCGTAAAACAAAACTATGAAAAAATCAATGACTGAAGTGCTTCATTAGCATTAAAGTGGATAGTGGTAATTACGAGCTGTGCTCTTACAAACAATCGTCAATCATCCGTTTGAGTAAACACAGTTGAAAGCTCACGGATGGTTTTGCGCTTATTATCATATTTCAGAAAAATTGCTGATATCTACAAATTATCAGCGAGAAAAGAGAGGTTTGGCAGTTAATTCAACTCTACAGAAGATTTTTTCTCGTTGTTTTCCACTCTATACAGTTTCTATGTCATTCATTTGAACAGGTGCCTCAAAAGCCTAGTTGAAATTCCGAAGATATCTGGTAAACTGGAGCAGCATAAGCTATCTGAATCGTCATTATTATTTTTTATAACTTTCATATTTTTCGATTTAACGATGTTGCTGTCGTTTGAGTAATTCTCTGGTTCTATAACGGAAATATACACTATACCAGGCATGTAATGCGGTATTGGCTAACTATACGTAGCAAACTTGTTAAAAACAAATATTGGCTATAAACAGCCTTAGTATGTTCTGGTAAAAATCCTGCGCTACTATTCTAAAGGCTCTAAGCTTAATTTCTAGACTAAATTAGTCCTTTATCAGAAAGTTTCAATAGACTCTTGCTGGAAGTTATTTAAATTTGAATAAATAAAAAAAATTTAAATTTGTTTTACTTCCACATAATAGGAGTAGAAAAAATAAAAAAATATGAACGCTAAAAAAAAATTTTTTTTTATGGATGTTTCGACCCGAAAGTGCAAGCTGGTCATCATCAGCGTGGTACTTACACTTTAAACCACGGACATCCATGACGGAAGGTCATTAGTCCTGTTCTTCCCCATCCTAAACAATACCCAAATATGTAAAGGTATTTTTTAGATTTTCTAAATTTTTCTACAATAACAAATTTTAGAAAGATATCCTATATTATAGAAGTTGGAACCCTAGCTCTTGGCTAAATAAGTCTAATAAAGTCTAAAAACATGTTAAAAATTAAGCACGGATGAGATTTTGTCCCTATATAGTAGTTCCGATCTGCGAGGCCATTATGTAGGTTGCTACTTAAGTTTTGAGATATGGCAACACCAGTGTGAATATGTCAAATCTGACATTGTCATCGTAAATTGTGACATTTTTAATGGTAATCGTACTCAGAACGTTTTGTCCTACGAGTGCTATTTGTGTGTTTGTTGTGTTGAAACATTCATCTTGGTCAAAAAATTTAATTAAATCCGTAACATTTGCGTGCGATGATTCTCGAAGTGGATTAAACCAACAACAGTGTGCTGATCAACTAGCTTCGACTTTTGGTAATGAAGCACCATTTCGAGCCACTGTGTTTCGCTGGTTTTCCAAATTCAATCGTGGTCGCATTCCGCTAAAGGACGAATTTCGTGAAGGTCGTCCTAAATCGGTTGTTCAGAAAAAATCGATGCTGTGCATGAAGAGAGACGGAGTTTATTTATTTAAGCTTAATACAAGCTATTGCATAAAAAAAAAGTTGGATCAATTCGTTGAGCGGCACGACCACTATGCCATGGGTCCAGGGTTCAAGACCAGATCTTCCCACGCGCTTTTATTAAGAAATTAAAATAATCCATTCCGTGTCTGAGCTGTTAACTCCAGTTTCCTCACTTCCCTTACCCGAATTCCCTTCCGGCCGAAACCATGCTAACGCATCAAAGGGTTGTCCCCTAGGGTTTGACCACATCGTATAAAAAAAAACCGATATTGCAAGATCGTCATGTGACATACCGTGAGATTGAGGCATGCTTGGGCATTAGTTCCAAACTCAAAAAGATATGTTCGCGTTGGATACTGCATAATTTGACAATCGCTCACAAACAGGCTTGTGTGGATTGGTGCAAAGAAATGTTGAAAAAATTCAATCACGGTGCTTCAAAAGACGTCTATAAGATCGTGACAGGCTAGGACTCATGAAACTATGTATATAAACCCGCAACAATCGACTGTGTGGGTCTTTCAAGGCGAGCCAAATCCAACAAAAGTTCTTCGCGCACGAAGCACTGTGAAGCAAATGGTCGAATGTTTTTTCGGAATAATTGGACACCGTGCCACCATGACATTACAGCAACGTAGAACGGTCAATTCTAAATGCTACACCACCATTTGTTTGCCAGAAGAGTTCGGAAAAATAAGAGAAACCAATCGCAGAAGACGAATCATTCTTCACCCCGACAATGCAAGCTCTCACACATCGGTTCACACAAGTAAATTTTTGAGCATTCAAAACATCAAATTGGTGGGTCATCCGCCGTAAAGTCCTGATTTGGCACCAAACTATTTCTTCTTATTCCCGCAGATCAAAAATAAAATGCGAGGTCAAAGTTTTGCGACACCTGAAGAAGCGGTTGAGGCGTTCAAATCACATGTTTCGAAGGTAGCTCAATCGGAGTGGAAAAAGTGCTTAAAAAATTTATTCAAACGCATGCAAAAGTATATTGATCTTCATGGAGAATATTTTAGAAAACAATAAAGCCGTTTTCGATTATAAATATTTATTTCTACTTGTCTATCTCAAAACTTAACTAGCAACCCTCCTCGTACACTTCTGTGTATCTTCATAGCTGTGATATTAGTTTTAGGATAATTTAATTTCCTGAGAAACTATCCTCCCACCTCCTTATTGGTTAAGGATTTCTTATTTGACGATGCTTCCATTATAATACATAATATGAAATCGTTGATGTATCCTTGTGTCTGTACTAAAGAATTGTGCACAGTATCTTACTCTTGTCCTTACTTATTTATTTAATTCGTCCATGTTCTGCAGTATTTTTCCTAAATTGTGAAAATCGTCTACCAATTTTCCTTTTCATTAAAAGGGTAAGAGGTAAGAAGGACGATGTCTCTAATTGTCCTAAATGTCCTATTGCTATTGCTTCGTTTTCACTGCAAACCATTCTTGGGGTCCTTTCATCATAGTTTCATGGAAGGAAAATCAACGATTTCTAACCTTGTGGAGATCTTAAAATATCGTATTTCCGTCATTGAGGCTAGCAAACAGGTTGATAATGTTTATACCGATTTTAGTAAGGCATTTGATTGCATTGATCACAAGTTGCTTGATTGCAAACTTACTATGTGGGGTTTTCCATTTTTTCCTCCAATGGATTTCTTTAATTTGCCCTCTGACCGAACACAGCGTGTTCTCTTTCTTGTGAAATATCAGTCACTTCTGGTGTGACTCAGGGCAGTCATTTGGGTCCGTTTCTATTTATTATTTTTATTAATTATATGGGTTGCATCTTAGCGAACTCGAAAATTTTGTGCTGCTCTGATTTTCAGTCTTTTAATTCGTGGTGTATTGCGAACAATATGCCTCTGAATGTTGATAAATGTACGTTTGTATAGTATTCTAAAGGGAAGTCTTTATTGATGTAAGATTATTTTGTCAGTGGTAACTTGGTAACCAGACTGGGTAGAGTACAGGATCATGGTATTATTTTGATCCACATTTGTATTTGTGTTTGTCACATCAGTTACAAGGCTATAAAATAACAAGACTAATACTTGATTGGGCTTCGTAAAGGGATGGTCTAAAGAGTTAAGTTTTTCTTTTATTACCAAACTTCTGTTTTGTACCTTCATTCGGCCCGTTTTAGAGAATGCCTGTCCGGTTTGGTCTCCGTCCTATGCGGTACATAGTAGTCGTTGGAGACGGAGTTGGATCAATTGGTTAAGCGGCACGACCGCCATGTCATGGTTTCCGGGTTCGAGACCAGGTATCCTCGTGGGTTTTTAAAACTGAATTAAAAAATCCACTCCGTCTCTTTGTTTTTTTTTTTTTTGATTATCATTACCACTTCAGTGGCCTTTAAATGTAGGTATCCTTATTTTATGCTCTTTTTATTTTTTATATTTTATTGTAACCAATCAGCCTTGATGAAACTTTGTAAATGAATAAATAAATAAACTCTATCTGATCGCATGTAATACTAATCTACTTTGGAATTTGCGGAAATTTAATCTCTCTAAAAAAATCTCAGCAAACCAATTTGGCTGTGGATCTTCTAAGCAAGTGTCTGCAGCAGACAAAGTCAATATTAGAACGAAAAACTCATCCCAAATTTTCCATATCTGTCCGGGCAGTACTATTACAATAACAAAAATTCCTCTCTGAATACCTAATTTGTTGAGACTTAAGTACGGTTAAGAAAACGAGACTTTTCATATTTAAGCTTATATTAATAGTCTTTAGAGCTTGCGGGCTAATGAACCTCACAAATAAATAACATTTTGAATTCCTAAGTGATTATCGAGAAATTATGTGATAATTGGGTGTGTAGGAATTTAAGTTTGAATTAGAAAATCATAAAAATTCTAAAACTTATATTAATTAATTTTCTGTTAATTAAGCTTAACAATTCCCATTTTGGCCATATGTTAACTTAGGCAATCAGGAGCTTCTCGGTAGACAGGTTTTAGCACATCCCTTAATTGAGCTGCACGAATGTGTTTATATTGAGCCATTCAAATTCAAAGACAAAATGTCTAGGTTAGGGTAGCGTTAGTCACACAGACCTTTAGGTTGTCCGTTGTGGTTGGCTAGAACCAGGCAGTTCTAGAGAATATAAGGGATACCTTCCGTTTCCTCCTTCTGTTGGCAGCTCCTGCAACATTCATATATCAAATGCTGAATACTCTCGACCTCTACATTGACGTGATAGGCTTGCGTAAGCCGTAGTTAGTGCGATGTTGAGGAATTTTAAGAAAATATCGATTTCTCAACGAGTGACTCGGAATCGATATATTAAAAGAATACAACAAGACCGGGGAGTCAATATTGTCTTGAAGACACTCAAAAGTGAAAGCAGTTTTATATATGTTACGTCTAAATTCAAGAGATTAACAGTTTTATAAGATTGTGCCTATCTAAGTACGCAGGCAAGCCGAGAAGGTCACTCCAAGGAAACCCACGAAGTTCAAAGCGAAAAAAGCGGCGCTGGTGTGCCTCTACTCGGTCAATATAATCATGATTAAAGTGGTGACCAAACACAGCAAGCGTACTCCAGAATTGGCCTAACAAAAGTGGAAGAAAGGACCCGTGTAATATAAGGGTCGTCAAATTCCTTAGCCCATTTTTTAATAAAACCTAGTGTAGAATTTTCCTTAACAACTATCTCTTTAATGTGGTCGTCGAATGTAAAACGGCAGTTTAGCCAGTGTCCTAAGTCCGCGGTCTTATTAATTTTTTCCAGTACACAACCATACAATTTAAAGCGCAACCGAAAAGGGGTTTTTTACGAGTGAACGACATAGCATAATTATCTTGGCCCGATTTTATTTATTATTAACATTAATGATGTATCTATGTTCTTGAAATATTTCAACATTCTTTGTTACCCTGACGATGCCAAAATTTTTCGTACACAATTGTGAAATTTTAAAATCTGACTCGGGCACCTTCTACGGCTGTTCTAATAACCATCTCCCCTTAGTTAAGATAGTTAATAGAACAGCCGTAGAAGGCGCGATTTTCTGTATTTTTTTTAAAAATTTTAGGTTCAGTAGTTTCACAAATAGAGGGGGTGGGGGGGGGGGATGGTCAATTGTCATCTATTGTCTTAAATAACTTTACAACTATTTATTTTAAAATTATATATAAATATATTTGAATCCTCACAACAAATCCTTTTTTATGTGATATATCACACGGTACAGTTTGCAAAACTTATTTTTGATTTCCTATTTTGCTATGTGTGGGTTATGTTAGAGCCTGAACCATCGCTAATGGGAGTAGATTTTCTTGTGTATCATTTTGTTTTCAAGATGTATCAGTGCGGCTTAGGGTAACAGGTGACACCAGGTCTGTTACTCTGCCTTTCATCTGTCTTCTTGTTTGTTTTTTGTTCGTGGCAGACCTGACAGAGGGAGTCCACAACCCTCTGTCGCCACACGCATGCAACTACTATTGTGGTATGTGAATTAGATGTCCAAGGACTCTGCCCCATACCACCAAGCTATGGACGTGCTGCCAGATAAGCGTGCCACTTGGACATTTCGTGGCAACTTTACGTTGCACACCGCGCACACATTACAGCTTTTTAGCGCTTTTTGTGAAGTCGGTTAAACTTTTTTTTAAAACTATTTAATTTTTCACTTTTTAGTGTCTTCTACTCTGGACAACAATAAAGAACTATCCAAATCGGTCGACGCGTTAAAAAATTAGGTTCAACCTGCTACCCCCAACCCCCATCCCACCAAAACATACTCTACCCAACAGACAAAGAATCATCGAAATTGGTCCACGCATTACGAAGTTAGACTACCCCTCCCCCTTATTAGGACCAAATTATTCTCCTATTAGCAATGGAGGATCACACTTTATACAACAGCAAAAGAACCATCCATCCACGCGTTACAAAGTTAGGTTCCACCCCCACCCAAAATAGTTTAGACATGGTACCAATCGGTGAACATACTTTACCCAAAATAAAGAATCACTAAAATCGGTCAACACGTTACGAAGTTACGCCCGGTGGCGGTGGCGATTTCTAATCGCCGCACCACCGCTCATCGCTGTTCAGCAAATCGCAACAATGTGTGGCTGACCGCTCACCGCTTATCACTCTTCAATGTGTACGTGGCCTTAGGGTCCGCTTTTTCATTCGGACGTAGAAAACCCTAAAAGTATAAAATTTATGTAAAAAACCTTCTTTAAAAGGTGTGGGGGGGGGGGGGGGGCTGTTAAAAACAACTTCAATTTAAATTATGGTGGCCCTTTAGAAAAATTTTTAACTTGTTAATCGTAATCTTCCACCTTAATGTGTGATTTATGTTATATTCCTCCCTTTGTGGTTTATTGACAATATTAACACGGTACACTCAGTCTGTTTAAAATCATAAGCGTTCAATAATATTGAACCACATTTCTTAACTTCTAAATCCCATTACAGACCCCATCAATAATATTCGTGAAGATATCAGTCAGGGACCGATAATAAGTATTATTTTAGAAATTTTTAAAAATTCTCAGAGAAATAATGATCTGGATTTAAATGAATAGGATCAATCTCATCCACGTTAAAAAGGTTTATATTTTCTGGCATATAGAGTAAGTTGAGGACTACATGACGGGCTGAGAGTAAAAGTGACCTATTTATAAGGTTCGGGCAAAAGTGGCTTAGAAAAAACGAATCGCGTGAGATTCCGGGCAAAAACGAATCGTAGAAAATTTCCGGACAAAAAGGACTTAACTACTTAACTGCATTAACTTTGCATTACTTTTTGTAGTTAAATCGTTTTTGCCCGGAAATTTTCTACAATTCGTTTTTGCCCGGAATCTCACGCGATTCGTTTTTGCGCGGAACATTTTCTAAGCCACTTTTGCCCGAACCTTATAAGTAGGTCACTTTTACTCTCAGCCCGTAACATATGCATTGACATTATGAAAAGATCGGTTAAACGCTTATATCATGTAGTTAAATTCAATAAAATCTAAATAATAGAGTGATTGTACAGTATTCTAACTATTTAAATATTCTGCACACTCTACATTGTATTTAACTACATTATTTGCATAACAAGAATTTCAGCACAATATAATTCAAGTTTTAACGCTAGTTTTATTATGAAATGATGTGACGACACAGTATTATTAGAAAATCCACGAACTTCAAAAATCCCAAATACAAGCTTTTTTAAGACTCAAATTTCCACGGTATTATTTTTGGGAAACACATAGAACAGGTATTGCAAAACCACAGTTTTAATTGGTATCTACTTCATGAGTCAGGTAAAACACACCTAGTAAAATGCATTTTATATATAATAATCGTTACTATGTGCTCATATAGACCTTCTTGGTTTATAGAGTCCGAAATGAAGTTATCTAGCAATTAAAAGTGGTGTGACTCTCATGTCACTAAGCTTTTCACGAACGAGATAGTCAACAATTTTAACTGCGGAGATAAGTTTGCTTATTTTTATTACCTTTTTATTCTAATTCGCATAATTAACAAATATTCGGGTGAAAACTTAATGAACTACGCAAAATATGTTATTTCTAGGCAATATTATTTCCATAAATAAAGTTATTCGTATTAAGTCATAGTTTACAAATCCATTTGTAGTTATTTGCAATTGTTGCAGACTTTTTCTATTAATTCCTCTCGACTTATTTTAAGATACGGATAAACAAGAAAACAATTTTCCAAAAATATTTTTAAGATCTTACCATTGCTTGACGGCTTACGCGTTATCACTAGCGGTTTGATAGTGAGGTCAGAGATTATAAAAGAAGAAAAGATTAGAGCATGGCACGTGCGTCACATCATAACAAGAGGATAGAAGGAAGCTTTTCCGTTCATCATGAAAGTGGTTCACACCCCTCTTATAAAGTGGTAGTTAATCAACAATGAGAGTAATTACGTTTATCAGTCGTACGTTTAGTAAATAGATTCATTAATCATACAAAGTAACAACGAGTAGTACTTACCATTGTGGGCATTAGATGAACTGTTTATGATGACAGTGGAAGGGAATCTGTAATTGGAGATGTAAAAAGTTAGTTAATTAAGGCTGATATGGTACTAAAAAATTATTTATTATTTATGTTAAAGCCTATACTCAAAAGACAATCCTAGGGAAAGTTTTATTGCAGCTATCTTAAATAGTTGGTTTTAAACAGTTGGTGATGGATTTCCCCTAGCCAAACAAAAGGTTGTATTCATACATTTTCAATTTTCATAGTATGCACATCACTATTTTATTTTTATTTTTTGATCTACTCAACGCAGCAACACATCAAACAAACACCAAAAAACTACCACCCCAATGGCCTTTCCAAAATTGTCAACAATATGTTGATCTAACTTCTACTATTGCAGGTGCAGTCACGTCCAAAAGTGAAAAAAATTTATTGTGAATACATAAAATTCAGGATTTTTCCAAATTTTCTTCGATATTCATATAATTAATAAACCTGTTTTTTATTTTAAATAAATTGCCTTCTTTGATTTGATTAGATTGGAGGTGTGAGGTTCTCAAGCGCCGCGGCCACTGGGGCCTATTGTGCTAACCCTATCAACTCCTTATAGTAAGCCGGTCCCTCTGAAGAGGTTCAACAGCTCCCGCAGTTGGCAGTTATTCAGCCCGCTCGGTACCAGGGTTGGTTTCCCAAATAGGCTAAATGTGCGCGTGGCCACTGCAGGGCATTCACATAGTACGTGTAATTGGGTCTCATCATCCTCCAGACAGGTGGGGTCGATGGCTCTGCCTATCCTCACCAGATGCTTCCTTAGCTGACAGTGGCCGGTAATTAGGCCAGTCAGAGTTCTAACATCCGACCTGCTCAGCTTGAGGAGCTCCCTGGATCTACCCGACGACGGTGAGGGCATAGCGATTTAGCCGTGCAGAGAGGAATTCCACAGACCGGCTTTGGCCCTATAAAAGGGGTATTAGACCCCTTCCTGGCAAGTTAGTCTGCCTTTTCATTCCCCGTGTAGCCCTGATGTCCCGGTATCCAGATCAAGTTTACTTGATTAGTTCTACACAGTTCATCTAGGCTCCTTTGGCATTCCCACACCAGATAAGATCTGATGGTAGATGAAGCAATTGGCCAGGCTTTCAACCTCTATATTTTTAATTTTTTTAAATACCTTTCAAAGGAGGCGCAACATGTCCAGGTAGAGAAAGGATGTAGAAATTTATACGTAGAAATCGTTGCAGGCCAACGAATCCGAGCACCTCGTCCAAGCCAGCGGCTAGGAAATTTCTCATTCAGTACATATTGCCTTTACAATGATAACAGAATGCGCTAGTACTCCATCGTGTTGTTAAAACAGTGCCCTAAGATTATCTATAGGGATGTTATCTAATAGATCTGGCACAGTATTCTCCAAAAATTCCGCATAAATTTGGCTATTAAGAACAATGAATGGTCCTATTAAATGGTTGCCGATGATACCACCCAAAGTATTGACACATAATTTTAAGTGGAATGAGGTCACACTTGTTCTATGTGACTATGTGGGTTAGTATTCGACCAGGTATGGAGGTTATGAAAGAAAGTTCGAGATACCATCCGCGGTGAACTGCGATTCATCCGTCTATAGAATTCAGCCCAGAAACGCCCTGTTTTCCATGTCATATTCCAGAAGCCAAACGCAAAATTTTAATCTTCTCTCAGAATCCCCTTCCATTAGGCCTTGGACTGGGATATGATGGTATGAACGGCACCCTTCTGGATGAGTAACCCTCCAAACTTTTTGCGTTTTGCGACTCGTTTCGTGCTCGTTTCAAGGTCTTGCCGACGAGGGAGATTATTTTTTACACCCAATTCCGTGCTTTTTGAAGTTACATTTCTGGTTTTGTTAACCTTCGGAAAGTACAGGAAAATACACCTCCTTGGGATACATGTCGTTTAGGGAGTCTCCTTTCATATTCCCATACATAATAGCGAGGACTGTAAGTTGTGGAATGCTTTCAGTGTTCATTTAGTGAGCACCAGTTATCACCAGTGCTCGTTAGGGAACAGACCTACTATGTTATACCATAGACAGCACACTGTGTTGACTTTGATGTTTTGACAGTTGTAACAAAAAATTGATAAAACACAGTTTTGCTTAGGTCTGTAGACGTACTTAATTTTGGGTAAATACATTATGATATTCTTACCCAAACGTGTTCACGTACTCATGAAATCGGGGAAAATTTGCTGACGTAAATTTTCCACTACTTGCATGTTTTAGTCCAAACTTACCCACAACAATTAGTTGAGCACTTTTGTTACAAAACCAAATATAGGCATTTTGACAGTTATCGCTTTAGTTTTTGTGCAAGACTAGTCAAACTTGTTCCTGTACTTTTCACATTTAGTAATTTCTCCATTTTAACATTTTTACTCAAAATATTTCAGACCAAATAAGAGACCTTATGTTTTACGAATTTTATTTATCAGCACCAACATCTCAACACAAAAATTCGTAGAAAACCAGATTCGATTGAATTAAACTAGTGGTCCTTGGTTAAAAGGTCTGTTCACGTACTGCTGAAAATTCCTGCATTTTCCTTCTTTATGTGGTGGGGGTGCAGTTGTCAAAAGTACGAAAACATTTTTCTGAAAGTTCCAAAGAAGAGTGCCAAAAGTGACAAGAAAATCCCCTGAAAAATACACAACTCAGCTATTTGACATCAGCCGGTGACAGTAAGGAAAAGTAAGGCAGTTTAAAGCTACTGCCAGTTTCCAAACTTTCGTGCAGGTGGGGAAGCGGGGACGTCAGCAAAAATCTGCTGTCAAACTGAGTACGAAAACGACTTTCTGCAATTTCCTGCGCAGGAATTATAATTCCTGCAGGTACGTGAACAGACCTATAATTCGTATATGCTTTAAATATTAATTAGGGAATGCTGTATGTTTAGGCTACAACTGTACTTAAGACATTTATTTAAAATATGTTATTGCCATTTCTCCTTTCTAACAAACTATTGGTATCTTCTCAGTACGCTTTACTGACTTTTAAGAATGTTTTGAATCTTTTCAAATTACCACAACAAAGCACAAAAATTCAAAATGATCGAAAATTTAAAATTTACAAAATAAATAAAATTACAAAAAAATTCCTTTAATTTCAGGCATGAAGCTTGCAACACTGGACAAAATCTCGTGCTTTTTAGCCGAGTTAATTGGTACTGGCCTTCTCGTATTTCTCGGCTGCATGGGCTGCATCCATATGGAAGGCATCCCAAATAATCACCTGCAAATTGTGATTAATTTTGGTCTTACGGTTATGTTTATTATTCAAATTTTCGGATGTGTATCAGGAGCTCATCTTAATCCTGCAGTAACAGCGGCAGCTTGGATTTATAAATTGGTAACTTTGCCAATGGCTGGAGTTTACTTTGTTGCGCAAATGCTAGGTGGTTTTATTGGATTTGGATTGCTCAAAGTTGTAGTGCCACGTGAAGCAATTCGACCAAACAACAGCACGCTTGGACTATGCACAACTGTCCCAAATCAGTCGATTGGATCACTTCAGGCAGTTGCAATTGAGTTCGTGATTACCATGGTTTTGATTTTGGTCTGCTGTGCTGTCTGGGATCCTAGAAATGCTAAACATCACGATTCAGTTCCACTAAAATTCGGTTTCACTATTGCTGGATTAGCTTGTGCTGCTGTAAAGACTTACAATTTTTTAAATATTTTTAGTTTTTGTATTAAATCATATTTTATTCGTAGGGTCCTTGGACAGGAGGAAGTATGAATCCTGCCAGATCATTCGGCCCTGCCATATGGAATGGTGACTTCGAATCTCATTGGGTTTACTGGGTTGGACCAATGGCAGCTGGATTCCTAACAGCATTGGCATACAAAGCCGTCTTTTGGCGCGAAGCACCCGGAGAAAAATCAAAAATAGCCGAAGAATTTCCACTATCACGGGAACGAAATAACGCATAAATTCTATCGTGTGCAAATATTTAATTTTACTATAATTAAGTAGATATTGTGGAAAGTTATTTGATAAGTCCTTAGAATAGCCTCTCGAACAACATCTTACAGAATTTTAGTACGATTCACCGGCCTACCTGGATATAAAACGAGAGAGACAAGTTTTTCTATTACTAAAAATTGAGGCTTAAGCTGAAGAGTACTAGAAAGTGGAATTGGTTAAATACTCTACAAACGTTTTCTTCAATCTTGCCGAATTCCGTTTTTTTATAGCTGTGAATTTTAACTTAATTCGATAATTCAAAAAAAATGTATGTTGTTGTAAGGCTTTTTTTTTTAAATATCGCAAATACAAAGTAATTGTTATTTAGTTTGAGTTTTAAGTTGAGAAAATACTACAAAAAATTGTAATTTATAACTAATTTCTACTATTAAGTGTAACTAAAATGTGAAAACTTTATAAAATGGTGTATTCAAATCTCTGCATTTCTATAAGATTCGCCATTAAACGTATTTTTTACTGTTGTTTATGTTTTTTTCCTTTCAGTATGTAAAATTTAATTTTTAAAGGTTTTCCGCAATGGCACCTATTAAAATTGTTCTAGGTACTATCGCATCTGTTAACGACTAGCCGGTGAAGTTCTAAAGTTAAGGATGACTTGCTCGCCTTTGCGAGCGAAATGGATGGTCTGATGTACAGTAAAACGTCTCTATAGTGGACACTGTTTGTTTCTAAAAAATGCCCGCTATTAAGAGGTGTCCGCTTTTCAGAGGTATCCGCAAAGGGAGCTATCCGCAGAGGGAGGTATCATTGTTCATGGTTCATACAGGTAATAGCCTTTTTGGTCTATTCTACAATTTGAGATCACATCTAATGGATAACCATGTACAACCCACAATTGCGAGCACAACATCCTAGGGGTATATTTATTTATAATATTTATTTATTTAAGCTTAATACAAGCTATTACATAAAAATACAACAAAAAATACAAGCTATAACTTAATACTTTTTTTATGTATATAATGGCACTTTATTCAGCACAATCGTTATAAACAAAAAATCCTACAAAACTCTAGCTACCCTAAAAAATGTACAATATTCAAAACAAAAGACACAATAGTTAACGATCAAAAAGAACATATGAAATGACACGCTACGTTACTTTAAAAATGTTTCGTAAAAACGACTGTAAAACTTGAAGGCAAAAAAAAATATAGTAAAAAACCTGTAAAAACGAAAATACAAGAAATTTTAAAATGCCTCCAAGCGAGTGCCAGCTCTAAGAAAAGTTCTCAAAAATTTTGAAAAAATTCCAAAACTAATCCTAGCACTAAACAAAAATTTCCGAAACCGTGAAGAAACTTAAACAAGAACATGATTGTCTGAGTGTTCCCAGAGGGTAGATGCAGCACCGGGCGAAGTTCCTACTTCGGGAACCTCCGCTCCCAAGCAGATGCCCTCTCTGTAGAGCCATTCGCCACTTTTCTAGTCCTCCGGGAGCACTCATGCAAACATGTTCTAAACGAACACACAAAAATTTCGAACCGATTAGAGTCCCGCGGGACCAGTCTGCAGAGTCATTGACGTCTACAAACTGCTCCCATCATCCTCCCAGTTCTACGATTCCAACGTGAGACTTGTCCTTCCCGCAGCAATTGCAGCAATACTAATTCTACAAACTATAATAAATGATAAGTAATAATAAATAAATAAAAAGTATAAGCTACAATATGAGCTATAAATACAGTAGATACTGGCAGATGGCGGAAGGAAGAAGAATTAAGGTAGGCGATCAGGATTAAGATGGGCGGGGTCAAGAGATAAGGCTTTGTGAAGGGATGATTTACTCAGACTTTTCGTAGCATCCTGGTAATTGGCTCGCTTTGACCGTAGTTTGGCGGTGGCGGTCGAATCGGAAAAGGGGAGTGGACCTAAGGTTACGGGGATTGGTATAGATGGGTAAAGATTGCAGGATTGAAGGGCAGTCAGTTAATAATTGATAAATGAAGAGAATGTCGAAAACATCACGACGTTTAGTTAGAGGTTGTAAGTCGATTAATTTCAGATGGTTTTCAGAGGGTGGAAGGATGAATCTGTCAACCCACGGAAGATCACGTACAGCGAAGCGAATTAACCTACGCTAGACAGATTCAATCCTATTAATGTGAGTTGTTTGTGTAGGTGTTAGCGGAGTTAGCTCTTTTAATTATGCTGTCAATGTGGGAACGGAAATTGAGTTCACTATCACAGATTATTCCTAAGTCACACAACGAGGTAACGATAGGGACTGGTACGTCGGTTAACATATAGACTCTCGGGGTGCTGGTAAGACGCTTGCGGGAATAAGAGATGGACTGGCATTTGTAGACATTGAGCTCTAAAAAGTTTTTCATGCACCATGTGGTGAATGAATCGAGGTCTTTTTGCAGGAGAAGAAAGTTGGTTGTGGAGGAGATATGTTTGATTATCAAGTCATCAGCAGATATACAAGTCATCAGCATAAATGGACAGCTCTGTTTGTTTGATGATACATTCAGCATCATTTATTGTTAGGATAAAAATCAATGGGCCGAGGTGGCTGCCCTGAGGGACGCCGGAACGAGCGACAATAGGGTTAGAAATGGATGAGCTGAAAAGAATATTGTACTGACGGTTGTTGAGGTAGGATCGAACTTGGGGGGGGGGGGGAATTCAACCGCCCCTCCCTCCCCCCATGAAGGCTGTAATTTTCCTTTTTTTTAATTAATATTAGGAAAAGGTTTCATTGGTGAAGGTATTTGCTTCAAAAACGTATAAATTTTTATCATCAACATTTCCCAAAAAAAAAAATTAAGGGTGGTAAAACGTGGCCCTATGTTGGACAACCGATTAAGCCGTTTTACCACCCGGCTCGCGTTTTTTTTCGGGCCAACTTCACGCACTTGAAAAATTCAACTTTTGATTAAAACTTAATTTAACACTTAACACAAGAATTCCTTCACTAATTCTGGTAGAAGAGAAATTGCTTGCTTCCAGAACAAGACGAAACCAAATTTTTCCCCACAGCCTTATGGCTTCTTCTTGTTTAATTATTTGGTCCATTGATAAAAGAGTTGTATTTACGAAATCGAAATTTTAATAATAAAAAGATTAAACTAAGTAACTTTATTTAAATATAATAATTGAAATACTCAAGGCTGTAGATCTGTGGATTTGCTTTTGTGATCACTATAACATATAACCAATCCTTGAACACAAATAAAACTGCACACTTTCTTATCCAAAACTAAAGAGAAATGCTGATGTCATTGACGCATTTTAAGCTCAATCCTTTAACAAAACGAACACAAGAGAGAGTATTCCCTCTAAAACACATAACAATTAAAATTGAGAAACTTTTTATCGTAACAATATATTCAGAACATTTGTACGTTCTCGTCAAGTAAATTACAAGTTAAGGCTTTAAAATATACATAAATACTTTGAGAAAATAGAATTTTCCAACCTTTTCCAATTGTGTACTCTGGCAAGTTTCGAATGGGACCACAACCGAAATTATAAATCGGTTAGGGTCAAACGAAACCAAATTGGGTTTTTTAAACCGCAATTGCAACAACCTTAACCGTAATTAATTTTCTTCAATTCGGTTTCGGTTAGAACCGAAATGTAAAATTTAATTTTCGGTTTCGGTTAAAACCGAAATGTGAAATATAATTTTCGGTTGCGGTTAAAAACCACGTAGATATAAAATTTTCGGTTTTGGTTACAACTGAAACGTTAGGGTTAAATTGCTGTCGTTGGGATTTCTATATAATATAATGAAGTCATCCGACTCCCCTCTACTCCCTACCACCCTCCCTTCATTTAGACATTTACTCCCCTTCCCCTTCACCACCCCTCCCCTCCTCACCTCCTTCCCAACCCCTCCCCTCTTCACCCCTTCCCCATCCCGACAGTCATTATCCACCCTCCTCCAACCGACAGTCCCTTCATCTAGACATTTACCGAATATGCTATGTAATGAAGGAAGTGAAAAAATTTGAAAATATCGCAAGACCCGACATATAACTTCTTCCGCGGTCTTTGAATTTCGGTCTGGCGGTTGGTAATTTCGGTCGCTCTATTTCGGTACACTTTAAATTTCGGTTTTAATTTCGGTACCGAAATCAAGACCGGTTAAAACAACCTAAATATGCCAGGTTTCGGTCCCGTTTCGACTCCCTGAGTCAGCTTTCGGGCTTGTATCTAGAGTAGGTTGTGTATGATCATATTCGGACAGATATCGGTAACCATTCGACTGGGAGACGGTAGCCTTCCATCGACGAAGTTGCACGTTATTTCTTAGACTATATTGAAATTTGAATGAAAAGCCTACTTCAGTCATTAATGTCATCAGTGGCCCAAAAGGTAGATCCAAAAACAGTAAAGTAGAGTATTCAGCAAACAAGAACTAAAGCTCATCTCAAACGACAGATAAACCGACATCCTTTGAAGACAATTTGTGCACTCTTCTTACTAAAGCAATTGAAACTATTTTGTTCGGCAACCCTTAGCACTCCTCATCGCTAAAGTTTAGATAGTCCGCTTGGAATAGAACCACAAACACAATTTGTCTTTCTGGATAACTTTCAAGAAAATGCTTGAATTTGCAATAAAATTTCACTTAAGAAGCTGTTAAGATGTTCATTATCTGAAGTTAGTCGTAAATTTTAACCGATGATAACCCTTCTAGCACACAATATGTAATGGTGGTTGACCCAGTTCAATTTAATTGTAAACAATTGATAATACGCGATTATTTAAAGACTAGAAGGCCTTAATCAGCTATTTTCGCATTTTCACTAAGGAAAACACGTATAGCATGACCAAAGAACCTCAAGTGCTTAAACAATTAAAGATGCGGATGAGGATGCTTCCGATTGTTTGTTTACCAAATTCCGACAATTTGCAGAGACATGGCTGTTCCTATCGAGGCAGCAATTATCGTTCGTGAGTACATCGTGAACGTGATTAGAAAACAATTAATCGTACTCGGTGTAAAATATTGAACAGATAATTTTACATAAAATTACTGTGATGGCTTCTGGTTACTAATGCGCAGTTCTGTTCTTGTCAAATGGGGCGATTTTTAGAATGTTGACTTAAGTAGGAGTACAAAAAGAATCGAATAATAATAATAAAATTTGCATTCCTAGGAGTGCGGAAAAAGAGCTTTGCAATTATAATCACAGATGTAGGAAAACATTTACCAGTCAACCGCTGTAAAGTTAACAGAACTTGGTCACTGCTAAGTGTTAGTTAACAAACAACTTTTGTTAAAGCAGGATTGTACCATATTAAGGGAAGTTTTCCAGATATAGTTCTGTCATACTTTTCCCTAACACAGTCTACTCTAGATTCAAGCCCGGAAGCTGACACGAACAGCTGAGTTTTGGTGGTGTAAACAAACCGAAACTTGATACAGTAAAGAATAGGAATAGCTTGGGGAATTCTACTTTTTCGTATTATTTCTCGCAGAATTTTTAAAGTCTCAACTTGGAATTTACTTGATGTGATCCTAAAATTTTCTGAACATGTGGTTACGATAAAAAATGTCTCAATTACGATTTACATGTGTTTTAATTGGAACATTCGTGACATTCGTAGCCGGCATCAACTAGTCTTAACAGAAGATTATCAATAATTGGGGCGTCCTCAAGTGACCCTTTTTGTTACCGATTTATACCCCAGCCGTGCTGTTCCCATTACTAAGCTTTTCTCCAATCCATTGGACCGTCGGCAGTTCCATTCTTCTGTCAATAGCCGCTCTTTTAATGTGATGTAAACGACGTGTTGTACTACTATGACGTGTCTCATAAGGAAAAACAACTTGAATTATCTCGTTAAAGGAGAATGTCTAATGGATTAATAAATACGTTCCACAAGTAACGCCAATCCAAGGTTGCTGGAGGGTGGACGGAAGAGTTGAAGACTTCTAGGATACGGAGATCCTTAACTTGACAATTTCAAGTGTAAGTTACACCTCCAAGCGGTAGCAACCACACAATGTATCCTAGAACGTAGCCAAGTAGCTAATGCGGGAGGAGATAACCTCTTGAAAAATCCTCATAACTCCAAGATTGTAGTAGACCATACCAAGGCAGTCTGCATGGTGTCCTCTATGCAGCACTCCGTGGTAATTGAGTCGTGAATGGCATCTCCTCATGTACTTCTGTAGGAGTGGAGGTGGAGCCTATGGTAGACCCTAACAGCTTGGCTATATCCACGGTACCCAGAACACCATAGAAGCAGCTCTGGCAAAATTACTTTTCTAAGGTTCTACGGCGGAAGAAAGTGCCATTGGAAAAATAATGACTAGCAGGTGCGGCAGTGAGACTAGTTTCCATCCTTTGGAGGTACTCATAGTAGAGGGTATCACAACGTTCAGAAAAACAGGTATGAGCAGATAGGTAGGAAGAATAGTCAGACTCAGTCTGAGTAGCATCATAGGGTATACCTTAAGCCTTGGCATCATTATAAAAGAATGAAGGATGTAGGTAAATTCCAATTATAGGATGAGTCTTTACTTGCTGAATGTGCTTATTAGCATTTTTAATAAATGCTGTTACAGTGTATTGTATAAGTACAGAATCAGGAACCTTAAATAATATTTTCTAATACAATTTCAGGAAGATGTACATATGTGTAGGTAATTCCCCTTTCTGTAAACCATGGAAAAATGTCCCACTTTCCAGCTCTAAACAAATTAATTCTTACAGAGCTCGTCTAATACAAAATTGCACTAAATCAGACCACAAAAGCAGAGTAAATAGAACGAAACAAAGTTTCGTTTCAAGTTAATCCAAGCTGCCAAGAGCAAGCCTGACGAACAAACCAAATTATTTAAGCAGACGTTACCCCTCAGCAGCCATGGAAGACCGCCATCACTGTCAAAACAGACATTTTGCCGAGGTGAAAAATGTTGGCATTTGTTTTGGCTTTGTATGCAAATTTCTAACTTTATATTAATATCTAATTAATGAATTATACGTTATACTTACTAAAAACAGAATTCCATCGATTAATATTATTCACGCACTACACCATACGCGGAAGTAACTACACCAAACAAAATTTCACAAATAAACAAATTCACTGTCAAAACTAAAGGCACTTCAAAGCTTTTACCGCGAATAATTCGAAGAACTTTAACTTCCAATACTTTACATTGTGACGCACTTATATTTAAAACGCATATATTTCGATTTTCCACTTAAAAAACTTAAGTTTACTTCAACTTTTCTAGTAAATTTACCAGGAGAAACAGCACGCACAATCGACCGGCACAATTGTGCCATGTTGACTGCGGAAATGACATGCGTTTGCGATATGGGAACTGTATTATCGATATATTTTGAAAGGTGAAAAGAGATTCAACTGATTTTGCGCCAAAAATTATGCAATACGAATTTATGAATCTTCGAAGGTACAGCAGTACCATAGACTGAGGTGGAAAGCATGAATAAGTCCAGTACATACCTACGCGCTCAGTTAAATTGCAGTGTTTAGGAGATTTTGCAACGAAATCAGGCAAACTGAACTGTACTCGAATGTTGTTGCCCAAAAAGTTCCCATTTCATTTATAATCACTAAAAAACTGTGCAAATCAACTGAGGTTTCAGAAAAATTAAAGAAAATTAATTAAAATTCTGCACTAATAGTTCTTTGGAAGGATTTGAATTAAAGAATAACATAGTTTACACAAATTAAAATTCTTGTAAAAAGAATTTGTATAATATAACTGATTTTGCAGCAACATTAAGTAATGTCTAAACCCACAGTTAATTATCCTTATTACACTTGATTCTAATTTGCTCAGTAAAAAACGATTATCGGTTCCTATCGAATCAGTTCCAGAGCACAGATATTATAACTTTCAATAATTTTGTTGAGGGATGTAAAAAACTTTAAAAGTTTACACGTTTTCTTAGAATTCTTTTGGGTGTTGGTCTTTCAGAAACTGTCTGAAGTTAAGTCACTTGTTTGTTCTAGGGTTAAGAAAGGAACTCATTGTCTACTAATTTTCACAGGTATCACCAAGATTTGGCTATCATATCTTATTCCTTAACGTGACTAGAATATTCAGGGCAAGCTTAACTTGACATTATTGTTATCATTATTAAAAAAAAGTTGTTATATGTTAAAGATGCACCGGAGACGAGCCTGTACATCAGCTTCAGCTCCGTCGTCTGCTGTAACTATGCTTCCAATATAGCAAAATTTACCAAAATTTAAATTTAATTGCTCTATTTGCTGCTCTTCCAGATAAATTTCATGTTGTTTCCTGGAGGTCAAGCTCATAAATTTTGGTTTAAGCAGCATTGATCTTAAGCCCTGCTATTCGACCTTCTCTGCTCAAGGCTTCGGACATTTAGACTACATGACACTCTCATTCTACGGAAGGTCTCCTAGCGCGAACCTAACAAAGTTCCGCTGTTCCGACTCAATGCGTCTAGGATGAACAGCATAGCAGGGAGACCAAACCTAAGATGAATACTCGTGAAGTAGCCTAATCAAAGGGTGCTTAATCAGAGGGACAATGTCGTCAATGGCAAGAATAAACAGCAACGGCCCCAGATGGCTACTCTGCGGTACACCAGATGAAGCCCTAACTTTTAAGTAAGAGCAGATCCATTAGAGCAATAAAGGCGGAAAACCCAACCTTTCAAGCATAAGCATAATCACAGAGTGAGGAAGCTTATCAAATGCCTTGGTAAAGTCGGTGTAGACGCAGTCAGTCTGGAGATCTTGTTGGAAGGCAGAGATTATGTGGGATGTAAATTCAAGCAGGTCGCCGACCAACCCGGCCATGTTGATTAGATGAGATTATCCCCTTACACTGCCCAACAAGCTGTGAATATATAACAGATTCGAACAACTTGGGTATGCAGGAAAGCTTCGCGATTGGCCTATAATTTATTATTAAGTTTTTATGCCCCTTTTTATAAGCAGGAATTTTAAAGGAGCTCTTGCATAACGTAGGAAATCTACCGGCCTGAAGAGATCTGGTGAAGATGAGTTCCAGTGGATTGAGTAAGGCGTCAGAACAGGATCTCAAGAATGCAGGCGGAATACCATTAGGACCAAAAGAAAAGTCCATTTTAAGTTCCCTTATACCATTCATGATAATATCACGAGATACAATGGGCAAAGCAATGGAGGCAGCGGGGCGATCCTGGATATGACCAAACTCTTCCAGCGAAGGCGCAAATTTGCCTGATGAAAAGGCTCCCTAAAAAAACATTGCAAAGTTATCGGCTATATCGGGCACGCTGCAACTAGAAGATCCATTGTACCACATTGCAGATGGATAATTATCAGTTTTTTTCTTCATATTTACAAATTTAAAAAAGGTCTGAGACATTGACTGGACTAGCCAACTAACTACTTCGTGGGCATAAATATCGAAGTCAGGGGTATGTGTTAGTAGGTTCTCAACAAAGGTACCCGAAAAAAAGTGTTTTTGTAGTTCAGGCCTCATCCGATGCCGTTCTAAAGGAGTGGGCGACGCACTATGTCGGAAGTTCCGACTCGGAACACAGTTGTTAGTGTTTTGCTGTAGCACTTCACCTCCATAGCTTTTGCCCAGGGTCCTCATTACGGAACACGAAAACGAAGCGAATTTCTAGTCTAGATAAGTTTTTAAATTAGAAACTACATGTACAAATTTGTCTCGACTAGAAATTCGTTTCGTTTTCGTATTCCGTAATAAGGCTCCAGGTTGGTGCTGCGTACAACAGTATTGGGCTGAGAAGTAACCTCCTCGGTGGTCTAGGTTCTCCGATGTTTGAAATAATACGCGAAAGTGTCACTATTGCCTTATCCGCCTTTTCATTTGCATATTCCAGGTATTTTTTTAAATATAACCTACCATCTATCATGTTATAAGGCCTCTGTCAATGTCATTTCATGCTGGCTTCCTCTTATTCTCAGTGTTTCTCTTTTTTGCGACTACTGATTAGCGATAGGCTTTCGATCTATGCTCTGCCAGCTTTAGTGCATGGGTCTCTAACTATTTTTTAATGGTTTAGGTGTACTCATTGATTGTCCACATTACGTCGTCCAGATTTTTTGCGATAACGGCTACCGCTATGAACCGTACCTAATATTGCACAGGAGGGAACCATTACCGACCCCTGCGGCACTCCGGCAATCATACGGTGTTCCTGTGGCCCTTATTTTGCATTATACATAACAGAACTTTCGACCTGTGACACAGTCTTTAATAAGCCTTCGAATATGGGCCCATTCAAAAACGCAGCTATGCGCAGCAACTGCACAATTCAGCTGAACCGAATTAGTTGCTGAATCATGCAGCTGCAGCACAAACTTACGTTTATAAACAGGCCCTATATCATGGGACATTCAGCCTTTGCAGGGATGTCATTACATTACATCGAGAGTGATTACATCAAGTAGTGTAAAATCCATATCGTAGAAAAAGCTGGAGGTCTACAAACAGGTTCAACAAACATATTGGACGATATGAGGACGGTTCTGCTGGTAACTTTTTTCGTTTCGGGAGTAGCACCAACAACAAGGTTTTCCATGACTCGAGGAATACCTCTTTGTTTATACATGCATTAAAAGTGGAGAAAAATATATCTGGCTTCGCCTTAATTGCTGCGTTTAGGGCTTTGTTGAGGAAACCATCCAGCCCTGGGGCTTTGTTATTTTCGGCTCTTGCGGACGCAGGTATCGTTTCTGTCTCCTGCACCTCCTCGATTCGGGTCGTGCATCCTGATTGGAAAGGAGTGAAGAGCGATTACGATTTTCTTCAGCAGCCCCGAACAGCTAATCAACAGTTCCATATATTTTGCCTGATTTAATCGTTGCACCAGCAGTTTGGCTTCCTACAATTACTACCATTATTCCTTGGTATGGAGACATCACAGGCCCATATGCGCCGACTTTTCCACTGCGGTTTCCGTTGGCATACAGCTTGCCTTCAGCACTTCTCGAAATACCTCCTCCAGGCTTAGTTAATTTTCAGCATTAGTCAGTTTGACCAGGAGATCGTCGATAACAAGTGACCAAAGCAGTGCGGAGAGAACTCCCCCTGAGGACAGCCTCTAGTGGCGCTTACTGTTACCGAATTGTCCCCCAGCCTCACTGTGATTTTCCGGTTACTCAGCATTGCCCCAATCCATCGGACCGTCAGAAGATCAATACCTCTGACGGTGGCCGCTCCTTCAATGGACGAGAAAGACGTATTGTCAAAAGCACCTTCAATATCAAGGAAAGCACAGACGCACGCCCCTACCATTGACATCTTCTAGTTTTCCAACCAGATTATGTAGTGCTGTTATAGTTGATTTGCTTACCTGATAAGCGTGCTGGTTAGCATGTAGCGGCGTGTCTTTCAAAAAACCGTACCTAATATGTATGTTGGTCAATGATTTTCTCCATTGACTTGAGAAGGAAGGAGGATAGGCTTATCGGCCGATATGCCTTGGGTTGAGCCTCTGGTCGCCCCCCCCCCCACTCTTGGGCATAAAAGCTAGCCTTACCTCCTGCCATGGATTGGGGATGTAGCTGAGTTGATAGCTAGCCCTAAATATTTTTGTGAGTATTGGCAACAGTTCATCTAAACCCTGCTGCAGAAGAGCTGGCAAGATGCCGTCACCACCGGGAGATTTGTAGGCTTTAAAGGAGTTAATGGCCCACCTTACTGTCCCGGCTGTGAAGATTTTACACGACGTGCTCCTCAATCTGCGTGTTGACCCACCGCGTACATTGAGTTCCTCTGTTTTCTTCTGGCAACACTCAGGGAAGTGTGTTTCCAAGAGTAATTTCAGTGTTTCCTCAGAGTCAGTGGTGTAAGATCAATCAGTTCTCTGGAGGAGGCCTATGCCGTTGGAGTGATCTTTTAAGAGTACTTTTTGGAAGCGTGCTGTTGCAGGTAGATTGTCAATCTCCTCACAGAACTTCCTCCAGATTTTCCTCTTGGACGTCCTTAATTCTTTGTTATACTCAGTCAGGGCCTGTTTGTAATCGTCCCAGGCTCCTGAGCGCTTGGCTTTATTTGAAGAGCTTTCTTGATTTAGCTCTTAGTTTGCTTAGTGTCCTGTTCCACCAAGGCAAATCTCTAGCTGCCTCTCTGCACCTGACAGGATTACTATTTTCATAGCTTTGTACGATCAGGTCTTGTAGCTGTTTTGAGGCCCTTTCTAGGTCCTCTTGGGATTCTAGCTGAGCGTCACCGAGTTCTGGTATGTTCGTCCTGATGTGCTCCCGATAGATGTCCCAGTTGGTTAGAGGAGTAATATTTAGAATGACCTTCAAGGCCTTTGTCGGGGTTGACCCTTTATGCCTAGACAGCACATACGTTGGGCCTGGTTCATAATCTTCTGGTTTCTGTCCACCGCTATCGCTTCATGCGTTATCATGGGTATGTATATCCATTTTATAATATAGGGCGATAGTCCCCATACTTCTAGTGTAGGTGTCTGGCCCAATTTAGTTTCCAGTCCATCAGCACACCCAGAAATTTGGCCTCCTTCTTTAAGGTTAATCTAGTGTTTCCGATACACGGGGGAACTTACTTTCTTAATTTATGTCTTTTGGTGAAGCAGCAGAGTTCCGTTTTATCTGGGTTTATCTTCAGTCCGCAATCCTGCGCCCAAGAGGTTGCCGTGTTGATTGCTTCTTGAAGTATCCCAAGTTTTCTTCAAACTTACCTCTGACTGCTATCGCTAGGTCGTCCGCATAACAAGTTACGTAGAGACCTTTTCCCGATAGGGTTTCAAGTAGTTCGCCAATTACTATTAGCCACAGGAATGGTGAAAGAATCCCTCCTTGTGGAGTTCCTCTATTTACCCGCGCCGTCAGTTGTTCATTTCTGAAACTTAATTAATTATGATTCGGTCTTCCAGCATGGACTTGATCCACTTGACCTATAGAGAATCTTATTGATTCTGACGTTGTTGAAGGCCCATTCCATGTCAATGAAGCAGCATAAGCTACTTTTTTTCCACTTGAGAGCGGAATCAACCGATCTACCTTTCATATATTCATGTTGACAACCTGATAGTTGGTTTATGCCTATTTACTACTAATCTTTACTATAGACTTCCAAAAGAGTTCCACAAAATCTATAATTCGACGGCCAGTCCATATTATCAGAAATGTTATTGCCTGCATTACCAGTAAAATTTTATCTGAGGTTCAAATTACAGCTTTTGTAGAACGATCTTGACATTCGTTTGTTGGACTTCATACACATCAAAATCTGCAGATTGCCTATTCTTGGTTGAGCAATCTATATTTGGTTCTTTAAGTAACTGAAGCAAATACACACTGTTTTCAGTATAGTATGCATAGTAGTTTGACGATCCTAATAGAAACTAATTGTTGATGTTTCACGTGGCGCCTAATAAAAAGCAAAAGTAGTTTATATTGACCCCCAGCTAATACCTGTCCAGTGAATAAAAGATGCAAACGACTTGAGCTAACAAAAAAACAATTTATTAACACATCTGTGGAATGTATTTTAGTTTTCAAAATAAAAACAATGTTGAATTCGATTACTTTACAGCGGTGATGGTTTATTTTCATAGAATTTTTCCTTGTTAAAGACCATTTTGTACATTTGTTTTGTTCAGTTAAAATTCCTAATGCAGTTGTCTTTGTGCTAACTAAGTTATCTATCTTAACTAGAAAAATGTACAGATAATGCTAGAAATTACGCGACAGTGTTACTACTAAGGCTGGCTTATAAATAATTCTTAAAACTACGTTTGTCTTTGCGTTATTTTATATATATATATAAATACAGTTTTGTTACAGTTACAATCGCAACGTACATCCGCTATTTACAAGTTTACAACTATGAGACCCGCTCGTTTGTTGAACAACCTTATATTTTTCTGTTTGAATCAACAAAGTCCACTCAGCTACGCTTACAGTTACTCGTGTGGGAAGCTCTGTTTACATTAGAATTAACGTTATATATTTACAAAGGCGGTGATATGCACGACGCGTCCAAAAAAGGGGGGTATTTTTTTTTTTAAATAAATTAATATCTACAATACGAAGGCAATGTAACGGAAAGTATGGAATGCTTAGAGAGCTGAACACTCCGTGGTCTTGGTCTTGAAGTCCCTTGGACAACGTCGAGGGCTCAAAAATGGCATTTTTGCTTGGTTATCGGAATAAGACAAAATACGCGAAATTGGATCCATCTGCGAACGCCGCAAGGAGGTTTAAGCGATGATTCAATTGCAATGGTAGCACTGCCTTAAAGTGCATTGGACAGCACTTGCAAGGCCTGCCATAGCTAGAGTCAATCTCTAAGATTTTTGCTAAGCAGAAGATTGTTGTGATGCCCGGACAAGTGTCGTACGAGCTCTTGCATTGATTCGAAACACATGGAGCAGAAGCAACAACTATATCTGCTGCCTGCATCTGGTCCTCCAGCTATGCTTATTACGTTTCGATGGACGGAACACAAGTGCTTAAGGAGATGGGCCTTCTGTTTGAACATTGCAACGCAAAGTCGGCACGCGAACGGTTTTTCTCCGGTGTGAACTCGTAAATGTGTCTTCAGGTTCCACGACATTCCGAATTGTTTTCCACAATATTCGCAGCGATACTCCCGCACGGGAGTACCACTAGTTGATGTATTCCCTCCCCCGTTTCGTGAGTTTGGCGGTTGTTGTACTGGCTGCATTTCTAGTGGATTTGTTTCCGAACTACTGCTAAGGGATGACGATAGGCCGCTTAAAACACCACTTCCAGGACCTTGTAGGCCGGCTAATGCCGCCGCCGCTGAATGTGGAGGAGGTGGCCATTGATACACGAATGACGGAGGAATTTGAAGTGGGCCATCTGCACTTGGCGGTCTTCTTCGGACGCTATTATTATTGCTATGGTTACTGTGATTAAATATATCGGTGGGATTGACAACTCCACCCGGAGGTGGCGATAAAGGCGTTCTATCTGGAAAGTAAGTTGGTGGCGCTGACGATGACGGTGGCTTATGAGCTCGTAGATCCTCAATGAACGAAGGATTGTACGGCACAAACGGCTGATTTTGAGTGGGGGAATTGTGGAATCCGGGCCTACGCTTTCTATGTGGCGTTACAACATAGTTTTCGGGCGAATTTTGCAGCATTTCGTGATCAGGCGGTGGTTTGAGTATTTCTGTATCAGGCGGAGGGTAAAGAACTTTTCGTTTCGTTCGGAAATGATCAAGCAATCTGGCAGGATTTAATATTTTACACCCGGGTGGGGCACTTCCAATAGTTTCCACGTCTATATGTCCCTCGTTTGAGTCTTCGTCCCTGTCACGTAAACCCAGCGACAAATTGACAGGATCCGATGAAGACCGCCTTCGCTCACCGATCTGATCGGGGGGCGGATCTACGTGTTTTTCTTCGCGCTCCTCGTCACTGCCATTCTCTAACCTTTTCTTAATTTCTACATCTCTTAATCTATCTACATTATTCCGTGCTAATGCATTTTTACTGTCCTCTTCTTCGTCGTCTTCACAATCGACTCCGTCTCTCCCCCTGTCCTCTTCACCTCCGCTACTGTTATCATTTAATCTTTCCCTTTTTACCGATAGCCGAGATGGTGAAGATTCGGAACTTTTCGATCTTCTTCTCCGCCTGATGTCATCTTCGCTGCTTCCACAATCCGATGTGGAATTAGTTTCTGTCCGACAGGAAGTGTCGTCCCTATGAGACGCGATCTGATGTAAATTTTCCGGCTTAGAATTTCGAGGATCACTGGTTCGCCAATCACCGGGTTTTATCTGGAGTAACGACAGAAGATCGTGCAGGTGTTCGACATCGTTTGCTGGTATACACGTTTGACCTGAATACAGGAAATCTAGGAGTGACCTAAAATATGTTGCTTCAATATCTGGAAAATGAACTGTTGTAATGCCCTCAACGACTGGTATTTCTTCCAAAAGCATCCTATAAAGAAATCACATGTTAAGGTATGCAATACCAACAATTTGATTGATAGTACAAACCTTATAAGTGGACTAGCTGCGGCTAATACTAGTTTGTGCGCCTGTAATGTTTCCTTATTGTCACAAACGAGAAGTAAATCGGCTGGGTGTTCGCCGCGGAATGCTGCGCCAATTTCTTGGAGTATACACTCACCGTGTTTGCTATATTGCAGCATCAGCATCCTAGCTACCTAAAAATATTAAGAATTTCCATTAGTCAGATAATGCGAAATGAATTTCAAAATAATTTATTTAAAAAAAAATATACAATGGCTTTATGAGGAAAGTGAAGGTTTCTAAAATCTCTTGCTTCTAATATCTGTTTTGAGGGCTAGTACTTTAATTCAGTTGTTAAAGGAATGATAGTCCATCGATAAGAGATGTTTGTTGCTATCAAGGAGATATTGTAAGGTGGCTAGGACTAGCGATATAATGAAAATTCGGTCACCGACTTCGCCGTATTTTTTTATGATGTAGTAAAAGCCTATCCCCTATCCTATAATGCGCTAACATGACTATGGGCGGAAGGGAATTAGGATAAGGGCAAAGAGGGAAATTAAATGTCTTATTTTTGCATTGCTGCGAGCTAGGCAACAGTCCAGAGAAGAAGTGGAAAACTCAGAGGCAGGTCGACGTTCGAAAATGCATCGATGGCGGGGTGATCGTGCCACTCAACCATTGATCCAACATTGTCTTCGTAAAACGAGGACTCATTGTATGGACTTCGGACGGCAGTACGCCCTGTTTGTAGAAATATGGTCAGAAAAGATTACTAGACTGGGTCTATTGTGTCTCATAGATTCATGGGGCAATCTGATCTTACTTATCCGCCCGCTCTCACAATCATCCTTCTATCCTTCCCTAGGGAATTTCAGGGCGAATGCTCTATGCCCTGCAGATTCGCAAGCTGTTAAAATAAGTAACTACGCAGTAGCCTACCTTTTGTTGACGTCAGGGCAAGACACTCCGTAGTGCATATGTCGAACTAATTCATACTAGGGAATCGATAGTCTGTGTCTATCCTGTTGTCGACACAGTCTAACTTCCTAGGGATGCTAGAATGCCCGCTCATCCACTCCTTCCAGCAACTTTAGCCTTCCATCTCACTGCGCTTGTCACTGCCATAATTTTACAGTATATGCCCAGTGGCAACACGCCGAGCATGACCTCCAAACCCGCTGAGGGCGCAGTGCATAGTGCTTCTAAGCTACACCTCTTAGCCAGCACTATGCACCGTACTAGCAAGCCGTAGCAAAGAATCGCCCTGATTATTGCGGTGTACAACAAATGTACCACCTTGCGTTTTAGCCGCATTTGTCGCCGAAGCTATATAAGGTCACACATGTTTGCGGTCGCCTAAATTCCTCTTCCAGTTAAGTTTAGAGTCCAATATTACCCCTCTGTATTTGGCTTCACCAGAAAGAGTTAGACTTTTTCCTCTCAGCATTGGGAGCCCAAACTGTTGTATTTTCTTATATCTTGTGAAAAGTACAAGTTCTGTCTGAAAACTTCCTTCTCCAGTATGTCCAGGAGTAGTGATAGCATAACTGTTAAACAAAATCACGAACCCTGACCCTGGGAGTCAACAGCCGTATTAGAATCAATTCATGCGGTTCTGACATATCCCTAATGACTCCGGTGTCATGCTTCGGAAGCAAACTCGAAAACACCCAGAAAAACATCCTATATGACTTAGTGCCTTGTGGAGCATAATTAGCTTTAGCTCGTTAACCTCCAAGGATCTTAGGGGATCGGATTAATACACTCTCCATGGTCTGTAAAAAAAAATCCTTAATTCTCTCTACGTGTAAGGCAGCATCTGTGGAACTGAGACACTCTTCGCTGTCCGTTTCATTTTTCTGTTTTTTTTTTTGGAAAATCCTCGATTCAGAAGTACGGCTGCTTTCGAAAACGTCAAACTGCAAATGATACAAGCCGGGAAGCTGACACGAACAGCTGAGCATTGGTGGTGTAAACAAAACGAAACTTGCTACGTAAAGAATTGAAAAAGGTTGGGAAATTCTACTTTTTCGTAGTATTTCTCGCAATATTTTTCAAGTCTCAACTTGGAATTTACTTGACGTGAAACCTATAAATTTTCTGAACGTGTTTTAATGGGAAGACTCTCTCTGGTGTTCGTTTTGTTGAAGTATTGAGGTTAGAATATATAATTTTTCTACTCCAGCTTCTGCAGGGAAAGATTGACAGTGCGGAACTTTCTTCCAAAATATTCCTATTCCCTTCGAAACCGTTCAAGCTTACAGATAGCTTTCTCGCGCACTAGTTACGGTATGTTCGAGCCAGTTAACCGCATGGGTAGGTTTGCTAATGATGTTTTCAGCACTAACGTGGACAAGGTAACATTAAGGAGGGGCCTCTACAACTTGTAACCATCCTGTTGTACTCACTCGTTTTTGTAAGGATTTTGTATGTTGGTTTGTGTGTTTTGTATTGGCTAAGCTTTAACATTCTCTGTTGTCCGTGCACCCCTGATTGTTGTGTTTGGGTTTGTTTTGGCTTTTATTTTACTAATGTTTTTTTTTTTTGCATGTTGGTGTGGTTGGTGTCATTCACCTCAATATTTTCTTATATTCTGGTGGGTAGGCCAATTGATTTCTGGCCTATACCTGTGAAGTGCGCCTTCTGATTTAGAAGGGTTAATTCTAAATAAAGAATGCGTCAATGACGTCAGCATTTCTGTTTAGTTTTGGTTATGATAGTCTGCAGTTTTATATGTCTGCAAGGATTAGTAAATCTGTGATGCAAAAATAAATAAAATATTGACGGCACGCTTGTATCTAGAGTAGATCTTCAAAATTAGAGCTTTCGGTAAAGCAAACTGCAAACGTAATAATCAACTTTTCACGATAAAATTTCCATGACTTTTCGCGGTTTTCGTGTCAGGCACGAATCTAGGTTTTTGATAATTATGGGGAGTCTGAAATTTGGCATTTACCTAATAAAATTTTCTTGTTGTAAATTCTTTAATTGTTTTTTTAACGATGTGGCCAAAGCCCAGGGGACAACCTTTGATGCGTTAGCATGGCTTTGGGCGAAAGGGAATTAGGGCACGGCGAGTAACGAAACGTAAATGTCTTGTTTTTATATTGCTGCTAGCTAGACAACAGCCCAGAGATGGAGTAGATTTTTTAATTCCATTTATAAAAACCCACGGGGAGACCTGGTCTGGAACCCGGGAATCACGGCATGGTGGTTGTGACGCCCAACCAATTGATCCAAATCCATTTTTAACCGAATTCCCAAAACCGAAAAGGTTCGAAATTTAACGCTTATGTCCAGCAGCTAATATAAAATTTTTATTCAACAGATTTTATCGTTGAAAATTTAATAATAGTGATTTGAAATCAGCCAGTCTTCATCTCATTATTTTAAATGACTAATTTTCAGATTTCCACATAACATCTAGTGTATCTCTTTTAATACTTGGAGGGAGGTCTTGTTCAAGTGATAGCCCTGTATATACGCCCCTGCGTTAGTTAGTCTGTACCAGTGATGGGCATTATTCGAATAAATTTTCAATCAAATAACGATTTGTTTGAAAAATTATGCAAATAAATTTTTATTTGATTTTCAATTTATTTTAAGTTGTTCGCAAATTATCTGTTATTTGGTGCTTTTTATTCAAATTTCAAATAATTATTTGTTATTCGATTATCAAATAATTATTCGATAGGTGATGTCTCTTTATAGAGTAATTATTTTTTACTGGTGTACATTAGTTCAATTTCAAAAAAATATATTTCTTGGTACACGCATTTCATATCACAAGGCGTCTCGATGTTTTAGATTTTAGTACATTTTTCCAATTAAGTATTTGTGAAATCTTTGAAGTAAATTAATTAAGTTTGTATAGAATAATTTTAGCGTCAATTAAATGAAAAAAATATATAATCAATTGATTCGCGGAGGTTTACAGATACAACGATAACGATACCTGAATTTAACCGAAATGAGGAATTATAATTTCCAGAGCTAACAACCGCCGCGAATCAACTGATTATATATTTGTTCATTTAATTATAATTGGAAAAAATTACAAAAATCTTTATTGTAAACCTCGAAACATAACCAAGCAATTAATTTCCTAAGTACGAGACGCCTTGTGATATGATATGCGTATAACAAGAAATAATTATTCAAAATTGGTCTAATGGACGCCATAAAACAAATAATTATTCCATAAAGAGACATCAACTAACGAATAATTATTTGATAATCAAATAACAAATAATTATTTGAAATTCAAATAATGAGCACCAAATAACAAATAATTATTTGCGAATAATTCACAAATAACAAATCACTTTAGTAATCAAATAAATTTTTATTCGATTTTTCAATTTATTTGAGTTTTTAGCTTTTATCTTTATTCGAATAAAACATGCCCATTTTTGGTTTGTACCTATGATCCAACAACATATACAAGTGTAAAAAATTATTTTCAAATGACATTCCATAGGAATTTTATATCCTCTATGTTACCAAGAGCCATATTATGTATAAGAACTTATCGCCCACAACTATCTGACGCATGCAATCCTGAAGCGCGTGTATGAAATCAAATAGTGTGCAACATTTTATCATTAAAATAACAATCGGTGACATTGTCCAAACAATATATCCAACTCCCCAGTGTTCGATTAGACATACACCTTCTAATGTTGAGAAAAAACGTGTGTCAATAAGAAAGTTTTGCAGACTGGTTGAATTTCTTGCATAAATATTTTATTGCTTTTCACTATTCCTAAGAGGTATGTAGCTGATAGTATTTTTTCCGACTTTGGGTTTGCGAAGAATAAATTGAGAGCATATAAGCATGAAAGAATGTAAATAATAAAATGTTTCAATACTATACTAAGGCTATACTACAATGATGGAAAAGTATAGAAATTTAGGTCCTTGAAAACAGAAGTTAGTTTTTTTTTCGAATTTGTTGCAAAATGTTAACCAATAAAGTAAAATGGATAATTATGTTTGACTTGGAAACGAGATTCGACTAATTTGTGAAAGATACGTGTCCACATAAAATAGACTGTGTCCTACAACAATTGTTTTTTTTTATTGTAAAAAAACATTTCTTTTCAAACTTTTTAATCACGTGTATTTCTAGCTTGCGCTTATTTCTATTGAATTTTTTTCACATTGTTTGAAACACAGTACGGAGAGATGCAAACCCGAAGAAAAATCCTTACAACAAGCTACAATAATTTGGGTATAGTCGACAATTTTGCAATGGGTCGGTATTTGGTAACATGCTCCTTTTTACCAGATTTAAACGTAGGAGTAATAAACGATCTCTTCCACAATTCAGGACACCTACCGTGCTGGAGCGACAAATTGAACAATACCGTCAACGGGAGAGAAAGAGAGCCGCAACAGTATTTCAAAACAATACGAGGAATTCCATCAGGGCCTGCCGAACAGCTAGGCTCAAGTGCCTCAACTGTTTTTTCATCTATTACTTAATTTGGAATATGAACTTGAGGAAGAGTCGTTAAATAATTAAAATAGGAAACATCAATTTGAACGCCACTGGATATAAACGCCTTACCCAAAAAGTGATCAAATAAATTTGCTATGACAACTGGATCCTGACTAGAAGAGTTATTATAGGTCAAGGAAGGCGGAATCCATTGTTTAGGTTCTACTTTGATGGCACCTCTTATCTCCTCTAGGTATGCCTAATAGCCAAGCAGAAGAGCTTCACGAAACACGTCCTTCAAATTTAAATATTGGATGAAGTCCTCACTAGACTGAGTGAGATGAAACCTCCTCCACGCCTTGTTCCAAATCGTCAAGGTCAGCATCTTACCAACAAGGACAACCTGAATTATTTTTAATACAGGATATAGGAATACTATCCCTAAAATAATAATAATAAATAGTGTTCATCTCCGTATAACGAGATGCAGAGGAAGCGATCGGAAACAAAAAGTCCTCTTCATCGACTACGATCCATCGGACGTTAGGAGATTAAAATCCCCAAGATTAAGATTTCATTGTCTGGTGGCCAGCACTGGACAAGGCCACTTACCTCAACGCTTTGAGGAAGAAGCAGAGATCGGCCTGCATCTGTATCACCGGTGCGCTACGGACCACTCCTACTGATGCTCTGGAGATACTTCTTCACCTACTTCCTTTAGATTTGATGGGTGAACAGATGGCGGCTAATGCTGCCGTTAGACTTACAGCCACATCACAGTGGTCCAATACTAGAGTTGGGCACTCTACAATTCTGGACTTCTTTTCGCTCCAAGTGGGGCATCTTGACTACACCACTCTTAGCCACTATTTGTCAAGCGTTTCTTATTGACCATTCCAACCAGGCTTGACTGGGATGGGGGCACCAATCCCTGTAGGGAGTCCATTCAAATTTATACAGATGGCTCTAAGCTACAGGGTAGGGTGGGGGTGGTGTTTTCTCAGAGGCACTGAACATTAGCTTATCCTTCCGTCTTCCAGACTACTGTAGCGTGTTTCAGGCGGAGGTCATGGCTATTCAGGAAGCTTTGAATTGATTGAGGGAGAACGAAGCTCCAAAGGACATCTGTATCCTTACAGATAGTCAGGCTGCTTTGCTATCCCTTGATATGGGAGATCTTGTCGAAGGCTTTACTGAAATCTGTGACGATAACATCAACATCTTTACCGTTTTCCAGGGCACATATTGTTTTAGAGACGAAGTCAGTAAGGTTGGTGGTTGTAAATCTACCTTTGAGGAAGCCATGCTGGGAGAGTGAGAAGATAGACTTACAGTGGAGAAATATGGAATCATAGACCAATTTTTTGAATAGTTTAGGTATGGATGATAATTTAGCAATGGGTCTGTAGTTGGACACATCGTTCTTGCAGCCTTTTTTTGAAGATGGGAATAATATACGAATTTTTCCATAATTGAGGGAAAACCCCTTGAGTGACCGAGAGACGAAAAAGCAAAGTAAGGGGTTGAACTAGATGCATGGCACACTTTTTCAGAACGATGGCCGGAATGCCATCTGGACCTGGGTGAAAGTCGTCCTCAAGCCCATTAATACTGGCTGCGATTAGTTCAGGATCAGGGTCAAAAGATGTAAATGACGTTTGAGTGCATTTGTCCATGAATGCAAAATAGTTAAGGTCGGGTTGTAGAGAATTGTTGCTGAAAGATTTACTGAAGAAGTGTGCAAAGAGGTTGGATTTCTTCTTGGAATTAATAGTTATAAAAACGCTTGGGGTCGGATATGAGGCTAGTTTCCATCCGTTGGAGGTACTCATGGTAGAGGGTATCACAATGTTCAGAAAAAGAGGTACAAGCAGATAGATAGGAAGAATAGTCAGACTCAGTCTGGATTAGAAGAAAAGTTTGCCAACGTTTATTTCTCCTGTTGCGAAGAGAGCGTAATTCTTTGTCGTACCATACGGGGGATGAGGAGTAGTTTTTACGAGGAAGAAGAGGGATAGATTGTGTAAGACTTAGCGTGTATTTCCGAATAGAACGACTCTAAAGCAACGTCAATTGGGAGGTGTTGAGGGATATAGCTAATATTAGAGTTGAGGAGCAAGTGATTTAATTTGTCAAAGTCGGTTTTACGAAAATTGAAGGATAAAGAAGACTCGGAGCTTGAAACGGCATGAGGGTACTCGTAGGAGAAAACGAGGTACAAGGGAGGATGTTGACGGTCGGGGGAGGAGAGAAAATGGTTGCTTTCTGCGACAGCCGATTTAACTGGGTCTGAAGAAAAAATTAAGTTTAATTGTCTGTCCAGGAAGTTCATGACTCCGCTTACTTGAAAGAGACCTGAAACAGTCCTCGGACAATGACCATTGAATACGGGGGGATAGATTGATCATAACTGGATCAATGAAACGAGCAAAATGAAGCGCAGGGTGATGACTCGAGTAATGAACACACTATCTCGCAAATTCAAAAAAGCGAAGCTAACTTCAGAGACATCCTTATGTTAGAGCAGTCATAAAACAGTCCTCTAAAAACTATACTCGATAAGCGTTTGAAATTGTCGCTATGGTTTCCCTCCAAAAAATGTTTTTCAATATTTTTGTTAAATTATGAATTTGCGTTTCTAAATGTTTGAAAAATGTTCACTTTAAAACAGTGACTGTATTCATTTGTTAAAAGACGTAGGTAGACAGCAGTGAAAATTAATATTCAACAATAAAGTGAAGAAAAACGCAATTAGTTTTTGCTTAACCGATCATATGTGAGCTGAACAAGTTTAATGCGCTTCACATTGGTACAGAATATTGGCAGTTGGTCGGAGCTTTGAAGAGCGCAATTAATTATTGGAAAACACGACCTTTTACGTTGGTTTCACACGTTCCATTGTACTTGGAGGCGGATTTTAATAAGTGATCATATGTAGGAGTTTATTCATTTAGCAATACTGAAAAGAGAAAAGAAGAACGGCAAAAAAACGCTCGTATGACCTTACGGCAATTTCCTGACATTGAAAGCCGATTGCCGCATTTGTGAACGGCATTTAATGAGAGCCCACTTTTCATTCAACCAACAACTCCTACTGAATTCGTTACGGGGTTTTCGCTTATATAAGTTTCTCATCAAACAAGATTTCGTTAACATTGAGATTTTTTTTGTAAACAAAAATTACCTTACCATTTAGCGGTTTTTTTCGTGTTAAAACGGTTAATTTCCGTTAAAAGAGATAGTGGAGAATGTAAGAAAGTCAAAGGTTATATATTTTCGGCATTCAAATTGATTCAATATTGACGAAATCGTTTGGGTTTGTTTCAAGTTCGTAAAATATTCAGCAAATATTTGGTTTATCGTAAAAACCCCAATTACAAAGAGGTCTTTGCGATGGCCGATATTACCAACATTTTTAGTGCAATTTCTGGGAAAACATTTACTCCAGGAAAGAGTGTTCCCGTAAAATAAAAATTTGACCAGTTTTTTACCATAACCGTCTTATTAGGTAGTTTTTTTTAACTAACACTTTAATTACGAGTTAACACAAGATTCGATTAATGGAAATAAGGAAAACTTTTGAAATTCCCTTGAAGAAATGTGATAGCTTTTGACTCAAGGGGAAAAAAACGGAAAGCGGATTTTTCATGGTCGCCGATGTAACTTGGTGTACAATTTGCTCATTTGAATGCAAGAAGCGCCCAAGGCAATTTTATTTACAGCCTCAAGAGGTAGCTAACAGAGGACGTGTGAGCGAATGTTGTAAGAAATAAATGTGCAAAAAACGCGCAACTCAAACGCATTGCGTGAGACTCTTACTGATAAGTAGCCCCAAATGAAATGCATGGGGCAAAGTATTCAACCCAAGAAAAGTCGTAGGTACTTAGGATGTAAAGAGGTCTCGGCTTGTTCTTGTGAAAGAGAAGGCGGTTGTGTTTCGTTTGATCGTAAAAGCATACAAATTTTTCAATTATTCTAATTAACGTAAAATGTATTTAACGTTATACAAAATAAAAAACAAGAGGTTTTTTTGTATTTATTTTTTATTTTATTTACAAAGATTCGTCAAAGGCTCACTACTTACAAAAAAAGCATATTATATTATATTGAATTAACCCTTCTAACTCAGAAGGCGCCCTTCACAATCCAGTAATCAATTGACCTACCCACCAAAATACACAAAATATTAAGGTGGATGAGGCTCCCACACCACATGCATAAAATCATTAGTAAACAAAAGCCAAAATACACCCAAACACAACAATTAGGGATGCACAGGCAGCTTAAGCCAACTCAATACAAAACATACACAAACCAACACACAAACTTTACGCCTTACAAAAAAAAAACAAGTGAGTACAACAGGATGGTTACAAGTTGTAGAGGCCCCTCTTTAATGTTAACTTGTCCACGTTAGTGCTGAAAACATCACCAACATCATTAGCAAACCTACACATGCGATTAACAGGCTCGAACATACCGTAGCTACTGCTTCCCTGCAGAAGCTGGTGTAGAAAAATTATATCAGCAACCCAGCGACGCTTCTCGAGAGTAGCAAGTTATAGCAATCCCAACCGATCACCATTTTCGGGACCTCGAGAAGGTCATAACCTGACATTTACCAATGTTTAATTTAAGATTATTATTGACACACCAGCTATAAAATATGTGCAGGTCCGACTGCAAGATCTCGCAATCCACAAAAGATTTGATTGGGAGAAAAATCTTGATATCGTCCGCATAAATAAGAATTTTACTTCTTTGAAGCAAATAAGTAATGTCATCAATAGATAAGATGAACAACAGAGGCCCAAGATGACTACCCTGAGGAACGCCGAAAGGAGCCTCAAAAGCATCAGAGAGCACGCCACGAAAACGCACTATATAAGTTCTATTGTATAAATACGACTTAATCCATGCAATGAGTGGGGCGGGGAAACCCAACCTGGCCAATTTGAAAACGATAATAGAGTGAGACAGCTTATCAAAGGCTTTACTAAAGTCGGTATAAATGCAGTCAGTCTGGCAACCTTCCAGAAATCCATCCACACTGCCAGACACAAACTCTAACAAGTTGGAAACTGTTGACCTACCCTGAAGGAATAAATGCTGCCTGCTAGAGATTAAACCCCTACACCCAATAGACAATTGGGACTGGATCATCAGTTCGAAGAGTTTTGGAGTGCAAGATAGTTTAGCAATAGGTCTATAGTTAACAATCTCTCTCCTATTGCCAGTCTTAAAAATGGGGATTAAAAATGAAGCCTTCCAGAATGTAGGGAAGCGACCAACCAAGAAGGACCGCCGGAAGAGTAAAAGTAAAGGACATAATAACACAATGGTTTGTATAAGATCTCCTCCGTGATAGATGGCATAGGTATGGGAGGTATATTACTATTATTAATGTGTGAAAAGTTGCTACTAAATTCGTATTACATGTGACGAAGGTTTTGATGATCATGAGAATCGAAATCGACGCATTTTTCAGGTATTAATAAAATCTAAAGTATAAAAGTTGGACAAATGAAACTTCTATCATAAGTCTGGTAACTACATCTTATTCTAAGAATTTGGGCTCTCTGGTATTATCCAGACTGAAGCTATGAGGGTTCGAAAATGCGACGAAACGCTTCGAGAAAAAGTAGGTAGTGCCCAGTTTTTAGTACGGTGTTTAGGTATTTTTAAAAAAAAATGGCGATTTCTCAAGGAGCGAGGTGGAACTGAGATATTAAAGGTTGATAAAAGAACAGGTGAATCAGTAGTACCATGAAAACAAATTTAGATTGGCTCCGTCGAGCTTCGAGAGAATCAAGTTTAAAAAGCAATGGGTTGATCCAAGAAAGTTCACGAAGAGCAAACCAAACAAACCTACGTTGGTCTGCTTCAACGCGATTAATGTGAACATTGTAAAGTGGTGACAAACGCAGGAAACGTACTTAAGAGTTGAACGAACGCACGAACAATAAAGGAGCCGAGTAATTTTAAGGATCATCAAACTCCTTAGCTCACCTTTTAAGGAAACCCAACATCGAATTAGCCTTAGTAACAATGGCGTCAATGTGGTTATCAAAGGTAAAACGACTACTCAACCAGACTCCCCAGTCAATGGTTTTGTCAAGTCTCATCAATGCACAACCACGTATAGTTTTGTTGAAGTCCAGTTAAATTCTTTCACGACAAAAAGACATAGTTTTACATTTACTTATATTAAGAGGAAGGTAATTAATGGAACACCACCATCGTTGATGTAAATAATAAATAAGACTGGACCAAGATGGCTTCCTTGAGGTACGCCAGAGGAATTGTATATAATATTGGAAAGAGAACCACGAAACGAACCCAGTGAACGAACAAAGACGGGCATAATGGGAATCCTAGGACAGACAATTTATAAATCAAAACTGTATATTTGATTCTGTCAAAAGCTTGCCGCCTTCAATTGTCGAGATACAGAAGTTAGACAATTCTAAAACGTTAGTCGTCGTTGACCTTCCTTTCATAAAAAAAATGATTGCATCGTCATCGAATCTTCTTTACCAACGAAGTCGGTGGAAATGACGTCAAGTGGTCAACGGGTCAGTGCTATTGAGGAGTGGACGAATAAGAAGTTCACCATCTTCAGAAGACACCCAATCCACAGTCGGCAGGTTGAAATCTCCAAATATCATCAACTCATCACATGGACGCAAGGCAATGGATAATTCACCGATGCGGGAAGCAAGCCCTTCATAGGTGTTCGCAAGCGCGCCTGAAGGAATATAAGCATTAGCAACAAGGACGCATTAATGAGGCAAGTTCAAGACGACGCTCAGAAACTCCACATCATCAGAATGCGAGTGCTCAACAATGGAGCACAGAATGCTACGTCGAATAGCACATAAGTCTCATCCACCAACCGGAGCATCCACCGATGACGATCACGTCGAAAAACCATATATTCGGGACCGAGAAGTTCAGCATCAGCAAACGAGCCAGGTTTCGGTCAACTACGTCGAAACATGAATTGGTTGAATTGATGTAGGGGCTAGTTGTCCTGGAGCAGAGTCCAGTTGCGTTTGCGTAGCATAAGACCTCGCTGATGAGTTTTTTTAATTATTAGAAACACTTTTAGAACCAGAGCGATGCCTTGGGATCAACTTGCGCACGAGGTTGTGCAAGATATCACTACTTTTTATGTGAAAAATCGAAGTCATGTGAAATACAAGTACACTCATCCCTCGCTTTGCGTGGAGGATGCGTCCATGAAAGGTGTTCTATTAACTATCTCCCTCTGAACATCTTTAAGTGTACTATTATGTCATTTTCACGCAAAAGGACGCCATTGCATTTTAACTTTTCTGTTGATGGTAACTTATTAAACAGACTTTACAAGACGAGGGTTTTAGGGGTCATACTTGAGACTCAATTCTCTTTTGAGGACCACATAGATTCTCTCCTGAACAAGACTAACGCGTGCCTAGGTTTTATTAAACGCTGGTCAAAAGAGTTCGACGATCCTTATATAACAAAACTTCTCTATTGTTCTTTTGTTAGGCCTATTCTCAAGAGTACGCTAGCTTTGTTTGGTCCGCCTTTAATAGATAGATTTTGAGTTTTGTTTTCAGGGGTCTTCCCTGGAATAATCCTCTTATTCTGCCTCTATATTCAAACTCAAACTATTCTCGCTGGATTGTCTTGAAGATAGGCGTAACAGGTCTAAAATTATTCTTGCCGTCGAATGTTTGCAGGGCACAATTAATCCTCCGGAGCTACTAGCGTCTGTGAATATCTCTGTTCCGGTTCGCTCCCTACGGAATCACAGTTTGTTCCAAGTTCCTTATCATCGCACTAAATACGGTATGACATCGATGTCGCGTCTCTTCAGCGACAAGTTTGCTTATATTGACTTTCATCTCTCGAGAAATCAGATAAAAGATCAGCCTCGTTAAGGTTACTGATCCTGCCCGACGCGACGGTGCGACGGACGAACCATGCGGCGGATGGGCTGTGCCGTGTTATGAAACAGATTGGAATCCCTTGACCTGCTCTGGATACAAGCCCGAAAGCTGACACAAACAGCTGAGCATTGGTGGTGTAAATAACCCAAAACTTACTACAGTAAAAATAGGAAAAGGTTCGGGAATTTTACTTTTTCGTAGTATTTCTCGCAGTACCTTCAAAGTCTCAACTTGAAATTTTCTTGACGTGAAACTACAAATGTTCAGAACATGTGAACACGATAAAAGGTATCCCATTTTACAATTTTCATGTGTTTTAAAGGGAAAACTCTCGTGTTCTTTTTGTTGAAGTATTGAGCTTAAAATGCGTCAATGACATCAGAGTTTCTCTTTAGTTTCGGTTACGAGAGTGTGAAGTTCCGGGCGCTTGTATCTAGAGTAGGCTGTGCAAATGTCAATTCTGACAGTTCCATCGTAATTCTTGCAAGAACTAAGTTACCTGAACTTCATTGAATGAAGTTTGAAATTAATCTTAGATCGAAGTTTGGACCAACAAAAATGATCACTCTTTATGACACATGGACAAATTTATGATTCATTTACGAAAGAGTTATAATTCGATGCGTTCGAGTGTCTCAGGTATAAGACGTCTTTTTAAGTGATGTTATATTAATATCCTTTATCTTGATGTGAATGAGTGAACGACTGTGCTTTCCTCGCAAAATGTATCTTCTTACTACCTCACTGACTACGTAAATCAACAGATGTGTACTAACATAGCCGAGGATTTCGGTGCCACTTCACCGTTGACGATCACATCGATGTAAAACTAACGCCACTTTGGGTTCCATTAAAGGATGGCCTAAAGAGTTTAATGATCCTCAGATTACAAGACTTCTTAATTGCGCATTTACACTTCAGCTAATTCGTGATTTTAACAATACTCTTTGCATAAAATTCTGAAGCACCAATATCTACCAAGTCTTTGTTCATGGTTTCAACCATGACAAAATATCTACAGCTGGAGAGAAAAATGTAAAATTCTAATCAACTGAAGTCACGTTCTAATTCCGAAGGTAATTTCCTCTTTTTATTGCAATTACAAAAGAAAAATATTCGGAGACTGGGCGACTAGCACCAGCACACCCTTTTTTATAAATGAATGAGCGTCGGCGTCAGCTGCTGGGAATTTATCTGTAATCGATGCCACAAAAGCAATAGTTGTCGCTGTAAACAGAGCGCGGATTTTAAAAGTATTCATTATTCTTATTCTTAATATTGCAAATCAATTACTTATTGTATTTTTTACTTACAATCAACTTTTCTCCATTGTTTCAACTGAAATTACAATGCTTTTGTTGGATCCTCGCTTTCAGATTACGTAATGCCTCTTCCGTTGTAACTGACAATGTCAAATTCTCCGAATTTCTTTTGGGTTTATGTGTTCGTAAATTATTCATCAAAATTTTTACAACCGAAATAAGCCGCTGATATTATTCATCATATAACGCTTATCCTAGCTTCCGAAATAAAAGAGTGCAAATCATCAAAATATAATCTCATCCGTCGGTGCCCTGAATTATAGCTATAAAAGTTAACCTATACCACTTGGCGAGCGGTACCCGTCCGGCCGTATGTGGGTACGTGCAGTGTAGTAATAGCGATAGCGATTGAAAGGGAAACCAAGTCGAGTTACATAAATAATACGTCCCTACTTAAGGCACGCTTTATAGAAAGCACGATCACGATTCACGATTGTAATCCAACACACATTGTGCAAGGAAACAGAAAGATGATTATGGAATTGCGGCGCGCTGGACGCAAGGGGTACTGCGTTAACCTTGAAAAACAAGTTCGTCTGATGACAGTTGATCGGCAAAATAAAGAAACAACAACAACATCACCTCAAACAAAAAAAAGAAGAACAAGAAGAAAGAAAGGAAATAGCAGCTGAAAAGAGAAAGGTAAGAAGCACCAGGGAATGAATAAGACAAAAAAAGAAAAAATGGAGACCGTTTTTTTGTCCTCTTCTCGTATTCTTCTTCTTCTTCGGCTGCAAATGAAGAAACGGCGCGGAATTATTCGAAAATCCAAGGTCATACTTTCGAAACACGTTCCTTTTCTGTTTCCCCTCTGATTAGTGTACGCGAAGTTTGCGGACCCGCAGTCCGCGGAGTGTAGACTTTATTGAAAGTGTGATCAGCGACAAGATCGGTTCACACTGGGCTGGGTATGAACATGATCGCATGAATTACTCGCGGCGCGGCGGGCATACAACAGAGCAAGCTCATCATGCCGCAGCGAACGCACACTTAAACACTTTGTACACTCTATGCTTATGGGGCGCGCTAATAATTTGAATTTACATTTCAAATTGAAATTTCTCCTTCGCTGCTTGGTTTCGCAATGGAATATTCTTTTGAAACTAGAACTTGCACCAGTCGAGCTTTCAGATAGTTTTTTTTTGTACTTTCATTATGCAAAAATATTCCAGAAATAAGTTTAATGTTGGGTAAGGCAAATTATAAAGAAACGGAAAGAGGGTCGGCAAGCGAAACGTTTCGATCGAGTGCGAGTATATTGTCTGAAATACGATTGAGTGGAGTGCAATGGCAATGTCTATCCTTTTGATTATGCGCTAAGTCTGGGAAGGAGGTTATTATGTCGAAAAAAATCTATTTTTGTTTTATTATCTGACATGGTTTTGTTTAATTGTTCTTTCAACTGAAGATGTTTTTGTAAGTAATTGCGTCCTAAGCTGATCTTATCGCAGATCTTCCCATGAGTATGAAAAATTTATCACATACTTTTTCGACGTTTTAATTAGAAATTGCACAAGAACATATCAAGGAAATGACTAGACCTTCAAATGGTATTAGTAAAAGTATAGTATTATTGGAATTTATCGTTCGTCAAAAATGAAGTGATCAAGGCCTTTGCCCACTGTGACTGATAAGAGAAATTTCCGTTTAAGTCACCTTAAGTTTTTATTTATTATTTTCAGGTCTTCAGTACAGTAGCTTCTTCATTTAATTTGAGGCAGCCATTGCAAATGAGCCTACAAGGATGAACGAAAGAGTCGAAGACTTCTAGAATACAGCGATCCTCATCTGGATATTCTCAAGTGTTAGTTACACCTCTAAGCGGTAACAACCAGGCAATGCATCCTAAAACGTAGCCAAGTAACTAATGCGGAAAAAGATAGTCTCTCCCTCTCCCCCTAACTCCAAGGTTGTAGTAGATCATGCCAAGGGAGTCTGCATGGTATCCTCCATTCTCCAGGACTCAGTGGCAATTGGCTCGCGAATAGCATCTTCTCAGGCACTTCTGTAGGAGTGAAAGTGGATGGTTTGGTAGACCCTAACAGACTGGCTATATCCACGGTACCCACAACATAACAGAAGCACCTCTGGGAAAATTACTTTCCGAAGATTCTGCGGCGACTATGGAGGCTGGATTGCACCGGCTGAAAGTGCTGTAGCAGTCCTGAAAGAAGGCGCCATTGGCAAAAGAATAACTAGCACTTCCTCAGGTGTGGGAGTGGCAGAGATGCTAGACTCTAACGAGTTGGCTATGTCCGCGTTGCACGCATCATTAGAAGATCCAGACCTGCCTACCGAACGATTAGTTATGGTTAATCCAAACGAAGGACACTACTTGTCCTGGCTCTGTGGTCAAAGAAACCTTTGCTACATCAGCAATTTTACTTTATGAAAAGCTAGTCTTGTTTACTAGAGCAGCAATTTCTGCCTTTTGACATCAGAAATATCCTTTTCACGACCCATAATTCAAAAACTCAAAAAAAGAACAGGTAATCTTTGCAAATCTAATAATTGTTCACTATTTTTATGTAATTAATTCAACACTAAAATCACTTATTTTATTGGTTATATTAATAGGATAAACTAAATGCACATATAATATTTTGAAACACAACACACAACCGACTAACCAAATGAAATAAAAACATCAAAATTGGCATATCCACAGCCTATTCTAGATACAAGCTCGGAAGCTGACACGAACAGCTGAGCATTGGTGGTGTAAACAAACCGAAACTTGATAATAGTAAAGAATAGGAAAAAGTTGGGGAATTCTACTTTTTCGTAGCAGTATTTTCAAAGTCTCAAATTGGAATTTACTTGACGTGAACCTACAAATATTCTGAACATGTGGACACGATAAAAAAATTTTCAATTACAATTTTCATGTGTTTTAATGGGAAGACTCGCTCTTGTGTTCGTTTTGTTGCAGTGACCAAACTTTCATGTTTTCCGGGCTTGTATCTAGAGTGTGTGGTATGTATATCCTAAGAGCTAGTCGGGGGGTTCCCCTTAAAATCTAAAAATAAGCTTTGAGATACGCCCACAAAGCATACAAACGATATAAAATATACCTCATACATAAACTAAAAGATTTATTGAAAATTATTTAGTATAGTTGCCCAATAACACTGCCATATGTTAAAAAATATGAAAATTTTCAAATGTTCTTAGTACAGTGGCACGCGACTGTATTCTGGACCCATTTAAATTTTTTCGGTCTAATTGTGTAAAAAAATGCAAATATAAATAAACACTAACGATTTATCTATTACTTTTTTTGTTTTTTGTTTACACGATGTGGCCAAATCCTAGGGTGATACATTGGTATGGTTTTGGCCGGAAGAAAATTAGGTGAAGGGGAGTGAGGAAGCTTGAGTCTCCTTTTTGCATTGCTGCGAGCTAGACAACAGAGACGGAGTTGGATCAATTCGTTCACGACCACCATGCCATGGGCCCCGGGTTCGAGACGAGGTCTCCCCGTGGGCTTTTATTAAGAAATTAAAATAATCCACTTCGTCTCTGGGCTGTTGTCTAGCTCGCAGCAATGCAAAAACAAGACTTTCAAGTTTCCTCACTTCCCTTACCCTGATTCCCTTTCGGCCAAAACCATGCTAATGCATCAAAGGGTCGTCCCCTAGGATTTGGCCACATCGTATGAAAAAAAAACAGCCCAGAGACAGATTATTTTAATTTCTTAATAAAAGCCCACGGGGAGACCTGGTCTCTAACCCGGGGCCCATGGCATGGTGGTCGTGCGGCTCAACGCATTGATCCAACTCTGCCTCAACTCTCAACAACTGCGTAGTTGTTTCAAAACTTGAAGGGACTGCTAATACTTTATTTACTATTCAAGATTTTGATTAGTTAAGACTTTAAATTGTCCTAGTGATAATGCATCCAAGAGTACTAACAAAAATAAATTGAGTGAAATATTGAAAATGATAATACAAAATAACCAAATGCCTAAATAAATAAATAAATAAATAAAATAATAAAAATTAATAAAAAAACGATACACACCTCCGAAATCTAAACTCTTGTGCTTTTCATTTCATTATTTCTTAGCAGACTGTTATTCGACTTTTTTTCAAAACGCATTGATCGAGAGTAGGTATTGCCAAGGTTTAGACCTAAAATGAAAAAATGCAAATTTGTACTTAATATCTTGGGTGACTTATTTTTGAAAATACATAATTTTATAAATTTATATACATATGCGGTTAAGGTTGTAGTTGACGCAATAGAATAATAAATTTTGTAAGTTCCTAAATATCTTTAGATGTCCCCAAACATTTTTCGTTTAATTGAAATGAGAATAATAAAAAAAATAAATAAATTTTAATAAAAAGTCGCAAATACGCTCTTAACTTGAACAATCAAAGTAATTAATGAATCGATTAAACTGCTCCAAAACTTTTGCAAAAGTAATTTTTCATTAATTTAACGATTCCCTCGACAAATTGTTAATTAAGATTTGGTAGTGCGCTCCCTTTTCTGTGATGTAACAGATCGCTTAGCTTACAACTTTTCAGCTGACTAATCACAAATAATAGAACATTTCTAGTTAAAAGTTTCCGCATTTAATTTGCTTTTCATTTTTCTCTCCAAATTACTTCTGTCACATGTAAGTATGGGTGTTCTCTTCTACATGTGTTTGCATTTATAGTTCCACTACTGTCTTTATCTTTTTTAGTTTGTGTACTTTTAATTGGGTCAATTTACATTGACTTTGCCCTATTTTCTAGCGACTCGATGGATGAATAGTTGGTCAAATTAGTGTAAATTCCTAACGTTAATTAGAAGTTAATTAAATTTGATGTTTCGTGTTAAATGTATTAGTGTTTGTCTCTAGTTTAGTTTAAATTTGGAAAATGATGAAAACTTAAAAAAGATATTTTCGAGACCTAGAAGAAAGACAGCTTTGGTTTTTATACTCTCCTAAAGTTTTAACATAAAAATTTTGTATAACAAACAAAATTTTAAAATCATTCAAGAAATGAAAGTAACACCTCATCAACACATCACAAAATTAAAAAAAAAACTAAACATAAAGAAAAAGGTTTAAAAATAGTCAAATGGTTTTTATACTTTAATTTATTTTCATGCCTTCAAAACCAAACTAACGGAATTCAGTTCTTCTATTTTAATGTATTGATACGCTGAGAACAAAACTAAGTCAAAAAAACATTATGAGTAAAAGCGGGATACACTATTCCTCAGAGCAAAAATTAAATATCTCATAACTCTCAGAGTAAAAATGGAACAATAATAGTGTAGAGCAAACAATTTTATAGATAAAACAAACTGCGAGCAAATACGAATTAAGTAACCAACCGTTTTTGATCGCAGCAAAAACCTATCTCGTTTTTGCCCGCAGAGGAAACTTAACTTGATTTTACCCGTAACGAATTTATAAAGATCGATAGGGTCTTTTGTCTTTCAAATAAAATTAAGATTTTTAACTTAAAAGTAAATTTCCGATAATTTAAATGTAACGACTAATCCTTTGTTCAATAATTCAGAACTTTTGGCTGCGAGAAAAAAGAATTATCTTTTCACTGCGGGCAAAAACGGATAGTTAACTCTGTTTTGCTCGCAGTTATTTTCTATGCCATTTTTGCGTTTAACTATTTCTATACCGATTTTGCTCGCAATGCTTTTGTTTTGATTCATTTGTGCTCTCATTACGTTTATTGAAACTGTCTCAGATAATTTTGTTTGAAACCAAAGCTTCAAAAGCTCGTGTGTGGCATGATTTTTAACTCCTTATTAATATTATAAGCTTTCTGTGAATTTATCTTCGTCTTGTTATGACTTCTTTTTGTTCTCGTTTTAGTTACTTTGTATAACAGTTTAACCGAGTCAACAAATACTTACCTTCACAGTACTGTCAATGCTTCTTAAAATATCAAACGCATCCTACTCTAGATACAAGGATGGAAGCATATTCGAACAGCTGAGACTAAGTGGTGTGCTGTCATTTCCATAGCAAACCATTGGAGAAGGTTTAGGAATTTCAATTTCGCGTTTTAACAAAACAAATATCTCGATATGTTATAAAAGTTTTTACTTAAAATTTACTTTACAGAATTATCTGCTTTGAACATGTGATCACGATAAAAAGTGTCTTTTTACTATTTTCATTCAGGGCACGGTATTTTAAGGTAAAGAATTGTAATGCAAGTAATTCTCTTCATTTTCAATGTAATGTTGGTTATTTAAGTCTGCAGTTGTTATTAAGAGCGAGTGTTTGGTGAGAATAAGCAAGAGTAAAAACAATGAGCTCCTCAAGTCGTTAGGAGTCTAAAGGTGATCTCAAAAAGCCAATCAAAAAATCTTCTGAAAATTAAAGAAAAAGTAGGCGCCCTGAGTCACGCACTATTCTGAAGAAACTGAAGGAACTGGACCCAGCGCCAGGAAAGGCGTGTAAAAAGACGCGTTTGCAATATCAAGAGATCAACATCACAAAAAAACAAAAATACCAGCCAAGTGCTAATCAAACTGTTGCGCGGGTTCAGTACAATATTCAAAGTAAATTAACACATAAATTAAAAACAATACATTTCTGAAATTTGACTTTTATACCTATGCCAAATTTCAAGTAGATAGCAATAGTATTTACTTCGAATAACGGCCCTTACATACAGACAAACAGACACATAAGTTCTTTTTACCTTTCAAGTACGGAACGGAACCCTATAAAAAGGCATCAAACACTGCCACTGGCAATATCAGTTTGATTTTCAAGACAGCGGCTATAAGCCCTGCGAGCCACACCACCAAAGAGCAAGATAGCTTTAAGAATGCGGTAGCGCTGAAGAATAGAGGAGTCGAAAAATTCGAAGGTGGTGCGCTAGACCAATCCAATGCAATGATTAAAATCAAAACCAGAACCTCGTTCATTGCGGAAACCTTACGGTTACAGTGTTAGATATTGACAAAATAAAAATTTAAAGCTTATAGTAGACATTAAGTTCCTGGTGATAAGAAGGCTATCCTGCTATCGGTACTCAGTATCAGCGCCGGAACCGAAATTAAGGTGTCTAGAGAGGTCAAGTACGAGTATATGGGAGTATTTGTGGACTAACCTGGAATAGACTCATTGAGAAGGGTCAAAATGCAAGTAGAGCACTACAACAGTGTAGAATTGTATAAAGGCAGAGGTGGGGTATCTCATCAAAATCTGAGTATTGGATTTACACCGTGATGATAAAACCCATTATCTGATATATCTCGGTGCTCTGGTAGAAAAAATCCTCACAAGTACAGTAAAGAGGAAATGTGACGTTTTCACAGATCCGTGGAAATAAATCTAGAACGTCATCTTATCCTGGGGGAACACACTAAAGTATACCACGCTGGAATCTTGGTCCTGCTGTATGCACTGGATTACTTGAGAGAGAATCAGGTCATGAAACAAACGCAGTTCAACACACCTCTGGTTTAAAAATCTGTTCTAAAACTCAATGAGTGTGCCCTAACAGACAGGGTGACATTGATTTGGGGAATGGGACACGTAGGAATTGAAGGTAACGAGAGTGCCAAAAGTCTCGCTAAGCGAGGAGCTGGCTTCAATTTTCAAAGCCCCGAACCATATGTTGTCTTAGGAAGAGGCAAGGTTAGAAGTCTGATTGATAAATGGAACAAAGAGGAGCACTGGACACATCGCGATGAAGTGGATTCGTTTAGACTGGCTAAAATGATGTTTGGGGGGGTCATACGGTGCTGCTCCAATTTGGATCGCAAGACTCTGAAGTGAATGACGGCACTCTTGACAGGACATGGTACTTTTGGATGTCAACTGAAAAAAATGGGACTTACTGAGGACGATACTTGTCGACTGCACCTGGAAGATCAGGAGACGACGGTGTATATAGTGTGTAGGAAGAGGTGCACAATGCTAGGGAAACACTGCCTTTGAGCGGAAGAGCTTGACGCAGTGATCTCTATAAATAAATGATTACAATAACCATATGTTTATATAGACGGAAGATAATAAAGATAAGGATGCCATTCCTCACTAATTTGATTTTTTTTTTATATATGATGTTGCCAAAGCTCAGGGGCTGCCCAATGATGCTAAAGCACAGCCTTGGCAGGAAAGTAATTAAGGATGAGGGAAATAGGTTAGGAGGTTGAGTGAAGGATGTGTCGATGTACGCCCCGTTTGAAAGTTTCGGGCTCATATGACGAGTGAAAAACAGAGGATGGTTAACTGTTCCACATTCGTGTTGTTCGGCTTAGAAAAGATTCCCGAAATTTGACAATACGTTTAAATTTGACCTGGAGAGTATAGGGGTGGGAGCAAATTGTAGCTCTTGTATCACGCGTTGTCACATACAAGGAATCAGGCTAGCAATTTCGTTAGAACAATGGCCATGAAAATAGCTATAGAAGAATGAGCGACAACCGACATTCCGTCGATGCTCCAAAGAGTCAAGGCCCTTAGAGATTGAGGAATCGCTAATAAGTTTAATAGCCTTAAGCTGGACTTTGTCTAACGCGGACAATGCGGTGTGTCCAGCCCCCGTTCAAATATGCGAATTATATTCAAGTCTAGACCTAATGTGGGACTTGCAGATCAGCGCTAAGTCAGGGATGGGTGAAATATATCTGATATATCTGTAGAAGACCCAAGCATTTCATCGCACTTTTAGCGATGGCAAATATATGATAAGTCCAGCTAAGATTGCTGGATATCTCAATATCCAAGGAAGGGCGAATTGGGTATATTCACTCCGTCGACTGAAATGGGTTGGTAATGAACTGGGCGTTTTTAAGCGACATTAAACAGCAGGTTTTGGATGCATTACACGAATCACAATTTGCTCTGCCCAAAGCGAGGACCATAGAAATGTTGTTGTTTAATGGTCTAAACATTCTTTCTCGATTGACTTTTGTAGAATTTCTACGTGAATTCATTACAGAATCAAATGAATACGCGAAATCAAGGGTGCTGTCGTCGGCGAAACTATGGATAGGATTGAGAGGGATAAAAGATCATTAATAAAAAGAGGAAATAAAGTTGGTAAAAGAACTGAACCCTGAGGTACACTGGCATTTATTCAATTACTACACGGAACCATACATACTATACACAAGGGCGGATTTAGGGGGGGGGGGGGGGGGGGGGGAATATGGGATGTGAAAAATAAGTAAAGATATGGTGACGTCTTGCATTATCTTCTATCGGTGTCGGTAGCAGCTCAATCATAAAGTGTCGAGGAGAGCGATCTTTCTCCACCTTACGCTGACTAAAGACATTCGCAGCAGGATGACAGAAGATCGTCTGAATGGACTGGCTTTAATTTATATCCATCAAGACATTGCGTCAATGATGAATGCTACCTAAGTACTTGATACCTTCAGCAGAAAACATAAAAGAAAACTATCATTATTCAACATGTAATTTCTCATTATTTTCGTTATTAAACTTTTAAATATTTCTTATAGTTACTGTTGTATGTCATTATTTAACAATTAATCCCAAAGATATAGTGTAATCTTATGAGGACACTCCTTGCCCGTCTGGCCCTTGTGCCCCTCCCAGAAAAATATCCTGGATACGCCCCTGACTATACAGGTCATAATGTAGAAAGCAATAACGTCGAAGAATTTAGGCCTGTAATAGTTGAATCGTTATCTAGAGGTTATGTTATTTGAACTACTGGAGTCAATCGAGTATGTAATACTGGTATGTGGCCAGCTAATTATATGACAAATCCTTCTTGTCGTAGAACTCTATGGTAAGAGTAAGACTATTTGCTCCAACATTACCTATTTACTAAGTATGGATTATAGTAGCACAACTGATTTTGTTTCGTCACTCATACCTTTCTCCTGCGTTCTCTTAGCCCATCCAGTCTAGACAACTTTTTCTAAATAATTCTTCTTCTAATTAAAATAACTCTTGCAATTTACCTTACTTGCAAATTTTTTACTCCAAAGTAACACAAATTAATAAAGCCGACCATAAAATGAGGTAACGCTGTTTTTTACATGTCTGATCTACATTGAATATGTAAAAGCAAGTGATAAAAAAAATGAAAAAGAGTAACTTATTCACTTTCATTTTCGTTTCTTACGTCATGACTTTCATCCATTATTAAAACTTTTCAGTGCATGGCCTACACAACAGCGGCGCTGAGAACCGACCAAGTGGTAGCCGGGGCAAGTAACGAGCAATAGCTGCAGCAAAAAAAAAAGTAAAAGTTCAGCAGAAAGATACGAAAATACCAAAAACCCACTTTTAGTTTCGAAAAGTTTCCCTTTCACAAAGCCAACAAACGGAAATTCGCTTCATAAAAACGAGCAACGAATTCTATTACATAACCTAACTATTCGCGCAATACTTTACAAATTTCCATGTGTTGTACGACTTTTTCTTCTCACATAAATTGTTACTATTCTTTCTCTTTCCTGTGCGTAAACAAAACTATTGCGTACGCATACACGTGCATTCGGCGTAATTAGGGCAAATTCGTGCCTATAAACTTACTCCATTTGATATGGTCACAGAAATGTAGTGTTGTAGGTTAGGTTATGTACTTAATTTTGAGTTTCTTTTTCGAGCTGCAACCGACGACAGAGCACAATCTGAAGAAAATCAGTTGCGCTAAAGAAATGTGTGAAAGATAAGCGAAACAGCGCAACCAAGTCTGACTTTATGCATGCGCAGCTTGCTTAAAGCGCGCCTAACACACACACACACATACACACACCGTCACGTCGTGAAGCAAGCAAGTCAATATGCATTTGTGCAATGTGCAATATGACGCTGCGCTGCGCTGCGCCTTATGCACCGACCCGAGCGCATATACGTTCGTTCCGTGGTGCGTTTGCGTTTATATTTAATCTGCCCTCAATGCAATTGAAATCAAAAGTGAATTTCTAACATTCGAGTGCTCCCATTGCATAAAAATGACCAAAAAGAAGAAGACGCTAAGTAGGAGCATGCGTAGAGTTGATTAGAAATGATGATACGAACGTTTCCCATTGTGTTGGGTCTCGTACATGTGACCCATTTTAGCTTGATGTGAAATTTGAAGTGAACATTATTTCTATTATGTTTTGTTATTTAATTAGATGACCAGGCGGACAAATACGCTAAATTAAATATTTGATGGAATGCAATGGTGCGAGTGAAAGAAAGCGATGCGCCAAGCTGCTTAAGCAAAAGGGGAAAAGTGGGTTGTCGGTAAAAGCTTAGTTCTGTTGCAATATTCTGGGTTCGCTAATTGTCTGACCGTCTTTTGTTTTTTTGTTTTTTTTCGTATAGTGCCAAGTTGTGCTCCTTTTCAAGTGATTGACAGATTAGAAATATTTAGGTCTTCTATTGACCTAAGCAATTAAACTAACTCGTCTTGAGCCGAGATTAATTTGCTTAAGAATAATTTGCAAACATATTGAATGAATATGAATGGCAGGAAGCTGAGAAAATTGTTTACTTACACAATCACAAAGTAGTTAAGAACTATTGACATTTGCTAAGTTTTATGATAAGTAGATTCTTATTTTTAATTTTTAAATCTAATATCTAAGCTTGTTTTTAGTTTTCAAACATATTTCAAAAATTCGTTGACATTATATTAGTGGCAGCCATATTTGTGTCGATAATGCAGTACGATAACGGCACAAAGCTGTCATTTAAATAATGTCAGCGAAATTTTGAAATATTTTTGAACTCCCGATAAACGAGTTCTACGATGAATTGTAGATCCGCAATTTAAAACAACGAATGATTTCAATAGGTGCATGTTAAGAACCCGATTTTTGAAGTAATAAGAATGAACTATTCTCATTTAGCAATTAAAAGTGAAAACTATTCTGGAGCTGTTACATTTCTTCTCATAATAATAAGTTTAAGTCAGTCTGCAGAATAAGAGGATGTTGATGGAGTAATTAAAATACAAAGAGTTATTTTTGCAAGTAAACATCATAAAGGTGCAATTGCATTCAAAGAACATCATCTGTGACAGTCCTCCATTGATATAAATAATAAAAAGCAGAGGGCTAAAATGGCTGCCGTGAGGCACGCCGACGGTGTTATTGATATCATTGGAGGGTTTTACACGGTGCATTAGATTAGAAAGGAATGTATACAACCAACTGATAAAAACAGAAACCCCAAGGCATGTAAACATTGTGAAGGAGATATAGATGTAGTGATGGTAGAACTCCAATAAACACGTGGTAGTTGATTTACCACTTCTGAAGCCATGCTGAGAAGAACCTAGGTTTACAATAAAAATGAAGAGCATCATAATATACGGTTTCAAGAACCTTGGCAATAAAACCTAAGTTGGTAATAGGTTTATACCTAGGTATGTAAAGCCTACTACCCTAGAAGAATAATTACGCAAGTCTCCAGAGCTTACAGAAAACACCACATGAAAAACATACTTAACGTAAATAAATAACATAGAATTGAACCAGGTGATACGCTACAGTCTTTTAAAAAGAAAATAAGAACACCATTGGAGCCACACGCAAAGCTATTGCAGTCGCCTATATTTGTTCTTCTTTGTTATTGTTTGGCTCCAACCCACTCACACGCACGCCACTGGATCCCACCAAAGTTGACGCTCCGATATTTTAAACGCCGTCCATCGACAATTGCGTCAACTTCATTCATCCCACCCGCATGGCCTTTTTTCGCTTGGTTTTCTCAATTGGTAGCGTCGACACTTTCCGGGATTTCCGATCGGGTCCGCTTTAATTCTTCTCTACCTTCGTTCAGCTGTAAAAACAATTGGGACCGACGAAAATTCGCTGTCAATTGGGCAATCGCCAAAGCGGCGACGGTAACGAATTTTAGAAATGAAGAAGAAGCTGCGTAAAATTATGTTATATTGTGACAAAAGTGTATTAACGAGTGCCAATTAATCAATCGACACGCCTTGGTCTCTTCCCATCTTTTCTTCGCACGATCTAATAGCCCGTCGTTAAGAGATCTGATAACACCACATACCGGAGGAAGTACTTTTTCCGCTTCCTGAGCTTCCATTTCTGCTCCTTTCTTATCTAGAACATCTGCCAATGATGCCCTTTGTGTCCATTTACTCAACAGAGTTTTACTCTTTTGTTCGTGCTTACAGAGCACGTAGCAGAGCTCTGTAGCAATCAAAAGGGGATTTAGATTTGAATTCGTTAAACCCAAGACCCTTTAGCGTCGCTTGGCAGTCCACATAGATACTAATTAAGTGCCCGTTGCCAGCTGATTGTGTGCCAATTCCGCCGCCTTGTGTAGTAAGTCTGTAGGACGAGTAGATGTCGAGCTCCTGCCGGAACACTGGCGCTCTCACTGCGGAGCTTGTTTTGATGCGTTAGCATGGTTTTGGCCTGAAGAGAATTCAGGGTAGCGGAAGTGAGGAAACTTGAATGTCTTGCTTTGGCACTGCTTCGAGCTAGACAACAGCCCAGAGACGGAGTGGATTATTTTAATTACTTAATAAAATCTCACGAGGAGACTAGGTATAGAACCCGGTACCCATAGAATGGCGGTCGTGCCGCTCAAGGAATTGATCCAACTCCGTCTCCTGTGTAGATGTTAGTACAATATCTGCAGGTTCTTTTCTTCTTTCCCAGAAAAGCCTGTCCAGAATTACTACCTCGAACTTCCTATTGAAGACCTTAATCGGTAGTATGTAATCAGTGGCAGTTTTGATATTCTCCCTAAGCTACTGTGGCCGTGCCACTACGTCTTTGACTCTTTAAGGCGCAACATTACCCTCGGCGTGGCGTTCTTTGCGTACAGGTCCACAGGGAGAAGGTGAAGAATTGTATCAAGAGCACCGGAGGGAGTAGATTTGAAAGCACCAGTTATTTCCAAACCTTCTATTCTTTGCGTGCGCTCCAACCCGGGCAGGTAAGTTATCCTGTCCACAGCTGGCTATCAAACCATGATGCCGTACAACATGATTGGTCGCACTATTGCCGTATAGATCCTTTGCGTAATATTGGGTTTCAGCCCCCACTTTGCACCGAAGAGTCTTTTGTAGGTGTAGAAGCTTTGTTTGCTTTAGCAACCCTTTCTTCTACATTAAGCTTCCAAGTCAGTTTGCTGTCTAGAATTATTCCCAGATATTTAGCGTGGGGTTTGAGTTTCAGCAGCATATCGTCTATACTTCGTCCCTTTAAAGTTGATATCTTGCACTTCCTAGTGAAGGGTACCATCACGGTTTTGCGTGGGTTGATGCCAAGCCCTCTGGTTTTCGCACAGAAACTTAGCTTCTTTAACTTTCCCTCCGTGATTTCACTAATCGTATTCAGACACTTGCTAGTTACAAATAGAGCTACGTCGTTTTCGTAACCAATCACTTCTACAACCCCCCCCCCCCCCCCCTCTCAATCGTTCTGAATATATAATTTATAACCAATAACTGCGGTGAGAGGACTCCTCTATGAGGTGTGTCCAGGTCTACTGGTTTGCGAAAAGTACAGCGGCCCCACTCCGAGGTTATAACTCTGTTCCTAAGCAGTGTGGAAATCCATCTGCGGATGACTTTATTCACCTTTGCTGTCTCTAGAGCACCTTCGATTACCGAAGGGATTACGTTATCGAAAACCCTTCCCATATTAGAAAACTTTCTCAAGGTGTATTCTTTATATTGCAAGGATTTCTCGATTTTGAACACCACTTCATGTATGACAGTGTCTACCAATTTGTCTTTCATATAAGCATATTGGGTCCTGGATACTGGTCCTTTCCAACGATTTAATTAAGAAAGAACTTAGACTGATCGGTCTGTAGTCACTGGGTTTGTCGTGATCGCACTTCACCGCTTTTAGGAATGAAAAGAGAGTTACAGATGGAGGGACTCGGGAACATGATTCAATCTCAAACAACCAGCTCAAGCACCTTCTGCAACATAACTGGTAGAATGCCATTTGGACCTCAAGACTTTGCTGGTTCAAAGGATTTGATTGCTCATCTAACACTGTCTTGGGATATAATATTCGAGCTGTGCCTCCAGAATTGTCACTGGATTTTTCAAGGTGTTTCTTCGCTGTTTTTCGTCCAGATTCCACTATTATTACAAAGTAGCGTAGGTTATGTATGTGGAAATAAATAAATTTTTAAAAAACTTAAAATGTTAAGTTTTTCTACTTAACCTACTTCGAGAGCCTTTTTATTTCTATAAACAGTTTCGGTTCATAAGTCCTCGCAGACATCGCTTCGCTTGGTTCCACTATTTATGAGGGTTCGTACCTTATCTAGGCTTATTTTCATTTGGCTGCCTTAATGAGTTCAAGCGTTAAGACTTGTAGATTTCTTGTAATTCGCAGTGTCTCTGTATGAAGTTTTCTTTATTTTTTATTTTATTTATTTTTTTGTAATATTATTATTTAACTTCCGTCCTGGTTTATGTACGATTCCTTCACTCAACCTCTTAACAAATTTCGCTTAATTCCTTTCCTGCTAAGGGTGTTCTTTAGGATCATGGGGCATCCCCTGGGTTTTGGCATTATCACCAATTAATATAAAAAAAAATTCCCATAACAAGTGAATGGCTTACTTCTAATGATACAAATATTTTATAAGGTTTCAGAATCCATCGCATTTCCATCTCATTCTCTACCAACAACGCAACATCTCTATTACACAACATCGGTACCTATCTACCTACACGATCTATGTAAGTACCATCACATAAATGCGAAAGAAAATTACTGTCCTATATAACATAATTCAAGTAATGATACAATTTCTATAAAGCCATTAATACTTTGTGCAATATAGTCGTCTTGAAACAATTTTCTCGTTACAAAAGCCTCAGTTAACTCGTAAAGAAGCAAAAATGCGATCCCCATTAAGCGAGACCATTCACAGACCAGACAAATAAAGACCCCAAAACTAAGTCAATAATGCAAAAAAGGAAAAAAGAAGAAGACGAATAAAAAAGAAAAAGAAAGAAGACAACTCAAAACCATCACTAAATTAAATAATCGACTGGCATGAAGTAATTGAAAACAAAACGCTCCGAAATTAGGTTAGTGAAAGTATTTTTCAGTTTACAAAACAATCGAGCCGGGTCTGCCAGTAAAACGTAATGCAACAGTGCCGTCGGCTAAGTGTCGTCGCCGATTGACTTCGTAATAGAGAAAAACTAGACAGAGAAAGAGCAGGCGAAGAAGCGAACAAAAAAAAATACACTTTGGTTTTAAGTTAAAGTTTGGTTTAGCTAAACCATCGCTTTCAAAGAAGTCAACATCTCTTGCCGCGAAAGAGTATCGTTCATTGAAGGCACTCAAATAGTAGCGTAAGATCGGTGTTGTCGCATACACACAGCTGGATTGAAAATTTTTTGTTTCACAGATCAGATCAGGGGATCGTAGGGTGCCGTGTTGTTCTCGAAAATATTGCAAAATACTATTTCCTACAGAAGCACTAAACAACCTCTTGTCGTCGAAATGCATAGGCTGGCGCGGCACACCAGCGAAAACGAAGAATGAATAGAAAATGTTAGAACGAAAACGAATTTAGCTTGCGCGATCGCAGCGACCAGATCACTTTGAGGTTTGTGCTTGGGGATTTCACACACTTCCGATTTTGCAGCTACATTCAACTTCGAACTTCCCATTCCCATTCCCATAGTGATCTTGTCTATGTGGACTAAAAAAAAAAAGAAGGATCAGCACAAGATCGTGCGCGCGGAAAACGCCATTCACTAATTCTCGCGACATTCACATTCAAAGGTATTTCATGAAGCGCGATCGTGTGGTCGCCGCGTCGATTCGATCGTCGAAAAAACTTACTTTTCAATTTTGGCCTGTGTTTGTTTATATATTGCTTCACTGTTTTGTTATTATGCAATTGCGCTCTCGTAGCGAACTTTTCATTTTTCTTGCTGGCTGCTACTCGATTTACGAGATCGATCACTTTTCAGTTTGGAATTGATTTGCTAACAATGCTTCGTTAACATTTAGGGGAAGGCTTTCCGAATGGATCGCAGCTAAACTTTGATCGTTTCGGATAAACAAATTGGAAGTATTTGAGATTAAAAAACACTTTATTGCTTTTATTCAGTGCTTGAGAGCCCCAGTGAATCATATTTCAAGTGACGGACCGAATAAATAGAACACAAGTTTTAGGACGTAAACATCGCTGTGAATTGTTGCAATAACAATCATTGGGTATATCGACCCCTGCTGCATTTGAGCCGCCGATAATTTCACCTGTTTGTTGATAAATAATGGAATCGGACTTATTGGTGAAGCACCGTTGAACATTCCGATTGATTACTTCATCGATGAAAGTATTTTAAATGATATTTAACGGCCAAGTTATGCACGTTGAATTGTGCAGCAGTTTCCCAAGAAAAATCATAAAATCACGAGAAAGGTAGTACTGTTGCCAGGTCGGATTATTCTTTTTTTTTTTTTTTTTTTTTTTTAATTATGTATCTACATCTTAAACTTACACATTGTGCATTGCTGCAGATGAAATCAAAAGTGCGGTATGTTTACCACATTCACTGCTGTGATGTATGTTCTTTTTGACTTCATTAAGTGAAAACCATAATTCAACATTGTGGCACCTGGCATGGCACGACAGCGTTAGTACGGTTTAATGAAGTGCATATAGTTGTTTGGATACAAGTAGATGACATGTGAGTATCTATAACAAATACGTATTGGAACGCATAGCAAACTCTATTATGGGTCTTTTATATTTCTTTTATTTTTGAAAATATATTTCTTATTATATATTCTCATCTTTCATCTACAAAATTAGAAAACTTAAATCCGACTTTTCCTCCGGTCCTGACGGTATCCCTCCCGCATTCATTAAGTCCTGTTCCGATGCCTTTCTCCCTTAATTAGTGATTCTCTTCAGTAAGTCCCTTCAAGTTGGTCAATTTCCTACAATGCTCTTCCATCTGTCTGATAGACTGTGTATTCACCGATTTCAGTAAGGCTTTCGATAGGATTGACCATGGTATCCTGGTTTATAAATTGTTTCTTCTTGGGTTTCCCTCCTGCTTCATAAAGTGGTTGTCCTCTTACCTGTCTGGTCGTACCCAGCGCGTCTTGTTTCGGGGAGCTCTTTCTGACCAAATCGTCGTCGCTTCGGGGGTGCCTCAGGGTAGTATCCTTGGTCCACTTCTCTTCATTCTATACGTCAATGATGTTTCGCTTCTCCTGACCCACAGTAAAATTCTGTGTTATGCGGACGATGCTTAGATTTTTCGCATTGCTTCTTACGAAGCAGACTGCAGTACCTTGCACTCTGACCTAGTCGTGTTCTGCGACTGGTGTGTTCGCAATCGCCTTTCTTTAAATGCACCGTTATGACCTTTTCCCGTAAGAGACGTCCTTTCCTCTTTGACTACATCGTCGATGGCGTTACCTTATACAGGGTTGATAAGATGAAGGACCTAGGTGTGGTCCTCAATTCTCGCCTTTCATTTGAGGATCATGTGGATTCGATCGTTGGTAGGGCGAACTCGATGCTGGGTTTCGTTAAAAGATGGTCTAAGGAACTCGACGACCCCTACCTAACTAAGCTTCTTTACTGTAACTTCGGCAGACCGCTTTTGGAATATGCCAGCCCCGTGTGGTCTCGCTATTTCGCCGTTCACGTCAACCGCGTCGAGGCAATGCAGCGCAGATTCCTTAGGTTTGCCCTCCGTGGACTTCCCTGGACTGATCCCTGGTTGCTCCCTTCTTATACTGATCGTTTGGGGCTGATTTCTCTTGACTCCCTTGAAAAGAGGCTTAACATCTCCAAACTATTATTTTTGTTCGATCTATTGCAGGGTACAATAAATTCTCCCGACTTACTGGCGGCTGTGAACATCTCTATCCCGCAACGATCCTTGAGGAATCGCAACTTCCTGCACGTCTCTGGTCATCGTACTCTGTATGGGATGTACGAGCCCATCACGTCGATGTCTCTTCTCCTCAACCAATATTTCGCCAATCTTGTCCTGAACCTCTCCAGGCAGCAATTGAAGGGCATACTCAGACAGTGTCTTGGTTGATGAGTGATCGTAGACGGTGTGAACCGCTGTCCTTCAGTCGCTGATCAATTTGTTCTTCGGCTTCTAGTTTGTAAATTAGTTTATAAGTATTTTTGCGCTGTAGTAATCTTTGTTGATGAATCTGATGTAATAAATAAATAAATAAATAAATAAATAGACTTTCAATGCACCTCATCCAATATTCACATGATCTTATCGAGAGAATTCAAAATTCGGAGCCATTATGATATGTGGAGCATAGTTTCCCATTGAAACTTTTCCAGCTATTGTAGTGTGTAGCCGAGCGTTATCTTGATGGAAGAAGACCTTTCGCCTTGATACCAAAGTTGTTTTTCTTCTTGTGCTGATTTAAGCCAGTCAAGTTATTCGCAGTAGATCACCTTTGTCATCGTTTGGTTTTGGTTTAAAAGATCAAAGTAGAATGTACCTTTCATATCCCATCAGATCATATAACAACACCTTACGTGGGTGAAGACCTTCTTAAGCCAGGAATACCGACCTTTATTTGCCCACTGTCTTCGGCGCTTCCTATTTCCTTTTTCTGGTTACCAGTCACCATTCAGTCTAAATAAGATTCAAAGAAGAACACACATTAACTCTCAGCACGCGATTAGACTGGAAAAGTTTATGTGGAACTTATTGCCCAATTTGCCGATGACATGCAGGTATCGACGAAATAGTTGAAAAACCAAATCCAAGATTCTCGGCTAGTACTGAAACCATTACGAATTTTCTTCAACCAGGGTTTGTAGGACATTCTCATCGAACTTGAAAGATCTTCCAGGACGATGCTCATCTTCTACGCTCTGGTTCCCGGCTCAGAAACTTCTGGAACTACCCTTCACACTGGCTGAGGCTTTTAATTCGATTCCCATATTCCTTACCAAACGATTTAAAGCACCAAAATAAAGTACAGCATTAACCGTTTGGTCAGGTGGAATGGATTCCCAATCGCAGAAACAAATTAACAGGAAACGGAGTTGGATCAATTGGTTGAGCCGCACGACCGCCATGGTTCCCGAGTTCGAGACTAGGTCTCTTAGTGGGTTTTTAAAATTTAATTAAAAAATCCGCTCCGCCTCTGAGCTGTTGTCTAACTCGCAGCAATGCAAAAACAAAACTTTTCAGCTCCCTCACTCCCCTTAGTGGAAGGGGGAGTGATGCTTTAAAGAGTTAGGGGAGTGATGCTTCAAAGAGTTTTCCCCTAGGCTTTTGCCAAATCGTAAAAAAAAAACACTGTCTTCTTTTTTTTGGATTAGGCACATCTGGGTGCTTTGATTCTGCAGTTTGGCGCTTGATTTCTGGATCGTATTCAATACATCACGTTTCATTACCAGTCACAATGTTTTAAAATAGTTTCGGTCCTTTTTTGACTCCTTCATTATATCCTTCAAATGTTCACATCATTTTCTGCAGAACAAAGTGTATTTGGTGGAAATGCGATAAATTGATGAGATATTCACTTTCATTTCCATTATTTTCAATTAAGATTTTGGCTGATCTTTGATAAATCCACGCACAGTTTTGATGGCATCTTTGGTTATCAGAAATTTCGATTACGCAACATGTTGGTGATCATTTACGTCTTCGCAGCCACCCTTAAAATATGCCATAAACTTGTTTCTGCAATTGAAGCGATGCAACAAACACACTATCACTAACAATGCAATGCAATGTTCGGTTTATCCGGAGTTCTAAATAGTTCCCGGATATCTGATTGTTTAGACCACCAATGCTCAGCTGTTCGTGTCAGCTCCGGCTGTGATCTGTCATTCTTTGACGTTTAAGCAGGACAAAACTCAAGGTACAGAGAATGCAAGATCTCTGCAATAGTTTTGTATACTAATGTATAGTCGTCATGTTGTGTGACATTACTCTCATAACTGGCCAATCTTTTGATCAGCGAAGTGTGAATTGAATATTTTGAATTAAAAAAGTACTTATTTTGCACAAATTGAGTTTTTACCCGATTTCCCAAAAACAAAGAGGTTCTAACTTCGACGCATATTTTAATTCCTTTTTATGTCTGACCGGACGTAATTTCGTAACGCATTAACCGATTTGGATCATTTTATTTTTGTTGGGTAGAGTATGTTCCCCGATTGGTATTATTTTGCTTTTCTATAAATAATGGATTGAATATTATTTTGCTGAAGGACAATAAACAATCGTCGGTGAAGTAAGGAATTGAACGTTGGGTTCGGAGAACCCATGACCGAATACCACCAGCGACTTCTGATTTTTGCTGACAACAGATTACGATAAGAAAAAAACCATTGGAAGTTGCAGATAAAATGTGGTTGGTTGGGACTCCACTTGCAATCGTTGTCTCTAATCGGGTGAAATTTTCTCTCGCACCCATGCTCCACAAGAGGTTACGGGAACTAGAGAGATAATAACCGAACACTGTTAGACATTCACAGCGTAGTTTCTCATATAGTTCCTTTAACTAAAGTAGTTCCACAAGGCTCAACCGTTGGGCCTACATTCCTTTTCTTTACCCTGGTCGTTTAGAATATTAAGGACCATCTTCGTTCGAAAGATTTTTTACATTTTATTATTTTATATTTTACATTTTATTTGCATTTATTCATAGTCTAGTACTAGTAATTAATTCCTTTTTTTATAATAAAGATTTGGCAATTTTATTTCTGCTTGAAATTCTGAAATTTTTGGGACGCTGATGACTGGCGCATGGCTACACCATAGCACATTATTTTATGCTAAAGTGCATAACGATATAATACAAAAATTATGAAAATCACTTGATTCGCAAATCGCATGTTCAGTGAACCTTATCAAGCGCGAGTTTAACACCAAAAATCTCTAAAATAAAACAGCAATGAGATGTCTGGCATTTAAAGCTCTGTTCTAAAATTATTTCGTAAGACTAACCTAATAAACCTGAAACTGATAAGCTCTGATCCAAGTGTCTGGTCGGACTCTGACTCTGCCTGTACTACTACAACACCCTGCAGACTGAGACAATACTTGTTTTCTATTCTCCGGCTTGTTTGGTTTGGTTGTCATCATTTCACGTGCTTCTCGTACAGCATTCAACAAAATACTACGATCAAAGATCGTACAAAATGATTCAGATTAGATACGATAGGCTCCATTGATCAGATCCTTCTCTAGGGAGCCCGTCGACAGTTTCAGTAATGAAAGCGATGACGCAAGCAAATTTTCGCTCATCTCCAGTATGTTTCTGAATTAAGCTTAAGCTCCCTGGTACATGTTCATTTGGAATTGCTGGCCATTACACAAAAAAAAATAAAAGTGATTCAAGAAGAAAATAGAAATAAAACGCAGTGTGGACTTTAATCGCGATCGTGAGGAATTTCAATCTTTCTCCCGGACCCCCGATTTGGCTTGTGTTGACCGAACCGAACCGCTAAAATGCGCGCTAATTCAAAAAATTCCCAAGTTAAACAATTTTTGGAGAAGGACGAGCAACGAACCTTAATAAATTTTCGTTTTGACTGTTTAAGACGATTCTCGTCTGGAGCTTTGATTATCTATGGACAAGCGTATTTAGAGAGTCGCGTTTGAAGGTCTTTTTTATTGTCATTTACTTACAGTCTTTACGTTGTAAGATCACAACAGACTACATTGCCGACGAAAGCAACAGATAAGAGGCATTTATGTATTTTTAGAAAATAATGAATTTTTGTTTCTTCGGAAGATAAGGTGATACAATTGTTTTGGACAATAAAATTTGGAAAATTTCAAATTGTACACATTCATTCGGGTGTAGGTGATGTTTATTTGTTTCATTTTATTGTTGTTCTTCTTGTTTTTACGTTACATATTTTTACAAGACTTTTGCTACCACAGGTGGAAACGGAAACGAACATTGGAGACGTTTTAAACATAAAAATAAAATCTCATAAGGTTTCTAAAGAATGCTATTGGAATATACTGATCACAGATCAAAGGAAATGAAAATAAAAGCGGAAACGTCGAGCCGGAAGTAAAAACATCCTCGCAAACTATCAAAGTCAATATTCTATTTTACATTTGGCTAAATTCTTGTAGTTTATTGCTATCAGATCAGATTTTGAAAATAAACAAGAAATAATTTACAGCATTTACCCCACATTTATTTGCACTTGGATCGCAATACATATCTTAAGGAACAATTGGTTATACTGCACCATGTGATGTTTAAAGATAAAATGAGCTATGATGAAATATATGTAAGTAAACTGATAAGAATTGTTACATTTTAAACCTTCCGAGCGGCAGCCATTAAGAATAATAAATTTCGTTGATGAAATAAATTTTTTATGATTTTTAGTGTTTCCAACTTGAGCTTATAGCAAGCGTCACATTATTGTTTTTCTTAATAATTAATTTTGCTCTCTTTAACAATGGCTTCTTCATAGAGCTTATCAACACACATTTTTGATGAATTTTGCAACTTGAAATAATCAACACCGAGTGCCCATCACATGCTATTTAACAGAGATTTTGGAAAATGTTAACGTCCTATGTCACTATGAGATGAGATGTCTAGTTGGGAGAGTGCAATTCTTAAGACCAAAACACATTTCATTGTGTTACACACCACACGATACCATATGATTATGGCAGCGTGATGCACGGTATCGCATACGATAACACAATCATTTTGACAAGTCTTACGACATAATTAAATAAGTTTCCTAAAGCGCTGCGGCCACTAAGGCCTATTGTGCTAACCCTCTTAACTCTTTACAACAAGCCTGTCTCTGCGAAGACGTGCAACAGCTCCCGCAGTTAGCAGTCACTCAGCTCACTCTGCGGCTGGCCACTGCAGGGCATTCACATAAAACTAGTAGTGGGGTCTCATAATCCTCCAAACAAAGTCTGCAGGTGTGGTCAATGGCTCTGCATATTTTTATAAGATGCTTCTTCAGCTGACAGTTGCTGGAAAGTAAGATAGCCAGAGTTCTGACACCTAACCTGTTCAGCTTGAATCTGCCCGGTAAAGGTGAAGGCATAAAGCTCCTTGAGTGAGCGCGCCCCTCAATATTGTTCCAATACAACCTCTGCTCCGCAGATGCACAGTTTGCTATCCGCCTTTTACCCGTGCAAAGAGTAATTCTACAGACCGACTCTGGCCATATGAAAGGTGTATTGGACTCTTGCCTGCCAAGATCATCTGCCTTTTTGTTCCCAGTGTAGCCCTTATGTCCGGGTATCGAAACCAAGTTGTCTGTATTCTATATGTTCTATAAAGTTCATCTAGGCTCCTTTGGCATTCCCACACCAGCTAAGATCTAGTGATAGATCAAGCAATTGCTTTAATTGAGGCTACAGATAACAAGATCCCCATCCTAAAATTAACTTATATAAAAATATAAAATATACAGTTTTAATTAGAAAACTGATAGAGCAAAAATAATTATTATCCAACAAATCAATAAAACTACATACATCATTAAAATTTCTTGAACAACTGGCTATAGGACCATGCTGTCTATAGGTAGTCCTATGACTATGAACATAAAGTAAATTTCTATACCGTAGAGAAACACCTGCGGCATAGATGGTAAAGAAAGCAACAAGGTCAGGAGAATAACTTCTATAGCGTAAGCAATCCCGAAGAAACAATATTGAAGCAATAGTACGTTTACAAGATAGAGACTGTAAACCAAGCAGTTGACACCTGTCAGCATAGGACGGAAGACCATTCGTCCAATTTAACTTACGAAGAGCATACCAGGTAAATGCTCGTTGAATTGACTCAAGGCAGTCAGAATGTGATGTAGTGTAGGGGTTCCAAACTACAGAAGCATATTCTAGTACTGAATGAACCAACGATATATACAATGATTTCAAAGTGTGAGGGTCAGAGAAATCAGTAAAATTGCGCTTAATAAAGCCAAGCATTTTAGAAGCTTTACATGAAATATAGAAGTGAATTTGCTATCAAAATACACACCGAGATCGCAAATATTAGATGGTCAACTTATGACAATGTTATTGATCATGAAAGCAAAGCATTGAAGTGAACGCATGCGATAAAACGAAAATGCCTTACACTTATCAGGATTAAGTTCGAGGCCATTGTTTATACAACATTCAACAAGCCTATCAATATCCTCCTGAAGTCTATAACAATCTGATAACTCCTTGATGATACAATACAGCTTAAGGTCATCAGCAAAAAGCAGAACTGAGGCAAAAGAGAACATCTTGATTATATCATTAATAAAAATAATAAAAAGAAGGGGACCAAGATGACTTCAATGAGGAACACCGGATAAAGCTGCAAATACTCTGGATTCGACAGAACCAATCTTCACTCACTAAAGACGACCTATTAAGTAGGAAAGAATCAATTTTAATAAAGAACAATGAAACCCAAAAGCAATCAATTTCCTCTTAAGTATAGAAAACTCTACTCGATCAAATGCCTTAACAAAATCAGTATATATTATATCAACCTGGTAACCATCCTCAATTCCATTGATCACAAAGTTCTTAAAAATTACAAAATTGGTTGTAGTCGACCTTCCACTTACAAAGCCATGTTGTTGTGGGACAATAACCTCTTTAATGTGGAAATACAGTCTCTCTTTTACAAGACTTTCAAAGCACTTCGGGATCGGCACCAGTAATATAACCCAAAATTTTGTTTCACAAGCTGCAGGTTGTAATACCTGCAAAAGGCCTTAACACAAAATATTAAAATTACAAGTTATTCGGGTAAGCTTTGAATAAATTTAGGGTAGGTATACTTTTGTCATGCTAACTTTGTACACTTTTTCATAAAAGTTTTTTTATTTTTTCATTTTATTTTTCATACGATGTGGCCAAATCCTAGGGGACAACCCTTTAATGCGTTAGCATGGTTTTGTCCGGAAGGGAATTTAGTGAGTGGATTACCTATTGTAATTTCTTAATAAAAGCTCACGGGGTCATCTGGTCTCGAACCCGGGACCCAAGGCATGTTGCCGCTCAACGTATTGATTCAACTTCGTCTCCGGTAAAAGAAAACGCTATTATAGTATAAAGAAATCATAATTTGGGTAATTGTTAGGTTTTCAGTTGCGAAAAACTAACAAAATTTTAAAAACAATCTGTTCGTTCTTCACTTTTATAAAATAAAAGAGAACTTTTTCTACTCAAGGGTATGTATACTTTTGTCGCATACTGTATACATTGGTCTAAATACCCTTGTATGGCTTATCTGATAAATACCAAAAAGTGATCTACATAATTTGTATATACCATTGGAATTCAATCAAAACTCACCACACACATTCACTTCTCACTTAAATTCAACAAAACAAAGTTCTTAATCAGAATCTTCTCAAAAATCATGTTTCGATCTAAAAAAAAACAACAAAACTTCTCAACTAAACAGAAGCAAAAAAATCGTTACGAAATTAAAATGATGTTTCAAACATAAACCAAAGGAAAAGGCCGGAAAGTGGGAAAGAAAACGTTAAGCGGCAGTAAAATTGCGCATGCTGACGTGGTGATTTTACAACCGCAGCCTTGAAAATGTAGTTGGATTACAAAAATCTAAAAGTCGACGGCTTGACTATACTTTGAGATTTCTCAGTCTGCCCCTTTCCTCGCGTTTAAACTTAAAAAATTTTCTTTTTCAGTTTACGCTTCGCGTCAAGTCTGAATAGCACCAGTGTGCGCGGCATGCAGCCGCTTTTGTACCAGCAAGGATTTCGCAATACCGCACCGGAGCACATACAAACTTTTTCAGTAAATCGTACGTTGGCGCAATATTCTTCTGGTAATGCGAGCTTTCAGCACCGCGTACGAAAACACTAACCGATCGCAGCTAAAGAGATCGTCACTTCACTTGCGGAGCTAGAAACTTCATGAGCCAATACTCCATATAGCTGCGCGCGCACCTTTGCTGAATTATACTCCACTTGGTTTCGCATAATTGCGCGATCTTTTGATTCTTTTCGGCAAAAATTAGACGCGAAGATCGTTGCTAATTTTTCTGTCGACGCGGTTTCGTAACGTGATCTTCACGAATACTGCTTTCTTAGTAAGGCGTGGAAAGGTGGAACTATTTCGAGAGAATGGAGAAATGCTGCTTCAGTACTGGAAAATGTTGCTGGCGAAATTATGTAACCGCACTGCTTTCAAGTAGGCTTTTGTGTACTCGCTGTGTGGTTTAGATTTTGATATTAGCAAATTACGTCCAATTTAGCGGTGGGCCTTACAAACTGATCCAGAAAATATTTTAACTAAAAAACATGTCTGGCTGGCGCTGCGCACTATGCTGAGTCAGAAGCAGAACCATTGTTTTCATGACTTACTTTCTCTTTTGGCATTGTTCGCAATTTACTTATTTCCTTTCGCTATTGCTTAATTACAAACATGTGGAAACCGAAACGCTTAACCTCAGGCACAGTGCTACGGTCTCGAAAGAAAGTTATGCAACACGTGAAATGTTGTTCTTTGGATTGTCGCACTTTGTCAAGTTTTAAAGATTTTCTTATTTTTAGCAAGTTTCTGTTTGCAAATCTGTTATCAGGTGTTGCACGAACCAAAAATTTTTTATCGCACTGCTTTTTAACATTCTTTTATTGTAAAATGTGTTGGCTCCATTTGTTTAAACATTTCAGTTGAGTTTAAGTTAAGGTCAGGAACATCGTACTTTTTTTTAAATTTTTAAATAACAGACGGCGACGTCAGCTGTTATAATTTCAAATTACAACACCCAGTTTAGGCATGTATTTACCAATCGATGAAAGCTTTCATCATTGTCTAAGCATATCTCTTAAAAAAGAATTCAAAATTCATAGAGTTCTCCTTAATAGATGTGCGACTTGCTCTCAAGCTGAGAGATGGCCGGATTCAAAAATGCCCAATAAAGTCGGATTCACAATAAAAACGTCACGTTTCGTTCCGTAAATATTGTAATATTTGACAGGTACTAAAACTACAATAGCAGGACAGAGAGCATGTTAAAATCAGCTGAATCACAGCCTACTCGAGATACAAGCCCGAAAGCTGACACGAACAGCTGAGCGTTGGTGGTGTTAACAAACCGAAATTTGTTACAGTATTGAATAGGAAAAGTTTGGGGAATTCCAATATTTCGTAGTATTTCTCGTAGTATTTTTAAATTCTCAACTTGAAATTTATTTTCTGAACATGTGGTCACGATAAAAAATTTCTCAATTATAATTTTCATGTCTTTTAATGGAAAGACTCTTTCCTGTGTTCATTTTGTTAAAGTATTGAGGAATGCATCAATGACATCAGCATTTCTCTTTAGTTTTGGTTAAGGCAGTGTGCTGTTTTATATGTGTGCAAGGATTGGTTTATCTGTGATACAAAAATAAATGAAGTAATGACGACACGCTTGGTGGTAAAATGGACGAACTGTCATTTTTTCCGGGTTTGTATCTTGAGTAGACTGTGGCTGAACGATACGTAACGAGACATTTAAGGTTGTCCAACTTTTTACGTAAACATAACCTAAACATCTTGGCTTATTTATATTTTTTAACTTGGTACAGTAGTTTGTTATTTATGGATATTTTGGTGAAAAATCTGAAGTCTTCCAGCATCTTAATGACACTCATCTGATTTTTGCGAAACCGAAAAAAATCTTTTGAATAATACCTACATAGTTTTTGACGTATAATCCAAATCTGGTTCCTATTTAAAGTTTCAGGGAGACGGACTAATTTTAAGACAAGCAGAAGACCCCTTTGTGCGTCTGGAGATGTTGTTATTGTGCCAGATCTCAGCAAGAGTATTAAATGCAACTCTAGATAGCAAAATTTATTCACTTTGCCTATTTGCCGCTCTTCCAGAAACATTTTATGTTATCTCTTGGAGTCCAAGCTCATAAGTTTGGTTTTACCAGCAGTGATGTTAAGCTAGAGATCTGCAACCTTCTCTGCACAGTGCTTCGGACACTTAGACTACATGAATTTTTTTGTTGGATAGGAGACATACATCTTCGGCATAGTGCAGGCGCGTAAGATGGTCAAAGAGTTTCCATCTAATCCCTCGCGATGGGTGGTCGTCTAGGGCGCCATTAATGACGATCAGAAAAAGCAAAGGTGACAGTATGCATCCTTATCTCACTCCATTCAGCACTTGGAAGGTCTTCGATTAATTTCCCTTGTGTAGGACGTGATATTGGGCTCCTGAGTAGGACTCCTTTATGATGGAGTCCATGACTGCCCATAGATATTCGCGATCTACGCTGTAAAACCCCTTCTCAAAATCGACGAACATAAGATGTAACGGGGACCTTCATTCGGCGGATTGTCCGATGAAAATTCGAAGAGTGCGCTCGATTGTATTCTTGATTTGCATTGAGATGAGTTTAGCCATTAATTTGGAGACTGCAGTTAAAAGACAAATACCGCGCCAATTGCTACAACTCCTCAGGTCGCCTATTTTTGGGAATCTTCATAATTGCGCCTGTTTTCTATTCACTGGAATAGGTCTTGGTTTTCCAACATTCCTGGATAACGGGGACAACAACATCAGCCGCAGCAATGGGATCTGTCTTAAGTAGTTCCACTGGTATTCCATCAATCCCTGGGGCCTTACCGAGGTCCATCAACTTAATTGCGTCAGCCAACTCCAATCTTGTCGGAGTTCAGATGGTCTCCGGATCTTCGAGTCGAACGTAAAATCTATTCTGTTGTACGACTGTTCAATATGAAAAGTGGCCTGTCAAATAATATCGAAGCTCCAAGCCTTTGTCAACCGGGATCTATGGCGCATCCTTAATATACATTGGCCGGATTGTGTTCATTTATAGGCTAAATTTTGCATGGAAATTTAGCTGCGAAATTTCGTCGCTAAATATTAAGCGAAAACGCGGTATTGTGTTTTTAGCAGCTAAAAGTGTGTTTAGTTTTCACATGGAGATAGCAGTTGTTTTCGAAATCATATCTTTTAGCTTCTATTTATCTGACCAGGACTATATCTTCGTCCATATCACAATCATCACATATGTCGGTTAACAAATTTATTTGACTAAACTGCGAAACACAAAATATAAACAAAAATGTACGACAGCTGATTGTCAAAAGTAGCCACCTATAGTTCTTAACAAATAACTTTGCTGTCAAAAATTTAGCGTGAAAAAAAGGTCAGCCGCTAAATGAACACAATACCGGGCTTTACCAACGAAGACTCGCTGTTGTGGTTCCGGTGATCGATAGAGTTGGTGGGCGGTTGGGGTAAACTGGCAGTTTAGTCGGCGGCGTTTGCGCACATTGTTTACGAATCAAAGGCAGAAGGAAAAAGAATACTGGTTACTTCTTACTTAACGGAACATACTCTAAAACGCACGACGTTGGCCATGAAAACGTAAAGCGTAAGGCTACTTTGTAAGGCGCATGTCCCAGGTGATCATAAATTAAGGAAAGGAAATGTCAAATGTAGGAAGTCAAGGTCGACTCGTTCCTATGGTGAATAAGTGAGGTAAAGATGTATAACGGAAACGACTAAAGCTAAGTGGATGAAGTTTCTAAAATTCAGCTGAGTAGGATAAATAAGGCTAATATATTTAGCCTATCACAGTTTTAGTCATAATTATTTCAACGAGGTTTCGAGAGAAGTATTTATAAATTCATTTGCAGATCGTGATCTGCACCAAGCAGTGCGACTGGCTTTAAAGAACACAAACCCTGAAGTTAAGAAGCATCGTTCGCCTAAGAGAATTAACCGAAGTAGAAGATACCTGCTGTCGGGTCAATGCCTCGGAAAAGTGGAGTCAATATAAAGGCTGGTCGAGCGATAGAAGACATCGAGCCCAGGAAAGCTAAAACTGCAAACTATGGATAAAGATTTCGAAAAGGCAGTAGAATCTTCACTGGACGAAAGTCCTGAATCGACGAAGAAGCTAGAAGTTCATGAATGTGACATGAACTAACATTTTAGCAGAAGATGAGATTGTCCAACTACGACAAAAATTTAAGGACGCAGAATAATGTTTTCAAAGTCTACGTACACAACATGATTGGCTTTCGAGGTGTTACAGAGATGTACAGCTACATAACAGCCAGCTAGAGGTGAAATGTTTAAATATGCAAGCTAAGTGCGAAAAGAGAGCCAACAAAAAGCAAATTGATTGATGATAGGCGACCTTAATTGTTTGTTCGGTGGAAAAAAACTCGATCAGAGAAACAGCTGATATCTGAGGAGCAGTTGCCAGTATCCACCAAGCTCGAAAAACCCCGATTTCATAACAATACGAAAAGTATTTCCTGTCGATAACATCTGTTAGGAGTACCACAAGGTAGCCATCTAGGTCCTCTAATTATTCATCATTTTTATTAATAACATAACGAATGGCCTTTACTAATGAGCAGGGGCACTCATGGCCCCGAAGGAAATTACATATAAAAAAGTAACACGATTTCTTGAAGAAAACGTTGCGCAGAATTTTTTTGACAAATTTATTTTGATAAATTTGCTTCTTTCTGTTTAATTTAATGATAAAAAATTGCAGGCGAAGGTAATAATTTTTTAATAAAATCAAGAGTATTTGTCCAGTGCTAGTGCTTGCATTTGTCCCCCCATGACCTGATGCGGATTGCTAGCCGGCATTTCGAGTATCTACAGAATGGCTCAGGTCCGATGACCTGAGAATTCGGACCTTTTTTGCCAGGTGATCCGCCATCTCATTGTCTTCAATGCCCTAGTACCCTGCGCTAAGCCAGTTCTTTGAGTGCATTGAGACAGTTCCAGATAATTCTAGACTCAAACCAATAATTCTAGACCCAGAGCTTTGAGTGCCACCCGACAGTCAGACATTATGTATATTTTGGCACCGCGTATACCTCTGAGTAATCTCACGTGCGCAGAGTTCGATGGCGTGTATCTCTACTTGAAAGATGGTTGATGCAAGTCCTAGCTATTTGTACAGCCTTATTATAGGTCCATAGACCCCTTCCCGTCTTCCATTTTGGATCCATCCGTGTACCAAACCAGAGATCCTTTTTCAAACATCTGTCTGCTGTTGAGCCAGTAATCTCTGCTCTAATGATCAGCTCGAATTTTATATCAAAGTTGTGCCTTTTCGGCATGGCATCTGAAATTGAGTCAATTACAGGATAATCCTTGAATTCTTCAAGAATTTTCCTGTGACCAGTCAGATTGCCTGCTGAGAGGAGATTGGTACCCATGCAGCCTTATCGCGCTCGAGGCAGCCTCGTTCTTAAGGTGGACGTGTAAAGGGAGGAGGTTTAATAGAGCCTCCGTTATTGCCGTTCGACATGTGCGTATGGCACCCGTGACTCCTATACATGCTGTCCTCTGCAGATTTTGTAATGCGGACTGCGCTGTGTTTTGTTCTGCTTTTATCCACCATACGAGACTTGCATGGTCACCGGGTCTTATAATTGATTCATATTCCCATATGCCAATTTTAGGCCTTAGACCCTAAGTTTTCCCAAAGAGTCTACGACAGGACCATAGGGAAATCATAGCCGTTCCTGTAACTCTATTGAGGTGAGGATTCCATGTGAATCCTTGATCTGGATTCACTCATAGATAGTTGACCTCACTTGTGAATGCTGTGTTCCTTAATGAGTAGGAGCCTCTAACCTCAGCTTCCTTCTTCTTGTAAAGGGTACAATAGTATTTTTACTAGGGTTGACTTCGAGTCGTTTCCTAGTACACCAGGACTGTACTACATTGAGAGCATTTTGCAGTCTTACAGATAAAGTTCTATACTGCTTGTCCATAATGATAATAACAAGGTTGTAGCCCTGGAATTCATAGCCAGCAACAGCTTCACATTGGACTTTCAGAAGATTATGTTAGAAAAACTTGACGACCTAACAAAGCTGTACCTTTGTCAGGTCAATTTCACTCTTTTTCCGACCGGATTGATTTTGCTAAGCTCGCATAAAATTCGTAATAAATTAACTTGATTGCTTCAGGTAAATTGTTTACAACCCAAAAAAGAGTTGAAATTGAGATAATACGCGCGTCAATTACCACATTAATAATGTAAAAATAGAACTCGTGTCAGTTTCTTTTATTTTGCCACTTATTTGATATGTTTTTGATGCATAAATTTACCTATTGCGACATCTGTTTCAGTTTTGTTATTCCCAAAATCTGCTGGAAATTTGACTTTCTTAACATACTACTGGTGTAGTGCGTTTCTAGCAAAAAAAACATACAACGCCATGCGTGAGTAAACAATGTTTTCGTGAGAGTCGTTTGAACAGCTTCTAGCCAAAAAGAAAAAAGAAATTTATAAAAAAGAGTTTGGTTTCTGCGAACCTACTGCGTAATTAGTAATCTTAGTCGTGTTAAGAATACTTTTTTGAAAACATACATATAAAGTTAAGCCAAAGAAAGTATTTTTTGGTTGTGGTGAAGTATACAACCAATGAAACCGACTGTTGTTTTGCCTAAGACTGTCGATTACTTGTTTGTTTTTGTTCTTATTCAAACTTTTTTTGAAGTATTGTTGAAAAAAGCATTTCTTGAGTATTTTAAATTTTAAAATAAATAACAAACAAAATCTACTAAAACTTAATTGGATCAGAGTCGGGTACCTGTTTTGCGTGGTGTGAAGACACAACGGCTGAGCAACATCTTGGTAAATTATTCTATGGGTGTGTGATGTAGTCTTGTTCAGAATTCCACTTTCAAATGAGTAAAACAGTTGTCAAAACGACTCACCATTTCATACCTGCCAGGTATATTTACATAACTAGTTGAAAACAAGTCTGGAAGTGATGAATGACTAGCGAGCGAGGTACATTCGCGAGCTGATCCCCCCAATTTAAATACCTTTGTTACTTTCGGCGAGCAATTATACGATGGCCAGCTGTGTGAATTATTCTCATTTCACATGCAAGGTAACTTATTCAGAAATGCATTAGATTTATTGGAAAACAAATTGCTAGAAATTCTTGGTGACATTTGGAGTTTACACGAAAAACTATTTACGTCCCATGTGTTAATAATAGGCACCTTTCACCTGTCAGGTTTGGGCTATTCAAGTCGTTGTTTATATAATTACTAGTCCCTCAAGACTGAATAGATCTTTTCAGGCTATAAATATCACAACAATCGATTAATGACATCTTCACTAGACGAGAATTGTTTAAGAATATCTAGCGGATCTTCGAGATAATTCTAGCGAAGAAGTTTTAGAAATTAGTGCCGAATTTTATTACCGATAAGATCTCGTCTTTGTTATTGAATTTGGCCATCAAATTTTGACGATTTGATATAACAATCTATTGACTAATATCTGAAAAAATCTAATGGTGAACGATTCAAAATTCTACGTAACTTTTGATTTCTAGGTTAGGTAGATGGGTGCTGCTCGACGTACTTAACCACTAGAAGTGTCCCATAGATTCATGGCAGTCCAACCATCTTGATCATCCTCTCAGCTCTCATAGCCATCTGGATCTCAGCACGGCTTACAGCTCTATGCTTTACAGCTTTCTAAGCTTCGAAAAGAAGTAATTACCCAGTAGAATGTTTTTTCTTTTCGCCAAGGCAGGACCCTCGCAGAACACATAGCGAACTGGTTCGATTTCCTCAGAATTCCTGCAGTACCGCAGAAGTTGTTGTCTTCTGGTACGGATGCCTTGATCCAGTGACCCCGTTATACTACGTTCCTGGTGTCGGTTTTGCTGCCACTACGGAGTATCCTAGTTCTTCTCTTACTGTACTCAGGCCTATATACAACATCTGTTCCGGTTAGTCCCCTAATGACAAGCTTTACTCTAGGCGTCGCTGGCAATATCTGCCTTAGAATTTATTTGGAATTTTTACATAAGTGGTGGCTCCAGATCTATCCATCACAGCATACTCCTTCGGCAATTTATCCGCTCTCTCGTTGCTATTGAATTTTTCTATGTCCTGGAACACAGGATACGGTCCCCTTGTGATATCTGAAAATCTCACCTATGCTGTTATAGCATAATTGTACTAACTTTGATTGTACCATCACAGCTTCTAGCGCCTTAATGGCCGCTGTCAGTATATATGTGGATACCCCTATCGGACTCTGTGCGCCTTTATACTAAGTAGCATAGCTGCTTGGTGAATCACTGTTAATCCTGCCTGAAAGACACTACATTTGTCTGGCAGGCTGTAAGATTCGTGCCAGTGCCATTAGCTGGAGTATACTTCCGCACTTGTTTTAGATCCATTAGTATAGATGTAGACCTCTAATGCTGCCATCACTTCATTCCAATCCCATTCCCCTCTAGAAGACAGCTTTGTACTAAAGCTCCTATTAAAGGTTATATCTGGGCCCCGGCAATCCGTGTTGATCTTGTTATTGATTCAGTCTAATTTCAGCAGTATGCTAGAATGCCCGTTCACCCTCTCCTTCAAGCACCCTACAGCCTTCACTCTCATTGCGCTTGTCGCTGCAATACTTCTACATTTCAGGTCAAGCCTGACCTCCAAAGTCGCTGTGTGGACGTGGTACCCAGACACCCAGTTATTCCCAGACCGGCCGCGTTTTGTACTAGCGATAATTTCTCTAGCTTACAACTCTTATCCAGGACTGACCGATAGACTAGTGAGCTATAGCAAAGAATCGGTCAGACTATAGTGGTGTACGACTTGGGTTTGAGTCACCATTTAACCCCAAAGTTCCTCTTACACGCTTAGAAGGCTAATGTCATACGTGCGCTGTATCATGCGCACCCAAACGGACGCACGGGATGACACTATGACAGTATTTTACTACCGCTTGCATAGGACAGGCAGGTGACTGATAAACGGGTTCCCTCAGTTGTGACATCAAAACTTGCTAATTGGAGTGTTTTCCTTGCTAGATAGCATTCATCACTTAAACCAATCAACCAACACTTCGATGGAGATGAAGGAGAAGTTGTTCTTTTCCGCTTTAAAATATTTTCCACTACCTATTCTATGAATTACGCGATAGTCCAAGCCGGCATCTTTCTTGGATACCTTTCCATAGTCACTTTCTTTTTCGAACAAAGATTTACCTCTTTGGCAAGTAGTGGTCTTCATTCGTAAGGAATTTCAGCTAAGAATATTCAGAATACGCTATAGAGAGTGATTCTTAGTTATGGAGCTTGGCCCAGCTCTTAGGGCAACGTCAATTCGTCAATAGGGCAACATCAATTCGTCCTAATAACATGGATTTTCCAATATCCTGGAACCCTCTTAAAAGTATAACATCCCATCCCTTTAAATCCCCGGATACAGATGTCATATATCCTGCACTCTTACATGAGGTCCACAGAATGCTTGCTGCTGCGGCTTGTAGGCTTTTCAGAGCTTTAATCGCACTTCTTGTGGAGATCAGTTAAACTACTCTATGTTTCTAATCCAGGCCAGGCTGTTGCTAAACGCTTATTTCTTCTGAAAACGATGGATAAAGTTATCGATATCGCTATTAGGCCGAAATATCTTAACCATTTTCCAAGTTAACATACTTACCCAAGCAAGACGATCATTGCTTACAACACTTCTCGACCTAACATTCAGATTAGAAGGAGCTGTCTTCAAGCGTTTGATAACTCATCCGGTGAGGTCACAAGCATTGAGAGGTCGGAATCTAAACCAGACGTTCTGTTGATGGATAGATACAATACTTAGATCATGTATACTCATTGCGAGTTTTTAGGAGAGTCGATTCGGGCCACTGCCGCCAAGGGCTCCCCTCAGGGTAGGGATTTATCGCCACTCCTGTGATACCTTGTGATTGAAGAGCTGCTCGTGTACAGCTAAATGAGAAATACTCCTTCGCATAAGGCTACACAGATGGCATATTGATTTTGTCAATTGGAGACACCGGGTAACAGTGTTATTGAGCGTCTGCAAGTAGCACTAGGCACGGCGGAAGAATAGCGCCGAGAGGTTGATCTCAAGGTCAACCCCGATAAAACGTACTAAAGACAATTGTTAAATTATTAGTTGAACCATGCTTACTATGAACTGCACTAAACTTAAGTGAACAAGTGATATACCTGGAAATAGGACTGGAAGTCAAACTATACCGGAACCTACACCTAGATAACATAACCTAAAAAGCGAGGACTTGTCGCAGAACTTACGGTTTGAAACTAAAGGAAATGTCCTTGACTTTCATAACAGTGATTAGACACGATCAGCGATGACATGGTGGCACAGAGCTCGCCTCAAAATAGTCAAAGCAAATTACAACAGATGGCCTGCCTAAGTATCACTGGAACCATGCGTACTTTACCGCCTGCAACACTTGAGAAACTATTGAAGCTCTTACCTCTTCACATTGAGGTGGAGGGTGTGACAGGTGTGTCTTCAGGTTAGAGAGAACAAGACAAAGGGCCACTCGACCGTAAGGAAAGTCCTAGACAGGGTGCCTGAGCTGAATATGGCTTCCAATGCCTGAAGCTTTTAACTATCACAGTCTCCTAGGGCGGACTCATCTGGTATCACGGGGGGAGTGGCGGATATCTTGGGCAAGCACCCTAAATTCAACGCATTAATGCCATTAGGGAGACTGGTATGTGCATAGGAGAACCTAAGGGAGAACACGGTTATCTTCTCCGACAGTCAAAAAGCGATCAAAGCAATCGGCAATGTAAGGCAGCACTAGATGAACTGTGAAAAACAAAACATATCAACTTAGTTTAGCTACCGAGGCATCGGGATTTCCCTGGTAACGAAAGGAAGTGTAACTGGCCAAACGGGGCTCTGCCATGAAACTTGTGGGCCCTGGGCGGGCGAGCGAGATTTCAACCTGTAGTGCTGAAGGCGCTATACAGAATTGGACATATAAGAAGCACAAATTCTAGTGAGAATCCTGTGTGGGACAAGCTTATTATTAAAGCTTGCTGGCGGCTGCATTACTGAGTAGAGCTTAGGGCCGGATGTGAAACTGATCACCAACTACTGTCAACTAAGACAGCACAGCACCTAGCAAAAATTTGTAAGGCGGCTGACTCCGGCTGTTTGAATGCGTCGAAGGATAAGAGCTTTGAAGTTCTTTTAAAATATAGTTTTGGCCATAGACTACGTGTTGTAAGACAATAGGCAACATTTTTCCATCGTTCTAAAATCGTATTGGAATAATTCTTTCAATTTGAATATTTGTCGCGTTAATGGAGGCTGAACACTTTCCATGAATGTGTCTATGGCTGTGTTTAAGCCCTTTTTGAAAAATTACTTTTACTTTGAGGACACTTGTGTGACATTGGCCTAAGAGTTCGTGTTCATAGTTTCGGCGTATTGTAAAAGTAAAGTTTTGAATAACCTGTTGCATATAATTTCGGTAGCACTTACAATGATATTATTTCACACAAAACAATCTCCGACGGATTAAATAAAGAAAGAAACATACTTTTGATATCAATAAAAAAAAACCAAAATTTTACAATCAAAATAGTCCGCTGTACTGCAAAAACATAAAAATATTCTTAATTATATTTTGTGCACGAAAATTTTAAATTTCACTTTTGAATTTTTTAACGATACTGTACATAATTGTATGTACGAGATAAAGATCTCTGATTACATAATTACACGATTATATTTTTGCCCATTTTCGCACTTCTAACGAAATTTTATAATCAAATGCGCACTGACATGGATTTCTATCTCTTGATGCTCTCATTATCAGCAACTAACTGATAAAAAGAAATTGTGCGTGCTTAGTTGCAACAACATATCATGGAAGAAAATTTTGAAGTGCGAATACGGAAACTCGTCATATTTTCATTGTAAATTTTTGGTCACATGAAATTATCAATGAATATTTGCGTTTTGCGGGTGATAAATTTTTGTTATAATTATAGACAATAGAAGAATTTTTATTAGATTGCTCATGTCCACGTGTAGAGCATTTATAGCATTTTATAATTGTGTTGTTTTTTTAGTACAGATATTGTTAAGCGGAGATTAAAGCCTGGAACAATATACCATAGAATAGATACTAATAGAAGAACAGTTCCCTTAATTTCCCTGGACAAACTTGAACGAAATAGACTGGCAATGTTCTAGCAATTTTGTATGGAAAAGTAAATGCGACAGTTAGCAAGTAGTTAGCAAAAGTAAATGCTAACTGTCAAACAGTAAATACTATGTGTCAAAAATCAGTGAGCGAGAATAAATTTTGTAATTCTCAAAAGAGAAATTTCCCTTGCTGTCGATTAATTCCTATAAGCGGACATATGTGTTGGTTAAGCAATTGACAGTTCTAAAAATTCGTTACTTTCGTATGACATTAGTTCCTAAATCTTTTTCAATTCTTTCATTAAGTGTTTTTTCCTTTCCTTCGAAATCTCTTAGTTTATATCTCTAATCTCTAATTGAATAAAAACATTCACCTGCAAAATGGATGCATAGCCAACCTTTTTACTCGGACGAAATGACATTTACAACTACATGCAAGATGACTGACAGATTTCCCATTTGGGTAATTTCCTCTCAAGGGCATTACCACTTAAATGAAAAATTGAATTAAATGCCGGGACATTTTTGCAGTTTTGTTCGAAGCTGGTCTACTATATGTATTTATACTATGACAATACGTAGCTGGCGCTGTAGCTAACATGAAAATGTCAAATTTGGAATGCGCCAACAAGAGAAGGTATTTAATTGAAGCCATAAAAAGGAGCCATCACAAGATTTTATACTAGGCCATATTACTGAAAAAAACTCACTAGCCCACGCAATAATAGATACCATGACTTTTTTAGTACCTATTATAAAATCACTTATCTACTCTTGCAACATTAGACGACACTACACAGTCTCTAGCTTCACTAGGCTTCTAGATTATGTAAGGTATAGTCGATTGAATTAATCACACATAATGAGTTCATTTTACAAAACTTTGTAGCCAAAGCCTAGGAGACAACCCTTTGATGCGTTCGTCGGAAGGGAATTAGATTTTTTAAATTCAATTTTAAAATCCCACGGGGAGACCTGGTCTCGAACCCGGGAACCACGGCATCATATAGTAGCGCTCAATACTATCCATAAATCTTATGATTTTCTTCAATTCTCCGAAGTAATCTGCAGAACTGCTATATTTTCTATCCTTTCAAATGCTGCAGCGGTCAAGTCATGTAAGTAGTAAAGGACTTTTTTTATCTTTTTCTTTTTGTACAAGTCCAAGGAATTACGTAGCTATGGAAGAAACAACAAGTTTTCAACCTAGTTGTTTTCTTCTGGCAACAGATCACGATAAAAAGGCCATGAAGGTTGCAGAGTAATGTCAGTGGTTTGGAATTCACTTTAAATTGTAGGTCCACTTGCAATCGTTGTCTCGAACCGGGTAAAGTTCTTCTCTCACCCCATGCCTCACAAGGGGTGAAGGGAAGTAGAGTGAGAGAGAACATAAATTTCACTCTTCACATCTGCATTTGGAAAGTTTTAAAGATACTCTTTAAATTCGACGGGTTAAAGCCCAGTAGCTGGTGGTCTCTCTGGCATACTCAATAGAAGTGTTTCAATCTACACGAAAACTTGCTCATATACCTAAAACAGGAGAGTTATGTGACCCTTCTAACTATACATCAATTGCACTTTCTCCGGTTTTATCTTACATTTTTGAATCTCTCATCAACACTCAGTTGATAAAATATTTAGAAAACAAAAATTTGTTAACGATTCTCAGTACGGTTTAAATGCTGTCCACTTAAGGAGACCTATTAATGGCTTTAACTGAGAGTTGGAAAGTTTTGAAGAGTCCGAAATCAGTCAATCTTGATATTTCAAAGGTTTTTAATAGAGTCTGGCATGCCGCCCTTCTAGTCAAACTTCAAGCATTTGATTTGCGCTCTCACCTCTCAAAATGTATAGATGCACAGCCCACTCTAGATACAATCCTGGAAGCTGACATGAACAGCTGAGCATTGGTGGTGTAAACAAACAGAAACTTGCCACAGTAGCCATAAGGAAAAGTTTGGGGAATTGTATTTTCTCGTTGAATTTTTCGCAATATATTAAAAGTTTTAAATTTGATTTTAGTTGAGGTTAACCTACAAATGTTCTGAACATATGATCACGATAAAAAATTTTTCTCTTATACAATTTTCATGTGTTTTAAAGGGAAAACTCTCTTGTGTTCGTTTTGTTAAAGTATTGAGCTTAAAATGCGTCAATGACATCAGCGTTTCTCTTTGATTTTGGTTATGAGAGTGTGCAGTTTTATTTATGTGTGCAAAGATTGGTTAATCTATGGAAGTAATGACGAAACGTTTGGTGGCGAAATGGTCAAACTGTCATGTTTTCCGGGCTTGTGTCTGGAGTAGTCTATGATAAATGGAATTACATCTAATGACTATGAAATAAATGCCGATATACCTCAGGGTTCAATTCTTTCACTAATCTTATTTCTTCTTTTAATTAATGAGCTTTTATGTCTCACTCTTAATACTGTTCATAGTTTAGCTGACGACACTGTTTAATTTCCCTTAAAGAATACACTCTTAGAGCATTCACTCTTAGGCGCATTACCGGAATGTATCTTTTATCGTTATTTCCACGGTCATCGTTCTAACGAAATTGCTAGTTTGATTAATTTTAGAAACATCACAATGCGCGATACAGGAGTTTCACCTCGATCACACTCCTATCAATTCGAATTTGGAGGTACCTTCACTTTTGGCAGTCTTTTCTAAGCTTAGCTAAGTTTACGATCTTCTGTTTTTTGCTTACATTCAAGTGAGGCGTACATCGACTTTTCCTTCATTTAACCCATTTCTCTTATCTCAAGGCTGCACTTTAACGCATCCCATGAGCACTATCATAAAAAATATTTCTCTGTCCTATCTTGTATTATATGTATTGTCTTCGGAGGTGGAGAGAGTAATAGCGTGTCGCCCTTCCATCCCCGAGGTCCCAGGTTCGAATCGCACCGGCGGTGACTTAGGGACGAAAAGGGAACCAACCAAAAAAAATGGTCTGCTACGGCTAATCCTTAAAAAAAATTCTAATGCAACAGTGTGGATTGAATGGGCACTTCAGATAGTTAATTATACAGAGAGTTATACAAGGCAACGAATGTAAATTGAAGTTTATTATTTCCGAATAATATTATTAGGGAGGGGTTTTGATAGGTTTGGGAAATTAACAGAAGCAAGTAAATTTAGTGTTCGTTTTTTTAAAGATTTGAAAATATAGCAATGCCACTAGGAAAAGCAAAACTTCATAATGTCCTGAGAGGAGCATACTCAATATTTTTCAAAAGTCACTGAGAAGTAATGTAAGTCAAATTTTAAAATAATTTAAGAACATTTTGTATAATATTTTGGGGCTTATTTCGACTTTTGATTTATTCAAAGTTTCATACCGTCTGAAAACCTTGAATGATTGCCATCCATATGTTGCGATAGTTTTAAATAAAAAATTCCAAATAGAGAAGAAAGAATTGTAATCGAAAAACAGCAATTTTTTATAAGTACTGTACACAGCTTTTGTTTGCCAACAAAGGAATGGTAATGAACTTCGTATTTATTCAGCACTCGTAGACAGATTTCTTCACCAACTTTCATTCACATTTCAAGGAATTATCGCTAAATATATGGGCATAGTAATTTTTACGTTAAACATACTCGGAAAAAAAAGAATACATTCGAATATAGAAGTGATCCATATTAATGTTCAAAAATGATAAGAACACCAAAGAAATTATCATTTAATTAAGTTGAAGGTCTTCAATGGAAATCGTATGAATTGCGCGAATATTTTAGTAACAATACAAAAAAAAAAAGAAGAATCGGTGACAGGAAGACAAGCTACGTTTACAACAAAGAACAATTAAATCAGATTTCCGTTCATTTAATTGCAAATGACGACAACTGAAACCAGTCAAAATCCGCAAAGAATGTGAAATCATAGTAATAAATTGAAAACAAAATTTCTATAAATATTTAATGAAGCATAAAAACAGAAAGTTGTTTCAGGAAGAAATCTATATGAGCGCGGGTGTAAGAGGGGCGGGGAAACGAGACAATTTTAGACAAACTCTATCGAAACTTGTAGAGAATTTTAAAAACAAAAAACAATACGTAAAAGTGCAAGGTCAGATTCCGTTAGGCCCACTTAAGATTTCAACATATCAAATCAATTCCTCAAAAGTTTTCGTCAAGGACACAGCTGCGATTGTGAGCACAATCCAAGTATGTAAAGCGATCGCAGAAAAAGTCTTCCGAAAAAAGCTAGAGAAAAAACAAACTTGATTATAATGGGGGGCCTCTGAAGGACAAGTCACAGCAGCACCAGGTATTTTCTTTTGGAGCTCCGTGCGGTAAAATATGAGTTACCCCGTCAATTGGTGTTTGTAAGTAAATGCAAACACGCGACAAAAATTAGCTCTTACTACTTTTGTCAGGTAGATACAGAGGTTAGCAGATCAGCTTTTGGATTTTTGACGAAGAAAAGTGTAATTCGATTTACTCATGTGTGGCAATATTGAAAGATGAAAAGATACCCCTACATCGAGCACAAAAGATTCCCACACATTAAAATGAATAGAATTTTATTCAGAATTACAACAAAAAAAAAAAAGAAAAAAAACGAAAAAAAAAACAAAAAGTGCAAATCATTTTGGAGTTTTCGCAGTCATCTTGGGAACATTCAAGTCGAAGACTTTTGGGTCAACCTACCCAAGTATCTTCCGACTCAGTCAATCTGAGACGATTTATGAAACAACAAAGATTATAAAACGAACAAACAGAGATCGCTTCTTACCTGTCTCATTCAGTGCGAAATGTGCTTGGCCTTTCGTCCGTAGAATAATAATAAAAGGCAATTATAATCCAAGAGTGATGTGGACGACCTTTGCAGAATAAATCTCTAATTGGAAACACGAAATCACTTTCAATTTGCTTATATATCTGTCGACTTCGAAAATTCAAAGTATTTTCAACAAGAACTGATCACAGATTGTTGACTTTTACATAGATTCGAAAAAAAAACAATTTTTTTTTTCGAAATTTATATCCTTAGAGAAAATCAAGTAGTCCTTTTACAAATTTGGTCACAAATTATCCTCAATGTGTACATTTTTTGGAACAAACGTATCCAGGCCACTATTTCTTCCTTTTTTTTATACAAACATTTTGCCACTTGGTCACTTTCATTAACACCAAGAACATTTTTGTAACAAATTTCGTTTTGGAATGGAAATTTTTCAATCTGTGTCACTTTTGCAATGTCGAAAAAAAACACATTAACCACTTGGTAATATTTTTCTCCTTTTTTTTTTGTAGGATCAATTGCACAATTTATTGCTAAACTTATGATTTAAAACTAAATCTTGTCTGGGTTTTTAGTAATTTATTTTTTTTCACTTTCTAATGAAATAATTTGTTTTTTCTTTTACTAATTTTTTATTTTTTTTCGTAAAAACAAAATATTTTAACACAAAAACGAACATTTCTTGGCTTGGCGCCGTTTAACTGGTAACTGAAATTTTCGTGGATCACAAAATTTCTTGTCGAAATTATTCACAAAAATATTTTTTTTTCGAAATTTTATTTACAATAAAATTATGCACTGGGATATTGAACAGATGATTTTCATTCGATCTATGCTATTCCTTCACCAAGTCATCACTGTCATTCGCGTTTAAAGTAATTAGCACAACGCACACGGTAAAGGTAAGATATTAAGTAGTCCATTTAGAACAGTCTGACGACGCTAGAATCCATATGCATGCATGGGTCACTCCATGATCTAATAGGATCTGCAGGCAAAGGATCGGGCGGGCATAGAACCACCATAGAAAATCGTCGATGAAAGGCAGGCAGGCAGGCAGGCAGCAGCGGCAGCAACACAAAAGTATAGTAATTTTGGCAAAAATGTTAAATTACGCACGCGTACGCGCCCTTCCGATCGTGTCGGTGAAACTACTACTGAATAACTGAATTGTGTGGATTGCGCATTTTCCTTTCTTCAGTGATCTTGCCTACCTACTGTAGCCAACTTCTTGTTTATTTTGTTTTGTCTCATGTTTCCTCTTACTATCCGCCATCCACCTTCTCTTCTGTCTCATGTTCTTTCTCACGAATTTCGAATTTGTTTTGTATTCATTTATGTCGAGTCCCACTACTCGCGATCGCCGTTTACGAAATGTGTAAGTACATTACTATTTTGAGGAGAAAAAGAGAAAGAGCCACTTACAACTATCAACAGCTTTTACTTATTTCCCCTGTTACCCCAATATTCGGACTAAGCCCGCCGCCTATTAAGCCACAGGCAATATGGGAACCAAACATAATGATCGGCTCGGCATGCATACCACCACAGCACAGTTTACCTATCCATCCATAGTGATCGCGGCTCGCTTGTGGCGATGGGCACGACGATTTCAGTCATTGGGAAAGAGAATTTCGAGACTTGTACTATATAAGTATGCTGTCGCGTACATAACCTGTAGAATGTGGACTCAGAGAAAAGTGAGAGTGTAAACATATACCCAACCGATCGAGCTATATACATATAGCCGGCATGGAACTGTGGAAGCGGCAACGGCAACCCTTTTCTTTTCGCTTCTGAACAATTCTTGCTGCTTTACCTACCAACCGATATTCACACAAATAGCTGCGGAGCAGCGGACAGCAGAACAGCGATCTGAATTTTGCTTGCCATATCCATGTGGATCGCGAACGCGACTATATCAATGATCGTGCTGAAATGGCCGGGCGGAAAACGGAACAACAAAAAATTAAGTGCTCCGCGAAGAAATGAAAAAATGAAGAAAGAAGGTAGGAGTAGGGCAGTAATGCGATCACAATACGCACACATTGATATATTGATGTTTTTATGTCGCCGCGATCGCGAAGCTTGCAATCGCGGATCACGCTTTGTGAGCGAGCGGGATGTTTTGGAAATTTCTTGTTACTTGTTAGATTCAGAATAGAACTTGACGGTGGTTGGGGGAGCACGTTATTGTTGTTTTTTTTTAATACTGTGTTGAGACATTTGCATAGTAATGGCACGAATTAAGAACTCGTCGATGGAATTTCACATTTTACTCTACGATTTTAATGGTTTATTTATTTCACGATACGCTACAGGGGGATTAGAATCGCAAAACATAGAATTAGTCATTTGGAGTTGGGCAAGCAGAAACCACCATGTGGGACGATGAGTAATTTCGGAGAAATTTTTTGTTTACTACTTTTGTTCCATTAGTTATGAGTATTAGCTCATTTTTCCAGAACTGGAGTTTATCAGCACCTTCTCAATCTCAAGGACGTCTTGATAGAAATGGAAATATTCGGAATTCTTAATTATAATTGGAGATGCCAAACGAAAACGAACGAGTAAAAGTAATTAATCTCGCGCTTGAATTGTGTTGCCACGGGTTTAAGAAATTACTAACATCGAGGAAGTATGTCCATATAAGAATTAGTACAGTCAAGTGGTAGTTTAATGAAACATTATGGGAAGGCAGAGATTTTTTTTTATCTGTTGGGTTGGTGGCACTGAATTATAACTATGGACAAATGACGGGCTGAGAGTAAAAGTGACCTATTTATAAGGTTCGGGCAAAAACGAATCGCGTGAGATTCCGGGCAAAAACAAATCGTAAAAAATTTCCGGGCAAAAACGATTTAACTACAAAAAGTAATGCCAAGTTAATGCAGTTAAGTAGTTAAGTCATTTTTGCCCTTAAATATTGGGTCCATTCATAAACGCAGATTTGCGCATCATTTGCACAATTCAGCTGAACAGAGTGTATTGCTGAATTATGCAGCTGCAGAGCAAAACTGCGTTTATGAATGGGCCCATTCTACGATTGGTTTTTGCCCGGAATCTCCCGCGATTCATTTTTGCGCGGAACATTTTCTAAGCCACTTTTGCCCGAACCTTATAAATAGGTCACTTTTACTCTCAGCCCGTCAAATAGAGCTGTCAAAATTACTAATTATACCAAGATTTCTAGGACAGACATAACACAAATAAAATAGATAGACAATCCATCCTCAGAGATTCGAATACTTAAGGGTGCAGTACACATTAATTTTCTGAAAAATGGATTTTCCAAAAACATCGAATAGTGTACAATTTGTTATATAGGCCAAATCGTTCAATAAATATATGTATAACCAAACATAATGTAGCATAACAGTAACCGAGCGCGCGCAGCTGTCCTTAAACTTTAAACGCGTTTTTCTCAAAATCATATTTTTTAACCTGATTGGCAATTTTTTGAAAAAAAAAACGGTTCATCCGATCTGGCTGAAATTTTGAGAACTTATATTGCAAATGTGTAGCTATGATATGAACTGCAATCACGAAAATCCGTTGGTATTTAACCCCTTTTTAACCCTTATTTCACTAAAAGAAAGGGGTGAAAAAATTCAAAAGTCCGCCATTTTGTTTTTTTTTCACCCAAAATACTTGTTTGTAGTTCAGACGATAGCGGCTGGTTTACATTTTAATATCCATTTTGAATTTTTTGTTTCAGACATTTCAGAGCTGAGATTTTTTGCCAACCGTTTTTTTAGATAGTTAACAGCCATATCACGGCCACACGTGGCTTAAAAATAAAAAAAAAAATTTTATATAGTTTGAGATGTTGACTTTTATATTTAAAAAAAATTCGAATAATAAAATAAATATTACTGTAAAGAAAATCTTGAAAGAAAGTGTAATAAATGTGTACTGCCACCTTAATGTAGATGGCAATAAATGGCGAGTTCAATTAAACCTTTACCTTTTCTGGCAAAATGTAATGGGAAAGGCGTCATCGCCGCTTGCATAAATAAATTGAGCATTTCTTTTAAAATTTCGTATGTTATGACCAAAACCCAAAATTCCTAAAATAATTAACGTTACCTCGTAGGTGTTGATCAACCCTTTAGTTTCCCGAGGTTTGCTTTCATTCTCCTTAAGTAAGAACCTCAGTTTTAGTTAAATTTGGAAAGTGAAAAGTAGTTTAAGGAAAGTAGTGTCTTCAGTTCAAATTAATTAATCAGTGATTTGAATAAATTCATAATTTAAAAAGGTGGGTACTCTGTAGAGGGTACTGGGCACTGTGTACTGTGTAATGGGTACTGTGTAGTGGGTACTGGGTACTGTGTAATGGGCACTGTGTAGTGGGCACTGTGTAGTTTGTAATGTGTAGTGCGTACTGTGTAGTAAGTAGTAGTTAAAGTTAGAGGTCATTACAATATTTGATTTATATTTTGATATTGATTTATATTTTGATATTGAAGTTAACTGCATTAACTTTGCATTACTTTTGTAGTTAAATCATTTTTGCCCGGAAATTTTTTACGATTCGTTTTTGCCCGGAATCTCACGCGATTATTTTTTCCGCGGAACATTTTCTAAGCCACTTTTACCCGAACCTTATAAATAGGTCACTTTTACTCTCAGCCCGTCATTTATGAGTCGGTAGTTCCTCTAATTGTAGGTTGTCGTTTCAGTATTTGTGTGTGTGTAATGATGAATCCGTAAAAGTGCTCCCCAATGGAACATGATATGTCCCGTGACATGGGGGGGGGGGGGGGGGAGGGCATGGTGTGTTTGTGCCAATAGTGCTGGTGTGCCCGCACATTGGAGGGATGTGACTTAAATGGATCGTGGTGTGTCCGCTTATTAGGTGCTCTTATTACTTATCTGTGGTATATCCAGGATTGTAGTAAATCCTGTTGATCATCTGGTATGTCCGATAAAGAAGGAATTGATTGAGTTGGTGTGTCCAGGTATCAATCCTCCAAATCACAGGATTAGGTCAGCTCTGATGGCATGTCCACTTTGCTGACCTAATGTAAGTGAGAAGAGTGAGTCCGGTATTGCGTGGTTTAGGTAATCACCGAGGAGATTTGGTGTGAATAATAAAAATTTGAAAGAACAATTTTTGGTTTAATTTCGTAGTCATCCCGATATACCTACCAAAATGGAACTGACAACTTTGTTTTTCCTTCTACAAAATATCCTTTTCACACAGAACAATCCTTAACTATACATTTCCTGTCCATCTTGAAAAATTCAGAAATAAATAAATTTTTAAAGAACCTCAAAAATTGTTTTTAAAATATTCCAAATAGCCGCCTTTTAAATAATACCATTTGTATTGTTGGTATCTCTGCAAGCACCTTCTCATACTATTAGTGTTTTTCTTCATTCATTTCATGGTAAGAGTGGAAGGAACAGAATGACAGCCAACCTGGCACAAGAATATTCGGAATAGAAGCAGGCGCAGATCCACGGAGGGTGGGGGGGGGGGGGCAATGGGTGCAATTTCCTCCTCCCCTGAGCTTCGACCGAACGTCACGAAAATCACTGTAAAAATTACTATACTTAACAGCAGCGATGAAGGGAGTCAAATGTAGACTTATTTAGTTTTAGAATAGAAGTCGATATAAATTTTTAACAGAACTGATTGCACTCATTTGGCGCTGATCTATAAGTTCCACATCAGGCTTAGACTGGAATATAGTTTTCATTTTTGGACAGAGGCCAGGCATACCGCATTGTCCGAGTTAGATAAAATTTTAAGAAAGACTATTAAACTTATTGGCGACTTCACTATCTCTGAGAACATTGACTCTCTGAAGCATCAACGGAATTTCGGTTGTCTTTCATTCTTCCATCGCGTGTTTCACTCTTCTATAGCTGTTTACACGGCCATTGTTGTAACGAAATTGCTAGCCTGATTCTTTGTAGATACATTACAACGCGCGATAGAAGAGCTTCAAGTTGCTCCCACCCCCTATACTCTATAAAGCAAATTTGGACAAATTTTGTCAAATTTCGGGGATCTCTCCTAAGCAGAACAACACACATATTGAATACTTTCCCATCTTTTGTTTTTCTACCGTTTTATGAGCCCGAAACTTCTAAAGAAGGCGTACCTACAACCGTCGTTCCTATTAACCCATTTCCCTAATTCTTGATTACTTCCCTGCTGGCACTCTCTTGAGCTTTGGCATTAAGAATTGGCAATGTGTATTTACCACCCTCCACCAAATTGTCGTGTAATTTCCGTGTACTTTCCTTGTAATTTCCGTGTACTTTCCGCGTACTTCCGTGTTATTTCCGTGTAATTTCCGTATACTATAAATATTAACTTGAAGGCAAAGAAATAGTAAAAAAAAGAAAATACAAGGAGCCTGGCGCTCGCTAAAAAAGAAATACTAATCCTCTGGGAGCGCTCCTCCAAAAATGTTCTAAACAAATGCACAACAATTTTAAACCGATTATTGACCACGTCTACTAACTGCCCCCATCATCCTCCCAGTTTTACGATTCCAACGTCCTTCCCGCAGCAATACCTTACCATACCATTTCCAGTGAAACACAAGGCTTCCGTTCCGCACCGACGATAAAGGTTGCCAGGTGCAGTTGAATGTGTCGGCCTCCGTTGCCAGGAACTATACCTAGACAAAATCGCCTCCTCAATCTGGCAACGTTCTGGTGTTCTTAAGTGCACCTATGTGAAATTGTGGGTTAGTGGGCTGTTGCCCAGACTCGATTCGCATACAGTACGGATTAATTGTTGACTTAGCAAGTGTAAGAATAAAGCTTATCAAGTAGTTCATCTGGTTACATGACCTTGGCCCCAGTAAAAACGATGTTCTTGTTATACACATATATTTTTATTGGATGCACGAGGCTATGATTTTGCAGTTTGAATGGTGTGGCGTCTGTGTAATTGAACGGATAAATATAGCTCACTCTACTAGTTATAGTTCCCATTACTCCCAAATCTACCCCAAGATGTGCACGCCATCTATTAACACCTAAGTGATCCGTACGATTTACTCATACGAAGAGCTCGCGCAGTCGACGTGAAGATAGTGTACTGAATGTCGTGTGCGGCGGTCGATTTATTACGAAAGCGTTTATCACCTCAGTGCTAGGTTTCCTAGTAGAGAGACGACTGAAACGCTCTCGTGCTGTATCCACCAATTCGTTTAATTCCGTGGTGTGCGGGTGCATCAGTGTGTTCCCAAAAGCATTAATGATATCTCCAAAAAAAGTTGTCTTGTATCGGCCGTAACACCTCAAGCATTACTGAACAACGAACTTATTAACTCAGGGTTCAACCTGATCGAGAATTCCCCGTACCCACACTCATTCCTTCGCAAATGGAATGTTGCTCTTATTCTGCCCTATGTCGTAATCGTAGAGATTAGATCCTGGGACCAGTCATGCGGATATGGTGGACAGACTGAGAGCAGATAGTAGTGCTCCTCTGCGCCGCAACCCCCCCCCCCCCCTAAAACTTACCAACAGCTGCGAAATTAAGTTCTTCAGCAAACCATCTCCCCCCAAGAAGGCGATCTTCGCTTGTAGAAGTTTCGCAAAACCTGCTTCGAAGCACTCTGATTTCAACAGATCCACGATGGACGAGGTAATCAAGTAATTGACAACGACTGCACGTCCTTTAAGCGAAAGTATTCGTCCTTTGTACGCCGAGGGGAGAATCTGATCGATTTCACCACTTTCCACACCATAGGTCTTGGCTTTTGGTAAGGTTAACCCTAGCGCCCGCCAGTCGCTACGGTAATATAAGTGGGCTTATATTAGTGTATGGTAAGTGAACTGAATACTACCTCAACGATCGACGAAGATTTACCAACAGCGGCTCCAGTGAAAGGTCATAAAGCACACCTGACAAGGGACATCCTTGCCTGATACCCCGACGAAACGGGATAGGAGACAATATATACCCATGATGCTTTATGAGAATTACTGAATCTCTATACAGACCACTGACGATCTGAATCCACTTGGACGGAAACCCAAAAACATTGAGAACGCCCAGCAGATACTCGTGCGAGACTCTATCAAACGCCTTTTTTTGATCTAAAGAGATCATGGCCAATTTGCGAACTAGTTTTTTCATGGTAGGCGAAAATATGCTATGCAATGGCAATGTTGTCGTAGACACTACGACCTGGAACGCAGTAGGACTGTGACGAGTGTATTACTGAGGCAATCACTGAGCAAAGTTGAGTTCCCAGTATTTTGCAAACTATACCACAGAGTAACTGGCCTCCAGTTTCCCATCCTCTGAAGATCTCCCTTCTTAACTATTAGACGCCTAACAGAAAAAACTATGTAATAAGTTGGAATTCCCTTATCTCTGTTTAGAAAAAGTAATAATCTCGGAGATGGCAATCTACAGGCTTATTTTTCGTTTTTGTTGCACCCTGATTCAATGTTGAAAATGACATTTTAATGAATTTAATTTTCTTTGAGTATTACAATATTGAAAATATTACTAATATTAAATAAATATAGTATCACGTTTGGCGTGATAAAAAAATGAAAAAAGAAGTCTTAAATGAACTGAATTGTGTAGAAGTACTGAAGGAGGCTGAGACATTATTTCCGGCTACAATAAAAGCTATTCGAATGTGCGAACATGTGTTGAGGCGGCTAAAAAACAAATTTCTTCTTTTTAAATTCCATAACATAACACGATTTCATTCCCCAACTCCTTTGCATATTTACTTCAGCCATAGAATTAATGAGAGAATGAAACATCACCAGAAACTGTCATTTAAAAATAAGGGAACAGACCTAATGTGTACCAGATAAATTTTTTTGCCAAGTTCGTGGACGAGGGGAAGCTGTGACATCAACAAAATTAGTGCCATTTTTCGAGCCCAAGAAATTTAGGGAATAGAAAATTGGCAATTTCGTGCATAATGAGTTTTCTCAACATTGCGTAAGGAACAGCCCTATTATTATTATAGTGCTTAGCCTGAGCTTGGGCATTACCATGAAAAAAGATTGGAACTCTCTGATTCGGATATGTACCTACAGAATGTTGGGAAAAATTGCTGGTAGAGTAAGATATGTAACAACGAAGGATTATATGTCAACTATTCTCTCCTCCTTTATGCTTTAGATAATTTAGAGGCTACTACTGGACACGTGCAGAACAAAAATAAGTTTGACTACACTAAATCGGTATAGATAGCACTGAACGCAGTAGTATCGATTTTTAAAAGGTCTCTGAAATTCAAGGAGTATATCTGAATGTGTGTTATCACCACCCAATTGGGGGTCTAATGATCTTGGCTCAAAAATGTTTTTAGCAGCACCCCTCCTCTTCAATTAGTCTAGGAGTTTTTTTTATCACCATAGTCTTTGCGAATTCTCCTCTAAAAATAGTGTCTATTCAGATTTTTTAGAAATTTGGGCAATCTGTGAGATCCAGTCAGAATAAGGCTGCTTGTGAAGCCTTTATATTTCTGGGTTGGAGAGAAAATTGTATTTCACATCAGTTTTCCATAAAACAAAAAAACAACTCCTTCATGAAAAAGTCACAAAAATGTCAGTACTATCTAAAGGACGGCGGACATAGACGCATCTGATTAATGAAAAACGTCTTAAAAAGATTATATTCTTGCTACTTGAGAATTTAATGCCTCAATCAGGAAGATCTTATATTTTTTTGTATGCCATCACGTTTTCCGCCGTCCAATAAAATGTAGCAGTAAAAATCAAAGTATTTCCAAATCCAAGAACTCACTTAAAATTTACAACATTGCATCGGACGGTATTAAATTAAGATCTCAGGGAAACGTCTACAAGAGTCCAAGAAATGGAACTATGAAAGTGATCTTGGCTTGGAGAAAAAAACCTCCATAAAATCCAAAAGGGTCTTTTCTACCATTTTAACGACATTCTACCCTCGGAAACCCGCACAATTTGGAAATTTTAAATTTATGGGTCACAAAACTGAACACAGCCCGACTGAGATCCTATTGGCAGTGAATGGTAGACGGACGGGACTACAAGTTTTTTTCCATGTTGAGGGAAGGAAAACGGGCTGTCATTAAAAACTTCCCTTAAAAGGCAATTAAAAAGTAACTGCAGCCGACTCCCAGTGAATAGTGAGATGCTGGAAGGAATGCTTTCGGGTGAGAGCAATGTGACAAAACCAGTTACGCATGTAGGCATGGCTGCCCGGCTCGAAGAAATTTGGGAAAACTCGAAATTCGGGGTGTGCACTCTTGGGTGTAATAAATGTTTGTATTCTTTCCATTATCTCTGAGGATCGCAGGAGTTTACATTTTCAAATACAAATGCGTCTTAGAGCTCCACCTTCTTTTCTGTTGACAGAGGAAAGCAACTATGGCAGTCTAAAATATGATCAGTATCGCATAAATTATAAGATTGATATCACGGTTAGGTTCAATTTAAGTTTTTTTTTTGATTTTAAGGTAAGGTATATAAGTACCTAAAGCTCTTAAAAAATAAAAGGATGGCATTGTAATATCTTTACTCAATATTTTAGTTAAGAAAATCACTTCCTAATATTTTTAATAATCTCCTTGCAAAGGCTAAAGTAAATGTTGCACGGCAAATAGAGAGATATCACGAGGTAGTTGAGTAACAAGTAAATCACATCGAATCCTCTCAATAAATCCTTTTACAAGGATTCCAACGACAGAGGAATTTGACCTGCAGATAAGTGTGTTTGATGGCCTACTTGTTCGCCGAGTAGATTTAGTGGAATATGACGTTGACTGATCCTGCTGAACCGTCCAGAGTCCGTTTCTAAAGCCTTTTATCCACCGAACGCGCCTTTTGGGCAGTAAATCGCGCGATTTTAATCTTTGCTTCCCAAGAACTGAACAGACTTATTTTAAACAACGTTCCTCTGGATCACTGGATACTAAAATTTTAAGCCTATCGGTAAAAGGAGTCAAGTGAAAAGGATAACTCAAAGGAACGTCACGAAGAGCAAATCGAACGAATCTACGCTGAACAGCCCCAATGCGGTTAATGTAATTAGAGTAGTAGTAGATGGCTAGACTGGCAAGGTTTACTCAAAAATGGGTCTAACAAAGGTACAAAAAAAACAGTTTTGTCATGTGAAATTCAACAATCTATTTCTTAATCTATCTCTTCACGAAACCTAAAGTCGCATTGGCTTTATCACTTACTCTACTTACTTTTATTTGGTTTTGTCACGGCTAGAGTAAATAAACATCCATCAAAATGACATAGCGGTTCAATTGTCAATATTCAAGAAAATGCCACTGTTAGAACACCATTTGTGTCACGGCGTCCACGTCAGAGTTGAAAAAAGCGCAATCGACATCACTAAAGATAGTACGAAATATTTTAGCATTGTAAGCATAACACAGTATTTTCGAATTTGTCGAAACAGTGTAAACATCAATGATGTAAATAATAAATAGAAGGGGTCCCATATGGCTCCCGTGAGGAACCCCTGGTGAGTTATAGGGTGTATTTCTTTAGTCATTCCGCATGATCGGAACGCACCTAATGTGTTTCCTTGTTTGTTCGGAATATGCTATTCTTAAGGTTCCGTGTTTTTTTATTATCACCGGTGAATTCAGAACGCATTATTTTTGTACCAAAGTCGTTGATGGAATAAATGGAATAAAACTTGCAAACATAAGGCTAGTATCAAAAAGGAAAGAACAAGAAAAGCATAAGTGTAAATAAATACACAGTGTGTTGTTGAATTATACCTTTTACAATCGCTTTAGCTAATAAAAAATAAACTGAAACCTCAAAAATTGGTCTTTACTTTAACCTACTTTCGCTTTCAAGTGACAGGAATATCAATATGTGTTTCCATATTGCTTCCACTCCGTTTATTCCGGTGCGTATTCTGTTCCTTCTATTCTTTCCATGGAATGAAAACAGAAATAAACCCAAAAAAAAAACAGACGAAAAGCAAGCGCTCCCTACAGAAACAAGGTTAAAGCACTTCCATAGGCATCCCTTAAGAGCGTTTTTTAGAATATTATCCAAAGTCATACCTCGGAAGCTCTATGGAAGATTATTCGGTGATTCATCCATAAAGTTGAAAAAGATACTGAAAATCCTGGTGCTGTACAACTACGCATGGCTCATTATTCATCATAAGTCTTCGAAAAGTGGTAAGTTTGCTTGAGTGAAGTGCAAGTAATTTAAATGTCCACAAAAGCAGGTAACAACAGGTAAGTTTTTTTAATTACCATTAGAATAAACATAATAAAACTCACTAAGAATTTATATTTCATTGCCATTGTAAGGAATGTCCGCGGAGGCAAAGTTTCACTACAGTTCTTAAGAAGCACTCTTGAAGGCCTCTTATGAAATAAAGAAAGAAAATAGAAAAAAATTCGATGATTGCTGAAAAAGCATAATTAAAGCTTTGAGAAGCCCGAGATCCTCAAATGCTTCTTACCTCATCAATAAGAATGCCTTCGAAAACGCTTCTTAAGAATAGTAGTGAAGCGCTTGCCTCAGTGGTTCGAAATACACTTTAAAAATTGTGGGTCCACTTGCAATCGTAATCTCGAATCGGGTGAAGTTCTTCTCCAGCTCCATGACCCACAAGGGGTTACGGGAAATTGAGAGAGATGCTCAAGAGCAGTAGCTGGAAGCTTCAGAACAGCAGTCTTGAAGAAGTTACCGAAACGGTTAGCAATAGTTAGGGCGTCTGTACTGACAGAGTCACTCAGGCTCGTGGAAGACTGATATCCGTCGGAGTTAAGCAACAAGCTTCAATCTTTCAAGGGAATTACTATAAGCCACTTCTTAGCTGGAGGTAAACAGATACGCAAATAAAAGTGATTAAAATAGTTATCATTCCTCCCTGGGGAACAATACCTCCTCTAAGCTTTACTTTTCAACTTCTTCATGTGTCATAAGTTAGAATAGATGCAACAAAAGAGGCACACACTGAGTAAAGAGTAAAGAGCGTTATAAAAAGATGAAACAGGTTCATCAATATCTCGTTCACTCAAAATAATAGACTAGTTATAATTAGAAAGACAATTTTGAAAAATCAGCTCTTTTGAAATTGAAACAGTAATAGAATCTAAAATAACGTAATCAAAAGTGAAGACGTCCGTCGGTGAAGTAAGTGACAACGTGATGGAGATCACAGGTTCGAACTCCACCGACAGACGGCGACTCATGGTTGTTTTCTGCGGACAACAGCTTATGATAAAAAGGCCATGCGGGTTGCAGAGAAAATGTCAGTGGTTCGGAATCCACTTTAAATTATAGGTCCATTTGTAATCGTTGTCTCGAATCGGGTGAAGTTCCTCTCCCATCATATTGCAGAAGATACTCTGAATCTTAACGTGTTTATTGGCCCTAAAGTTTAATTTTCGCTCGAGTCGTTTAAGACACGGCTAAATAAGGTCGGAGAGTTTCACGTTTCTTACAAGACGGAGACGTTTCCAGCTGAAGTTTTGTTAGCCGTAGCCTTATTTTGAGCTTTGACGTTTTTCTGGCAAGTCACACTTGTTTCAAAATTTTTTTTTATTAGAATGGTACGCGGAAAAAAGTATCCAACATATATAATATAAAATGCACTTACCGCCACATCGATATCCCGTTCATCAAAAAAGGTAGACCAATTATAGTTCAATAAAAAATTATTATGGAAAATACACCTTTTAAAATAAAAAAGGGTAGTTACTGTGAAGCGGATATGCTGCAGACATTGCATCGAAAACAAGCGCAATTTGAAGAGCAGAATGATGAGACGTCTCGGGAAGCAAAGGAACCAAGCAGCGCCTGAACAAAGTTCCACATGGGTCAATGCTAAACATCAAATCTGGGAATCCACCGGAACCGTTCGCAATGCTGGAACACTGTATAAACCCAGACGAAGACAGGAATGGAAGTGGGTGGAATCAACACATCATCATCCGAAGAAACCCAGTTGATATTAGGCAAGTTAAAATCACTGACAGTCGCTCCTGAAGGAATGTAAGCAGCAGCAATAAATACGCTCTTATTCAGCAATTTCAGAACAATGGACATCTATTCCAATTCATGTGAATCTCAGAGTAGAGGATGTCACGACGGACAGCGCACAGAACTCCTCCTCCAACAGGGGCGTTCAATGAAGTAAGACGCCGATCTCGACGAAAGACGATGGATTTCGCGCCGAAGAGCTTAGCTTCGGCGATCATTCCACAAAACCAGGTCACAGTCAGACATAACACGTCAAAGCATAAAAGGGTCGAGCCGGTATAGAGGCTGGTCGTATCAGATCGTTGCATCGGTGGTTGATATTCAGGGGCGTTCAGGGCGCTCGTCATGTTCAATGTCTTGTTAAAAGTTGCTTTGAATAAAGAAAGAAAGACGCGTCAAAAGCAATTCTTAACATTTCCAATAGGGTGCTGGACTTTATTCCATTCCATTCATTTCAGTAAAAAGTCGCTGAATACATGAAAGCACGTGTAACCTTTTCGACATCCAATATGGCTGCCCATGCCAAGATACGTCAGATCAAAGCCTACTCTAAATACCCCGGAATCTGACACGAACAGCTGTCAGATCACAGCTTACTCTAAATACCCCGGAAGCTGACACGAACAGCTATCAGATCACAGCCTATTCTAAATACCCCGGAAGTTGATACGAACAGCTGAGCATTGGTGGTGTAAACAAACGAAAAGTTGCTACAGTACAGAATACGAAAAGCTTGGGGAATTCTACTTTTTCTTAGTATTCCTGGCAATAGTTTTAAAGTCTCAACTTGAAATGTTCTGAACGATAAAAAATTTCTCAATTACAATTTGTATGTGTTTTTATGGGAAGACTCCCTCTTGTGTTCGTTTTGTTGAAGTATTGAGATTAGAATGCGTCAATGACATCAGCATTTCTCTTCAGTTTTGGTTAAGACAGTGTGCAAAGATTGGTTTATCTGCGGTAAAAAAATAAATGAAATAATGCCGACACATTTGGTGGTAAATTGGCCGAACTGTCATGTTTTCCGGGCTTGTATCTAGAGTAGGCTGTGGTCAGATACACCAACATAACAAAAAAAATTATGACAATTGGACTTAAACAGCCTGCGAAGAACAAAATCTTTGACAACTGGACTAAGCTGATAATATACATACAGAAATCGTAGCACGAGCTGAAGACTATGACTCGCAGCTTAACCAGGTGAAGGATCGTTGTAGAAGAAGAAGAAGATTGACAAAGCTTCCGGTGCAACGGCAATATAATTGCAAGGGATTTCTCTACATTTACTGTGCTGTAAGTTCTAACTGCTCTCAATCTGTCCCAGTTGCATGTACTTAGAGTGGATTTTGCTGTATTATAATTAAAACTTAATTGACTTATTTAAGAAATTTTAAGCATAAACCAAAGCGAAAAGTTCTCTAGTCAGTTCTGCATAGGAAAATGTTAAAAAAAAGTTAATTCTGTGCAGCTCGTTTTGAACTTTCAAAAGCTGCCGCTTGACGAGCAAAACGAAAAAGCCATTAATTAACAATTTGCCCGTGTACTTCTTGGTTGTGCAGTGCCTTCTTGCAACGGAAAAGACAGAAAAGTGCCCTCGCCCCCCACTCTTCCTTCTGCGGCAGTGACTGGTTAAAGTGCTTTCAAGGACATCGCGTCTTAAAATTGCGCCACAATAAAATTTTCGACTTCATTTCCATTCCATTTCAGTGCGTTTTTGTTGCGGCGTGAGCGCTTTTTTCCGCCAATCTCTTTGTTTTGTTTTCTTCTCGAAATACGCGGATCTGCGAATTGCGCCAAGCTTTTTTTCATGGCATTTTTGTACAAAAGTTTTTGCTCGGTTTCCTCTTTCTAATAATGTGTTTCTCCCACAGCCTCGAAAATAATGCCGCTGTCAGCGAATATTTTGCAGGAAGAGAAACATTTGCCAGTACCGCTGAAACCTACAATGGCAATTATTTCTTCGCCATTTTTTTTTGCCCAGAGATTTCATTGACGATGACGAGAAGATACATTGCGCACAGCGATTAAGTTTAAGACTTTACTACCGTTTATTGATGGCAGTTGCCTTTCCCCCCGAGGCGATGATTATTATTCAACAAAGATTTGCAAAAAAAAATTTTTTTTTTCTCATTCCGAGTATGGTACAACCGCTTTACAACTTGGCGAATTGTAGGAGAAGCTGGCCCTGAGATGAAGAAATGTCTGCCAAAAAAAAGCAATTTATGTGCGGTTAAAGTCAAGGACATTTCTTTAAAAACATGAAAAATCCGTTCTCTGATCTCCATGTTGTGCTGACTACTCGAAAATACATCAATCAAATTGAACCAGTCTTGGAATTTCTACTGTCGCGCAATTTATAGAATTCGCAGCCTTGGGCGCCGTTTTGGAGAACGCTTTTGTTTTGGTCAAATTCAGGTACGCGGGTGCGTACATAATTAAGGCACCACGGCAATATACGATTCGCAGCATTAATTAACTAGGTGCTGATGTTCTCAAAAGATGTTAAGTTTTTTTTGCCTATTTCGCGATGAAAAGAGAATTTTTCGCAGTTCCAGTTCGGCCTTGCATAGTGTTATTTTCGTTAGGAAACGAATCAATTGTGGCCTTGTAATATTAACTTGTAATACAACAACATTTCCGATAAATTTTGATTTGCAAAAACTGCTCCAAATGACTTTAATTTTATTTACCTATTTACGATTTGGTTTGATTTCTGGAAGACCTTGGACCGTCTGGTTAAATAGGTGAGTGAAAGGCTGAAATATTTCCATTCAAAGTTATTAATTTCTTCAAAGTTTACGCTTACGACGGGCAACGAAGCGACCAAAGTATCATCGAAAAATCAAAATGCCAATTGCCCCGAGTATAGATACCACAGCTGGTTTATCATGTTAGATAATACTTGGTCTGCAACTTCTTTATCAATCTTCCGGTGTTTAACAAGAGATTTTAATAGTTGTAGGTCTTGATTGGTGGCCGAAGTAGATATGGGGACGTTGAGCCAAGCCTTTGCATAAATATTGAATGGAAATAGAAAAATATCGTAAATATCTTCTTTCTCTAAACCAGTTAATGGAAATTGATCCCTAAAAAGATATATTTTGACAGAATAAATGGCCTTTACCACCTATCCAGCGTTATGAATAGCGCCAGATACTCTAAAAGAAATATCTTTTTGCGGAAGACATCCTAAGAAAATTAGGCAAATTTTAATTGTTCATAAAGAAAACTTGATATTTGTTCCGAATTACTTATTTTATGACTAATATTTTTATCGTCAATGCCTACTTTGAATTTCGTTTGGTTTAGTTTAGACCACCCAGGACGGAATTTTTTAAAACTGACTGAGGACCAGTAGTTGGACCCATTTTGGAATAATTCTTTTAAGTAAATATAACGCCAAGTAAAGTATCAAAATAAATTACAGAATCAAAGTGACTAATAGACTAACAAAAGCAAGATAGAAAAGTAAAATAAGTAAATAAGTTTACACATTTAGAATATTTACGTGAATAGTAATTCTACAATGTTCATCTGATTAAATATTACTACCAAAAGAGCAGAAAAGCAGCGTACTGATAATAAAAAAACCAGATTAAATCTAAGGAAAAAAAACAAAATAAAAAAAATAAAATACAATACAAAAAATAACACCAAAATAAGAAAAGGAAAACAAATTAACTCTACACAAGCCGATCTCTTATATGTGAATTGGACAAATGAAAGTCAATACAATCAAAACTATTAAATAAGCGAGACATTGAAGTTATAGACTCATTCATTCCATAGTTGGAGCGATGATGAGGAATATAGAAAAAGTTCCGAGTTCTCAAGGAGCTAGATGGAACCGACAAGTGCAAAGCAGGCAACAATTCGGCGGAATTAATCACACCTCGCAGACAGTCAAAAGCAAAAATGATTCCAAATGATTCTAGCCTCAAGAGGCTCCAAAGAAAAAAGCAGAAGACGATCTACATACGGAAACAGACGAAGAAAATCAACTCAATCAAGGCCACGAAGGTCGCATCACACGAATCACAAATCTACGCTGGACAGCCTCAATACGATCGATATGAGTGACATCAAAAGGAGACGAAACCGGTGAAGCGTATTCCAAGATTGGTCGGACAAAAGCGCAATAAAGCAATCATCATTTGACGAAGCCCAGTGACGCATTGTCCTTACTGATAATGGCGTCAAAATGATCCTCAAAAAAAAATTTAGGATTGATGACAACTCCCAAATCTCTGTTTTCGTCAAGTCAGTTCAATGGGCTATCCCAATAGTGAAATAGTAAAGCATGGGATTTTTTTACGAGAGAATGATCTAACAGTGCACTTGTCAATATTCAAAGGAAGAAAATTAATAGAGCACCAGTTGCGGAAGCTCTCTAAGTCATAGTTTAATAGGGCACAGTCATTATAATTTCACACAACACGGAATATCTTGGGATCGTCAGGATAACAGAGGATTTACGAATGAGATATGATCAAAGATACATTGTTGATGTAAATGGTCCTAAATGGTCCTAAATGACTGCCCTGAGACACCCCAGAAGAGTTATTGAATTCGACAAAGAGTGCACCACGAATTAAAACTCGTTTACCTTTACGCCACTACCAGTAAGAAAACACTCGCGTGAGATACAGAGATTACCGGTTAGGCTTACGCTGCTTATTTCCACCGTCCGTCTCCATGTCTGTTCTGGTCTGCCTCTATTTTTGCTTCCATTTGGAGGATTGTAATGTAGCGCTTGCCTTCCGGGTCTCTTCTGAGAGTTTGTCCTATCCACTTACATATTCTGACCTTGTGTCTGGTTAATGATATTCCAAAGTCCGATATTGCTGAGAATATTTAGCATATTATTTTTAGACATTTGTTCATGAATATCTGTAGACTTTGTATCACAGCCTACTCTAGATACAAGCCCGGAAAACATGACACAGTTCGGCCATTTTAACACCAAGCTTGTCGTCATTATTTCATTAATTTTTGTACCACAAATTAACTAATCCTAGCAAACATATAAAACTGCACATTGTCTTAAACAAAATTAAAGAGATATGCTGATGTCATTGATGCATTCTAACCTCAATTCTTGAACAAAACGAACACAAGAGAGAGCCTTTCCATTAAAATACATGAAAATTGTAAATGTGAACTTTTTTATCGCAACCACAATGTTCAAGAACATTGGTAGGTTCACGTCAAGTAAATTCCGAGGCGAGACTTTAAAAATACTGCGCGAAACACTACAAAAAAGTAGAATTCCCCGAGCTTTTCCTACTTTTTACGGCAGCAAGTTTTGGTTTGCCTACACCACCAATGCTCAGCTGTTCATTTCATCTTCCGGGCTTGTATCTAGAGTAGGCAGTGATCGTTGTCTTGCTGACATTTATTTGAAGTCCGAATGTTACTGATGTGACGTTGAGATTATCTATACTCTTCTGCATGTCACTTTGGCTACTGGCTATTAATACGATGTCGTCGGCATAGTAAAGGTCTTTCAGGTGCCTTTACCCCATATTATGCCTTCAGAGTTTCTGGTAGCTAGTGCCAGTACATCGTCTAGTACTATGTTGAACAGTGTGGGTGACATTAGGCAGCCATTTTTAACCCCTGATTCGATGTTTAACTGCTCGCTATAACTACCACTGCGTAATACTACGTTTTCTTCGTCTATATATTACTCTTTTATAATGTCTATGTATTTTTTTTTGTATGTTACGTTTCCGAAGGGTAGCCCATACTGCCTCTCTATTTGTTGTGTCAAATGTTCTACAGAAGTCCACGAATCCTACAAATAGAGGTATTTGCCATTCCACTGATTACTCCGTGATAATTCTCATGGTGTTAGTTTGATCAGTGCGTCCTCCAGCCAGCTTTATTATCTCTTAGGCTATTCTGAATTTTTTCAGTTGTTCTTTTCATTGCTATGCTGGCTAATTGAGTTGAGTAGTATACCTCACCAATAGTTTTCTTGAAGGTCCCCTTTATTGGTTTATTTAAATATTATGCCTTTTTCCCAATCTCGTGGTTTCTCTAAGTATGCGTGTTATGATTTGTGCACTTTGTACTGGGTTGATCTTCAGGAGTTCCGCTGTTAGTCCATCTTTGACAGCTGGTTTTTGTATTTCTTAGGTTCCTGATTGCCTCTATGACTTCATTTACAGTTGGTTCTAGTACGCTACGTCTACGTGCTCCCTTGACCCTGTTTTTGTTAATAGGTTTCTTCCTTTTTTTGATTAGATTATTGGTTAGAATTGTTGGTTAGCTTATTGATGTTACTATAAATTGCTCTCATGTCATACGTCTTGTGGCAGTTTTCTCTGGCTATGTTGGCGCTGTGATGGGCATTACTCGAATAAATTTTCAATCAAAAAACGATTTTTTTTTAAAATCGAATAAAAGATTATTCGAATAAATTTTTATTCGATTTTCAATTTATTTTAAGTTATTCGAAAATAATTATTTGTTATTTGGTGCTCTTTAATCCAATTTCAAATAATTATTTGTTATTCGATCGTTCATTATCCGATAATCAAATAATTATTCGTTATTTGATGACTTATTCGTAAATAATTATCTGTTATTTGGTGCTTTTTATTCGAATTTCAATCTTCGATTCTTAAATAACTACTCGATAGTTCATGTCTCGTTATGAAATAATTATTTGTTGTTGGTGTCCATTAGTTCAATTTCAAATAATTATTTCTTGGTACACGCATTTCATATCACAAGGTGTCTCGTACTTAGAAAATTAAAACTGCCTTGTTATGTTTTGATGTTTACAGAAAAGATTTTAGTAAATGATACCATAAAACAAATAAGTATTCCATAAAGAGACATCAACTCTCGAATAATTACTTGATAATCGAATAACAAATAATTATTTTAAATACGAGTAAAAAGCACCAAGGACAAATAATTATTTGCAAATAACAAATAATTTTTGTAATCAAATAAATTATGATTCGATTAAATCGATTTTTAAATTTGTTTGAGCTTTTAGCTTTTATCTTAATTCGAATAAAAAATGCCCATCTCTGTGTTGGCGTAGTATCTTCCTTATGTCATGCTGCTATCTTAGCTTGCTTCGACTACGTCCGCATAGTTCTGTCTACTGAGTGTGGTGTCATCTTGTAATATTCTAGCACGGAGGGCCTTTCACTGTTAAATTAAGCCCTATGTGTGGTCGGAGATGCACGGTTTTCAGCTGTTTACTATAGGACCTTTTATTTCCTTGATTGTTCATTGATATACTGAGCATATATTGTTTCGAAATATCAAGCGCAACAACGCAATATTCACCAATGTTTTGGAGGCAGTAATGTCAACGTTCGGTTAGGAATGTTGGTGATCATGAATGAGAGAGTTAGTTTTAAGAAGTTTCTTTTTTATTAGTTTATTAGTTGTATGTTGAGAGGGCTTCGAAAACCTATTGGTACTTTCGCCCCCCCCCCCCCCCTCCTTCTTCCTAATCAAGATCAGCGTTTGTGATAAAGAAAGTGAAAAAAACCCAATGGATCGCCGATCGTTTTTTCTACAAATTGTGAAAGGTTTTTGAAAGTTCTCCAGATTAAAAGTTTTGTTTGAAATTCGATTTTATCGGAGCAAGTGTTTCTGTCAGAAATTTGCATAGCAACTTCTCATTTGTCCCCAAAAAAAACTTTAAAAGCCGAAATCTTTAGAAAAAGCACAATTCCCTCCTTTTCATTGCTTTTATATTGAAAGCCATAATTAGAGTACATAAAAGATCTTCCAAATTAGCGCAAGTTAGAATAGTTTCCTTGAAGTTGACTGGTTTTAAGGATGTGATCACTTAACTAATCAGTTAATTTTAAATACGATGAACTGCATAAGATAAAAAATAAAAGAATAAACCCTCTGCATGGAATTATATTGACAATAACTTCAAGGAAATGAGATGCTGTGCACGCGAACAAACCAAATTCTCTCTAATTAACAAAACCTTTCACAAATGACTCAACAAATATTACATCACCCATGCGACTGTTCAGATTGTGCTTCGTAAATGATCATTTGTAACTTTTATGACTGATCGTGAGCACTTAATTAGAAATTTCCTTGCATCCTGCTAAATGGCTTCAGAATGATTTTCAATTCTTTTAGGTTTTGACCTTCGATTGCCAAACAACCCAACATTCCTCTTATCATCTGCTATGTGAGTCCATTTAGGAAAGGATGCACCGAAAGAAAGTGGTGTTAATTTCTTTTCCAACAATCCTGGACTATATGTTTGCCTTTTCTGCATATGAAAGGAATACTGTTTGACCTTAGGTTAGTGAGCCTTCGCACGATCACCACTGGTGCACCCTTTGATAGACCGAAATTTGCCTTTTTGACAGTCACTTAGCATAAACATTAACAACCCTTGCTCTGTTACTTTACGACCTTTCCAAATGCTAAAAGCGAAAGAAATCATTTATCACCTCAAAGGATTTCATGCACCAATTACAGCTGTAAAGCTATTAAGGTGGCCGGGTCCGGGCCAGCACCAAGCCAGGTCGATTTGCATTTCAGTCGAATTCGTGCGCAAGAAGTGAGCTGTGTTTGCTTTTGTTTTGACAGCACAATTCCCGGCTGATTTACACTAAGGGCAATTTTATTGCTTTATGGCTGACATTTCCTCTGATTTGCAAATAATGCTGCTGTGCCCTTGGCTTAAGGCTTAAGCCTTTCTTCAAGCATTTCTCCTGGGAGCAAAAAGAAAGAATGAAGAGTACCAACAATTGAGTAGGAAAAATTGCAACGTTTTTGAATTCTTTAATTTTGAAAAAATTTATTTTTGCTTCTTCTGTGAAATAACATAAAAAATTTTATTCATCACATGGACTTGAAATGTCTAGTCCATTTTGCATAGGTTTCTAATCTTCCCGGCGATCGTTTTCCTTGGGTAACATGCAGGTTCCAACCCAGAAATTTGACCAATGCAGCTTGTCTCTTTATTTATCAATTCCACTAAGAAAAATGAGAATCGATTTCATTTTGTCGCGATGAAATCCCAAATGGATATGGTTCCAGTAGGCTTGGGTGAAGATTTCAGTCTTGAGTCATTGCTAAAGCCTGGAATACAATGCGGATATAGCGGTAGTAGCCAGCGCTGCAAATGTCAAATTTGGTATTAAAAGTTTGCAAAACTCAGCTACAGCGCAAGCTACGATTATGTTCTAGGCTGAAAGTCGGCAATGTAGATCATGAGTCATTATTCTATCTATGCACTTATAGGTGCATGCGACACGTGTAGTCCTTACTGCAGGCGATGAACGTGTTTATAGACAAAGGGTGAAGAGACGCTGATGGGGAAATAAACGCTTATCGATTCTACTTTTCGAGTTGATTTCACGTACACACTTGCATGCATTTGTGGTCTCGATGCATCACAATCGATCATCATCGATGAACTTAAACCTTAAGTTAAGGGTTTGTGTGCAAATTAGAAGTAATTTTGTTTCACTAAATAGACAAGGAAAGTGATAAAAAGTGTTTTAAAAAAATCCTATCTGTATACTTACTTCTTTTTTGACACACGCAACTGACAGCTGTAATTCAGATACACATACACAGGTATTACAGTACGTATATTACACGGTTCAACAAATTATGGGGTCATGATTTTCCCTGGGCAGCTGGTGGTCATTTCCAAAGTTAAATGCTGCGTAGAATCCGAATCCGAGGTCAGAATTCGGCAATTACGTCAGGATTTTAAGATATTTGAGGTTATGTACTCGAAAAATGGGGGTTTTGGCTACTTTTGAGGTTATGTAGAAGATGCACAAAATTTTTATTAGTGTTTTTTCTAGTTTCATAATTTAGTACTATTCTTACCCTTCAAAATAAGCTATGGAGCGGTCATCTACGATTTTTTCTTACAAAGTTACGACCACTTTAAGTCATGAATTCATGTTGCTTATAAACCTATTATAATATATCTATTTATGCAAGCTTCTGTGCTCAGAGCTTCGAATATTTGAGCTATCTACATCATACTATTTGTTAGATAGAAGATATATTTACACCGTCAGTATAGTTCAGTTCCGAAAATTATTTAAACAGTTCACATCTCATATGTCGCCGGTGCTAAATGTAACGTCACTAATGACAATCAAAAATAGCAAAGGTGACATTATGAATCCATTACATTATGCGACACCCTCACAAAGCCATATGCCACCGATTATGATGATTCTTTTTTTCTATATAGCGTACGTTCCCCTATTGTTGTTTTATTGGACGTAGACGAGGAGGTGGGGTAGCCGAAATTCATAATACGTGGACCGATTTGTACGATTCATTTTTGTTGGATAGAGTATGTTCAACGATTGTCCCCGTGTCAAAAAAGTTGAGATTGGGGTGCAGTTGGGGAAAAGGGACGGCATTTAACTTTGTAACGTGTAAACCGATTTGGAAGATTCTGTTTTTGTTGTATAGAGTATGTTCCCCGTTGAAACCATATCCAACACTTTGACATAGAGTAGAGGTGGGGTAAGGGCGTGACCTTGTAATTAGTGGTTCGAATTGGATGGTTTTTTTTCTGTCATATCGAGTATGCGGGCCCATTGGTAGCAGGAAAACAAATTTTGCACTTAGGGTGGAGTTGTGTTAAAGTGGGGTGGGATCGAAGAGGGGTATTGCCTAACATCGTACTTTACTGATTTGGATGAGACTCGATTCCGAGAACCCTTTTAATGATTCTCCTAAGACATGCTTCTCTCATTATTCTAAGTATAAGTAAGGCCGCTAAATTTTTTTATTTTTAGAACTATTCCATCTGTTCAGTTTTTATTGAAAGTTTTCTTCGCCAGTTTAGACCAAGTTGGATCAATGGTTGAGTGGCACGATCAAAACGCCATTGATGCAGATTCGAGCTCCGGTCTGCCTATGATCATATGATTGCAATAAATTTAGGAGTTAGTTAATTTCGTTAATTTAGGAGTTTCTCGAGGTAACAACGTTGAGATTTTGTTTATTTTAATGATTTTTCGGTTTTTAGAAGTAAAAACAGACGAACTTTGAATTTATGAAAATTTATTGATAAAAATCGGCGAATTTGTTGGTGTAAAATTAATTATATGAATAAAAAATACAAAATCTCGACGTTGTTACCTCGTAATTTATGTATAAAAGAAGTGTGCAAAATTTGAGAAGGATCGGATGGGTAGTTTTTGAGTTACAGTGATCACTAACTTTGACACTGACGCCTTTTGACACTGTTTTTTTGTATATACTCACGTAGAATCATCGATTCCCGAGGCACTGTATCTCTGGCAGTTTTGCTTCAATCGACCTCATCAATTTTAACTAGATACTCTTGATGAGTTGTACTATCAAATCAAAAACTATAGGTAGCTTTTTATCAACCCGCAGTCAAACTATTAAGGTGCAGGACTCTCTCTCTAGCTCTATTTCATTAAAAGACGAGGTGCCTCAAGGATCAGGTCTTGCTCCACTCCTATTCAGCCTACACATAAATGATTTACCTAACGTTACATCTGATGCATCAGTTCATCTATATGCAAATAATGTACAGATATATCTTAGTCGGCAAATTAGATTAATGGCAGACTGTGAGCAGCGGTTAAATGAGCGTTTTAATAACTTTATTAATTCCAAGAAGAAATCCAAAGGTTACCCCTCTAGCCTAAAAATTGAGAATACCTCTTCGTCTGATCCTAAGGTTATCGCCAACCTCTTTGCACACTTCTTCAGTAAATCTTTCAGCGACAATTCTCTACAACCTGACTTTAACTAATTTTCATTCTTGGACAAATGCACTCAAACGTCGTTTACGTCTTTCGACCCTGATCCCGAACTAATCGCCGCCAGTATCAACGGGCTTGAGGACGACTTCAACCCAGGTCCTGACGGCATTCCGGCCATCGTTCTGAAAAAGTGTGCCATGCATCTAATTCAACCCCTTACTTTGCTTTTCCGCCTCTCGGTCACTCAAGCGGTTTGCCCTCCTTTATGGAAAAATTCGTATATTATTCCCATCTTCAAAAAAGGTTGCAATAACGATCTTTCCAACTACAGACCCATCGCTAAATTATCATCCATACCTACACTATTCGAAAAATTGGTCTATGATTCCATGTTCTTCCCTCTCCTCTTCCTCAAAGGAAGATCTACAACCAACAACCTTACTGACTTCGTCTCCAAAACACTATGTGCCCTGGAAAACGGTAAAGATGTTGATGTTATCGCCACGGATTTTAGTAAAGCCTTCGACAAGATCTCCCGTAATGTTATCTTGTTCAAACTTGATCGTCTAGGCTTCCCCTCCCGATTAATCTCCTGGATTCAATCCTACCTCAACAACCGTCGGTACAATGTTCTTTTCAGCTCATCCATTTCTAACCGTACTGTCGCTCGTTCCGGCGTCCCCCAGGGCACCCACCACGGGCCATTTATTTTCATCCTTACAATAAATGATGTTGAATGTGTCATTAATCACTCAGAGCTGTCCATTTATGCTGATGATATGAAAATAATTAAACATATCTCCTCCACAACCGAATCTCTTCTCCTGCAAAAAAATCTTGATTCCTTCACTACATGATGCATAAAAAACTTTCTTGAACTCATCTCCAAATGCCAGTCCATCTCTTATTCCCGAAGGCGTCCAGTCCCTATCGTTACCTCTTTGCGTGACCTAGGAATAATCTGTGAACTCAATTTCCGTTCCCACATTGACAGCATAATTAACAGAGCTAACTCCGCGCTAGGGTTTGTGAAGCGCTGGTCCAGAGAGTTCTCCAATCCTTATGCTTCCAAATCTCTCTATATCTCCTTTGTTAGACCTCTCCTTGAATATGCCAGCCAGGTATGGTCACCTACACAAACAACCCACATTAACAGGATTGAATCCGTCCAGCGTAGGTTCATTCGCTTCGCTCTACGTGATCTTCCGTGGGTAGACAGATTTAACCTTCCACCTTATGAAAACCGTCTGAAACTGATAGACTTACAACCTTTAAATAAACGTTGTGATGTTTCCGACATTCTCTTCATTCATCAGCCATTAAGTGGTGCCATAGACTGCCCTTCAATCCTGTAATCTTTACCCATCTATACCAATCCCCACACCCTTAGGTCCACTCCCCTTTTCCGACTCGACCGCCATCGCACAAACTGCGGTCAAAGCGAGCCAATTACCAGGATGCTACGAAAAGTCAACGACCTTTCCTCCTTTGACTTCCATCCGAGTAAATCATCGCTTCACAAAGCCTTATATCTTGATCCCGCCCATCTTGATCGCCTTTCTTAATTCTTCTTCCTTCCAGCCCGTATCTACTTTAATTAGAGCTCATATTGTAGCTTTTACTATTTATTTATTATGTCATCATTTATTATGGCTTGTAGTATTAGTATTATGAAATAGCTTGTATTAAGCTTTAATAAATAAATAAATAAATGATCTGCAGCGAATGTTTAGGTGGCCAATATCTAATAAGCTAACTCTTAACCACTGAAAGGCCATCATATCTCTACGAAAAACTTCAGTTCGATTCGAACAAGGGTCTTCAGTTCCGATTGCCTTGATTTAACTCCCAGTTTAGGGAGCGATCTTACGTTGTCCAAGTTGTTCGTAAATGGAATTCCTTACTTCGAAATATACAGCTGATGGGATCCGGCAGAGGCAAATATTATATTCCCTTGGTCAATCGTAGATGAGTGGTTCACGTTCTTATTCTTCTTGTTCTTATTGTTTTTCTTCTATTTTTTTACTTTATTTTAATTAGCTAGTTTAGCAAATAGTTTCTTTCACTCCATATTTTTCTTTTTTTTCTTATTTTCTCTTTGTCATATCATTTTATCTTTAATTTTTGGCACACAATTTTTTTATCTCTTTAAAATCCTAAATTAGTTAGTATGCAACAAGATTGTAAATCTTCTGTACGGTACTCCAATAAATCATAACCCTATATGTGGAAGGCCGTCTTTCTAACCGAACCTAACCTAACCCTGATTATGAACCGTCCTAGACCAAACAGGTTTAAACAAAATAACGATTTTTGAAAATCATTCCATTGTAGCATTTAAACACATTTAACATTCTAGGAGACGGAGTTGGATCAATGCGTTGAGCCGCACGACCACCATGCCATGGGCCCCGGGCTCGAGACCAGATCTCCCCGTGAGCTTTTATTAAGAAATTAAAATAATCCACTCCATCTCTGGGCTGTTTTCTAGCTCGCAGCAATGCAAAAACAAGACTCAAGCTTCCTCACTCCCCTTACCCTAATTCCCTTCAGGCCTAAACCATGCTAACGCATCAAAGGGTTGTCCCCTAGGATTTGGCCACATCGTATATAAAAAAAGAAAAAACTAAATTCATTAAAATCTTTCGCTTCTAGAATTTTCATTGAGTTCTTTTCCTAGAATCCGGATCTCTGCATGACTTCATTTTTGAATTTAGTACCAATTGAATTTAACGTCTGGATTGTGTAATGCGAATGTATTAGCATTACTTGTATCAAACTTCCTGTTTATGGTAGTCTGCAAAAACGAAAGTTGCTTCAATTAGTCTTCATTTATGAGGTAAGCTACAACCGACTTTTCTTTTTCCACCGTTTAATTAGTTGTTAACGTTAATTGCTGATCATAAATCTTGGTAATAATGCGGTTATGCTAATTCTTTCATTAAAAGCGAAAAAATTCTCGGCAAGTAATTAGAAAGTGCTAATCCGGACTAATAAAATAAGAACTTGTTCTGAAGTACTTAGCTTTCTTGCATTGCACGTGAAACCGGTATGAGCGTGAATTGATTGGTGATTAGAAGCGAAAAAATCACAAAGGCTTCAATAATTATCGGATGAGTAATGAATTAAATTTTTTCGACCAATTGTGTATGGTAATTGGTCTAATCGATGGAATGGTATTTCATTAAGTAATTGTTACAATCATTCACTTAACTTTAGAAAACAAACAGTGCTGGTAATGGGAACAGTAATTACATCTTTTCAGGTGTACTTACATTCACTGTTGTGGTAGAACAGTGTTATATTTTTTGCGACTCCTACAGCCACAGCCCTATAAATATTGGTTAAGAAAATTTGTTAAAACTGTGCCCTGTTACAGTAATGGCGATTCAAAATTTCATTCTCAAAGTCTGTCTACCTTTCATATTCAGGCACTGGACAGGCACTTTTCGAGTAGGTAAGGTTTTTGTTAAAAGCTTTTGTGTTCGGCACATTCCTCAACCGTCCTAGAGCTCGAGCTCCTAGTGTACTTTTTATCGCGCCGCTATTTAGCACTTCACCTTTGCTTTTCCAGCAGCGCAAGCGCAATCAGCCAACCGCGCTTAGTTGAAGGGGCCCTGTGGCCTGTTCGAGATCGTTAAATCCACTCACCTCAAAAAACACGTTGCTCTGCACAAGTCAGCCAAAGCCAGTAAAAGTGAGCCCCGTGATTGTCGGGAAATAAAATTCTTCAAGGACTAGTAAAAGCCGTTTTCTCAGGTTATTCGACGGGTCGATCGCGACTGCGGCTTTTATTATTTTTTCTCTGACTTTGTCTTGCACACATTTGCACTGCGGCACTGTGGGAACAGATACAGAACACGTTCGATCTTAACTACCCGAGATGGTTGGCTTTTTACACATTTCTTACGTATCCCTGGACTTCGGACACTTTTTGCATTTACGGATCGCTGCAATGCATCTAGACTAGCTCGATCGTTGGCAACCTGCAGGCAGATATCTTTTTCGCTAAAAATTAGCAAAAGTTAATCGAATTATGATCAATACTAGATCAATTTCTCAAGCATGCTATGAATTTTGCAGAAATATGATGAAATCGAAGCCCGCGAGATTCCAGAACCAAACAGTGTAAGATCGCCAGGTTTAAGTATTTGCTGCTGGTGGTGGTGTCCCTAATTTGAAATCGCCAAAATTTTTTTCTATTGTTCAAAAAATTTCCCTCTGACAGGCTTATGCGAATTTGATTTAGAATTTCGCGAACAAGATAAAGGTGTACATATACACATACCGCCACGATCCATAATAGGTTTTCGTTGCGAATTTCAAAGGGAGCGAATATTTTAAAAAAGGCTCGCCAAGCAACTTTTGCCTTTTTCTTCGTTTTTTGGGTCTAACACTTTCAAGCCGTTTCGGTGAGATTCTTTCCCTTGTTTGATTTCACCAAATCAAGTTAGTATTAGTCGATTTCACAAACACATACTATGTAACGCCAATAGAATGGCAGCTTAACTAGTCATTGCGAAATTTCGCTGAATAGTGGAGAGTCGATTTTTTTTATACGCCTCAGACCAAACCTCAATTATGTTCTGCTTCGGTGAATATCCTCGACGACCCCAACTATTGTGTTAAGTTGGAAGAAAGACGAAGGCACATTTCGTCTGAGAATTTCTTTAAGAAATTTTAGTTTATTGTTGGCGGTTGGATTCATCTATCGGCCCTGGAATTATCTCGATTTTGGTAACTATTTTTGGAGATTACACGTGCTGTTGCTTGAGATTAAAACTCAAGTGGTAGAAAATTGTTTGACACCTTATTCTGCTCAGCTGGATTCGAAACCTTTCTTTATTTTATTCGTCTTGCTTTCACCTAATCGGATTTTGGGGAAGTTTTTCACACAAAAAGTTATTACCTTTTAATACTAACCAGGTGGTGCATCAGAGCAATGCATTACTATTTATTATAGGGCGAAATATATTCGAAATATATGAAATCACACTAGATATTTAAATACACACAATTACACACACATGGATCACTGGCGGATCTTCGGGGGGGTTTCGGTTTCAAACCACCCTCCATCCCATTAAGACCGCAATTTCTTTCTTGAATTAATGTTCGAAAAAGATGTCATTGGTGAAAGTATTTGATTCAAAATACGGAATGCAAACATTTTTCATTAACAACATTTTAACTTCTCACCAGAGAGGCACTTTTCCGTGCTTTTTTTAAGTAGTAGCAGGAGCCCTGCTGACCACATTCCATACCTTTTTACTCTACAAAGCGCGGAATTTTTTGAAAATCCCAAAAAAACTATACTCGTCGCTATTATTTGTTCATAGAATCCAGAAAAATAGAAGATCTTTATTGTCTTCAGAATAACCCCGCCCCCCCTTCTTCCTGATCCGCCACTGCATGTATACAAAAATCTCTCCATCACAGCACTCAAGATTTTAATATGTTCTCTAATAGATGGCAGCATGATCCATATACCTACATGTCATACATACATTATCGTTTCAGAAAAAAATAATGAGTTTTACAAGGGGATCGGTATTATCTACGTGGAGTAGCACAGGCCACACTACATAAGTACATATATATCGTCACTACGATGCAGAACTATCCTAAGTCCAGTCGTGCGCCTTTTACAGGAGAACGATTTAAAGACTTGTAATTCTTTTTTCCAAATTCAATTATTTCGCGCACGCGACATATAAAAAAACCGCTTGAGATAAAGCCACCCTGTTCAAGCCAAAACGTTCGTCATTCAACTAACTTGGGTTAGGCAGCAAAATCAAAGATTTCCCCAAAAGTGGATTTAGGATAGTTCTGCATCGTAGTAACGATATATGTCGAAACCGAAGATAGGGCTTCACAGGAGGGATTTTACTGTAATTCTTGAAGCTTCAATATAAGATAACCGGAGTTTATTTTCAATGTTCTTGCCGTGGGATCTAGATCCACTTACTTGGGTGAGTGCCATGCTAAAGGTTGGCAGATTATGCCCACAGGAAGCAGTATTATATCATGTGAAACTTTTCTGTCAATTTATTACTATGTATGCTTGGCCTATCAATCCGGAGCTCCCAGATTGGAATCCCTCCGGCGCCGACCAATGGTTGTTCTCTGCTGACAACAGATTACAATAAAAACGTCATGGGAGTTGCAAAAAAAAATGTCAGTGGTTCGGAATCTAATTTAAATTCTAGGTCAATCGTTGTTTCGAATCGGGTTTAGTTCTTCTCGCGCCCCACAAGAAGTTGCGGGAACTTGAGAGATAGGTGCAAGAAGTAGGTTCATACTCACCGCAGCAGATACCATAAGGACAGGTGCTAACCAGGATGAGGGCAACAGGAGCTCTTCGGAAATTCAAAGAAGTCTGACCTTATTATTTTCACTACGAAAAGGAAAAATCTAAACTTTAAACTAGTTGAACTCCCTAGAGAAGAACTTACTGACTCGGCCCCAGTAAAGTATTTGAGATATTCCTAGATTCAAGCCTTACCCGAAAAAGACTAGAAGAAGAAATTCAAATATCCATACATACCTTACATCAATGTGTTAGGGCGTGTGGTCTAAGGTGGAGAATCCAAAAGCACATACTGGATATATACTATGATGTTGAGACCTTTTATCTCATATACACTGGTAGTTTTGTGGGGAAAGTCATCAAAGATCACTATAAATTAACAAATGAGGGTTCAGGCGGTGGCTTGTGTGGGTGTAACAGATGCCTTTCGAACCACTCTGACATCGGCGTTAGAAGTGCTGCTGGGTATGCCGCCATTAGACTTGTATGTTGAAAAAGACGGCAGCGTCGGCAACTCTTCGCGTTGACCGAGGTGTAAATTAGCAAGGCCAAATGCAGACTATAGGCATATGTAAATCCTGGATCTTGCCAAAAATAAGAAACCGGAATTGAAAATGCCAAATCGACGGTATAAGCAAGGTAAGGGTAATTATTAGTTAACCTGAAACACTTTTAAGTGATGTTTCACTCAATGAAAACTATCTAACTGACGTCACAGTGTTCGCAGATGGATTCAAAATTAGGTAAAGTAATTGCGGTGGCACTTGACAATGAAGCGATGATCCCGTGTATGGATAGTAAAGAGTTCAATACAGTTCTGGAATGTGTCCGCAAACTCAACACGTGAGCTTCATTGAATGAGGTGAGAGTAATGCGGGTGAGGGGCTAAGCTGGGAGCTGCTACGAGGTACAAGGTCCGGAGCGGTGCTCTTCCTTAGGCCTGCAAGGCATTTGTTGAAGACATGGGCCACGAGGTAGCACTGAGAAACACTGGGACCGTCGGAAACCCATACAGACATGCTAAGATGTGCTGAGCAGAGGAGGGTCCTAAACATGAATCGGATCGAAGGGTTTTGAGAAGACTGACTCGTACCACGACAAGGAAACTTCAGGTATCATCTAAAGGAGATAATATCTGTGTGGATGACACTTGTAGGCTGTACCTGGAGGAAGCAAGAGACCTCGGTGCACGTAGTGTAACAGCGTCTTGCCTTATCAAATAGAAGGAGGAGGCTGCTGGGACACCACTGGATGGAGGCCGGGAAGTTAGTAGAGATATCTCAAAGCAAATGCTTGCTTTGACCCGGGAATCGAGGTAGTGGATAAGGGGTACTGACGGAAAGCGAACCGAATAGTACTTTGATTCAGCTTATCAGCTTATATTCAGTTTTAAGCGGCTGTTGAGGACGCTAATTGATTTACTAATGTTATCATGCCACTGGAACCTAACCTAAGGTAAATTTCTAATCTTCATCAGGATAATGTTAACTCGCACAGATTCTAAAAATCAAACAGTTCCAATGAGATTTCAAATCATTTCTTTCAAACTTTGCCTGAATAAATAAATAAATGTTTTACTTACCGTTTTCACTAATCTCCTTAAAATCCTCATGGCCAGTTTATGCCGTTTTTTCTTTTTAGACCTCATAACGTAACGTCTCAAGACACCACAAAAAATTGCAAGAATACGCCTGCTGAAAAGATAACATCAATTGTAAGCATATTGAAATATTAAACAAAAAATCTAAACTAAACAGCAAATTAGTCGACTTAGTCTCCGGTTGCACAACTAATTTAACCGCGAAGTCCACGGGATTCTCGAAGGATGGACGGGAATTAAGGATCACTCCGAAATCCTTCACCCTATCCAGCTTGCTCAAGGCACCACAGTCTTAAGTGTAGTCAAAAAGAATGGGACACCACTACGGTGCATTTATTAGCATTAAGGGGCAGACGAATATTGGAACACTAGTCATAGAAAATGTGTGTGTCGGAGTGTAAAAGGGCACAATCATCTTCGCCAGAGACGACGCGAAATATTTTGTCATCATCGGCATAACACAATATTCTGGAGCCAGTTAGAAGCAACGAGACATCGTTAATAAAAATTATGCAAAGGAGAGGGCCAATAATGCTGCCCTGAGGCACCCCGGAAGAAACAGAGATTTCTTTGGGGAGTGCTAGCGGAACAGAACGCGTTTAGTGCGACCGGACAGGTATGAGGACAACCAATCATCAGAAAAAGCTGGAAAACCGAGCAGATAAAGCTTGTAAATAAGAATCGCGTGGTCAATCCTGTCGAAGGCCTTACTATCAGTAAATATACAGTCGAGTGCTGGACTCAATCTTGCCTCTGATTGTGCAGTAACGCACAAATTCGAGCAAGTCGGTAATGGTAGACTTACCCTTGATGAAGCCATACTGAAAAGAGTCAATAAAGAGTTTGCAATAAAAACGGAGAACGTCGCTGATTAAGGCCTCGAATACTTTCGCGATCTGAATCTGCAGTTAGAGATACTAGACTTACGCCCTCCTTATGGAGGGGAATTATCACGGAGTCCTTCCAGAGAAGAGGGAAATGGCCGCAGGACAAAGATAAGTTAAACAGGAGAAACCGATGAGGAGTACCCTTTCAAAAAAAACAAACAAAGGGATACCATCGGGATCACATGAAAATCCGTCGGGTAAATTCGACAAGTATTCAGCCAACGTGGCACCGCCGAGATCTAAATCTTTAGGTTCAAGAGAAGTAAGAGGAAGCGTAGTCAAATGGGTAAAGTCTGTAAAAAAAACATCACAGTACGATTCACAGAATGAAGTAAGAAAGAAATCGGCGAAAATATTAGCCACAACATTGGGGTCGCTACTCTCTAGTTCACCTAGCCTAAGAGAGGAAGGGTAGCCATCACAGTGAAGTTTAGAGTTTATAAACCTCTAAAACTGTCGAGGACTGGAATGCATGTAATGCATGTTGGACAGAAATCTTTTGTAGGACGTCTGCAAATCAATAGAGATCTGAAAGTGGAAGTCATAGTAGACCTGGTAATCCTTGTCGCACTTACAAATAGAGGAGCAGAGATCTTTCCAGGTCTTAGGTCAGTTTAGGTCAGAGTTGTGACAAACGGGGGGAGCTGGAAAAAGAGACCGGCACGCAGTAGGTAAAACATGAATAGAGGACGTTATAAAAAGTGTGTACAGCTTTATCGATATCGTCGAACACATTTGCCCAATCATAGCCCAAGAGCCAATTGAGGACAGAGAAATCAGCCGGCTTGAAGATGAAAGAGCACTAAGAGATGGGGAAAAACTGTCAGGATGGTGGATAGACTCTGGAACTAGGTGAATCAAGGGTTGGTGGAGAAAAAATGGTCCAGCAACCTTCCTGAATGATTTCCGCCATCGTTACATTGAGCAAGACCCGCGGAGGCACACGTGTGCAGAAAGGACAGAACATGCTGAGGGGCACATAAGAAGGAGGGCAAAAGCCCTTCAGCCTTGGAGGATTCAGTCCAACTCACTGAGGGATGGTTAAAGTCGCCGAAAATTACAGCCTCGTCAGAGTTTTAGCGACAAAAACAAAATCTTCCTCTTTAAAATATTACCAAGATGGCAGTAAGTAGAAAATATAAACAAAACATGGCGCTGAAGTCATTAGACTCGTAGTATACTAGGTCAAAATATACGATCCTAAGCGATTTTGGAGGTTCGTGAACTTGAAGCGCAATTCTGATAGCTATCCATCTTCTTTGCCTTTCAGAGACAGCGAAATCAATGTGCCCTTGACGATAACAAATCTTATTTTCCGACTGCGTTTTAGGACGATACCTGTAATAATAGCTTTAAGGATTTTACCCACTTGACGAGGTTTCCACCGAAATCCCTCGAATCCAAAGACCTTTTACTTGACGAAGCTGCGATTTTGAAGAAAATTTCAACCTTGGCTGATAGTTTTTCCATTGGTTCTGACGGTATGCCCGCCTCATTCGTGAAAAGATGTGGCTTCGTTCTTGCTCCTATTCTGTGTTATTTATTTAATCTCTCGACTCATTGTGGTGTTTTCCCGAAAGCTTAGAAGATCTCCTTAATTATTGCTCTTTACAAAAAAGGTGATAAATGCGAAATTCCGAACTATAGATTAATTGCTAATCTTTGCTGTATATCCAAGATTTTTGAGGCACTTATTTGAGATGTTCTACACTTCCACTGCAAGCCGTTCTTGTCGCCGTTTCAACATGGCTTCATTAGGGGTTAATCAACTACCACCAATTTATTAGAATTGTCAAACCTTTGTATTTCTTCAATAAGCAAGTTGACTGTATTTTTACTGACTTCGGCAAAGCTTTCGATAGAATAAATCATAGAATTCTTGTTCTCAAACTCTCCCTTCTCGGGTTTTCGCGAGCTTTTGTAAATTGGATTCATTCATACTTATTTGAACGCTGGTTTATTTTTGTGGGGCTCTGTCTGATGTTATTTGCAACACTTCCGGTGTACCGCAGGGCTCCCACCTCGGGCCATTGTTATTTATAATTTATATCAATGATGTATCTACGATTCTGTCTCACTCAAATATTCTTTGTTATGCCGACAACGCTAAGATATTTCGCACTGTGTCAGACAATGCCGATTACCTACTTTTAAATTCTGACTTGGACGCCTTTCAGAATTGGTGCTTCATTAGCGACCTTCCCCTAAATATCGGCAAGTGTACATCTATGTCTTTATCACGAAAAAGATCTCCTTTTCAATTTAATTTTACTGTACTTTAACAAGTGTTACAAAGCCAAAGGACCCAGGTGTCTTGTTTAATTCAGAATTTGCTTTCGAGGATCATTTTCATATCATAGTTACCCAGGCTAATATGACTCTGGGTTTCGTGAAGAGGTGGTCAAAGGAATTTGGTGACCCCTACATTACAAATCTTTTATATTGCACTATTCTTTTATATTGCACTATTCAGTCTGGTAACCGCTCTATGCGATACATACTAACCGCATTGAAGCTGTTCAACGGAGGTTCGTTAGGTTCGCTCATCGTGGCCTTCCTTGGAATAACTCCATTATATTAACACCTTATGGTAGACTTGGACTGCTGTACTTGGATACACTTGAAAAGAGACGCCGTAACTCCAGGATCCTTCTTGCTTTCGACTGCATTCGGGGGTCCATAGACTCTTCTGTCCTACTGGCTTGTTTTAATATATCGGTTCCGGCTCGCTCCCTGAAGAATCACGACTTCCTCGCACTAATTATGGGATAAATGAGCCGATCACGTCGATGTCGCGATTTTTTAATTCTTCTTTTGATCGCATTGATTATCATCAGCACTTTGATGAAATATTCTAAATAAATAAACGGGTGACACATATATGGTATACCAAGTTGAATTGCAAAACTATGATATTGATATTACATCTCAGTACTATGGTATATTATGTTTTGAGTTGCGAAATATACCATCTGGAAATCTCAAATTTATTCCCATTTCAGTTCTTTTCAGTAGCCCGCTCAGAATTAATTTTCTGTTTAACTATAAGAAGAAGATCTATGTTACCATTTTATTCTAGCACCACTATGCAGCCACTCGTAACCATTCCAAACGCATCAATAGAACAGTTCAATTAAACTCCTATCTTTACCTTATAGTAATTTATTTAAAAAACCGCTGTTGTACTACTTGCAAACAATAAAGAAACCGCCAGCTTACATTAATGCAAGAAAATAATTCTTTTCGCAACAAGATTAATAGACTCCGAGCCGTTTGATTAAAGTTTCTTTTGAGTTTGCGCACTAAGCAGCATTTGAAAACAAATTAGGTGATAATTGTCAGCCCCGTGGGTTTTTGGACAAACTGCTTTATCGATCAATTACTGAAAATATTGCCCCTACATAACATCACTATTTTGATTACTTGTTATTCGCAAACATATCTAATTTGCATAAGCGATAATAAAATAAACGCAACAAATAATAAAAAAAGGTCCAAGAAAATAAGAAAGAAGAAGAAAAACAACCGCTCACAGTCCGAAATGAATGGCTCTGGCGTTTCTTTCACTTACTTTTGCCTGTTGTTTGGCTCACTGACCTTGAAAACTGGTGTTTCTCATAATTCTTACCTGTCAAGGTACGGATGTATGCGAGTACGCCTTTCATTGCATGGCAATTGAAAGCGAAATCACGAACCACAAGCCAGTAAGTACCCCCCCAGAGGGGAGAGAAATACGGAAAAATTGCGCAAAGCTGTTGATGGTAGATGACTGCACGATTGCACAGCCGTGGCAAAAGACCTTGTCAGCCTCGTAATTGAGTCCGTCAAACTGAAGACTTTCTTTACATGTTACTGCAACCTCGGCTTTATATTATTAAAGGTAAGATTGCCTATTCTAAAAAATGCCGTCGGCTCTTCATTTATTGTGGCAAATTCGAAATTAATAGGGCGGCTATTACAATCCAGCTGAAATTTCGTTAATTGTAAAAACGCAGGCGCAATACTTGTGAAATGAAATTTTGCTTTTAGCTGAAAGCTTGATTGGGTTGTGCAGTTCAAATTTGGTCGCGAAACATGAGCAGTCAGGCAATAATGCAACGTTTTATTGCTTTTCATTTATAAATGCAAAAGGTGATAAGGAAAATTTTCGAAAGGTGGTTTTAGAATGTTTCGCAATTGAATAGTTGTTGATGAAAAGTTCAAATAGAATACTTGACGTATTGGAGTCACACTTGGTTAATCTTATGGCCTTAGCAGAAAAGAAATTAAGAGTAGGTAAGGGTTATGGGTTAAGAGGTTGAGTGAAGGAGGTGACGATGTATGCTTCGCTTGAAAGTTTTGGGGTCATAAGATGCAGGAAAAACAGAAGATAGTAAACTGTTCCACATTCGCACAGTTCTGTTGAAGAAGAATTCCCGAAATTGGTATGTCCAAATTTAAGAGAGAGTTAATGGTGGGATCGACTTGAAGCTTTGGTATCACGCGTTGTGATGTGTCTACAAGAAATGAGGCTAGTAATTTCGTTAGAACAAGGGACGTAGATATAACGTAGAACAGCTGTTGACTAAAAATCCTTCCCTTTAAAGGTGGTTTGCGTTACTAAAACTTACTTTTTAAATTATAATCGGAGGGTTAGTCATATGATGGACACTACGACTAAGCAGGCCTTTCGATACCAGAACCCCACCACTGCTCTGCCATCCTGAGGTAGGCCAGAAGGTTTTTAGCAGGGGATGATCTAACGCCAGCCATGCTAAGCCGCGACAAAAGTACACAATGTATGCATTGTAGTTTCATCTTTTATCGACCTATTCGATGTAGATGATACCTTAGGCCATAATCTTAAGATGGGCAGCGTGTAAGCAACCTGAAGTTCGCTTTGCTATAGACGACGGTATCATATTTTTTATATGATAATGATAAATCTCAGGGGATGCCTTATAATTCTAAAGCAGACCTTGGCAGGAAAGCAGATTTTATTAAGTCTAGCATGTACTTTTCTCTACGTAAGCCCGGAAACCTTTCTCTAGTATAGCAGCTGTTAACTTATAGCCCAGTCGTCTATCACAGCTATTGCTGTCGACCAGATGCGGCTAGAATAGGGCTCGAAACCCTGACAGCGAAAGGATGAACCCTTCCTGGCGAGTTCATCAGTGATCTCGTTACCCACAATTACCGAGTGAGCAGAGCGTAATCCTGTCATGAGTAGTCAGTTGTTGAAGGATGTCAAAGCACTCGAGAATAGAGCCTTCTGGATTGCTTGGCTATCAGAGAAGATATTTATATCAGTCCCTGGTAGTCTTCTTTTTACGTTAATAAGTGTGCAGGTTTAGATGGCATAAATTTCGGCTGAACGACACTGGGCCATCCACCACAGTGCAATCGAGACAAGGGTGACCCATTTCAGGATGAGATGGTTTGTCGCAGTTTGCTGGTTCGTGGAAGAGAGTCGTGAACCTTTTGCCAAAGCGCAGTTCCTTGGTCATGTAATCGGTTACGGTGTACACATACAAATATGCCTGGAATGCGCCGAAGGATGCCCATGTGACCTTTATCACTAGTCGGCATATTAGACGTGAGATACACTCTCTAGTTCTTTTAACCCCTTGTGGGGCATAGGGCGTCTATGATACCGACTCTCCACCTGGTCCGGTTCAGCTGTGGCCACGATTTGTTGATCTGAGTACCTTTCCTCTCCACGGATCTTCTCCAGGTGTTGCGCGGCCATCCAATTTGGCATCTTTCTTGGATTCCGTGGGGATTCCAATCAAGAGCTACTGTGCAAAGTTGATTACACTTGCACGGTGCTAATTTCAGGATATCTCATGATGTGCAGGGGAGTGAGACCGATTACCACCTCTATGGCCACTGTCGTAGAGGCTAACAAGCCACTGTAGCTTATTGCATTTGGCGATTACCTTGGTTAGGACAGAATATAATTGGTTTGGCAATCATATTGTATAGCCAAAGAATCATCTTTGGGCTGAGACCCAAAGTCCTTTCGAAGAGTCTCCGACTGGCCCATAGAGCTTGTACAGCCTTATTATTAGGTGAAAGTTTCAATAAAGTAGAGTGGTGCCCTGATATTTGGCCTCATTGGAGTACTCCATGATCAAAATTGGACTAAGGTCCAAATGGAGCCTTCTGGTTAAGGGCGCAAGAACTGCCTTGGCAGGGTTAATTGTAATATTTTCTTTTGCACACCAGTCAGTAATCGTACGCAGAGTTGATCTGATTAGATCAGTTGAATTTCCCTGAGATAATAATTGCAAGATAGGTAGCAGATGGCTCGATGACCAAGCTCACTCAGCTTAGTTAGGGGGTGGTCTAAAACCAGAGCAGAAGTGATGGAACAACACGGCCCGCATTAACTGCCCTGATGCACACAGAGGTGTTACCGTGCAGAATGTGAATCCAGACTCCTCTGTAATCTTACTTGAGACAGTTATATTCTCGTAATTAATACGCTTAGACATTGTGGGGCAGGCGGTGACTGGAAATGTGTAGAAACGGATGACTTCTGAAAGAGCGCGCAGATCTAGAGATATTAAAGAAAGCAACAGTGTCATTCTAAATCCTGCCGCTTTGCTGCTCCTGTAGAGGGGGGGGGGGGGGGATAAGGAAGATTGGCGAAAGTGCGGTAAATACGGCTGATAAAATAAAAACAAATCCAAAGCTGAGTTAAGCTTGTGAAAATTGAGCGTTTAGCCATACGATCAGCTCTTTAGCCTTGTCCAGGAAAGGATTCTAGGATTCTGTTTACTGAAGAGAAAATAAATCTACAATTACCAATACTAACAGGTAAGTATTTATTAGTGAGAGAACCTGCCTTTTACAGCAATAACCTCAATAGTCCAAATGAATTAATTTTAGGGAAATTTATAACACATTTTCCTCCCGTGTTCTTTCTTTCCCCTTGGTTTGTGGATGGTTGGTGTACGCGTATCGTTGGGCGCCATTTTGTTGTGGTGCGAATACCATGCCCCCGCTATTTGTAATGTGGTTTGGGTAGCGTAGTATTGAGAGCTTGGCCAGATACGTCTATATATGCCACGAATTTAGTTTATTAGGGTGCCCTGTAGCGCCACAGATGTGAGGAACACGTCTAGCTAACCAGCTTGCCGGATCGAGAGGTATCTTGCCCCCTCTCTAGCTCACTCACCTTTAACATGTATTGCAGGCATTATGTAAGCCTTAGATTACGAGCAAAAAAGGATACTTAGCGGTAATGACAAAGAAGGGGAATAAAATTCAAAATCTAGAGGTGATTTCACCTGAGCACTAGAACATACCATACATCTGTACGAGAGTTTATATAAAAAAGAACAACATTGGGTTTAGCTTGCAGCCACACAGTTGGTAGGGTTGTTTGGTTGGTTGGCGTGTCTCATATTATCCTGGACCTACTATCAAAGTTAGGGCTGAAACATAATGCGAGCAGCACGGCAATTGTCGACGTAAAAACGCCTACAAAAGCCCCGTAAAAATACAATGACGACTACACGAGTGCGCCAACTATTATAAATAAATAAAAATTGGTTGTGCGGAATTTTTGGTTTGTTTCTGCTAGTTATTTCCCGCCAAATTAAAACGAATGACAGCCTTTTCTACGCCAACATTTGTTGATTTTCTTTCAGTCTTAACTTTTGGATTTCAACGCAAATTAACTGCTGAAGATAAGTGAGAAGTAATAATATTCTATATAGTCTTCATACTACAGAATTACTAAAGTAACGAAAGCTATTAAGGCTTAACGCATGAGGTACACGAGTAATAGTACTTTTTTCATACTGTTTCCTATCGCCTAGCCGAAATTGTATATTAAACACTTTGCCGACCAATCGGTAAAGTCTCCCCTTTCACTTTACGTTACGATTTGCGCGGTCGGCAATCTATGCAAATTAATTGACAATATGTACATAATCTAAAAGGATTGAACTTTATGCATAATCATCAGATTAGGAACTGAAAAAGGTGCCCCTCTAATTTTCTTTGCCTTCAACAAAACTGTCCAAATAGCAAAATTGCCCCAACAACATTGCAGCTGTTGGCTTTTCTTGAAACAACAGCCGGTTCGAAAACTTCAAAATCGGCATTCCGCAAAATTTACGCTTATCCAAACTAATGAACGCGAAAGGCAAAAGGTATTTTCCCCCCACGTCAAAATATATGTACTCGTAGCACATAGACGTAGGTGCACTGGGGCAATCAGGCTAGAGGCTAGACTGCGAAAATCTCCACCAATTTGGATGGAAAAGGGATTATTATCCAAGAATAAGTGAAAAATTTGTTTAGCGCATTATTGCCACATTGATTTAACCGAAACTCACATTTCTATGCGATATGAGCTGCCACCATGCCACCAACTGTGAATATTGTTTTGGATAGCTATTTTGCAATCAAAACCATTCAAAGCTCTCTCTAAAAGTTAAGACCTCTGAACCGGCAAGCCAATGGCCAAAGCGGAATCCGCACGGCTGTGTTCGGTTGATGTTGAATTTGCCGACTCCGGCTCTAATCAAGCCTTCACGTTTTCTCACAGCCCAATGCAAGCTGCAAGTTGCAACCGGTCGAAGTCGAAGTATCTTTCTATTGCACTAGTGCCCTACATCTTGCACAATCCCAGCGTCTCTTGCTGCACACTTTCCGCTATTTTTAGCTTTTCTATATTCCTCTATGTTTTTGTTTGTGTTTCCTTTCCCGTTCTCTATTTTCGTTAGACGGTGCCACGGTGGGCACGAAGACATACTAACATAGTTCTAGCGCGGCTAGAGCCAGTTGCTCCTTGGCTCGATTTTATCTTTTTCTATGATCCGTCGTGCGTCTTCTCTATGGCTCCTATAGTAATAGCAAAGAAGCAGATTACATTTTCCTCCAGCGCTTTCGATTTTTCCGTCCACGACGTTCAGATTTCGTCTTGAGAGCGTGTGTTGGTTTGGTTTGGTCTTTGGATCTTTGGTGTGCCGTCACCATCCCATTCCAGCGCAACGAAGCGGCCACGGTAATTGTACAATGTTATGCCATAACTTCATATTGTTATTTGTAGGTTAAGTGCATCGCACACATTGCACCGCGGCTGAGATAATCGCTGACTTTTGTTAACTTTTTGATTGTTCGAAAGGAAATAATGTTATATAACGTTTTCACTGGGCGTAACTATTAGATTTTTTTTTAGTGATTCGCTAATAACGAGAAAGGAATTACTCTAATTGTAATTAATTTGCATGATTATCGCTGTAAGTGGTTCGCTTTTAAATTAATTAATTCACTTATTTAATACTTTCGTTTGGAAGTCTTTTTGCAAGCGGGGCATGGAGCGTTAACTTGGCACGTTTCTACAATAATTCATTCAAGGAGTGGAGACAATTGAAAAGATGGGAAAAATATCAATAACTGCTTTTGTTTAAGACAAGACGATATACTAATCCCTGGTCAAGTTTCTGTTGTTGATCGCTAAATGGACTGAAGATAGTCAGAATGTGATGTAGTGTAGAGGTTCCAAACTACAGAAGCATATTCTAGTACTGAACGAACCAACGTTATATACAATGATTTCAGCGTGTGAGGGTCAGAGAAATCAGTAGAATTGCGCTTAATAAAGCCAAGCATTTTAGAAGCTTTGCATGAAATATAGTTAATGTGAAGATTGGAAGTGAATATGCCAACTTATGACAATGTTATTGATCATGTAAGCAAAGCAATGAGGTAAACGCATGCGATAGAACGAAAATGCCTTACACTTATGAGGATTAAGTTCAAGGCCATTGTTTATACACCATTCAACACGCCTATCAATATCCTCCTGAAGTCTATAACAATCTGATAATTCCTTGATGATACAAAACAGCTTAAGGTTGTTAGCATAAAGCAGAACTGGGGCAAAAAAGAACATCTTGATCACATCATTTATAAAAAAAAAAAGAAGGGGACCAAGATGACTTCCCTGCAGAACACCGGATGAAACTATAAATACTCTGGATTCGAAAAAACCAATCCTCACACACTGGCGACGACCCATTAAGTATTATAGGAAAAAATCAATTTTAATAAAGAAGAATGAAACCCAATTTGTATCAACCTGATAACCATCCTCAATTCCATTGATCACAAAGTTCTTTTTTTTTCTTTTTTTTTTATACGATGTGGCCGAATCCTAGGGGACAACCCTTTGATGCGTTAGTAGGTTTTGGCCGGAAGGGAATTAGTGTAAAGGAAGTGAGGAAACTAGAGTCTTGTTTTTGCATTGCTGCGTGCTAGACAGCAGCCCAGAGACGGAGTGGATTATTTTAATTTCTTAATAAAAGCTCACGGGGTCATCTGCTCTCGAACCCGGGACCCATGGCATGTTGGTCTTGCCGCTCAAAGTATTGATCCAACTCCGTCTCCAAAATTACCAAATCGGTTGTAACAAAGCCATGTTGTTGGGGGACAATAATCTCATCGAATCTGATCGAACGCTCCCTACTACTGATCTACACCCGGGAGGAACACTGAATTTATCTTTAGATAGCAGTTGTAGGGGCATCAACCATAGTCGCAATAACAGTCAATAGATGAACAGTTTTGAAATATAGGATGTTACAGCTATTTATATATTTTTTTACTCCCTCGGTGCTAATGGACCAATGCGTATGTTATACTCTTGAATGTAATGATTGTAAATATTTACTGTTGTTGTTTATAGTTTATTGTTATGGAATTTAATGACATAGGTTCGGATCCTTCCTTTATGTTAACTGAAATAGATTTTTCCATTGTCTAGTAACACACACACATATACTATCCCAAAACTTATGCTTATTTATTGGTTTACGTACTTTTGTTTTAAACTTAACCCTTATTGATTAATAAATACGATTCCTAATAGATTTCCAGTTCATCAATGTAACATATTTAACTTCCTATTAACTACTACAAAATGTCTTAAATCAGAGCATACATATCCAGAGAGAGTAACATTAAACAAATGACTGTTAAAATGACGTTTTATTTGAGCTTAAGTCGAGTTAATCCCAATGACCATTCAAAAAACGAGACATAGAATGAATAGGTTCATTAAAAGCTTAGTTAGTACGATATCCAGCGATGTAAAATGTAATTAAAAAAAATAAATAAATAAAAGTAAAAAAATACATATGCTAACAAGAGTACCCGAGTCTATATTAGAGTTCAAGAGCTTCAAAAGAACATTAGAGCGCGAGATTAGATGGAAAATGTCATCAATGCCAAGAACAGTAGAGGGCCAAAATGACTACCTTGTGGCACACCAGTTGAAGTTATGAAAATTCTTGAGGTAGAGCCACGGAGCGATACTCGATATGTCCTATCTCTTAAATAGAAATAAATCCAATCAAGAAGAACAGGAGGGAAACCCAGCCTCTTGAGTTTAAATACAATCACGGAGTGAGGGAGTTTATCAAAGGCCTTACTGAAATCCGTGTACATACTGTCTGTTTGCATGCCTCGTTGGATACAGGGACTATAAAGGAGCCCTTCCGCAATCGCTAATGGAGTGAGAAGGGCATTGAAGCAGGACTAACCGATTGCAGATACCATCATGGCCAGAGGAAAAGTCCGATTTAAGTTCTTTGATTTTTTCCACAATAAGATCCCAAAGCTCAAAGTTATCGGAAGAAATGAAGCACAATTATTTGCTATGTCGAACACGAAATTACTGGAATTCTGCATTGTACAAGGATAGCTGCTTGATTTCTTTTTCATGTTGACGAATTTAAAGAAATTACAGGAGGTCACTAAGCATATTATCGCGAACACTATAAAGGTATTCCTTATAGAGCGTAGAGGATAATGCCTTTAAGCTATCATAACAGGTCACAAATTCCAATTTAAGTTTAATACTTTAACAAACCGAATACAAGAGGGAGTATTCCTTCTAATACACAATACAAATTGATAATATGTTCAGAACATTTGTAGGTTCACGTCAAGTAAATTACAAGTTGTCAGAAATACCACGAGAAAGTAGAATTCTCCAATCTTTTCCAATTGTGTACTGTGGCAAGTTTCAGTTTGTTTACACCACCAATGCTCAGCTGTTCATTGTGACATGTTTTCCGTCCTGCAATTGTAGCTCTGACTTAATGATTAACAAAGCCGGCTTAATTGGGGTTATATTTTATCTGGTTGCTTGAATGTGTGAAATATGAGAAGTACGTGAAAGGAGTTTAGAGTGAAATATTTTGGAGCCCCAATTAAATTTACAGACAGGTAAGGATAATAGTTGATGTAATCTAAGGCAGTTGTGAGTTAACGGAAAGAACTAAGCAAGCCCAGCATTATGAAAAAGTTAAGGACACTATGAAAACTATACACAAAAATATTGATCTGATAGCAGTTCACTGGAAAGATGTCTTAGTGCACACTAACAAACTTGTAACGAACGATTTGGACGTTTTTTCCAAAGCATATTGTTTATAGTCCAAAGTGCCTCTAATTTAGCCAAAGTAATTTTCAACGACGGCTTCCTGTGCATTCTAAAAATAATGAACACCCACTACTTTCATAATTTTTAGAATTTGCAATTTACAATGCCCACGCTAGTGCAAACAAATGCTGGAAAATGCCTATTTGAAGAAGACGAATGTTGCCTCTATGGTTCAAGTACTGCGAAGAGCCAAAATTAAGCCGCAGAGTAAGCAAAAACGCCAATAAAAGACGTGCACGTGGTCCAAGCTGTATAGTAGGGGAAGAGAATGAGATGAACATTGTGTGACAAATAAGAAAACTTCAAAAATTTCCGAAAACCACCAAAAATTAGGCCCGAAAATTAAAACACTTTCATTAAATCACAAAACTCTTCAAACTTATTAAAACTGGACGTGAAGATTGAATTTATTATTAGTAATCACACTTTGTCAGAAATCTATGTTAATTTATGAGTTCCTCCTCCTGAACTGATGAAACATAACACGAAAATATTAAAAGAGATATTAGATCTCATGCAAAGCCAAGCACCTAACTCTACAAACCTTACACCTTGATCAAAAAGTATGGCATGGCCTGGAGCTATCTGGTTACAAGGTTATCGCCTACGAATTAGGGTAAAAACCCACGGGGAGATCTGGTCTCGTGCGACTCAGCGAATTGATCCAACTCCGGCTGCCCTATACTAGACGGGGTTAGGCTGAAACTGTGTAATCAGGTGAAATATCTAGGTCTGGTCCTAGATAGAAAAGTTAACTGGAACCCTAACATCCAGGAAAGAGAAGGCTACAGTAGCGTTGTACTCGTGTAAGGAGGCAATATTGAAAAGATGAGGTATGGAGCCACGCATTATGCATTGGCTCTACACAAGTGTCATACGAGCTATACTTACGTATGGGTGATTGGCTGGTGGCCGGCACTAAATATGTCAACCCATCACAAAGCAATGGATACAGTTCAGAGGATGGCAACACTGCTGATAATAGGTACCCTTAAAACCACACCTTCCAAAGCCCTGAACACTATTCTCCACCTTCTACCGTTAGATCTCTTTGATAAGCAAACCGCATCCTGAGCAGCCATAAGGCTTAACTCAATCCAGACCTGGAAACGATCCGACTTCGGTCACTCCAAAATCCTGGACCGAAGAACTGCCGGCAATATCGACTATACCACGCCCAAGACTTTCTTTGTAACTAAATTCGACTCCTTCTTTCCCACCAGATCGGAACGGGAGTAAGGTCCTCCCCAATGCGGGGAGCCAGTGCATCTCTACACTGACGGCTCCAAATTAGAAGGCAAAGTAGGTGGAGGTATCTTCTCGGAACATTTGGACCCGATATATCATTCCGCTTACCTGACTACTGCAGCGTGTTTCAGGCGGAAATCATGGCTATAATGGTAGCCGTGGACCGCCTGAATCATTTAATGCTATCTAGAGACAACATATGTACTTTCACAGATAGTCTATTAAATCCGCTATTAAATCCCCCACGTGAGTATACACCACCTCCAAAACGGTTTGAAAATGTCGCTCAGCATTAAATGACATAGATGAGCACTTGAAAGTACGGTGCCTGGACGAAGTAATATTTCGGGTAACTGTAGAGCCGCCGAACTAGCGAGAATCGGTACCACTCGTCCTTTTTCGGACATTAACTACCTGTTGGGTAAACCGCTGGACACTTGCAACCTGGAACTCTTACAGGAATCTTTCAGGATTGCACATATTAAGTGGCAGGAGGAACACACTTGCCCGATTACCCAACAAATATGGCCAAAACTTGACCCTAAACTGTCCAGAGAGCTCATCCTACTCGGACGCAAAACAATTAGCAGTACCGTAGCCGTTATTACGGGCCACTGCCTCATAGGTAGACACGCCGATAGACTGGACACACCTTCAAACGACTTCTGTAGGAGTTGCCATGACGAAGAGGAAGAGGAAACCATATTCCACCTACCCGACCATAGCCAATCCGTAGAAGCCGGTTTTTGGGCTCCCCCTTCTTTAAAGAGCTATCCGAATTAGGCTCCACTCACGTCAGAGACTTAGCTCGATTTATCAGGAGTTCCAAATGGTTCCCGACGACGGGTTAAGGCTAAATATTCTTCCCATCCCAGCCAAATTTATTTTGACTCCCCGTGAACTGGTTCCACTGGAGACAGGGAACTGGCTCGTTGCACAGGGGGAAAAGGTTCACCCTCTTCTCAGGTATTTTATGGGGTTTTAAAAAAACTAATTTTTGTAGCCTCAACTTGTAGCATCACAATGGGTGTCCTTGACCTAAGTGTGCCCTTAGGTCAACCTAACCTATGGCTTGGCTGTTTCATGAAATTATTGCGTGATACAACAATAAGGGTCACTGACCATGGGAGTGGCTGTGCGATAGCCCCGAAAGGGCCAAGCCATACTTTTCCACCAATATGTATGGTTTTTAGAGTAAGGGCTTGGAGAGTTAGGCCTTGAAGAGTTAGGGGCTTGATTCTACATGAGATCTGATAAATTTTTATGGTGAAAGTGTAATGAGCTTGTAAGGCTTGGCAACCTATTTTACATGAAATGTTTTTGGTGGTATTTTTTGAGTGTCAGCTCTTCCGTTTTTTATAACCCACTCTCTATCGTTGCCTCTTTTCCTTGTAAGATTATTATTTGCAATAAGCGATAAATAAATGTAGTGATTTTCTATTGCTTTTGTTCTTCTTAAGAGGTGATTGTGCTGATCTTACATACATGTTAAAATCATAACCATTCCTTCTGGCGTAGTCGGGTAAAAAAGGTATTTCTTGCACGCCAGCAGTTTCTTTCTTCATAGCACACTCACTTTATGTACTAAAACTAATAGCTTAGAGCATTTAGAAGTATCTACCCATAAGAAATTCTATATATAGACCTGCACCCTCTCTTTTGGCGGGTTGGAAGGTGAACGTTACAGATTTCTTAATTTTTTACTTGTTTGTGTGATTAATCCTAGCCCGCATACCAAATTTCAGCTTGCTAGAACTTCTGGAGGTACCCTAGAAGTTTTGATGATCATAAGTGAGCCAGTGACGAAATCGAAATATTTTAGGTAGTAATAAAATCTAAAGTATAAAAGCTAATGACACTTAGTGCTCTTCATTAGTCTGCTAACTACATGTTATTCTGAGAATTTTTAGTATTATCCGCACCGAAGCTATGAGGGTTCGAAAATACGACGACAACCTTCGATAAAAGGTAGGTAGTGCCCTGCTTCCTTTGGCTCGTCTTGGCCGTGCTCCCAGATAAAACATTTCTGTCTATTGCACCCAAAGAATCGATTAATGAAAAATCGATAGCAATAAAGAGATTAAACTTCCAGTTTCGAGAGAACAAAAGTAGACTAGCATGCGAGTTGGAGCAAAATAACTATCACGGTGAATGGGAAGCGAATCTTCTTGCACTGAAACTTAAAGAGTCTTCAGGTATTACGATGTCTGACAAGAAGTGAAGGGTGAGCTTAATTCGAATTTTTATCACACACATAAAATCATTTACGATCAGTTGTCAATTACGATGGATGATGATGGGTATCATCATCAATAACAAGATAATAGACAATTAATGGAAGTGCATCCTAATGTTTGTTGTGCAATTTTTAAGAGGTTCTTTACAAAAAACGTTAACATTAAATTATATTAGAGTAGGCTTACATAAGAGACCTTACACAACAAATACTTTAGAATTATTTTAACAAACAAACATACATACATAAAGGAGCCGTTGTGAACTATTGCGGGTGACTGCAGCGATTAAAAGAGCTAAAAGTCATTACTTTAAAAATTTGCTGAACCCTGAGCTGCCTTCCAAGCAGCTTTGGAAGAATCTCAGGCGATTTGGTGTTTGTGACGGGGAAGGAAATAAACCTACATGTACCTTTTGTCCGAATGAGTTGAATGCCCTGTTCCCATTACGGGGGTTGAATGAAGTTTCAGTAGATGCATTTGAACAGACTATAGGTGTGTCTGAATCCAACTTTTCTTTCCGTTGTGTGGGGTTCGATGAGTTGCATAGGGTTATACTCTCGATAAAAGCTGACGCTACTGGGCCTGATAATATTCACCCTTGTTTTTTTTTAATGATTTTGCCCTTCATACTGCGTCAACTACTGCATGTCTTCAATTATTCCTTGACCTCCTCGTCCATCCCGCGCATTTGAAAAATGGCCATTGTTTTAGCCGTTCTCAAAAAGTCATCTCCTAATGATATAAATGACTTTCGCCCGATTAGTCTTTTGTCTTTTCTATCTAAGGCTCTAGAAAGGTTGATGTGTTCGCAGATAACAGAATATCTAGACACAAATGAGCTTCTGTGTTCATGGCAGTCTGGTTTCCGGTCCCAGCACAGCTGTGAAACGGCTTTGCTCAAAGTAACACAGGGCCTCTCCCGCTTGCATGTGGAGTTCCTCAAGGCTCTATCCTGCGCCCTCTTCTATTTAGTATTTTTATTAATGATCTTCCGGGAGTGGTTAAGGATGTGAAGGTTCATATGTATGCGGATGATGTGCAGGTTTACAGTAGCAGTCCCGTCGATCGGCTGAACTGGAATATTGGTGACCTCAACAGAGAAGTCATAGTTTGTATTACTACAAAACAATTCTAACTCTGATCGTATTGGATTATCTGATATTTGGCTTAACGATTCGCGGCTGCCGCGCATGGATAATGCGAGGAATCTGGGAGTGGTTAAGGTGGATGACTTTGGCTGTCGGCCAATATTCTGTCTAGAAACATGCGAGCAAAACTTGTGAAAGCCTTGTTTCTTCCTCACTTTATGTTGGGTACCTTAGTATTCCCCAGGCTTGATAGCTCTTGTAGTCATAGACTTAACGTCGCTTCTAATGATTGTCTCCGTTTTATATACAATTTGATTACACACTCTTGCAACAGTAGCTGTCCTATTCAGACAACTAGAAATGTGTAGATAAATTTAAAGCTAAGGCCAGGAAGCTCTTCGACAAGGTCAAACGTCCAGGTGTCTGGAAGAAATACAAAAGATCTCTGATTGATTATAATAAAGAGTTAAGGATATCCAAAAGGAGAACTTGGAAGAGCTTTTGTAAGGGTATTTTGTAAGGGATTACCGCACGACTGTAAAAAGTTATATCCAAGGATAAATTCAATAGTATCTTCAAAAGGTTAATGGTAGCTTTGCAGGAATCCGAGAAAAAACAACAAAACTACTCTTGGAAACTCATTTCCCAGAGTCTACAGTAAGTGCAGATAAAGATAGGCTACTTGAAGTAGATGGCATTACCAACCTTCGAATTAAGTCGAAAGGCTTTTCGGACATATCTTCACAATGGAGAGAGTGACATGGGCTATGAACTCATTCAAAATCTGCAAATCCCCTAGTGATGATGGGATCCTAAGCCCTTTTACAATACCCCACTGGAGGAATTGCTGACATCACTAATAAAGGACGTTATAGGCTACTTTACTCTGAGCTATATTCAAACTCTGTAAAGAGATGTAAAGGTGGTACATACCTAAAAGTGGAGAAAACGGTCACCTGCCCAACCTGAAAATTACCTTACGGCCCCATTATTCTCACCTCTTTTCAATTCAAAACAATGGAGAATGTTATTGCCCATCAGAACAAATATGTAATCCTGAAAACGAAACCTCTACAACCACAGTCCTACATCATCTGGTTAAAGGACTTGCGCCATTGAGTGTTGCAGAGTACCTAATGTCGGTGGATAAGAATCCAGCTAAAATTGTAGATTTACTACCAATAGTTGTATCGAATTGGGCGAAGTACTCCTGCCTTTCTATGACCCACAAGGGGTTACGGCAACTAGAGGGAGAGGAAAAGAAATAGTAACAATCAAAGCCACGATGGGCTACCCCCAAAGAGGGTCCTGCCTCCTCTTCTACGGTCTCTGGTTAATCACGAACTTCTACTCTATGCCCCACAAGGGCAACTAGACAAAGAGTTGAAGAAACAGTAACCATCAAGGCCGCGAAGGGCTATACACAGGGAGGGTCCTGCTTCGCATTTTATGGTCTCTAGTTACTCACAAACTTCTACTCAAGCTAAGAATGCCATCTACCAAGGAAACGCAGACGATTTGTTTATTATAATCAAAGGCGAGCACGATCGGACAATCTTCACGTGAATGCAAAACGCCCTAAGGTCTCAGCTGCATTTGGCATTGCCCGAGAAAGAGGTAGGTGAACATAAAATTTTAAACTCTGTAAGGGATAGAGCAAAAACTATCCAGAGAGGTAACGTACTTAGCTATAATCCTAGACCTACGACTTACACGGAAACCCCAGCTGGCTGCCGTGGACGCGTCGATGGCTATTCAAAAAAAAACTTAAGGACTGAAGCTTAAATGGTTCTGTGGGCCTACAAGGCCCGTATTGAAATACGAAGCATTGGTAAGGTGGCCGAAAAAAAGAACAAAAAACGGCGCAAATGAGTCTACAACATACAAAATATACATGAGTAGGAGTAATTGGTGCCATGGGCCCCTGTTCAACCTCAGTCTTAGAATTTCTGTTAGATCTCCGCCCCCTATACATACATATATGTAAAGAAAGAGGCAGCTCTCAGTGCTATTAGGAAATGATGGGTGCCTAATATCAGCTAGTCCACCTGGTCATGAAAACATTTTCAGAGAATTTATAGATGACCCAGCGGTTACCTTGATACCAGATATAATTCTGAAAGAGTACAACTTTGAACTACCATTTAGGAAAATCATAGCAGCTAGAAAGCACTGACACTCAAATAGACTTTTATTTATGATGTGGCGGTCCCAGGTTCGAATCCCACCGAAGACGACCCATGGTTTTTTTCTGCTAACAACAGATTACGATGAAAAGGCCATGGGGGTTTCAGAGAAATTGCCATTGATTCGGAATCCACTTTAAATTGTAGGTTCACTTGCAATCTTTGTCTCGAATCGGGTGCTCCCGCCAAATGCCCCACAAGAGATTACGGGAACCAGAGAGAGAGAGAGAGAGAGAGAGATAGTCAAAGCCCAGGGGACAACCCTATGAGGTAAAGAAAGGGAATTAGGGTTAGGGTAACTTGAATGTGTTGTTCTTGAATTCCTGCGAGCTAGACAACAGCCCAGGGACGAAGTGGATTTTTAATTTTTAATTAAAAACTTACAAGGAGCTAGTTTTGACGGAGAACATTTTATACGAAAACGGTGGTGCTCTTAAAATTGACTTAGGCTGAGGGTCACTAATTACTTTCGCTTACTTTTTAAAAATTCTCGGTTTTCTGTAGGCACATGGGAGACGGTTTAATAATCACGTAATATTATGGGCCTTGTGGTATACATAATACCAACTTTATAATAGTTTTCTAAAATATCGAAATACCTTCTGGCTATTCAAAGAACACGTAGTTTGAACAAATGTCTGCCTTTTTCCTGAATTACAAAATTTTACTTGAAGTAATAATCGGCCACTCTTTAATGTCTATGTCATATACAATTCCAGGTGCACCGCGGAATTTGTATGTAGTCAAATGAAATTATGTTTAATTTTAAAAGCGAAGGTGTCATGCGCAATTTGAGCAGGTTCTTGACCAATTTGCTATTTAAATTTTCGACGGGTCTACTACAGCTTTCCACATTTCCACCTTTTCCTGTTAAATCTACGCGGACAAATTTGAATGTTTTACAATTTATTCGTTAATTAACTAACTTGTGCTTGCTTCTGCTCATGCAAAAATGAATGAATTGAAAACTCGAGACTGGTTGAAAATGTCAGCCTGAAATTTAGCTGCAATACCGCAATACTGCACTATTGGCTTCATCTAGTCTGAGTTTCACACAGCACACAAGGTAACCACTTAAGTTTGCGCAGTTGTTGGCTGTGCAGACAAGTGGAAAATGCCGAGAGAAAGGTAAGCGAGCATTCCCGTGTATAAGTACTCGAGCTCAAATCAAATGTCAAGAAGTTTTTGGTTTTGTTGGCTTGTCATTCGAATTGACTTTTATTTGTCGATTATTTAAGTTTTATTAAACGTGATTGCACTTAAGATATGTGTCGGAGAAGATAAAACCTTTGCGAAACAATTTATGGCGGATGAATTTAATTTTTAGTAAACTTTTTTGCAATTTTTCCACAGCATAGAATTCCAATCGAAGCTTTAGTCGGACTTAAGTCGGACTGCAATAAGTACAATGATATTTATACATAAACTTATATTTATAGAACATGACTTAATTGAAAATTTATTTTTTATTGTTTTTACGAGCATCGTATGCCAACGAAAGTCTTACACTTAAAAAACATTGTTTTTGTAGACTGACGAGTTTTGTCCATTTTCTATCTTTCGGCACCACAATTAGAATAAGAGAACTCGAGCATGAAAGGATTCTTAGACGAATTATGAATTAGAGATTTCTCACCTTTTTTTATAAGATGTGCAATAGGGGACAACCCTAGAGGACAACCTTAGGGGACAACCCTTTGATGCGTTAACATGGCTTTGACCGGAAGGGAATTAAGGTAAGGGGAGTGAGGAAACGTGAATGTCTTGTTTTTTACATTACTGCGAGATCAACAGCAGCCCAGAGATGTAGTGAGTATTTTTTAATTTTTAATTTTTAAAAACCTGGTCTCGAACCCAGGAACCATGGGATAGTGGTCGTGCCACTTAACTTAATTGATCCAACTCCTGTTCTACAACTCGGGATATGACAAGCCTAGAACATGGATGTGTGTACCTTAGATAGTAAACACATTAATGTTACCTTGTGTTAAATTTCAACTCAAAGTTGTCATTTTGGAAGTTACCGGCAGGGGTTCCTGTACATATCCTCTGCGGCCAACCCTGCTGCTATGCTGTAAGAAGACATTCTGTCCAATCAATAGAAAAAACAACTATCTAAAATGGTAATGGTACAATTGAAACTATTAAAGAGCTGAACAGCAAGGTTAAGACCTTCGAAAAGGCAAGAAATGTAGCCTTTAAGGTCTTATATTCAGCTTTCCTCCCGTTGTGGAACCACGATCTCTCCGATCCCAGGAAGATGTCAAGATAGATCTTCAATATCTTCTGTTAATACAAGTTTTGGCAGCCTTATAAAGAATGCCTGAAGATGACCAAAAAGTCCATTCAAAAAGCCAAGAAAGAGACATGGATGAACTACTGGAGGAAACTAAAGGAGGAAAGCAAAGCAAAATACTAAGGAAAACAAAAAACAAAATAATTCCAGGTAATCCAAGCATTTCTTTTGGAGAGAGCTCTGGATAAATTATCTTTCTAAGGATCTGCGAGAGGAGATAACCTTTTGAAAAATTACCCTAATCCCCGAGGGAGTCTTCTTCTTCCGAAGGTTCTGCCACAGCAATGGAGGCTGGACTTGCGCCAGCTGTAAGTGCTTTAAAAGTCCTGGAAGACAAATTTATAAACTGCACCTTGACAAAATTATAACTTGCACCTCCTCATATGCGGAGTTGGCTTTGACTTTAACAAATTATCTTTGCGATACACGCACCAGTAGGACCTTGCTTGAAACTAAAGCACTCAAGCGTAAGAAAAGACAGGAAGGAAGAAGGCGACAAAAAGCCGCTAAGAGAGATAAGAAAGGTTAGGAGGTCAGCCAAATGGCGGAGAGACTCAACAAATCGCTCTAAGCTGAAGCATCACGAAATGGTTCGGAGGCGGATATCTAGGTACTGTGAAATTTAACGAAGCGGTAGGCTCCAAATATAGATCAAGGTAGCAGTACGAGAAGGATAGAAGACCCATCGCACGGCGTGGAAAAGCGGAAGCTGAACTAAGCAAGAGCAGTAGAGCGGTCATTAATAAGTCTAGCACCATTCCACACAAGTTCGACTTCTATGAAGAAGGGCACTCAGAACCCTAACCAGCGCGGTTCAGGTAATGGAGAAAGATGTCTACGGCAGTACAAAAGCCAAATGTTCACCAGGTAGGAACGGCAGCCGGCACCAGCGGTAGGCCGAACTTCTTCCTGGCGATGGCGAATGACCTGCGTTTGAAGGTCATGAACTCGAGTAGGGGGGTTAAAGCCGCAACAACTAGGGAAGCCCTTTTGAAGACTATAGACTCCTTTCCTGAAAACTTCTGGGATATAGGGGTGAACTCGGTGACCTTGGAGGATGGTCTGATAACACTGAGATGTATTAATCAACTATCCAAGGTCCAGGCATGCGAAATCAAAAAGCTGACCAACCTTTGGGAAGACGCCAACTTGAGGGTAGACTGTATGGATGTTGTTAAGGACATTAGAAGACGAAGGCCCCGGGAATCTGCGGACAATGGTTGAGAAACTAAAACCAATATATTAGAGACACATCCAAGTGGAGAGTGTCTCGGATGCAGAGATATAGTGACGAAACCTCATTTGGAACCAATCTGATGTCCGACGGAGGAAGCGGAGACCGTCAAAAAATAGATTGAACTGCGGTCTTATAATGAACTTCGCTAAGATCTAGTGGATTAATCGGGATCAGCTGGAGAAACTTTCCCTTACAGTCACACTTAGTAATGAAAAAGACGTCAGGGCTTTGCCGCAAATCTTCATGGCCCGGAACTATTCGATGCCCCCGCCAGGTGAAGGTCATGGTTAAAGAATAGACCAAGAAGGAACACTGGAAACGGTGGAAAAACATGGAATCCTGTAGACATGCTAAGATACCAACACTGACCCAAGGAATCGAGGTTAGGACTTAAGCTTCCGCTTCTATGTGGTCTGTATCGCCTAATCTCCGGAGAGGTGTTTTCGGTAAGTAAAATTCTCGGAATACCGAAGGGCACAGGTTTTCCGGTGGCTAATGGAAGATTTTCACCTTTCCCGCTAAACAAAATGGTCGCGACATGGACAGAGACGTTCACTAAATCCCTGGCACTCTTAATGAACACGCATTTCCTCGGTTATATGGAGAGTTGAACAGAAAACACAAGTCTTGAAGAAATGCAGTGGATATCGTTCAAAATCGTTACGTCAATTATCATAGAGGAAAATATCTCATGGGTATTATACAGCTTCGTATAATAGTGATCTTCACGAGCTGTATTCTACTGTACCATTACCCCAGTTGTGGTAACGGGTTCCGGTAGTTTTTATCAAGGATGCTGGCACTTGGCTACGGTCTGCAGGCCAATCAGTCTAACCTAGACGGATTCGTATTATGCAAATCACAGGATGCTTATCTAAAGCCACGGAGGTTGTGCGAACTGCTGAGCAATCAATTAACCCTGGTCAATTTTTTAGATATT